>OX451741.1:933329555-933929555 GCA_948472305.1 Vicia faba | reverse complement strand
AGAGGGAAAATTTTGGGGTACAACAACTTGATTCAATCTTCAAGCATGTTGTACAAATACTACTTTGCAAGCTTCTAACTTGCATTTCATTCCATAATTTAATGCTTACACAACTGATTGAGCTATAATCCAAGTGTTTGAACCATTATCTAATTGATCATTCCATTTTTGGAAGAAAGTTCACACTTACATTTTAGAAAATTGGATTTAATCACAAAGTCCACTCTCCTTGAGAATTGGACCTGTTCTTTCTACAAAAACTTCATGTACAAGATCATAAGCAAGCATGTCAAAAGTTCAACCATTCTACAATAGTATGGTACAAGCTTTAGGAAGATGTTTGTCACTTTGCTTCAAAAACAAGCAAGATAGCCATAACATGTGATTCAAAATCTGAGTTGTTTCAAGTCTCAAACCTTCTCTATGAATAAAGAGGCCAATTGCAAGAGAAAAAGGTCAAAAAATAGATAAAAAACCATAAGTGTTGTTGTGTAGACAAACCCTCAAAAATCTCACACCCTCAAAAAAGCCATATATGTCCACAAAGCTCCAACTCTTGAGCTTTGAAATCCAAATCCTAGAACTCTTCATACCTTACAAGTTATGTCCAACCATCTAAATACCTTGCATACATCCTATAGAGGTTGTTCAAACACAAGAACAACTTGTGTAACATCTTTATTTTCCAAGCTCAAGAGTAGTCAAGGCAGCAACTCAAGCTCAAAGTATACAATCCAGCTTCAAGGTAAGTCTTCTTGACTTTAACTATTTATTTCAAGCATCATTAGTGATTCATTTTTGAAGATAAAATGTAGTAACCATTTCCCTTGAAGCTAACCCTTTTTTGTCTTCCATTCTTTTCATTTATGTGTTGAGAACTTACCCATGTATGCAGCAAAACAATGTTGAAGTGAAAAAATGATAGTATGAGTCGACACATACCTATGTGAGTCGACACATCTTAGTGAAAAATAATAGTATGAGTCGACACATAGCCTTATGAGTCGACACATGCTGCTATACAGGCCTAAAACAGAAAGAAAATAGGGAGTATGAGTCGACACAAAGTATGTATGAGTCGACACATGCAGGGTATGAGTCGACACATACCATTATGCATCGACTCATACTAAGTTGATTTGGTAATACAGGGGCAAGGAAATTCATTTGTCTATGCATAGAAGCTTGTGTCGACACAAAATAGTTTAAAATGCAATTTTTCCTTCTTTTTACACTGTTTTTACATTTCCTTCATTGTTATTCGATATGGTTGTAATATTTAAATTCCTATTTCATCCCCATTTGTAAATTTTACCCCCATCTCCCCCAATGATGTAATAGCGTGGGATTTTAATTTTCCGCAATTTATCGCTTTCAAATATAAATTCTAGTAATTAAGGTTTGTATGGAAAGACATAAAATCAACAAGTAGAAAACCCCAATTCAAAGAAAAAATGCATGAAATCAAAACACTTGCACACTTGCACATCTAGGGTAACCCACACTTGTTGCCTTCAAATAAAATAGTCATGTCCCTCGAACGTGGGATACTTTAGCAATGACCCTCGAATACAAGATCGTAGTCCCTGGATGACCCTTCAGTGTTGTCTTCGGTGAAACGATCTTAGACACTTACAATAAATTGCTAAGGTATCCTACAATGTTGCCTTCTATGACTATACAATGACCCACGCATGTTCCTTTACATCCAAAGATAGATCTTCTTACCAATCAATGGTAAGATAGCAACATCAAAGGAAGAGAGAAATGAACAAAAGACTTTTGAGTAGGTAGAACGTTCTTAGTTGCTTGCTCACAATCTTTCTTCAAAACAAGACATCTTTCCAAAATATACCAAACACTTTCAAAACATGAAATATTTTCAAAAAGTCCAACACTTTGTATGCATTCTTATAGAGATGGGCATCATTACAAAGTTTTCCTAAACGAAGGCTCTTTTCAAAAATACTTTCAACAACCACCACAAACATATTTCAAACAAAGCAATTTTCAAAAGTGATCTAGCAAGCAACTAAGAGCCCGTAGATAACTACGGATGAAAAGGGTGTTAACACCTTCCCTTTTCATAACCTACCCCCTGAACTCAAGAAAAATATCTCAAAGGTCTTTCCTGTTCTTTTCACTCTTTCCTTTATTGGATAAAAGAAAAGTCGATGGCGACTCTTGCTATCCGCAACAATTGCGATAAAACGCAAAACGCTCCAAGTCAGTTCTCCCACCGTATTACAGAACTGACGACTCTGCTAAGGTGAGTTAAAAGTGGGGTTACCTTAGAGGTATATCACCTTTAAAATACTTTCATTGTTTGACTTGCTTTCTTTACATTATGGGTCCTTGTTTGGGTTTGTATTGATCCTCTACCAGGATCGGGGAACATTATTAGGTAAGTAGTAATAGATCGTGGAGACTGTGTGGGGTATACTAACATCGTTAAAGTGATGGCTATGTTAGTGTGAAACATTTGTTGGTACCGGTATCCCTTGAGTCTAGTCAAGGAGAATACGAACCGTTGTGTGGTGTCATGAAGCACTAACTGGCCTTAGAACCTTTAATTGAACAACTTGGCCATTAGGAAGTAGTGAGGTAGCCGGCTTTGGTGCAGTATGAAGTTAGTTGATACTCGATACTATGCTCATTGAGATCGGACTTTCGATATATTTCGGTCGCCAATAAAGAGGCTTGTGCTGAAACAATGCCCGATAAAGAAAGATCAGTGGTATTGAGATTCCCTAGAACCCGATTACTTTCTAGGATAGGTTGAACCAACTAAACTTCAAGAGTGTACTTACTTATGAACCTCATGCAAGCCTAAACCTAAGGACTTGTTTTCTTTGTGTGTATATGTTTGTTTATACATAACATCATGACATCATACCATGGCATTTTGCACTAACCATTTCAAGGACCTAGATATTTATCTTTGTCTTGTTTTGTAGGACATGGCTCCCACTCACAAGAATACTGTCCAAATCAACCTTGTAAAAATTCCTGCTCAACTTAAGAAATTGGCATCAATGGTCCTCAATGATTCTCCCTTCACCAAGAAATACATTCGTCTCGTCAACTTGGTTACAACAAGCTTTGAAGAGGATATGGTGAAAGTACTATTCCAATTCTTTGACCCTAAACACCATTGCTTTACCTTTCTTGATTACCAACTTGTGCCTACTATGGAAGAATTCTATCAACTTTTGGAATTCCTATTCTTGATCAACTACCCTTCAATGGTATTGAAAGAAACCCAAGACCTGAGGAGATTGCTCGAGCTCTACATTTGCAACGATCCGACATTATGGCAAATTGGGAAACAAGAAGTGGTGTCAAAGGGTTTTTAGCCAAGTTTTTGTTTGAGAGGGCTCAATATTTTTGGGATGCTCTGGATTTACAAGCCTTTGAAGAAGTGTTGGCTCTTCTCATCTATGGGATGGTTCTGTTTCCCAATCCTGACCAACTCATAGATGTGAACGCAGTCAAAAATTTTCTATCTCGCAATCCGGTGCCTACTTTACTTGGGGATATCTTGTATTCTCTTCACACTCGCACCATGAAGAGAAGATGACTTATTATGTGTTGCACTCCTCTCTTGGCTAGGTGGTTTATTTCTCACCTACCTCGATCTATTGTGAAGAACGAGCAAGGCTTAAGATGGTCTAATAGGTTGATGTTACTCACACATTTTGATATTTATTGGTGTGCTCGATCTATGGAGGACATTACTATTATTGACCGTTATGGGGAATTCCCTAATGTCCCTCTACTTGGAATTAGGGGAGGTATTACCTACAATCCTTGTTTGGCCTTATGACAGTTTGGGTATGCTAGGAGGGATGGCCCTCATGATGCACTTGTCCAAGAAATTGCATTCGACTACGAGAACGATGTCCAAGGCTATCGTCAGAGATTCATACGAGCTTGGGGCATGGTTAACAAGGTTGATAGCAAGACGTTGGGGAATAAGAACTCCATTCCTTTGGAGCCTTATCTCAAGTGGGTGCGAACTCGCGCCCAAAACCTCATGATTCCTTACGAAGCCATCCTACATATCATCATGGATCTTGTTGCCGAAGGAGATATTCCATATACTATCCTTTATCCTGATATGCCTATTTCTCTTAAAGATTTGCAAACAGCTTAGATTCAGCTAAAGAAGGAGGGAGACACCTTTGAAGCCCAGTTTTATGCAAGCAAGAAGACGACATTGGAGCTCACGAGACAACTTCACGAGGAGAGGAGCCTGAATGCCTATATTGCTCTAAAGAGGAAGCATCCATAGGAAACTTGAGCAATTTTCATTGTATATTAGTTCATTATTGTTTCTTTTGTTTCAATGTAAGCCCAAGAGGCATGTTGTAATCAATTTGAACTTATTAATACAATTAATGTTTGTTCCCTTTTGTCTAAACAAATTTAAGTCTTCTAAGTCCTTAAAATCACTTGAATACGCATTTTCATGCATCATAACATAAACAGGTTTTCCACAACAGATTTCCTTATCTTTCTACTGTTTATTTCAGTAAGATGGATATCAAACAAACAGTGAAGGACCTGCAAACGCAGAATTCACAGTTCCAAGAGACCTTGTTGACCCTGGCTAAGGGGAAACAAGAGATGATGACTATGCTAGTAGCCAAGAAGAAAACCAAAAAGAAGACCTTCATCAAAATGGGTAAGAGATTCAAAGGTTCGGTTCGTCAGGTACAGATAGTCGAAGAGTTGTCCGAGGAGGACGAAAATCAAGACGAAGAGGCAAGGAGCACCCGTGCTGGGAGTTCCAATAATCAAGCTTCCGAAGATGAAGATTACTTTGATGAGAAATATCCTTCAGCTGAGGATAAATACAAGAAGTTGGAGGATAGACTAAAGGCTGTTGAAATTCAAGTCGTGCCTAGTTTATATTTTGGTGAGTTGGGCTTAGTACCTGGGGTCATCATTCCCCATACGTTCAAACTACCGGTCTTCGCCAAGTATGCTGAGTTTCCTGCCCGAAACTTCATCTAAGGTCTTACGTGCAAGATACAGCCGCGCACGACCGACAAAAAGCTTTGGGTCCATTTCTTCCAAGAGAGTTTGGTTGGGACTCAACTAGAATGGTTTTATCAATTGGAGGGCTCCCGCATCCATACAGAGTAATATCTAGCCACTGTTTTTTATCATCAGTATCAATACAACACCGATCTGGCACCAACTAGAGTCCAACTTCAAGGTATGATAATGGGTACTAATGAGGGGTTTAAGGAGTACACACAAAAATGGAAGGATCTTGCTGGTAGGGTCCAACCACCACTAACTGACAGAGAACTAGTTGACATGTTCATGGGTACATTAATTGGCCCATTTTTCAACATATTAATTGGGAGTTCTTTGTATGGTTTCACTAAGTTGATCCTAACTGGTGAAAGGGTAGAAAGTGGCATTAAGAGTGGGAAAATTCCCATGACATCTGCTTCCTCATCCAATATTATAAAGAAGCCCTTCGCTGGAAAGAAGGAAACAAATGTTGTGTATGGGTCAAGGGACCGTACCAAGAAGGATCCTCGATCCTCTGTTAATGATGTGTTAATCTCCAACCCTCCATCTGCTCAAAGACAATCATCCAACAATCAACAATCTGAAGTTCCTCGAAGACAGTTCACGAGAATAAGAATGTCAATGTCCCAAGCCTTACAACATCTGCGTAATCCACCATCCAATCTTGACATTTCATCACCTAAGTACAATCCAAATGCCACGTGCGTGTATCATTACAACAGCCCTGGGCATGAAACTGATCAATGTTGGGCTCTGAAGAATAAAATTCAAGATCTGATAGACAATAAAACAATTGAATTTGATCCACCAACTACTCCAAATGTGATAACCGCACCAATACCGAACCATGGCAAAGGTGTTAATGTAGTTGATGATACTACTTTTGTTTCCTCCATTGAGGACTTAACAACTCTGTTAACTACTGTGAAGGGTAATTTGCTGAGAGCAGGGGTGTCCCCTAGCTGTTCTAAATATTTTGTTTGCTGTGATCAACAAGTAAATGGGTACAAGCGGCTGAAGGAAGGTGTGCAAAGCCTAATAAATAGCCGTGAGATTCTATTTGAGAAGATTCCTACCATCAAAAGTTTAACCAACAAAGCTGAAGACCTGTCCATAATAAAAATTTCCAACAAGCCTTTTAGGATCCCCTCAAAGGGTCCTATTAGAATTTCAAATGAACCAACCATTGCTCCTTTAATAATCACTACCGTTGGGCCTATTCCCTACTCTTCTGATAAAACGGTTCCATGGAACTATGGTGCCGAGGTTTATTATCATGGGATAAAACAAGATTCTTGGATCAACGAAAATAAAGCTTATTTTACTAATATTGCAGGTTCTAGTAAAGTAACAAGAACAAGGAGGATCTCTTCCTATGATATTTCACCGCCCATTACTACAACAACTCTCGTCCGCATAACGAATGACAAGTCTAGTGCCAACACTAGAGGCAAAGATAAAGAAGGTGAGCCTGTTGGGATAGAGGCACCTACAAAAGATACTAATGTTGAATAACCCTCCACTCGAGAGATGGAGGAAATCCTGAAAATCATAAAGAAGAGTGACTTCAAAATAGTTGAGCAACTGGAGCAAACCCCCTCCAAAATCTCCATGTTATGATTGTTACTCTATTCGGACACTCATGCCCAAGCTTTAATCAAGTTCTTAAAGAAATCCCATGTTCTCCAAGAAACCATAGTTGACCAGTTCGAGAACTGTGTAGCAAGTTTAACGGCTGACAATGGATTAGGGTTCTCCGACACTGATTTAACTCCTATGGAAAGGAACCACAACAAAGCCTTTCATATATCTATTGAATGCAAGGGGACCACCCTGGACCATGTCCTAATTGATAATGGCTCATCTTTAAATGTGTTACCCAAAGGTGCTTTGGACCAGATAGATTGTGAAGGACTGGTATTGAAGCCAAGCGATATTGTCGTAACGGATTTCGATGGATCTAAAAGGATGGTTCATGAAGAGGTGGATCTCCCAATTAAAGTTGGATCACAAATTTTCAACTCTACCTTATACATAATGGACATCTGTCCCGCCTACTCCTGTTACTTGGGCGCCATTGGATACATGGGGCAGGGGCAGTGACATTCACTCTTCATTAAAAGTTAAAATACCCAGTCAAGGGGAAGATTATCACTTTTTGTGGTGAATAGGAATTCATATTAAGTCACCTCAATTCCTTCAAGTATGTGGAAATGGATGGTGATTTCATAGAGACTTCGTGCCAGGCTTTCGAAGTTGTTCCTCCTATGGTTGCCATCACCAAAATCTCCTCTAACATACTGAAAGCTGATAAAGTTGTGTTGTGGTTGATGATAGAGGTTGTACTATATGGGAACAACTCCCCGACATTTTGTTTAAAGCAGACAAATTCGGATTGGGTTTCACCATCAAAGCTTAAAAAGAAGTCAGGCGCGCTCGTGTGGGAAAGCCACCTCTCTGCATCGAAATTCATGAAGTAAACGATGTGGAAGACTATGATGATGAATGCGCTTTTGAAGAATGGATCTACCCTAATGCCGAAGGAAAGCTCAACAACTGGCATGCAAAGGATTTCACTCCCATCTCCTTCATTGAGGAGTAATTATTGTTTACTATTTTCTGTCAATTCAAGAACTTTTGTCTGTAATTTTAAATTCCAAACAATGACTTTTAAGCCATGTGCCTTGCCCGGGGCACTACGGCCCATTTTGTTAATGGTTTTGTTCATGTTCATATCATATAACCATTTAATATAAACTATTGGACCTTTTGCATTCAAATTTTGTGTTCATTGCCTTTATTTTCTTTATTGCATTTTTTCAATAGCCATGTATCTTACATGCACACACACACACACTTGCAGATCCCCATCCACTCCGGGTATCATTGCCAACGAATCTACTATTGCCAGTTATGACTTTGAACATCCAATTAACCAAGCCGAAGACGAAGGCAAATAAGATGGTGAAATACCAGGAGAGCTAGCCAGAAAGCTTATGCAAGAGGAGAAAGCTATTCAACCTTATGAAGATCTGGTCGAAGTTATCAACCTAGGTACCGAAATAGACAGGAAAGAAGTCAAGATCAACACCAACCTAGAAGATGGTATCAAGAGCAGTTTAGTTCAGATGCTACATGACTATGTTGAAGTGTTTACTTGGTCGTATAAAGATATGTTAGGGTTGGATACCGATATTGTGGTTCATCATCTGCCAATAAAGGAATATTACCCTCCTGTTAAACAAAAGGTTCGTCGCATGCGGCCTGACATGTCTGAAAAGATAAAAGCTGAAGTGATAAAACAATTCAATGCATGTTTCCTAGCAGTGACATCTTATCCTTAATGGGTTGCAAACGTGGTACCCATGCCGAAGAAGGATGGAAAAGCTCGTATGTGTGCATACTATAGATATTTAAATAGGGTGAGCCCAAAAGATGATTTCCCGTACCTCATATTAACGTCTTGGTTGACAACACCGCTCAACATAAAGTATTCTCCTTCATGGATGGATTTTTTGGCTACAACCAAATCAAGATGGATCTCGAAGACATGGAAAAGACTACCTTTGTTACACAATGGGGAACCTTTTGTTACAAAGTCATGCCGTTCGGATTAAAGAATGCAGGGGCAACATATCAAAGAGCTATGGTAGCTTTATTTCATGATATGATCCATCATGAAATAGAGGTATATATGGATGATATGATTGTAAGGTCGCAAACTGAAAAAGAGCATCTTGATCACCTACACAAGCTATTTGAGAGGTTGAAGAAGTACAAGTTAAGGTTGAACCCTAATAAGTGCATATTCGGAGTAAGGTATGGAAAGCTTCTATGTTTTGTCGTCAGTGGTAAAGGCGTCGAAGTCGATCCTGCAAAGGTAAAAGCCATTCAAGAAATGCCAGTTCCCTGTTCTGAAAAGGAGGTTAGAGGATTCTTGGGTCGTCTTAATTACATTGCCCGTTTCATATCTCATCTAACTGCTACTTGTGAGCCAATCTTCAAACTCCTGAAGAAATATCAAGCAGTCAAATGGAACGACGACTGCTGTAACGCCCGTAATTTAATTAATTATTTAATTAAATTATTTTTGGAATATTTATGAAGATGTGTTATAATTAAATTGGATTTATTTTATTAAGTGGAGAAATAATAATATATTAGAGATATTATATTATTATGTGGTGAAATAATATTAGAAGTGTAATATTATTAAGGTGGGCTTAATTTGAGATAGTAGATGTAATAAGGGGGTGTAGGTTTTGAGCCCAATAAGAATAATATAATAATATTAGGTTATTTTATTATTTGTGAGAAGGCAGAAAAGAAAGAAGCAGTAGAAGGAAAAATAAGGATTTGGAAGAGAACGTGAAGCTGCTGGAAAAAGTGGAAAATGGCAAGAACAAAGATTAAACCCGGAAGATTGTAGAGCGACCTTCAATCCAAGGTAAGGGTGGGGTTCTGGCTTTATAATTGGGTTCATGATGTTTGATATGTGGGGTTAGAGGATTGCTGTTTTTGTTCTTGAATTGGATGATGTATGATGAATATTGATGAATTCTTGATGAATAATGACGTTATGATGCTATGTAATCGGTGTAGTAAAAGAGTATAATGTTAACTGATGATTTAGTATGTTTATAATAAGGTTTGTAGGGCTGTAATATGAATTCCCGTAGTGAAAATACAGGGGAAATCGCATAATTATGCAGGAGGAATCAGTATGTGTCGACCTCAAGTTGGATGTGTCGATACATGAAGGATGTTTGACTCAGGATGAGTCGACACGAAGAGAGGATGAGTCGATACATGTTCGATGTTAGACTCAGGATGAGTCGATGCATGCATGGCTTGCGTCGATACATGTTAGTTGTAAGACTCAGGATGAGTCGATCAGTAAGGTGCATGTGTCGATACATGCTGTAATTTGAAGCAGGATGAGTCGATCCATGAGGAGGATGTGTCGACTTATGCTGTGCAGGAGAAGCATTACGCGTCGATCCATAGTGTTTTGTGTCGATACATACTGTCTAGTTTTCGACAAAATTGACTTTTAATTGCTGTAACTTGAGTTGTAGGATGTTGTTTGAGATGCCGTTCGAAGCGTTGATTAGCTAACGCGATGAACTTTATTATAGATGATTTAAATGATGATGAAGATGTGTAATTCTAGTAACCAATCTAAGATTTAGAATTAATTCCCGTGATTGACCGTTATGCTGGATTTTGGACAGAATGATGAACTTGAGATGTTTAGAGGTTGTTGTTAGGAATTATGATAGTAGGATTAGTGACATCAACGATATAAATTAGCAGAATAACAGGATGGCTTACTGTATTATTAATATACAGCTGAGTATTAGTAAGATGTTATTAATAAAGTGGTGTTTGATAATTTATGATGAACAAATGACGTTTGATAAATAAATGATGTCTAATAAATTATTTTGAGATGTTTATGAGATGCTGTAATTGAGATGTTTTCGAGATGATTGAGATGTTGTTGTTCCGAGATGATTGAGATGTTGTTGTTTGAGATGATTGAGATGTTGTTGTTTTGAGATGATTGAGATGTTGTTGTTTTGAGATGTGTTTTGAGATGTTGTTAACTGAGTGTGTTATTACATTCATGTTGAGTCGCATACATTGCATTTTTTGAGATGGAGCTTATGCTCGTTGAGATGGCCTGGATTGGAAAATTTTGAGATGAAGGCTATGCCTTGTTGATGCCTCTATTAATTGGAAGATTAGATTTTTGAGATGGGAGTTCTGCTCCAATGGTACCACATGCATTTGCGTAGTTTTGAGTCGCATTATATGATTGAATAATGAAGTGTACTTGATGTTGATGAATGAGTATATATGCTGTAATTATTGTGGATTATGAGATAAGAAGTGGTGATATTATTGATCTAATTTAATATATTAATTATCATGCGTTTTATTATATTGTTAGATATCTCACCCCTGCTGTTTGAATGTTGCCCTTATGTTGGTAACGTGGAGGTAATCGAGAGTGAAGGCCGTATACCTTCAATAGATCGAGTCGATGTCATTGCTCTGATATGTAACACTCGGGAGGATGAACGCTTGCTGATTTTTGATTGTTGATTTTCAGTTGTTGACTTTTAAATTGAATTATTATTAATTACGAGATGTTTCAAAGTTGCTATTTTATTTAAAGATGTTATTGAAGAATTCTGCTGCGTAGTTGTTGAATTATTTAATGAAAGACGTTATGTTGATGGTTCATCTGATGTTTTGAATAAGTGTTATATATCCATGATGAATGCAATGAATTTGTTAGAAGAATTTGTGACGTCCCGATTTGTTTGTATGATTGAAATTTTGTAACTCTGATTTATCTTGCATAATTGCTTGGGGTAGAATTGGGGTGTTACAACTGCCAAGCTTCCTTTGATAAGATCAAGGAATATTTGCAAGAACCTCTTATCCTTACGCCACCAGTTGAAGGAAGACCCTTGATTATGTATTTGAATGTACTAAAGAATTATATGGGGTGTGTGTTAGGCCAACATGACGAGTCTGGCCGAAAAGAGCATGTAATATACTACATGAGCAAAAAGTTTACCGACTGTGAAACCAGATATTCACTGCTCGAGAAAACTTGTTACGCTCTTGCATGGGATGCTCTCCGGCTAAGATAGTATATGTTTACTCACACTACTTTATTGATTTCTAAGATGGACTCTATCAAGTACATCTTCGAGAAGCCCACTCTCTCCAGACGGATAACTAGATGGAAAATGATTCTGACTGAATACGATATTCAATATACAACACAAAAGTCCATCAAAGGAAGTGTATTGGCAGATCATTTGGTCCATCAAGTTGTTGATGATTATCAATCTATGAACTTTTACTTCCCAGACGAGAATATCATGTTAGTGACTGACTGTGCAAAACCTGGACCGTATGACGAATCTGGACAAGGATCCCGATGGACTATGGTTTTTGATAGAGCTTCCAACGCTTTGGGCAATGCAACTGGTGTTGTGATTATTTCTCCTTAGGGTTTCCATACTCCCTTCACTGCTATATTATGCTTCGATTGTACGAACAACATGGCTGAGTACGAAGCATGCATCTTAGGTCTAAAGGCTGCCATTGACTTAAGAATCAAGTTCTTGAATATATTCGGAGATTCTGCTCTAGTGATCAGTCAAGTCAAAAGAGAATGGGACACTAAGCATCCTAACCTTATTCCTTACAAGGAACTCGTGTTAACCATGATACCATACTTCGAGGAGATCACCTTTGAACATTTCCCCATAGAAGAAAATCAGTTGGCTGACGCCTTGGCCATAATGTCTTCCATGTTCAAAATCAAATGGGATAACGAAGCTCCTATGATTACAATTGAGAGATTTGACGAACCTGCACACTGCTATGAGCTTGACACTGACAAAGAGAAACCATGGTACCATGAGGTGAGGAGATATCTTGAGGCACAAGAATATCCTGAAGTAGCTTCTATCAATGATAATAAATTCTTGCAAAGATTTTCAGCCAAATTCTTTCTAAGCAACGGAATCCTGTACAAGCACAACTATGATTCTATTCTACTCCGATGTGTGGGAAAGAAGGAGGCAAAGAAAATTATGGAAGGCATGCATGATGGCCTTTTTGGGACCCACTCTAGTGGACACGTTATGGCCAAGAAAATCCTGAAGGCTGGTTACTATTGGTCCACAATGAAAACTGATTGTCATCATCACTCAAGGACTTGCCACATGTGTCAAATCTATGTTGACAAGGTCCATGTACCTCTTATTCCTCTAAATGTTATGAATGCTCCGTGGCCATTTGCAATATGAGGCATTGATATGATTGGAGAGATCAAACCTACCGCTTCCAATGGACATTGTTTCATTCTTGTTGATATTGATTACTTTACCAAGTGGGTCTGTGATACGGTGGGAGAACTGACTTGAGTTTTGTGTGTATTGTAGCAAATGTTTCGGTTGAGCAAGAGTCGCCACCGACTTTTTATTTTATCCTAAGGAAAGGTTTAAAAAGCACAGCAAAAACCTTTGAGATGTTTTCTTGGGTTCGGGGAGTAGATTATAGAAAGGGAAGGTATTAGCACCCTTTCTATCCATGGTTATCCATGGGCTCTTAGTTACTTGCTTAGATCAACTTGCCTTGATTTTCAATTGTTTGAAATGGTGCTTTGTGTGTGTTGGATCTTAAATTCGACACCCTTGCTTTTATTAATATCAGCCATTAAAGCTGGAGGATGTTTTCGACCAGCTGGGTCTGTCGAAATGCCCATCGAAAGATGGCAACGTACTTAGAGGATTTCTTCCAAGGGAGAAGTTGGTTGCCTTCGACGTCGAAGGTGTTTCTCGTCGAAGATGCTTCTCGATGAAGGTGTTCGATTGTTCAGAGTGGAACGGTTTGAAATTCAAGCGTTTGGAGGGAAAACGGTTTCCAGCGGTTACCAAGTGCAACGTGCAAAGATCTGGAGCGTCGAACGCTGAGAACGTGCCAAGTGGAGTCACCTTGAAGCAGTGTAACTGCCCGACGGTTACTTGGGATGTTTTAGTATAAATAGTAGTAGTTCACGCAGTTTTTCGCGTGTGTTCACAATTATATACAAAGTCACTCATATAGATTCGAGTACCCAGCGTGTGAGAAAGAATTGTTGAGAATGTATGTGTGAAACACCACTTTTACTAATCAAAGTCATTTATTTTCCAGAAACTTTACTTGCTTTCTTCTTTACTTTTCCTGTCGAAACCCGTTATTTCAAGCCTTCCTTTATTTTATCAAGTCCACTCCTTCATGCAATTTACTTAAAGCCTCTTTATTTTCTAGTCATTTAACCATTATCCAACTTAACCAAAACCTCAAAATCAACCATGTCTTAGGATCAATCCGATCGATCCTGCGAGTAACCAAATAAGTAACCATTTGGAGGATCAGCGATTGTTTACCAAAAACCACGGTAAACAAATTGGCACACCCGGTGGGACTGTGTGTTGATTTTTGAAGTTTAACCTTTTTAAACATAATCTCATCTTTTTCGAGGAGTGTTGCATGTTATTGAGAAGTGGTAGAATATACACTAACGATACCAATACTTCCAGAAGAAGGGAAGAGATGGCGAATCCGCCAAACAATAACGAAATCCCACAAACGAATGTGGGAGCAACGGTTATCCCGACCGTAAGTGAAGCGATAACCGCTGGTTCAACACCAGCAGTAACGGTCACAACAACGGGGCCATTACCTCCGTTCACAGGCCCCAGAGTGCCTTTGGGAACTCCCTCACCAAGGGGAAATTTAGGCACAAGGCCTTATGTTCCCCCAGGATTTATGACAGGCGATCATAATCGAGAACCACTTTATGGCATGCCAACTTCTGACTTGGCTAGTCTGACGAACGCTGCGTCCACTTTTTCAGACCCTTTAGTGAGTGCCTCTTCGCCACTCCAAGGTTCTGGAGTAGGTATGGCGAATAGAAATAGGACCCAACTCTTAGGAGGAACGTCCCAAGTAGCACATGGCCTTACAAATGCCTCGACAGTAGTCTTGAGGCAACAAATGGACGAAAGCAACCATGATATGGTTCAAATGTTGGCACAAACTTTAAGTACAGTGTTGAACCCTCTAATACAAAACACTACCCAATCGAATCAGCAGATGACAGCGCAAATGACGCGTTTGGCTGATTTCTTTGGAGTACCCCAACCTATTCGACATCCCCAAAGGGCACAAATAAGGGGAAACCAGGGTGTATTCTTAGAGGAAGAAACCACTATCAACCAAGTCCAACAGCCTGTCGAAGAAAACCTTAGGGCACGATTGGAGCAACCTGTCGAGGAACCTAGGGTAATAACCCCAGAGGTAAGGTTAGTTAACAGAAACCAAAATGCTGACGAAGTAGTTCAGCATATCCAATACCAAAACATGGGTTTGGAAAATAATCTGGCAACCATGATCGAAAGGATCATGACTCAAAATGGGATGAACATGGGCTTTCGAAGGCCCAACTTTACATCCCCGCTGTCAGAATACGTGTTACAAACAGACTTACCTCCTAGATGTAAAGTCCCCAAATTCACTAAGTTCTCTGGGGACACGACAGAATCTACTGTCGAACATGTGGCGAGATACTTGATCGAAGCAGGAGATATTTCGAACAACGAAAACCTGAGGATTAAGTACTTCCCAAGTTCTTTAACAAAGAACGCTTTTACTTGGTTTACAACTCTCCCCCCCAATTCGATCCATCATTGGACCCAGTTGGAAAGATTGTTTCATGAGCAATTCTACATGGGGCAAACCAAGATAAGCCTGAAAGAATTGGCCAGTGTAAAGAGACGTTTCACTGAACCCATAGACGAATATCTAAATAGGTTTAGGTTGCTCAAAGCAAGATGTTTTACAAAAGTGCCAGAACATGAGTTAGTCGAAATAGTCGCAGGCGCTTTAGATTATTCCATTAGGAAGAAGTTAGACACTCAATACCTGAGAGACATGGCCCAACTGGCCGATAGAGTTCGACAGGTAGAACGCCTCAAAGCTGAAAAAGCAAAGGCAACGAAAACTCATAAGAGAGAGAGGATAGCGTATGTTGAGATGGATGACGAAGATCCGGAATCCTTCGACGATACTATAGCTGTCGAAGAAGGAGAAGTCGATTTAGCGGAACTAAAACAAGGGCCACCATACTCTTGCAAACTGTTAGTCCCCTCAAGTGGGAAAAATCCCACTGGTCCAGAAAGGACCAACGATAGGTTCCCCAAAAAGACTTATAGTTTTGACATTACAAAATGTGACGAGATCTTTGACTTGCTTGTAAAAGATGGCCAAATGATAGTACCCCCAGGGGTAAAAGTGCCTCCTCTTGATCAAAGAAAGAAGAGAGGCTTTTGCAAATATCATAATTTTTTGGGCCATAAAACTTCTCAATGTTTTCTTTTCAGGAATCTTGTGCAAGACGCTATCGAAGAAGGGAGGTTGAAGTTTGCTGACAAGACCCCCGTGGCTGTGGACTCTAATCTGTTGCAGGCTGAAGCCCACTATGCTGAACCTTTAGAGGTGAACATGATCGAGGCATCCAGAAGCCAGTCGAAGAGGCCAGGAATCACAATGGTCGAAGTCTCAAAGGACCATGTCAACATGCCAATCTTTGGCAGTTTTTCTGGGAATTTATCCAGAAAGACAATTGAAGCGGTTCAGAAAGCGGTCGAAAGCCCAAAGCTGGAGACAGTTGGAGCCCAAAAATCTGGAACAAAACCCAGTTCTCACTTGGCCGCAGCTCAAGGCCAGACAGAGGATTTGGAGATTCAAATGAAGCAGTTGACTCTTGCCAACAAAGATACCATGAATGTCAACATGGTCGAAGTCTCTGAACCAAAAGCATCAGAGGAGGCCATGAGGCAAGAACAAGCTAACAAGACTGCTTTCCCTCGGGAAAATGAAAATCTGGTAGATTTCCTGCAAAGATGCCAGAAAAAGAAGTCAGAAGTGATGCTGTGTCCAAGATGCAGTTCGATCTTTGACAAAAAAGCTGCTGAACATATTCAAGGCGTAAGAGCAGCAAATAAGAGAAGGGAAAATGTTGATCTTCGACATGATCCCAGAAGAGCCTCCCAAAGAGGTTCGAACCAAGAAAAGAGACCATTGACTTTCAGGCCTCCAACTAATGTGCCAGTAGATACATGGTACAAAACATCTGGTCGAAAGAGGCCAAGCGAGGAGAGATGGCACTCTTTCGATGTGCCAAGGGGTTCATCTTTAACACAAAAGAAAGAGCCTCAAGTTGCTGCCCCTAAAGTTACACAGGTGTCAAGCAACTACAAAGGGAAAAATCCCATGTCTCGATCTCAATGGAGGAGATACCACAGGCGACGAAAAGCTGAGAGGGAGGCTGCTAATGAACCAAAGGCAGAAACCAGTTCAAATGTTCCTCTAAGGAAGCAAAGGAAACCTCTGGAAAGAGAGCCAGTAACCAACAGGCTAGTTTGGCCTAACCAAGGTGAAATTGATGACGAAGATGGTTCTGAGTCTGATGACACTTTGGACATCATGGTAAATATAGTCTCAGTGCTTCCCAGAGAGTTCAACCGACAGGTGGAGGTCGAAACAAGTGACTGGAAAATGGAGCAAGAAATGGCCAAACATAGGCCAGTGTGCTATTTTGTCATGGATAATGGCACTACTGAGGAGCAAAATGGGTTCTTCGAACCACCTACAGAGGCGATGAAGAATCACCTCAAGCCTTTATTTATAAGGGCTAAACTCGAAGAAACTACAGTGAATAAAATCTTGGTGGATTGTGGGGCAACCATCAACATTATTCCTCACTCTATGCTAAGAAAAATAGGCAAAAGGGATGAGGACATCAAGCCTCACAACATGGTCCTGTCGAACTATGAAGGCGGCATAGGGACCACTATGGGAGTGATCCAACTGGATATCAAGGTGGGATCTATCCTTCGACCAATGATGTTTATGGTCATTTCGGCCAAACCTAACTATAATCTTTTGTTAGGCCGTGAATGGATTCATGGTGTTGGAGCTGTACCATCATCAATGCACCAGAGGTTGCTGCTATGGCGTCCTGATGGGATGGTCGAAAACATAGAAGCAGATCAAAGCTATTACCTGGGCGAAGTGAATCACCTAGGGCTGGCAGACTTCGACAAGAACTTGGCTCACATAGGGCCATGTCCAACACCTGACTTCGACTTGGCGCCAGCGCCAAATACTTTTTGTTCCCTATACCTGCACCCTGAGCATGGTTTTCAATGGGACAGAGAAGACTTGTCCCACATAGACTTCAGTGGGTTAACTGATATCCAACCAACTGGTTGGGGAAGTGAATTCAGTGATAATGACTGAGTCACAATCATTGAAGCGAATTTCGGCTTACGTAGCCGAAACAAAGATGATAACGGCTCTCGAAGCCGAAGTAAAGTACATGGCCACACAGGCCAATGATCAACAGTTATCTGCTGCAGGTCCTGGAAAGGATTTCGATCCAGAACCTCCTGATATCATGCCAGAAGGAATGCAGGAACAGAGGCTCGACGCCATCTATGACGATGAGCCTTTGGGCTTCGAAAAGGACCCCTTGGAGAACAACATCAAAATGTTGGCGCAAGATCCTTTAGAAGAGATCAACTTAGGCGAAGGGTCAGAGAAAAAGCCAACTTACATCAGCGCAAAAATTGACCCAGAACTTAGGTTGGAAGTAATCCAATTGTTGAAAGAGTTCAAGGACTGTTTTGCATGGGATTACGACGAAATGCCTGGTCTCGACAGAGGATTGGTAGAACTTCAGTTGCCAATCAAACCTGGGAAGAAGCCAATCAAGCAAAGTCCAAGACGCTTCGCTCCAGAAATATTATCGAAGATCAAAACGGAAGTCGAAAGACTGCTGAAGTGCAAATTCATACGCGTTACGAGGTACATCGAATGGATTGCAAACATTGTGCCAGTAATTAAGAAAAATGGTACATTGAGGGTGTGCATAGATTTCAGAGATTTGAATGCTGCTACACCCAAAGATGAATATCCTATGCCTGTGGCGGAAATGCTAGTCGATTCTGCCGCTGGCTATGAATACCTGAGTATGCTCGATGGTTATTCAGGATATAATCAAATATTCATTGCTGAAGAGGATGTGTCGAAAACAGCTTTTCGATGCCCTGGGGCTCTAGGCACTTACGAATGGGTAGTGATGCCTTTTGGCCTAAAGAACGTTGGGGCAACATACCAGCGAGCAATGAATTCTATCTTCCATGATTTTATTAACACTTTTATGCAAGTATATATTGATGACATTGTTATAAAATCTGTTTCCAGGAAGAATCATATTGACCACCTTCGACAATCATTCGAAAGAATGAGAGAACATGGTCTGAAGATGAACCCTTTGAAGTGTGCATTCTGTGTGAAAGCTGGAGATTTCTTAGGCTTCGTTGTCCACAAGAAAGGAATCGAAATCAACCAGAACAAGACGAAGGCTATTCTGGAAGCGAAAGCGCCATCGAATAAGAAGGAACTGCAATCTCTGTTAGGCAAGATAAATTTCTTAAGGAGATTCATATCTAACCTAAGTGGGAAAGCTCAAGCCTTTTCACCCTTACTTCGACTGAATAAAGAGGGATTCGAATGGGGGCAAGAGCAACAAGAAGCCTTCGACAAAATCAAAGGGTACCTCACCAAGCCACCTATTTTGGTGCCTCCTTGTAGCAATAGGAGTATGAGATTGTACATAGCTGCATCCGACAAAACTTTGGGAAGCATGTTAGCCCAAGAAGATTAGAATGGAGTCGAAAGACCCATTTACTATCTTAGTAGAGTTTTGAACGATGCAGAAACTAGATATAGCGAAGTTGAAAACTTGTGTCTATGTCTGTATTTCTCTTGTACAAAACTCAAGCAATATATAAAACCAGTTGATGTGTATGTTTCGTCTCATTTTGATGTTTTCAAGTACATGTTGTCGAAACCCATCTTGCACAGTCGAATTGGAAAGTGGGCACTAGCATTAACTGAATACTCCTTGACCTTTATGCCCCTTAAGGCAGTGAAAGGACAAGTGGTTGCAGACTTTATAGTCGACCACTCAATTCAAGTTGAGGATATTAATTATGTGGAGATAGAACCTTGGAAATTCTACTTCGATGGTTCCAGCCATAAAGATGGAACAGGAGTAGGAGTCTTGATTATCTCTCCAGAAAAAATTCCAACAACATTCAAGTACAAGATATCAGGTTCTTGTTCAAACAATGAGGCTGAGTATGAAGCTCTAATTACTGGCCTTGAGATATTGTTGGAATTGGGGGCAACTCGAGTCGAAATAATGGGAGACTCAGAGTTAGTCATTAAGCAAGTCACAAAAGAATATAAATGCATAAGAGAAAATATCATTATGTACTTCGTGATAGCAAATCGTTTATTGAAAAAATTTGAAATGGTCAATATTCGACACATACCCAGATTGGAAAATCAAATAGCCAACGACTTGGCACAAATTGCGTCTGGGTACAAGATTTCAAAAACGAGATTACAAAGAGCAATCGAAGTTCGAGAAAAGATAAAAGCAACTTGTCTATCACCAACAGACTTGGAATCGACAAGACTAGGATATGTTGATCAAAGTAACTTCGAAATTTCGTTCATAGATAATTTGTCAGAGCAAGATTGGAGGAAGCCCATTGTGGATTATCTTCAAAATCCAGTAGCTTCGACAGAACGAAAAACAAAGTACAGGGCGTTGAGTTACGTACTCATGGGTAATGAGTTATTTAAAAAGACGCCTGAAGGGGTATTGCTAAAATGCTTAAGCGAAACTGAGGCATACATAGCCCTTTTGACTACGCACGCTGGAGCATGTGGGGCTCACCAAGTAGGCCATAAGATCAAATGGTTGTTGTTTCGACAAGGACTATACTGGCCCAACATGTTGAAAGATTGTGTCGAGTTCGCTAAAGGTTGCCAAGAATGTCAAGTCCATACAGGCATCCAACATGTACCAGCAAGCGAACTTCACTCGATAGTGAAACCTTGGCCTTTTAGAGGATGGGCGTTGGACCTCATTGGAGAGATTCGACCAGCATCATCAAAGAGCCAGAAGTATATATTGGTAGGCATTGATTATTTTACTAAATGGATCGAAGCTATCCCTTTAGTCAATGTAGACCAAGAAAATGTCATTGAATTTATTCAAAAGAACATTATCTTTAGATATGGAATCCCTGAGACTATAACTACTGATCAAGGATCAGTTTTCACCGGTCGAAAGATGCAGGAATTCGCTCAGGAAACGGGTTTTAAACTCCTAACATCAACGCCTTATTATGCACAGGCAAATGGTCAAGTCGAAGCAGCGAACAAAGTAGTGATTGGCTTGATAAAAAAGCATGTTGGGAAGAAGCCAAAAAATTGGCATAAGACGTTAGACCAGATCTTGTGGGCCTGTCGAACGTCCCCAAAAGAAGCCATAGGTACAACACCATACAGGCTAACTTTTGGCCATGACGCAGTGTTGCCAGCAGAAATTTTGTCTTCAATCTGCAAGGGTTCAGAGACATTATGATATTCCCTCTGAAATTTATTGGGATATGATGTTAGACGAACTAGTGGATTTAGACGAAGAAAGATTGCGCGCTCTTGACCTACTTAGGCTTCAGAAGAAAAGAGTAGAAGACTCTTATAATAAAAAGGTGAAACCTAAGGCATTTTCGCCTGGAGAACTAGTTTGGAAGGTGATTCTTCCCATGGATCGAAGGGATCGAAGCATGGGAAAATGGTCACCCAAATGGGAAGGACCATTCAGAATTATCCAGACTTTTTCTGGTGGAGCTTATGAAGTCGAAGAGTTAGGTGAAGATAAAAGGCTCTTGAGAGTAAATGGTAAATATTTGAAAAAGTATAAACCTATACTCCAAGAGATAAAAATAAATAACAAGTAACGACTAAATTAACCATAAATAAGCCAAAATGGAAATTTTTTTATAAATTAGCCAAAATGGCAATATTGTCGAATACATATTACAATATATGGTTAAAGGGCTGAATCAATCAGAAGGGGATGGAGTCCTTGAGTCGAAGGTATTTAGTTTGCTGCAACTCCAATCGTTTGTTGCACAAGGCATTCGCCTGGGCAAGCTTGGCAATTTGATCGTCGAAGGCTTGAGCTTTCTCAGCAAATTCTAGGCCTTGTGTGATTTCAGCTTGTGAAGTCGAAGAGTTAGGTGAAGATAAAAGGCTCTTGAGAGTAAATGGTAAATATTTGAAAAAGTATAAACCTATACTCCAAGAGATAAAAATAAATAACAAGTAACGACTAAATTAACCATAAATAAGCCAAAATGGAAATTTTTTTATAAATTTGCCAAAATGGCAATATTGTCGAATACATATTACAATATATGGTTAAAGGGCTGAATCAATCAGAAGGGGATGGAGTCCTTGAGTCGAAGGTATTTAGTTTGCTGCAACTCCAATCGTTTGTTGCATAAGGCATTCGCCTGGGCAAGCTTGGCAATTTGATCGTCGAAGGCTTGAGCTTTCTCAGCAAATTCTAGGCCTTGTGTGATTTCAGCTTGACTTTCGGTGTCTGGAACAGTCGAGAGAAGTTCTTCCTTGCGCTTAGTATTGGCATTCATCTTAGCCTCCAGTTCTTCGATTTGCGCCTTTATGGAAGCATTCTCTCGATCTATGGCATCAACTTCTTCTTGTTTAGATGCTTTTTGCTTCGACAACTCCGCAATTCGAGAAGTTGTCTCTGCTACAGCAGTCCATGCAGAAGAGCTTTTGCCATATAACACTTCAAGCTGGCTATTAAAGCCCCTTTGTCGCCGATAATCTGCTGAGACTTGATCAATAATGGAGTGTAACTCCATGATAAAGCCTGAAACCTCCGGAGGTACAGCTAGCAAGTCTACGGCATTCAAAACAGCCCCCAAATATGATGGAGCAGTAGGGTCCCCCTCCAAAGCTTTCATCAAATCCTTCTTGAAGAACTGAGCCTTAACCTTCGTCAAGGCCTCATCGAGAGGAGAAGTTTCAGTGGACTTCCCCGACAGAGTAGAAGCCTCCTGACTAATGTCGGACGAACTTCCCTTGCTCTCGATGATGGCATTCAGATAGCCAACAGGATCAGTTTGCTTCAGGAGTTCTAAGTCTTCTTTCGACCTATGCTTTGTTGAGGTGACAACCTTTGCAGCAGCGTTGTCTTGGGGCTGAGGCTGTTGAGTAGCATTTGCCTCGACTTGACTCTCTTCGACTCGGACTTCGGCAGTACCAACGTCATCATGATCTCCTTCGCCAGCGTCATCATGATCTCCTTCGCCAGCGTCACCTTGATCCTCTTCGCCAGCGTCCCCGCGGTCCCCTTCGTCACGATTTTCTTCCGACATATCAACCACCTGAATCTCTTTTGGTTGTTGCTCTTCTGTTTGTGGATCTTCTGTTGGTTGTTCTGCTGTCTCAGCATTGGCTTCATTTGTTTCAGTATTGGCCTCATCGTTCGCCAAGTCTTTCTCTTGTGGCCTACTGAGTTCAGCAGAGTCCAATGTTTCAGAAGTCCTTGGCGCTGAGCTTTCAGTGGTTTCCTGAAAAGAAAAAAAAAAGAAGAAGAAGGATCTTCTAAGTTAGAGAGAGACATCATCGAACTTGGGTATCAGCACCTGAGTTAAAAAAGGAATCAAAGAGATTACCTGCAAAGGAGCTTCAGCCCCAGGGCTGGAATTGTCGCTTTCGACAGGTTTATTGAGAAGAACATTTAATTCCTCCTCCGTTGGCTCTTCAATGATTACTGGAGGTGGCCTGGGCTTTCTCCCAGCAACCTTTATTCTGATTGTTCGAGCCTCAGGAAGAGGAACGTCCTTCTTCAGCTTTCGCCTTTTAAGAGGAGCAGGGGGAGAGTCGTCTTCTTTGTCACTCCCAGATTCGACCGTCAGTGCTGGTCGTTTCTTGGGTGAAGGTGCCTGAAAAAACCAATTGGAGTTCGACTTAGAAGCTGCATCGAAAGTCAGAATGTTAAAGCCAGAAGAAAATGATAAAAGTCTGGTTACCGATGCAGAAGGCTTTTTCGAAGGGCCTTCCCCCTGTTGGTTTGTTGTGGTCTTCGCCGGCGCTATAGTTTTCGCCGGTGGTGGAGGTTTTGTTAAGGGGCCTCCTCCCTGATGGCCTTCTGCAACCTTCTTGGCTGCAGGCTTTCGGACAACTGAAAGTAGACAAAATAATTAACAGGCTACCAGTCGAAAGGGAAAGACAAAGTAATTTGGAAGAATGAACTTACATTTCTTTATTTTGTCCAAGAAAAGAACAAAAGACTTCTGAAGTTCGTCCACGAAGTCCTTCTCGTCGAAAAACTCCTCAGTGTAGTAACTTTTCCACCACTCCTCGAAGGATGGTGAGCAGAGAAAGTTAAGCTGATAGTCAAACAACGAAAGGACTGTTCGACTAGCATACCTGCCGATATGCTTAGTGGCAGCGTCTTCAGTGTAGTCGTTGCAAAAGTATAACATAGACTTCTCCCTGGGAAAAATTGGGGAAGGAAGTGTTTGAATAATACCAAACTGGCGAGACACCAAGTTTGGTTGATACGCGATTAGACTCAAGTGAGTCTTGGAGCTCTTGAATCGCAGGGGCATTATTCTTGGTGTGAGAAATGCCTCCCACACTGTTGTATGCTCTTCGACCTGAGGACCACTTGACGCCTTAGGATGTGGCCTCGTGAACCACACTGGACCAACCTTTCGTCGAGCAAAGGGAGCCATGGTCAAAGCAAACTCTTTCCTTTTAGCAAACATCAAGACGAAGTTTGTAAAAGTTTGTTGAAGCTCCAGCCCATCTTCCGTTGGAGTCAGCAGAGCCAATCTGGTGCCTTCGATGCACCTATTTGCTATTTCCGGAGCCTGCTCATTTATTTGAGTCTTCTGAGGTAAGAAATACTCGAAGGTGGCATTGAGCCACAGCTGAAGCAGCCAAAAAGGTCCAGCAAGCAGCAGACTGGCTCTGTTCTCGATGATCTTCAAAAGAGTCGCTCCGTTGCTAATCGACTCGTATAGATTCGCCAAAATCAATTCGGCCAAATAGATATTTTGGCCATGGTGGAGTTGGGTGGCGAGAGTGACCATCTTCTTGGTCACCTGTAAAGACTTGGTGCAAAACACAAAGCGTGACAGCCATAAGGCTAGAAACGCGATATGCTCTACATCCGACACAGCGTCCGTCGACTTGTCGTGGTAGTGATTGATGTAAGTGGTGTAGGTTGGTTTTGTGGCAGAGAATCCAATCTGATCCTCCGACATTTCCTCTGGGTCGAAATAGTCCCCAGTGGGTCGAAGGCCAGTGATGGCGGCCACGTCGAAGAGCGTGGGAGTCAGCATTCCACAGGGAAGATGGAAGGTGAAATGGGTGTAATCCCAGAAGAGTAAGGAAGCTATCAACATTTCTGGGGAATAGTTAAGACCCGTCTTCGACAACATAACCAGGTCGAATATCCCCAGGTCTTTCCAGATCGAAGCCTGGCGTTTCTCCATTTTTTCCAGCCAAGCACTATAGTCAGGAGTGAGGCTAGGGCTAGACCTGAAAGCCCTAACACCTCTGTTGAAGAAACGAAGGTCGATTTTCTCCTTAGCGGGATCTTCATTATCCTCTGCATCCTTCTTAGAGCATCCAACCGGTTTGAGTTTTTCAAGTACCGGAAAGTAGCTTTTAATCTTCATGGCTTCAGCAATGCTTGGGTATAGTGGGCCAGACATGGCAAAGATTTGGTTGGAGTATCCAACCGGAATCATGAGTTGGCGTGAATAAGCATCACGTACAGCAATGTCCAAGGGCTCAGGGACCCTTCGTTGGCCCGTGGGAGTAACTACGGGAGCAGTGGAGAAAATCCTGGGTTTAACATTTCCAGAGAGGATGTTAGCGCTAGGAGCGGTGGAAGAACCGGATGCCATTGTTGATACTAAGGTTGAAGATGAAGTGAAGAACAGGTGGTTTGCAAAGGTTGCAAGAGTTTGTATGCAGTAAGGAATATCTGAAGGCAAGGTAGCGTGAAAAAGTCCCACAATGGGTACTTGGCGCTATTTATAGTAGTTGGGGAAATCCCCAAATTCGAGGACATTTAATGCCATTTAATGTTGCAGAAGGTAGTGGGACACGTGGCGTCTCCCTGTTGATGTAGCCGTTCTGCAGAAATGAAAGGGTGCAGCGTGCGCCCTCGTTTTTGGAAATTGTCATGATGACAATTTGTGAAAAGACGTTTGGCACGCTGCACGCCGTACTGAAGTGACGTCTTAGGTACGGATGAAATGATGGCTTTTCCTTGGGATTGTCAGTGGTTGGTAGAAGACAAAAAGTGCACAATTTAATTTGTGACTAAGAGTGAAAAGACAGGTGTCGAATGACATTTCAAAGAATGCCTTTTTCTTTCAGAGTCGAAATAAGGCATTCTTGGGGGGCAATTTATTGGCTCTTAAATTCGACACCCTTGCTTTTATTAATATCAGCCATTAAAGCTGAAGGATGTTTTCGACCAGCTGGGTCTGTCGAAATGCCCATCGAAAGATGGCAACATACTTAGAGGATTTCTTCCAAGGGAGAAGTTGGTTGCCTTCGACATCGAAGGTGTTTTTCGTCGAAGATGCTTCTCGACGAAGGTGTTCGATTGTTCAGAGTGGAACGGTTTGAAATTCAAGCGTTTGGAGGGAAAACGGTTTCCAGCGGTTACCAAGTGCAACGTGCAAAGATCTGGAGCGTCGAACGCTGAGAACGTGCCAAGTGGAGTCACCTTGAAGCAGTGTAACTGCCCGACGGTTACTTGGGATGTTTTAGTATAAATAGTAGTAGTTCACGCAGTTTTTCGCGTGTGTTCACAATTATATACAAAGTCACTCATATAGATTCGAGTACCCAGCGTGTGAGAAAGAATTGTTGAGAATGTATGTGTGAAACACCACTTTTATTAATCAAAGTCATTTATTTTCCAGAAACTTTACTTGCTTTCTTCTTTACTTTTCCTGTCGAAGCCCGTTATTTCAAGCCTTCCTTTATTTTATCAAGTCCACTCCTTCATGCAATTTACTTAAAGCCTCTTTATTTTCTAGTCATTTAACCATTATCCAACTTAACCAAAACCTCAAAATCAACCATGTCTTAGGATCAATCTGATCGATCCTGCGAGTAACCAAATAAGTAACCATTTGGAGGATCAGCGGTTGTTTACCAAAAACCACGGTAAACAGTGTGTGGGTTTGAAAATGTTTTGAAAAGAGGCCAATGTGGTGGCAACCTTTGTAATGATCCATGTTGGGATGTATACAAAGATGTACTTATCTTTTGAAAAGTTTTCAATGTTTTTGAAAGTTGTTTTGAAAGTGTGTTGTGATGTGTGTTTTTTAAAAAATAGGCAAGTGTTTTTGTTTTGCAAGTTGGCAAGTAACCAAGAGTTTGTCTACTCTAAATTCCTCAAAGATCTTTGCTATGTTTTAAACCTTTTAACAATTTTGTTCCACCATTGTATTTGGTGGACAATCTTGTGTTAGGATGTGAACGGGACAGGCGCGGGTCATCGTTTAGACCATGATTGCAATGGTGCCAAGTGTCTTTGGCAACTTCTTTAAGGGACTTGATCATTTTTAGGCAACTCTCGAAAGCATCATCGAGGGACTATAATCATTTGATATTGTTTTGTTTTGCCAAAGACACCCAACGTGCAATATGGCCTATTATTGAAGGCAACAAATGGAGTAACCCTAAGGGGTGCAAGTGTGATTTGTGTTTGTTCATTTTCATGCTTTTATCTTGGAATTAGGTCAAGCTATTTGTTTTATTGATTTTTGCATACAAACCCTAAGTCTATCATGGTATATTTTAGAAAGCTTTTAAATGCGAAATTTAAAATCCTAAACTATTACAACATAATTATGGGATGGGGGTACAAGTGTTCAAATGGGGATATTTTAGCAAGAAATTAAAACCTAAGCTATTACATCCAAATTGAATTATACAAATTATTAATTGCACAATAATTTAATAAAATACAAAAAAAATATGCAAGATGCAAAAAATGATTTTTATATGTATGTAAAAAGTGTTTTTCATGTGACAAATAAACAAAAATAAAAATGAATAATTTTGGATATTTTTACATTTTAGGGCAAAACCCTAATTTTCTAAGTAAGAAGTATTTATTATTTATTATATGCAATATTTATTAATTATGTACAAAAAATAAATAAAAAGGAAGTATATTGTAAAAAAAGTGATTTTTAAAGTTAAATATTAATAAAAATAAAAAATGTATTAATTTTGTGTTTTTTAACCTAAATATGCTAATAAATATATAAGTATTTATATTATTTACTAAATATATTAAATATGTATAAAAATAAAATATTTATTATTTACAAAAAAAAAGTATATTTTTTATAAAATGTTTTCAAAAGGTAAAATAAAATAAATTTAGAAAATAAAAATGTATTGGTACTATTTTAGTATTTTTAAATAAAAGTATATTATATATTCATTTACATATAAAACTAAATGAAACAAAATAAATGTCAAAAAAAATGCAAAAAATGTGAGAAAAATATTTTTAATATTTTTTATGCTTTGACAAAAATAAATAAGTCAGAAACAAAAATCAAAAGTCAAAAATAATAAAAATAAAATACAATGGGCCAAGGGGGTGCATGTGTGAGAATGTGGTGCAAAAAGAAAATCAAACTCAGGCCCAGCCCAAGAGGGGTTGTCTTCAACCTCCAGACTTGTTTGAACAACAACAATACGCGTTTCCTAACTCCTGATTCCTGGACTTTCAAGCAAAACTCATAACACAAAAAATGTAGAGCATCAAGAGACGAATCCAGACATATAAAAAACTTGACTTAACTCTCAGAAATGAGAGAGAATTTCTCTATCCCTAATTCTTGACCTAAGTTTTTTCTAATGTTCAGGTTCCAAATTCTCTCAGCACATGCAATATAAATGGAAAGTAATTATATGTGTAGCTTCAGGGCCATGAGTAGAGCATTTTTTATTCATAAACCTAAAGCTAACTCTTCCTAGATTGAGAGATAGAAGTCCATGAACTTACCTGTTCAGTTTGGATCGTGTCTGACAATGGAGGTACTTTCAGTGCAATGTGAGGACTTGTACAGCTTGCTTGAGGTTCAGGGATGCTTCTCCAACCTTTAGCTTGCTTTGAAACTAAATGAATCGAGCTATAGGAGTCAACCTGCAAAACAGAAAAAGTGAAAATGGTGAAGTTGGTTAGAGGTGTTACAGTCTGAAGCTAGGGCTTGGGATAGTTTATATGGATGCTATGGAGTGTGTATGAAGTGGATTTGGCCAAGGCGCACGAATGGATTGAGTTGTAGAAGTCCAACTGCAGAAGGGACTCTGTTTTTTGCAGTAGGATGGTGTTTTGATGAATGATGAGGTTTTTGAAGGTGGTTAGCTCGTGCCTTAGCTCAGTTATGATGTTTTGAATGTGTTCAACAAGTTTGTCTAAGCTTCTCTTGGCAGAAATGTGAGATGTCCTTAGTTATGCAATGTTTCTTCTATCTTAAGCAAAGTTTGGCAAGTTGGTTTACAAGCTTCTCTAGGCCCCTCATGTATTCTGCACCTTTTAGTCTTGATCAGTGGGATATGTTCCTGAACTTGTGCCAAAAGGATTTGCCTTGTACTTCATAGATTGCAATCTTGACATAAAGTTCAACTTTTCAAAAATGGATAATGTGCTTTTTCTAATTATGGACTAATCCTTCATGTAATGACCAAATGCATAGAATAACATCTTGGCACAATGTTTTAGCATTTAATTTTTGAGTGTAAATGAGATTAGAGGCCTGTAATGTAGCTTGCACATGCTGAGTTTGAAAATGCACAAGTTATGAACATGAAAATGGCTCATGAACAAAGTGACTTTTGCCCATATTGACAAATTCGATTCTCCCTAACCACAAGGGTGTTTGAGAAGTTCTTGGACATTTTGGAAAGCTTGGAATGTGTACTACAATCCATCTTTGTAATGAAAATTTAGATTCCAAGTGGAAGCATGTGAAAAGTGTCCATGAAGTTAGGAAAAAATCCTACCTAGAATAGGTCAAAATTTTTCTAAGTTAAGAATGTTTTGCACCCTTGTTCCAAAAATTGTAACTTGAGCTACAAGCTTCTTTTGAGGAAACTTTGTGAATCAAAGTTGTAGATTTTGCAATGGACTACAACTTTCATGTTTTGAGTTTTCCTTGAATCCAAATGTATCTTGGTGAAAAAATGGGACAAAGTTAGGAAAAATTTAGGGATTTTCATAACTTAGAAAAATTCTAAGTTATAAAAATTCTTCATTTCAAACCCTAATTTGTGATTTTTGATTTCTTGATGAACAAGTTTCATAATTTGACATGTATTGATGAAAAATGAATCTTGACACTTGATTTTGACAAAAAAGTCAAAGTTTGACTTTTCAATATACAGTCAAATTTGGCTCAGTTGACTGGAAAATTCATTTGTCAATCTTGTGCATTTGGGATCTTTTGAACTTTTTGAATATGTCAAGACAATGCCATGGGGTCCTTGAGTCCATATATGAGCTTGGTTTGCCATTGGCTAGGTCAAACAGTCAAAAATTGCCTTTGTGCAGTCAAAACCCTAAAAATGACCATTTTGCCCTTTTGGTGATCTGACCAAATTTCTTGTGGAATTGTGATCCAAACTTGACCAAATGGTTCATATGAGTTCATAATATTGATGTGGGTCAAAAATCATGAGGTTTGACTGTCAATTGACCACAGTTGACTTTTTCCCCAATACAGCTGATTTCTAGGTCAACTGTCCAATTGACTGGGCAAAGATTGGAATCAAGGCTTGAAACTTGGTATGGATAAACTTGTGAGTCCAACATGAAGCATGAAAGTCATCTTGGGCTTTTTAGATCAAAACATATTTGTGCAAACACAAACCCTAATTTGGGTCAACAGTGCAAAGAGGAGTCTTGAGTAGAGCAAAACCTAACTTGACCTTGAGCTCCAAGGGTCTTGTGGTGAGAAAATATTGAGGAAATGGGAGGGAAAATTTTGGGGTACAATAGTTGCCCCTGTTCAATCTTCTTGGACCTGAAGAGTTAGATTGGCAAGTTTGCCTTTCGCGACTCGAGGGTAAAAGGAGATTGGACACTAGAGTGCCCGGAAATTTGCACTCGCATAGCGGAGTATTAGCTATGTGATGGCGGGAATGGGCTTACAGATGCCATTTGGAGAGATGGTGGATAGGAGGATGGGCTTACAGATTCCATTTGGTGGAGTGACAGAAACTTGTCGGGAATGGGCTTATAGATGCCATTTGGAAGTGTCGATCGTGTAAGAGATTCCTTAGCGAGAACTTGCGTACTTTGAGAAAGGAAGATGTTTCCTAGTCTATTACAGGTGTTGATCTCCAAAATCTTCATGTAGATATGCCATGGCTAGATACAGGAGTCGAATCCACTATTAGTTACTCACAGATGTGCCCTGGCTAGATACAGTAATCGAATCCGGAACTTAAAAAGGTTGTTTACAGACGTGCCCTGGCTGGATACAGGTATCGAATCTCTAAACTCTTCATGCAGATATACCCTGGCTAGATACAGGAATCGAATCCACAATCAAGTACTCACAGATATGCCCTGGCTGGATACAGGAATCGAATCTGGAACTTGTCGTCTTCAGATATGCCATGGCTGGATACAGATGTCGAATCTGGAAATTGTTGTCTTCAGATATGCCCTGGCTGGATACAGGTATTGAATCTGGAAGTTGTAAAAGGTTGGTAGAGATAGCTCTCCTGGCTAGATACAGGTGTAAGCCTCTGACCTGAGAATGAAAGATAATTTCCTGGCCTGTTACAGGGGTTGATCTTCAAACTCTTCATGCAGATATGCCCTGGCTAGATGCAGGTATCGAATCTACAATCAATCACTCACAGATATGCCCTGGATAGATACAGGTATCGAATCTGGAATTGTGATAGTTGATAGTAATCAACTTTGGATTATCCTTTATCCTGAAAAGGCAAAACGTTAGTTGTATGCAAGGTCATGATGTATGAGAGGCATGATGTCATGATGCTCAAAATGAGATAGTGTTGTATGCACTTTATCATGTATGTAAGCAGGATGTATGAAATGTGAAATGTCTACGAATGTATTTTCGTCTAGGAAAATGAATCCTTGACGACTGGCCGGGGAATCAAATCCTGGGCTGATGTTGAAGAGTAGAGTTCTTCGCTTCCGCTGGGGATGATGGTTGCAAAAATGAACCGGTAGGAGAAGATGACTCTGTTGGGGAATGAACTTGTTGGAGAGATTACTCTGAGGGAAATAAAATAGGTGAAGTGATTACTCTGCGGGGAGAGATACTTCGCTGAGGTTTTGATGGGAGCTCCACTGGGGATTCCACTGATAAGTTATGTTGGGAAATTTGATGAACTCCGCTGGGGATAGGAAGAACTTCGCCGATGACGATCTTTCCGTGGTAATTAGCTGAGGATAACCCAGTTATAAGACCTGATGGGAAATAAACCTTTGAATGAAGTCGGAGAGCTGCGTTCGTACTCTGCAGGGGAAAAGCTTCCAGAATCTACCGGGGATAAGGTTTCAGACCTACTGGGGATATGGATTCCACTCTCCTGGGGAAACTTTAGATTGTACTGGGGGATGGTTCCACTGGGGTGTCTGTATTCTGCTGGGGAATGTTGAGATCTTCTGGGGATGCTCAACTTCCTTAAGGCTGACAATAGACTAACTCTGCTTGGGGAGAGTATTGCTGACTTGCTGGGGGAGTTGAGGTAACCTGGTTATGTTCTTCAGCCGAACTTACCTTGGTACCTTGGTGGACAGAGCAACTAGATCGTTTAGACAACTCATTATTTCCCCTGTTTCCGTCGTCACCCGTAATTAATCCTTTGTTTCGCATGCAAATATTCATGATTAGCAATTAATGTCAAATGCATATATCAGAAATGAACATTGGACGTTCTTCGCAAAACAAAACAGAAAAAGGAAAAACAATGGATAATTTGTCTGAAAAAGTGAATTTGTATTGATTTTGAAATTTTCCTGTAAATAGGCGTTTTGTGTACAAGAGGCTGACGTCCTAGTAAGAGAACGCCGCCGAACAACATAGAGTTTATACAATTTTGAAAAAGGAAAACAAAACAGCTATGTGAAAAATCCCACTGGGTTCGAACTCTGTTATTGCCTTTATGTCTTCAAGCGTCTCATCACTTTGCTGCTTAGTTGAAGATGAAGCTGATTGATCGATGCCGTCTGAACCTGATAGTTGATACCGAATTCTGGATGCCAGGTGATCCAATGAAACATAGTATTACGCTTATCCCTAACTTTTGCCTGGACCGTCCTTTCGGGTTTTCAGTCCACTGGGATACCCATTTTTGCCTAAGCCGCCTTTTCAGGTTTTCGACTTGCCGGGTGGTCAGATTTTTTTCATTTCATCCCTTATTTTTGCCCGAACCCTTTTGGTTCGCTGGGAACCCCTTATTTTTGCCTAGGTGTGTCAACCTAGCGGGCCTTTAGTTCATGCGTAGTATCTTTTTACTATGTCTGCATTGGCGGGGTGAGAAAGGTCGTCACCATCCATGGTGGTTAGGATCATAGCTCCTCCTGAGAAGATGTGCTTAACCACAAATGGCCCTTCGTACGTAGGGGTCCATTTTCCCCTGGGATCACTTTGAGGAAGAATGATGCGCTTGATTACCAGGTCTCCGACTTGATACTCTTGTCGTCTGACTTTCTTTTTAATGCCCTGATCATCCGTTTTTGGTACGTCTGACCATGACAAATAGCAGTGAGTCTCTTTTCATCAATTAGGTTTAATTGATCAAGTCGAGTCTGGATCCAGTCATCTTCGCTCAAACCTGCATCCTTCATTATCCGGAGAGAGGGTATCTGGACTTCAATAGGCAAGACTGCCTTCATGCCATAGACCAAGGAAAAGGGAGTTTCCCCTGTTGACGTCCGCGTTGAGGTACGGTACCCATGAAGAGCAAACGGTAACATTTCGTGCCAATCTTTGTAGGTCACTGTAATCTTCTGCACAATCTTCTTGATGTTCTTATTCGCTGCTTCTACAGCCCCGATCATCTTCGGCCGGTAGGGGAAGAGTTGTGGTGCTGTATCTTGAATTGCTCGCAGAGCTCAGTGATCATCTTGTTGTTAAGATTGGTACCATTATCCGTAATGATCCTCTCAGGTATGCCGTATCGACAGATCAGGTTGTGCCGAATGAACCGTGCCACGACGCTCTTGGTTACCGTAGCGTAGGAAGCTGCTTCAACCCATTTTGTGAAGTAATCAATCGCTACCAAGATGAAGTGATGCCCGTTAGATGCCGTTGGTTTGATCTCGCCGATCATATCAATGCCCCACATTGCAAAAGGCCAAGGTGCTGTCAAGACGTTCAGAGGAACCGGAGGAACGTGCACCTTATCAGCATAAATCTGGCATTTATGACAAGTTCGAGAATGCTGATAACAGTCGGCTTCCATTGTGGACCAGAAATATCCTGCCCGAAGTATTTTCTTTGCCATGGTATGTCCACTGGAATGTGTTCCGAAAGTACCTTCATGTAGCTCTGCCATGATCCTTTTTGCTTCAGTCTTATCCACACAACGCAATAGGGTTGAATCATGGTTTCCCTTGTAGAGAATGCCGTTGCTGGGGAAGAACTTTTCCACAAACCTTCTCATAAACTTCTTGTCATTAACTGATGCGCCTTCGGGGTATTCTTGAGCTTCCAAGTACCTCTTCACTTCATGATACCAAGGTTTTTCAATCACCTCTTCAGCCTCAAGATCACAGCAATATGCAGGTTCGTCCAATTTCCAGATAATGATTCGGGGAGCCTCGTTGTCCCATTTGACTTTGAACATGGAAGACATCGTAGCTAGTGCGTCCGCTAACTGATTCTCCTCTCTTGGGAAGTGTTCAAAAGTTATCTCTTCGAAGTGGGGAAGCAATGTCAGCACATACTCCTTGTAAGGAATAAGATTTGGGTGTTTTGTATCCCACTCGCCTTTGACCTGATTGATTACGAGAGCGAAATCTCTGAAGACACTCAGAAACTTGATCCTTAAGTCAATTGCAGCTTGAAGACCCATGATACATGCCTTATACTCCGCCATGTTGTTGGTGCAGTTGAAACATAGCCGGGCGGTGAGTGGAGTATGAGTGCCTTTGGGGGATATGATCACAGCGCCGATTCCGTTGCCCAAAGCGTTCGAGGCTCCGTCAAAGTGCATAGACCATCAGGATCCTTCCTCAGGTCCTTCATCCGGTCCAGGTACTTCACAATCAGTTACTACCATGATATCCTCGTCTGGAAATTCAAAGTTCATCGACTGGTAATCGTCCACTGCCTGGTGTGCCAAATGGTCTGCCACTACACTTCCCTTGATTGCTTTCTGAGTCGTGTACTGGATGTCGTATTCCGTCAAGATCATTTGCCATCTTGCTATTCTTCCAGACAGAGTAGGCTTTTCAAATATGTACTTGATTGGATCCATTTTTGAAATCAACAGAGTAGTGTGAGTCAACATATACTGTCTCAGCCGGCGAGCAGCCCATACCAGAGCGCAGCAAGTTTTCTCGAGCAGTGAGTACCGAGTCTCACAGTCGGTAAACTTTTTGCTCAGGTAATAAATGGCGTGTTCTTTTCGGCCAGACTCGTCATGTTGTCCCAGCACACACCCCATTGAGTTGTCAAGTACTGTCAAGTATAAGATTAGAGGTCTCCCTTCAACCGGTGGCATAAGAATGGGTGGTTCTTGGAGATACTCTTTGATCTTTTCGAAAGCGGCCTGACATTCATCATTCCAACGTACCACTTGATATTTCTTCAGTAGCTTGAAGATTGGTTCACAGGTAGCAGTTAGATGCGAGATGAATCGGGTAATGTAGTTCAACCATCCCAGAAAGCCTCTGACTTCTTTCTCTGTCTTGGGAGTTGGCATCTCTTGTATGGCTTTTACCTTGGCAGGGTCCACTTGAATACCTTTGTCGCTTACGATGAAGCCTAGCAATTTTCCAGATCTCACCCCAAAGGTGCATTTGTTTGGGTTCAACCTCAGCTTGTACAACTTTAGACGGTCAAACAGCTTCCGTAGATGGTCAAGGTGTTCCTCCTCGGTTTGGGACCATGCAATCATATCGTCGACGTATACTTCTATCTCATGATGGATCATGTCATGAAATAAAGCAACCATGGCACGTTGGTAGGTTGCCCCAGCATTTTTCAACCCAAAAGGCATGACCTTGTAGCAAAAGGTGCCCCACTGAGTAACAAAAGTGGTCTTCTCCATGTCTTCAGGAGCCATCTTGATCTGGTTATAACCGGAGAAGCCGTCCATGAAGGAGAAAACTTTATGCTGAGCAGTGTTGTCAACCAGAACGTCGATATGAGGCAGAGGGAAATCATCCTTGGGGCTGGCCCTGTTCAAATCCATGTAATCAACACACATCTGAACCTTGCCATCCTTTTTCGGCACTGGAACCACGTTGGCAATCCACTGAGGGTAAGAAGTTACTGCTAGAAACCCGGCATCAAATTGTTTCATAACCTCAGCTTTGATTTTCTCGGACATCTCTGGACGCATACGGCGGACCTTCTATTTTACCGGAGGGCATTCCTCCTTGGTAGGCAGGTGATGAACCACAATGCCGGTATCCAACCCAGGTGTTGTACCCCAAAATTTGCCCTCCCATATTCTCCAAGAATTGCAAAGAGCAAGCTTCAAAATTTCCCCAAGGGTTGCACAGTTCAAGGGCCTCCTAACAGTCAAAAACTAGGGTTTTGGTTCTGACAAAGAAAATGAAGTTTCCAAGGGGCCAATCAAGTCCCACATGCCTACAAACATGGTCAAGCATCCTCATACCAAGTTTCAAAACTTACAGCACAAAATTGCACAGTCAAAAACCCTAATTGCACTACAGTCAACTGTAGGGGCAAAATGGTCATTTGACAGTCAAAAGTTCAAATTTTTGGTCAACATCTCATTTTGAAGCCACAAACATCATTTGATCAATGCTTGATCATGATTCTCAAAGCTTGGCTCAAAAAGTCTCAAGATGCAAAAGTTTCTATATTTGGACAGTTGAAAAAGTCAACTGTAACTTGACCAAGGCATAACTTTCACATGGATTATCAGAAAATTCCATCCAAAGCTCATTTTGAAGGGAAAGACATTTCCTACAACTCCTCTTCACACTTCAAGTCCAAGAAATGCTCTCACAAAAAGTTATCAATTTCAACATTATAGGTCATTTTCAAAAGTCAACAAAAAGGGACTTTAAGTCAAAGGCCATAACTTGAGATTGGTACATCAAAATGACATGGGACCAAAGGCATTGGTTAGCGGACTCAAAGACCGTTCCAAAATGTCCAAGAACATGAGCAAAGCTTAAAAATTGAGCAAGTTATGCCTTGTGGAAGTTGGGAAATTTTTGGATATTTTGAAAAGTCAACATTGCTTCAAATGACCTAAAATTGCTAATGGGCCTCTTTTTCTTCCACAATTCATCATCCAAGGCATGTGCACGACCATTTGGCCCAAAAGGAAGTTTTTCTTCATTTTTATTTATTTATTTGGATTTTTTATTATTAATAATTCATTTAATTAATTAAAATACATGAAAAATACTAAACCAATGCAATCAAATCTTTTTGTGCATGGAATAGGTTTAAAATTTCGTGCATGATCAGATATGGAAGGAATTGAAGTCATTGGCCATGATTTGTACCAAATAGGCATGAAAAAATATTTGAAAAGATCCTTAAGAATCAAATCTTGAAAATCATGAATGCAAAGGTTTTGATTTGTTTTCTTTGACCTAAATCACTCACACATATATACATATGCTAACCCTACTCCTTAGAACCTCCCAGCTGCGCCAGAAAAGCATAGAGAAACTTGAGTTTTATGCAAAAAATTTGGAAACTGAAAACTAGGTTATAGGTTGATTCAAGCAAAAAGACTTGTTCCATCACCTTCTTGAGGCTTCAAGGAAGGTTTTCAAATCAAAACCAACCATCCTAACACCAAGAAACGTGAGAACGATGGTGACCTGTACAGAAATTTTTTTACATTCTTGCATCATGGTTCATGCATCTTTAGTAATTTTTAACATTTGATTTATGTTTATTGTTTAATTCTGAAGCTAACTATACAATTTAATTGAGTTTTCATGTACTATACGCGATTCCACCATTGATACAGGCTAGGGTTCCTTGAATGCTAAATTGGGCGTTTCCAAATTTGGTAAAATTAGGACATGCCAACACCATGAATGAACTCAGCATGCTTGGACGGTTCAAAGTCAACCCTCGCGCCTAATTTATATACCCACATGGCCTATTCGCTATTTTGAAAACAAGCTTGTTTTGGGGGGGTTTAAAACCCCCCTAACCCTTTTTTATTTTCAGGGAAAACACAAACGATGAAGAAGATGATTAGGTGGCCACCAGTGATTGGGTCGTTTGAAAATTCGCGCGAAAAAGGCACTAACGCGTTGTTTTATTTGATAATAATTGTTTGTTATTTAATATACAGAAAGCGCAAGTGGAGCAGTTGGCAAGGCATTTGGTTGATGATCCCTGGGACCTGGGTTCGAATCCCAGGTCCCCCACCCCTTCAATACTATTTTTCTATTAATGATTCTATGCAGTTTCAACACTAAGGAACACCATACCACCCTTGATCCAACTATGCCACGCGCCCACTGGAGACAATCTGAGAGCCCAGATCTGAAGAACATCATGGGCCTTAGTCAACCATGCATATGGGAACATGGAAAAGTCAAATAAGGCCTTAAGAACTTTGGGCCAGCCATGCTAACAAGACCTCCAAATGGGGACAGACCCCCCTAGGTTTGAATTTTCATTCTTTTCTTTTTTTATTTAATTCAACTATTTCTTTTTTTTTTAATTAATTTCTTTAATTTAAATATTTTCATAAAAAAAACGTAAAAACAATATAAAATAAAAAAAAAAGACAAAAAATAAGTATTTTATTTAATTAATATATTTTTTGTAAATAAATATTATTCATTAATTTTAGCTATTAAATTAGGTTTAATTCAAACATTTTTTTAATAAACTTAAAATTGGTAGAATTAGGGTTTTAATTAATTTTTATCCTTTTTCTTTTCTTTTCACTAATAATTAAATATTTCCTATTATTTTTATAAATCAAAATTGCATGTAAATAATTAGGTTAATTTAGGTTTAACTTTAATACTTTCTTAATAAACTAAAAAAAAACAATTAGAATTAGGGTTAACATTTTTAATTTCAATTAATCTTTCTCATTAAAATCATAAATACAAAAATCCCAAAAAACAATTTCTTTTTAATTTCATTAATTTAATAATCATTTAATTTAAATTCATTAAAAAGGGTCCAACGCCCTCGTTTCCAATTTTAATTCCTATTCGCGCATTTATTTTATTTTCGTATAATTTTTATGTACTTCTCCCAAAGCCATGTAAACATTTATCTTTCGCACTTTACCTTTAATTCTTTATTTTTTGTCAAATCGGGTCCTGGAAATTTTGGCGATGTGGACCCGCGCCTTTGTAATAGCTTAGAACTTTTAATTTCTCGCAATTTTTAACTGCTAATAAAATGCATGCAAGAATGAATGATTAAATAAAAACAAACGTGTAGATCACTTTGACATGAACAAGATAAATGCAAATGAATCTGACACACAAATCACACACCACCCCTAGGGTACGCCTCACTGTTGCCTTGCCTCGAAAGGTGATCGTCGAGTAGAGGATGTCTTAGTAAGTCCTCATGATCCGGGAACCTGGCATGAGGGTAGATTCTAAGGTATCTTCCCATTGCTCTGGTGATCACCATGTCCCGAACTTCGAATTGACCCAAACACCTCCAACGGTGGTGCTACCTACCTCCCAATGGTGGGATGGCACTACTTTAAGGACACTTACACAGCCTAATTCCTTAGGGTAGGTAGATGACTCATAGATACTTGCTCTAATTCAAAACAAATCAAAACTCTTTTCACACCGACACTTTCAAAAAAGCTTTCAAAACAATTTTTTCAAACACTTTTGAGGACTGATACAAGAGTCGATCTGAAATCTTTAAACAAAACTTTTTCAAACCCATTACCACTTTGAAAAGCAAACACTTTTGAAAACACAAATGAGCAAGTATCTAAGAGCCCATGGATAACCATGGATAGAAAGGGTGCTAACACCTTCCCTTTCTATAATCTACCTCCCGAACCGAGAGCAATCTCTATAAGGAATTTTTCTTTGCTTTTGTCCTTTCCATTTGGAGAAAATAAAAGACGGTGGCGACTCTTGCTTACCGCGACATTTCACGAACCAGCGTTAAACAGTCAGTTCCAGATCCACCGATCACAGAACTGGCGACTCTGCTGGGGAATTAGGATATCTTAAAGTGAGGTGTACCTTAGGGTTAGTTCATAACTGTGTTTTCAATTGTATTGACTTATCTGCTTTAAATTTGTGGGTTGCATGGGAGTTACATAGATCCTAACCCGGATCTGGGGATACCCTGTTTAGGTAGCATAAGCTGTGAGGGACCTGTCCGGCGTAGACCGACACGGGTGAAACAGTGGCTACGTTGGTGTGGCACCTTGGTCTGTACCGATATCCCTTGTGTTGCAACGAGGAGAATATGGGTCTTCTAAGGAGTCATTAAGCACCAACAACCTTAGAACCTTAAATGACACAACTTGGCCATTAGAACAGTAGCAGTATGCTACGCCCATTGAGGCTAAACTCTCGTGATGGTTCTGGCCGCAAGAAAAGATTGCGATGCTGGAGTTATGACCGATTGAGGGTAGTCAATGATATTGGGATCCTCTAAGAACCCAGTTACTTTGATAGGACAGGTATGAACCAACAAACTGAAAGAGGGTAATACCCAGACCCCATGTTGGCCTAAACTCTAAGGGTTTCTCTTGTGTGACTTGTGTGCCTTCGTACTTGACTACTTGCATGCTTGTTATCTGACACATGAACTACTTGCAGGTTTTGTTTATAGTCCTTAATTGGGACTCATAACAGGGTTTACTAAGTCTCTTGCAGGTCTTGTTTATAGTCCTTAATTAGGACTTATAGCAGAGTGTACTGAGTTTCTTGCAGGTTTTGTTTATAGTCCTTAATGGGGACTCATAACAGGGTTACTTACATTACCCCATGCATACCATAACATCATACCATTGCATACATCCTACATAAGGACTAACACATTTCAAGGATCTCACGGGGCTTGTGATGTAGGTCATGATGAACCAACTGTCCAGCAAGGGGCAAAGAGGATTTATTTTCCTCTAGCCAAGGTTGTCAGGGGCTATGACCCACTTGATATGGTGAGCTTTGACTCTTGAGGAAGGTTCCCCTAACCAAGGTTGTTTGGAAATCAAAACCAGACATAACGACTAAAGTCTGGGGCTATGACCCACTTGATATGGTGAGCCTTTGACCCTTGGAAGAAAGACTCTCAACAAATACGAAGTTCTTTCAATCAAGCTACCGGATCCAGATGCTAACCAATTTTCTTGTTTATCCCGCGAGGTCCTGGAAAACATCACATGGATATCATACATATCATTGCATTGCAGGTACCCTTTGACAGGTTGCTCACCTTCTTCGCTGTTTATTTCAGCTGATCGTCATGAATCCTGACTCGTCATCAACTGAGATATCCATCAAGGCTCTCCAGGCCCAGAACGCCCAGTTCCAGGAGTTGATTGTGAACCTAGCTCAGGGTCAAAAGGAATTGAAGACTCTGATTCAGAAGAAGAAGAAGAAGAGGACTGTTTTGTTCAGCCCTAGACGCAGATCTGGGAATACACTGCAGATTGAAACTGAGAGGACTACTCCATCTGTTGGGGAAGGCAGTCATCAGGAGGAAAGGGTTCCCAGTCCAGTGGTCTCCGACAACGAGACAGATTTCAACGACGAACAATACCCTCCTGTTGAAGACAAGTACAAGCAGTTGGAAGACTGTCTGAATGCAATGGAAATTCAACAAGTACCTGGTTTGGATTTCGGAGATTTGGGTCTAACTTCTGGTGTGGTGATCCCACACAAATTCAAAGCACCCTCTTTTGCTAAGTACGATGGGGCATCCTGTCCCAGGCTGCATCTCAGGTCTTATGTGCGGAAGATTCAACCGTATACTGTGGACAAGAATTTGTGGATCCACTTCTTCTAGGAAAGTCTTTCAGGGACTCATCTCGAATGGTTCTATCAGCTGGATGGAACCAAGGTTCGTAACTGGGAGGAGTTGGCTACTGCTTTTTACAAGCAGTATCAGTACAATGCCGACCTCGCTCCTACGCGTACTCAACTCCAGGGTATGTCGCTAGGATCGGGAGAAGGTTTTAAGGAGTATGCGCAGAAATGGAGAGACCTGGCCGGAAGGGTACAACCACCGCTGACTGACCATGAACTTGTGGACATGTTCTTGGGGACCCTGTCTGGTCCATTCTACAACCACCTGATTGGGAATTCATCTGTTGGATTCACAGATCTTATCTTGACTGGAGAGCGAATAGAAGCTGGCATCAGGTCTGGGAAGATTCAAGAGGCTGCACCTTCTGATAAAAAGCCTCATCATGGAAAGAAAGAGTCCAATGCGGTGCACGGTAAAAAGAGCCGTCATGAGGTAGGGGCAACCCAGATCTCCAATCCTAGACCTGCTCAACAAGGACAGGGGCAGCAGCGTAAGGAGGTCGCACCCAAACGATAGTTCACCAAGATCAACATGTCGCCGGATCAAGCACTACAACAAATGTTGAAGGCAGGGCTGATCACCTTAAGGGCTCCTCTTCGGAATCCGAACACTTCTGCTCCTAACTATCATCCCAACGATAGGTGCGCATATCATTCTGATAGCCCGGGGCATACTACGGACAACTGCTGGCCTCTCAAGAACAAGATTCAAGATATGATCGACGCCGGGGAGATTCAGTTTGAAGTGCCTGAGACTCCGAACATAATCACTGCTCCGTTGCCCAATCATTGAAGACCTTTTGTTTATTTGAATTTCCAAGTTGTATTTTTCTTTTGCTTATACAAACAGTTAATGTCATAGCAAACTCTTTTATTCTATCAATGCATTGCATATGTCTGTTTTGGGAATTAATACAATTGTTTTCATTATATTCAAAATTCTTTTCATTTTTCTGTGATGATCAACTCTCGGTTAATAACTCTAAGCCTCTTGAGGGAGGATGACGAAAACGGTACCACGATCTTCACAGTATGCTTTTGAACAGACCCCGCTGATGAGGTACATGCATTGTTTCAACCCCTAAACACAGGAGTTATAAGGATGATAATCCCTCGTCAACCCCTCTGAGCCAAAGAAGTAGGAGTTTTTCTTTTCGAAATTTAAAAACCCTTAATCATAACCTGGGGCAGGGTAGTTCTCTCAGCTGATCCAAGTGCACAGCAAATGGCACCAAAGAGGTCCTTAAAAAAAAAAAAAAAAAGACAGTGATGATTCCGAATAATCATAAGGATAGGCAGTCATTATATCTCAAAAATAAGAACCCAATAAGTCAAAACCTATGAAGGAGACTTACAAAACTGGGGCATCCCGCTGACTGTAATTCCAAAAAGGAAACAGCTCAGGCAAAAAACAGGGACAACAAAAAAAAGAAGAAGAAAGAGGTCATACAAACCCTCAACAAGGAAATGACTGCCTATTCAGAATAAATCATCAATATCCGGACCATCACTGGAATTTCCGGACAAAGACTCAAACAAGGTCTAACGCACGATCAACTGAGTTTAGGTTTGGAGAACATCATGAAGAGCGGGTGGGTACAAATAATTTGAGCCTTTATCCTTTGTTTCTTAAACCGTGAACCAAGCCACGTTATAACCCTTAAAAGTCCTAGCTGAAGCATGGGTTAGTTCGAAAGCATATTGTTACGAAAGGTATCCTGACTCCTTAAGGCTCGCAATAAAATAACGAGTTGATATCACGTTTTACAAACATTCACTTGTTTTATGAAAGAGAATGCATTTTCAAAATCTTCAAGACAGACATAAGCTTTGCATTTTTAACATAACCTTGTTTGCATATGACTTTTTGTTTGAACAGCAGGAAAATTCGCACGACGAAAGTTTAATGAATAGAAGCATTTCCAATCAAGGGGCATAGCATGAGCATGGTCCATCATCTGGGGCAATCCAGTCAAGATTCGGAGAATCTCTCAAAGGCCAAATAGCCTGGGGCAAATCTCTGCCTGAGTCACTTGGGGCATTCCAACAACGAATCTTGCCTGATCAAACATCTTCTGGTAGCGTGGCAACACTATAACAGGGGCACCTCCCTACATTCTGAGAACATGGACATAGTCGAAAAAATACTACGCAAAATCAAAGACCCGCTAGGTTGACACACCTAGGCAAAAATAAGGGCTTCCCGGCGAACTAAAAGGGTTCGGGCAAAAATAAGGGATGAAATGAAAAAAATCTGTACACCCGGTAAGTCGAAAACCTGAAAAGGCGGCTTGGGCAAAAATGGGTATCCCGGTGGACTGAAAACCCGAAAGGGCGGTCTAGGAAAAAGTTAGGGATTAAAGCGTACGACTATGTCCTGTCATCTTGTCATCTGCCTACCTGAAGAAGGTTTGACCCTCAACAACTATCAGCACCTCACAGGTCTTCCTCTCTCACCTCAGAAACAGGGGCAATAAAGAGTTGTCTAAGCAATCGGATTGTTCTGTCCTCCAAGGTATCAAGGTAAGTTCCGTTGAAGAACATAACCAATACAGTTCAATACTTCCCCAGGAGAATCCAATCCAATTCCCCCAAGAAAGTTGGAATCCATCTCCCCAAGCAGTAAGCTTATCCCCAGTAGATTCTGGAAGCTTACCCTCGCAGAGCACGAACACGCGTCTCCCGGTTTTATTCAAAGAGTTATTTCCTTACCAGGATATAACTGGGTTATCCTCAGCCAAAAGCCACGGAAAGAGCGTCCTCGGCGAAGTCTTCTTATCCCCAGCGAAGTTTATCAACACTTCCAACACAACAATGGTATCCCTAGTGAAGTTACCATCAACATTTCAGCAAAGTACCCCTCTTCCCACAGAGTATTTTTCCCAGCAAGATCGCTATAGTAATCTCCCCCGCAGAGTAATCTCCAAACATATTCCCCAACGGAGTCATCTTCTCCTACCGGTTCATTCCTGCAGAGCGAAAAGCTCTCTCTGCAACACCAGCCCAGGAGTTAACTTCCTGGCACCCGTCAAGGATTTATTTTCTTAGACAAAAATACATTCATGAACATTACATCTTCATACATTATAGCATGCATGTGCATCATACTACACGAATCTCATCAATTTTGAGGACATCCTGAAATCATGCAGTTCATGCATCATGATCTTGCATACAATTGATGTTTTGCCTTTTCAGGAAAAAGGTCAATACAAAGATGATTACTATCAACTATCGCGACTCCTTCTAGATATAGTTCAGATGTGAACCAGACATGGCGATGTTCTGATACTGCTTCCAGATTTCCTTCTAGATATAGTTCAGATGTGAACCAGATATGGCGACGTTCTGATACTTCTTCCAGATTTCCTTCTAGATATAGTTCAGATGTGAACCAGATATGGCGACGTTCTGATACTTCTTCCAGATTTCCTTCTAGATATAGTTCAGATGTGAACCATATATGGCGACGTTCTGATACTTCTTCCAGATTTCCTTCTAGATATAGTTCAGATGTGAACTAGATATGGCGACGTTCTGATACTTATTCCAGATTTCCTTCCAGATATGGTTCGGATGTGACCCAGGCATGGCGACGTTCTGACACTTATTCCAGTTGAAGATTTCAAGACCTAGACCGGTTTAGTTAATCGACCCTAAGGTTTTCTGTTTCTTATCCAGTCCAAGGCCTTCTCTAGTCCAGCTAAATCGACCCCTAACAGATTTTCCTGATAAAGACTCAGTAGAAGTTATCCAAGATTCTCTCAATGATTGCTGTTGAGGTTGTAGTCGCCTGTGGTTCTCTCCCCGATACTGCGGAGGTAGTAATCATCCCAAGATTCGCTCAACGATTGCTGTTGAAGTTGAAGTTATCCAAGATTCTCTCAATGATTGCTGTTGAGGTTGTAGTCGCCTGTGGTTCTCTCCCCGATACTGCGGAGGTAGTAATCATCCCCAGATTCGCTCAATGATACTGTTGAAGTCGAAGTCGCCAGAGATTCTCTCAATGATTGCTGTTGAGGTTGTAGTCGCCTGTGGTTCTCTCCCCGATACTGCGGAGGTAGTAATCATCCCAAGATTCTCTCAATGATTGCTGTTGAAGTTGAAGTTATCCAAGATTCTCTCAATGATTGCTATTGAGGTTGTAATCATCCCCAGATTTGCTCAACGATTGCTGTTGAGGTTGAAGTCGTCCAAGGTTCTCTCAGCGTTCCTGTTGAGGTAGTAATCGCCCAAGGTTCTCTCACCGTTCCTGTTGAGGTAGTAACCATCCCTGGTTCATTCATCACCTTTTGAAGATCCAGATCCAGCTCCTGTAACCAGTCAGGACACATCCATACAAAGAATTTGAAGACCATCTCCTGTAACAGGTCAGGTAATCCTTTTCTTTTTGCAGGTACGCAAGTTCTCGCTAAGGAATCTCTTACGCGATCAACATCCAGATGGCATCTGTAAGCCCATCCACCTATCCATCACCTCTTAGCATGGCATCTATAAGCCCATCATCCTATCCATCGTCTCCAAATGGCGTCTATAAGCCCATTCCCATCATCACACTACTATGTGAGCGCAAATTTCTGGGCACTCTAGTGTTCAATCATCTTCCACCTTCGGATTACGAAAGGCACGTCAACCAATCTGCATCCTCAGGTCTAAGAAGATTGAACAGGGGCAACTGTTGTACCCCAAAATTTTCCCTCCCATATTCTCCAAGAATTGCAAAGAGCAAGCTTCAAAATTTCCCCAAGGGTTGCACAGTTCAAGGGCCTCCTAACAGTAAAAAACTAGGGTTTTGGTTCTGACAAAGAAAATGAAGTTTCCAAGGGGCCAATCAAGTCCCACATGCCTACAAACATGGTCAAGCATCCTCATACCAAGTTTCAAAACTTACAGCACAAAATTGCACAGTCAAAAACCCTAATTGCACTACAGTCAACTGTAGGGGCAAAATGGTCATTTGACAGTCAAAAGTTCAAATTTTTGGTCAACATCTCATTTTGAAGCCACAAACATCATTTGATCAATGCTTGATCATGATTCTCAAAGCTTGGCTCAAAAAGTCTCAAGATGCAAAAGTTTCCATATTTGGACAGTTGAAAAAGTCAATTGTAACTTGACCAAGGCATAACTTTCACATGGATTATCAGAAAATTCCATCCAAAGCTCATTTTGAAGAGAAAGACATTTCCTACAACTCCTCTTCACACTTCAAGTCCAAGAAATGCTCTCACAAAAAGTTATCAATTTCAACATTATAGGTCATTTTCAAAAGTCAACAAAAAGGGACTTTAAGTCAAAGGCCATAACTTGATATTGGTAAATCAAAATGACATGGGACCAAAGGCATTGGTCAGAGGACTCAAAGACCTTTCCAAAATGTCCAAGAACATGAGCAAAGCTTAAAAATTGAGCAAGTTATGCCTTGTGGAAGTTGGGAAATTTTTGGATATTTTGAAAAGTCAACATTGCTTCAAATGACCTAAAATTGCTAATGGGCCTCTTTTTCTTCCACAATTCATCATCCAAGGCATGTGCACGACCATTTGGCCCAAAAGGAAGTTTTTCTTCATTTTTATTTATTTATTTGGATTTTTTATTATTAATAATTCATTTAATTAATTAAAATACATGAAAAATACTAAACCAATGCAATCAAATCTTTTTGTGCATGGAATAGGTTTAAAATTTCGTGCATGATCAGATATGGAAGGAATTGAAGTCATTGGCCATGATTTGTACCAAATAGGCATGAAAAAATATTTGAAAAGATCCTTAAGAATCAAATCTTGAAAATCATGAATGCAAAGGTTTTGATTTGTTTTCTTTGACCTAAATCACTCACACATATATACATATGCTAACCCTACTCCTTAGAACCTCCCAGCTGCGCCAGAAAAGCATAGAGAAACTTGAGTTTTTTGCAAAAAAATTGGAAACTGAAAACTAGGTTATAGGTTGATTCAAGCAAAAAGACTTGTTCCATCACCTTCCTGAGGCTTCAAGGAAGGTTTTCAAATCAAAACCAACCATCCTAACACCAAGAAACGTGAGAACGATGGTGACCTGTACAGAAATTTTTTTACATTCTTGCATCATGGTTCATGCATCTTTAGTAATTTTTAACATTTGATTTATGTTTATTGTTTAATTCTGAAGCTAACTATACAATTTAATTGAGTTTTCATGTACTATACGCGATTCCACCATTGATACAGGCTAGGGTTCCTTGAATGCTAAATTGGGCGTTTCCAAATTTGGTAAAATTAGGACATGCCAACACCATGAATGAACTCAGCATGCTTGGACGGTTCAAAGTCAACCCTCGCGCCTAATTTATATACCCACATGGCCTATTCGCTATTTTGAAAACAAGCTTGTTTTGGGGGGGGTTTAAAACCCCCGCTAACCCTTTTTTATTTTCAGGGAAAACACAAACGATGAAGAAGATGATTAGGTGGCCACCAGTGATTGGGTCGTTTGAAAATTCGCGCGAAAAAGGCACTAACGCGTTGTTTTATTTGATAATAATTGTTTGTTATTTAATATACAGAAAGCGCAAGTGGAGCAGTTGGCAAGGCATTTGGTTGATGATCCCTGGGACCTGGGTTCGAATCCCAGGTCCCCCACCCCTTCAATATTATTTTTCTATTAATGATTCTATGCAGTTTCAACACTAAGGAACACCATACAACCCTTGATCCAACTATGCCACGCGCCCACTGGAGACAATCTGAGAGCCCAGATCTGAAGAACATCATGGGCCTTAGTCAACCATGCATATGGGAACATGGAAAAGTCAAATAAGGCCTTAAGAACTTTGGGCCAGCCATGCTAACAAGACCTCCAAATGGGGACAGACCCCCCTAGGTTTGAATTTTCATTCTTTTCTTTTTTTATTTAATTCAACTATTTCTTTTTTTTTTTAATTAATTTCTTTAATTTAAATATTTTCATAAAAAAACGTAAAAACAATATAAAATAAAATAAAAAGACAAAAAATAAGTATTTTATTTAATTAATATATTTTTTGTAAATAAATATTATTCATTAATTTTAGCTATTAAATTAGGTTTAATTCAAACATTTTTTTAATAAACTTAAAATTGGTAGAATTAGGGTTTTAATTAATTTTTATCCTTTTTCTTTTCTTTTCACTAATAATTAAATATTTCCTATTATTTTTATAAATCAAAATTGCATGTAAATAATTAGGTTAATTTAGGTTTAACTTTAATACTTTCTTAATAAACTAAAAAAAAAACAATTAGAATTAGGGTTAACATTTTTAATTTCAATTAATCTTTCTCATTAAAATCATAAATACAAAAATCCCAAAAAACAATTTCTTTTTAATTTCATTAATTTAATAATCATTTAATTTAAATTCATTAAAAAGGGTCCAACGCCCTCGTTTCCAATTTTAATTCCTATTCGCGTATTTATTTTCTTTTCGTATAATTTTTATGTACTTCTCCCAAAGCCATGTAAACATTTATCTTTCGCACTTTACCTTTAATTCTTTATTTTTTGTCAAATCGGGTCCTGGAAATTTTGGCGATGTGGACCCGCGCCTTTGTAATAGCTTAGAACTTTTAATTTCTCGCAATTTTTAACTGCTAATAAAATGCATGCAAGAATGAATGATTAAATAAAAACAAACGTGTAGATCACTTTGACATGAACAAGATAAATGCAAATGAATCTGACACACAAATCACACACCACCCCTAGGGTACGCCTCACTGTTGCCTTGCCTCGAAAGGTGATCGTCGAGTAGAGGATGTCTTAGTAAGTCCTCATGATCCGGGAACCTGGCATGAGGGTAGCTTCTAAGGTATCTTCCCATTGCTCTGGTAATCACCATGTCCCGAACTTCGAATTGACCCGAACACCTCCAACGGTGGTGCTACCTACCTCCCAATGGTGGGATGGCACTACTTTAAGGACACTTACACAGCCTAATTCCTTAGGGTAGGTGGATGACTCATAGATACTTGCTCTAATTCAAAACAAATCAAAACTCTTTTCACACCGACACTTTCAAAAAAGCTTTCAAAACAATTTTTTCAAACACTCTTGAGGACTGATACAAGAGTCGATCTGAAATCTTTAAACAAAACTTTTTCAAACCCATTCCCACTTTGAAAAGAAAACACTTTTGAAAACACAAATGAGCAAGTATCTAAGAGCCCATGGATAACCATGGATAGAAAGGGTGCTAACACCTTCCCTTTCTATAATCTACCTCCCGAACCGAGAGCAATCTCTATAAGGAATTTTTCTGTGCTTTTGTCCTTTCCATTTGGAGAAAATAAAAGATGGTGGCGACTCTTTCTTACCGCGACATTTCGCGAACCAGCGTTAAACAGTCAGTTCCAGATCCACCGATCACACCAGGCATGTCTTCGCAAGACCAGGCAAAGATTTCCATATAGTCATGCAGCATCTGAATCAACCGTTGCTTCACACTGAGCTCTAGATTGGCACCAATCTTGACTTCCTTTATGTCTGTCTCCGTACCCAGATTTACCGTTTCCACAGGCTCTTCATGTGGCTGAATGGCCCTCTCTTCCTGGAGTAGCAGTCTTGCCAGTTCACCAGGTACTTTGCAATCATCTTCACCTTCGTCTTCGGCTAAGTTGATCGGATTTTCGAAGTCATAACCGGCAGTAGCAGAGTCATTACCAGTGAGATCCATAGTGGATTGGAACCTGTATAAGTGAGTGTGTGTAAATATAGCTGTTTTGCAATATATAACAAAGAAAGAAAAAAGGAGCACAAGATTTTGAAATGAAACAAACGTCCAATGTTTTTATTGATGATATATGAAAATGACACACAAAAGCCCTCACAAATGGAGCCACGGTGCCCCGGGTAGGACACCGAGCCATAAAAGTTTCAACATATTGTTTGTTACAAATTGAAAACAAAAGAGTTCATTACTGAGTGACAAAAGTAATAGGTGTGAAGTCTTTGGCAGTCCAGTTGCTTGGTCCACTGTCGGTTGTTGGGTAGATCCAGCTGTCGAATTCAGATTCCTCCACTTCGTCCCCAATAGCATTCACTCCCGGGTTGGTGATGAACACAGGAGGTCTTCCAATCCTTGCTTTACGAACATCCCTCTGAGCCTCTGCAGTGAAACCCAAGCCAAACTTGTCGGTCTTCGGAGTAAAGTCAGGAAGTCGGCCCCAGTTTGCACACTCACCCTTCTCAATCACAGCCCGGGCATCCTTTAAGGAAGCCATCTTCAAAGGAGGGTCTTCAATCACAGTTTCAGCTGACGCCAGTGTCTGAGGCACTTCTTCAAAGTGTTGAAAGGGAGTTTCAATGAACTCCCCATCCATTTCTATGTACCGGAACGAGTTTAGGTGGCTGACCATATATTCTTCCTCCCCCTGAACTGTGACAATCTTTCCTCTGACTGGGTACTTAAGCTTCTGATGTAGTGTGGAGGTCACAGCTCCAGCCTTATGGATTCATGGACGACCCAGCAAACAAGAGTAGGATGGACGGATGTCCATCACATAGAAAGTAGAATCAAAGACTTGAGAACCAACCCTGATTGGAATGTCAACTTCACCATGTACCATCCTTTTCGAACCGTCAAAGGCCCGGACCATAATGTTACTAGGCTTGAGCTCCAGACCCTCACAATCCAATCTGTCTAGGGCCTTCTTGGGCAATACATTCAATGAAGAACCGGTGTCTACCAACACATGGGCAAGAGTAGTGCCCCTGCATTCAATGGAGACATGCAGGGCATCATTATGGTTCTTTCCTTTGGCAGTCAGATCGGTGTCAGAGAAGCCCAACCCATTATCGGTAGTCAAGTTGGCCACACAATCGGTAAATTGATCAGCAGACGTTTCTTGCGGCACATGGGCCGTCTTTAGGAAGGAAATCAGGGCCTTGGCATGGGCCTCTGAACACAACAACAATGATAGCATAGAGATCTTTGATGGGGTGTGCCCCAGCTGCTCAACTACGTTGAAATCACTTTTCTTGATAATCTTGAGGATCTCCTCCATCTCTTGCTGGGAGGCTTCAACAGTGGTTGTCTTTGGCGCCTCCGTCAGGGCAGGCAAATCAGTAGCAATCCCTTTGCCCCGAGCGTCAGATGACTCGGCAGCAGGGGTAGAGACAGGAACTTGATTAGGAAGGGGAACAGGCACACTTGCAGGTGTGATGATGAGAGGTTTCTGAATAGCTGGTGGCGCAATATCTGGCGAGAACAGCCTACCACTGCGAGTAATTTTGGCAGGCCCGGTGATATTGCTGACACCGGTACTTGTATCAAACTCTTGTTTTACTCCAAGAACATAAACGTCTGCCCATAGTGCCACGGGACAGCTTTGTCGGATGTATAGGGGAGGGGCCCCGGAACAGTAATGATGACAGGAGCAATCTTCTGAGTGGACATGATTTTGACAGGCTTCTTTGAGAGAGCCTTAGGAGGTTTTTTGAAAATAGTGACAATAGAAACTTCTTCAGCAGGGACAGCAGGAACAGCAATCTTCTCGAACAATATCTCTTTGCTATCCATCAGGCTTTGGATACCTGACTTCAGCAAGGGACAACCAGCAGGTAAAACAACACATAGAGGGCACCCTTTACCACATCCCGGAAATAAATCGTCTAGCAACAGGTTCCTCTTGACAGTCAACAACGGAGTAACAATCTCTTCCATGGAGGCCACATACCGATCTTCTTTCACAACATTCACTCCATGCTGGGGCATGGGAGCAGTCACAACATTGGGTCTTTCGGGCGCCTCAAACTGTATTTCTTTAGCATCAATAAGGTCTTGAACCTTATTCCTCAAAGCCCAGCAATCGTCCGTAGTATGCCCCGGGCTATCAGAGTGATAAGCACAACGGGCGTTGGGGTTGTACTTTGGAGAAGCCATGTTCACTACCTTCGGAGCTTCTTTGACAGTTACCAGATTGGTTGATAGTAGTTGCAGCAAAATCTGAGATAGGGTCATACTGAGCCGAGTGTACTGCCTTTTGGGTCTCTCATTCCTTTGTTGATTATACTGCTGAGGAGCAGCAGCAGGCTTTGAGATTACCAATGCATTGACAGCTTGGCGGCGTTCCGGCTTAATTTGTCTTCTGGGACCATAAACAGCACTAGCTTCCTTTTTGAAAGGCTTCTTTTCAGTACTCGCAGCGGCACCTTTCTGTATCTTCCCCGACTTGATACCAGCTTCTATTCTCTCACCAGTCAAGATCAAATCTGTAAACCCAACAGAAGAATTACCAATCAGATGATTGAAGAACGGACCAGACAGGGTCCCTAGGAACATGTCAACAAGTTCACGGTCAGTTAGCGGTGGTTGCACCCTGCCAGCCAAGTCTCTCCACTTTTGCGCATACTCCTTGAATCCTTCGCTCGTCCCCAGTGACATACCCTGAAGTTGGGTACGCGTGGGAGCGAGGTCAGAATTGTACTTATACTGTTTATAAAACACAGTGGCCAAGTCCTCCCAGTTTCGGATACTGGTTCCATCCAGCTGATAGAACCACTCGAGTTGAGCCCCTGAAAGGCTATCCTGAAAGAAATGGATCCAAAGGTTCTTGTCTGCAGTGTAAGGTTGGATCTTCCTTACATATGATCTGAGATGCATCTTCGGGCAGGATAGCCCGTCATACCTTGCAAAAACTGGTACTTTGAACTTCGGGGGGATCATAATTCCAGCAACTAATCCCAAGTCTTCGAAATCCAAGCCGGGAACTCTCTACAGCTCCATAGCTGCCAACCTGTCTTCCAAGCCTTTGTACTTATCATCGGCGGGCGGGTATTGTTGATCAGAGTAGTCTTCGTCCTCTTCAGCCTCCTCTTCTTCAACCTCGGATTCGGAAGGTATTGCAGCCGCATTCCCTTTACTGGTTCCCTCTTCAGAAGTAGGGGGAAAATCAAGCACTCTTCTGGCTTCACCCTCAAACCTTCTTCCTAGGGTAGCCACCCCGATTCTTTTCTTCTTCTTTTTCACTTGCTCTTTGTTCCCCAGTAGGGCTTTTAGATCCTCCTGACCCTTAGCCAAGGTCATCAGGAGATGTTGAAACTGTGAGTTCTGAGACTGCAAGTCCTTGACCGTCTGTTCAAGATCCATCTTACTGAAATAAACAGCAGAAAGATAAGGAAACCTAGTGTGGAGACCTTCTTATGCGCATGATGAATAATATGCTTATGTATGCAATGCATTCAAGGATTTAGAAAATTCAAAATTGTTGCAAACAAAAAGAACGCACGTCATATTAATAAGAAGAAATTTGTCAGTACATAAATGCCCCATGGGCCAAATATTACAAAAAAAAACTTCTCAAGGTAAAAAGACATTGCGCATCCTCTTTGGTGCGATGTAGGTGTTGAGGGTATCTTCCTCATGGAGTCGGCGGGTAAGCTCCAAAACCTTCTTCTCACTGGCGTAGAAGATGGCTTCAAAATTGTTCTGTTCCTCCTTGAGTTGGATCCAACTCTTCTGCATCTCCTCCCACGATGTAGGCATGTCAGGATATAGGACGGTGTAGGGAACCTCTCCTTCCTTAACGGGCTCTTTAATCACAGAGAGAACATGAGGGTAAGGCATCATTAGACTCTGGGCTCGGGTTCGTACCCACTTGAGATAAGGCTCAAGAGGGATGGAATTCTTGTGTCCCAGTGTCTTGCTGTCAATCTTGTTAGGCATCCTCCAAGCTCTGATGAATCTTTGGCAAAGTCATTGCGCATCGTTGTCGAAGTCAAAAACTAGGTCAGGAATCAACATGTCGTGAGGGACATCCCTCCGTGCATATCCAAATTGTCTCAAAGCTAGACAAGGGTTGTAAGTAATGCCTCCTCTAATGCCAAGTAATGGAACATTAGGGAACTCTCCACAATGATTGACGATGATGACATTTTCTCTGGACCGAGAACACCAATGTACATCAGAGTGAGTGAGGGTCATCAACCGCTGTGACCACCTTAAGCCTTGGTCATTCTTCAAGACATATTGTGGAAGGTGCGAAATAAACCACCTTGCAAGGAGAGGAGTACAGCACATGAGAACACCCCTCTTTCTCATTGTTCGTGTGTAAAATGAGTGAAGAATGTCCCCAAGCAATGTTGGTATTGGATTTCTGGATAAGAAGATTTTGACGGCGTTGACATCTACAAGCTGGTCAGGATTTGGGAACAAGACCAACCCATAAATGAGGAGTGCCATAATTTCTTCAAAGGCTTGTAGATCCAATGAATTCCAACACTCTTGTGCTTTCTCAAACAAGAATTTTGCCAAGAAGCCTTTGACACCGCTTCTAGTTTCCCAATGCCCCTTGATGTCAGATGGCTGTAGGTGTAGTGCTTGAGAAACATCTTCAGGCTTTGGTTCTTTTTCCGTACCGTTGAAAGGTAGTTGATTAAGAATAGGAATTCTCAGGAGTTGAGAAAACTCCTCCAAAGTGGGCACCAACTGGTAGTCGGGGAAAGTGAAACAGTGGTGAAGGGGGTCAAAGAACTGGAACAACACCTTTACCATGTCCTCTTCAATGTTGGTGTTGACTAAGCTGAGCAGTCTACCATGTCTTTCACTGAAGGGAGAGCTTTCCGGAATTCTTGATGTGAGCTCTTTGAGTTGATGAGGGATTCTCACAAGGTTGACTTGGATAGTTTTCCTGCGAAGAATTTCCATGACCTACAAAACAAGAACAAAGATGAAGATCTAAACCCTTGAAATGGTTAGTATATGCATATGATGCTTTATGATGTTTATGATGTATGCACAAACATATGTACAAGTAAATCACACAAAACCCTAGTTTCAGGCTTGCATGGGGTTTCATAGGTAAGTACCCTCTTGAGTGTGGTTGGCTTAAAAACCTGTCCTATAAATAGTAATCGGGTTCTAAGGAGCTCAATATCATTGGATTGTTTTCCATGTTCATTGTTTTGGTTTAGCCACTTAACTAGCGACCAAAATATCCCAAGAAAACAACCCTCAATGAGTGTAGTATCGAGTATCTACCAACTTCGGACTGCACCAAAGCCGGTCATCTCACTACCCCTAATGAAAGGCCAAGATGGTCAAGTAAGGTTCTAGGTCATTAGTGCTTAGTGACATCACTCAGCGGCCCCGTACTCTCCTTGATTGAACTCAAGGGTTACCGGTACTCACAAATATGTCGCACTAATATAGTTATTGCTTCAACCGTGTCGGTATACCCCGCACAGTTTCCACAATGTATTGATATCTATGAATGTTTCCCCAAATCCGGGTGTAGGATTTCAAACCCAAACAAGAGAGCCAAGATATAAAGCAATCAAAGCAAACAATTAGTCATGCAAGAGGGTGATCTAAGCCCTAATGTTACTCCACTTTAAAAGAATTCCCCAGCAGAGTCGCCAGTTCTGTGATACGGTGGGAGAACTGACTTGAGTTTTGCGTGTATTTTCGCAAATGTTTCGGTTGAGCAAGAGTCACCACCAACTTTTTATTTTATCCTAAGGAAAGGTTTAAAAAGCACAACAAAAACCTTTGAGATGTTTTTTTGGGTTCGGGGAGTAGATTATAGAAAGGGAAGGTATTAGCACCCTTTCTATCCATGGTTATCCATGGGCTCTTAGTTACTTGCTTAGATCAACTTGCCTTGATTTTCAATTGTTTGAAATGGTGCTTTGTGTGTGGGTTTGAAAATGTTTTGAAAAGAGGCCAATATGGTGGCAACCTTTGTAATGATCTATGTTGGGATGTATACAAAGATGTACTTATCTTTTGAAAAGTTTTCAATGTTTTTGAAAGTTGTTTTGAAAGTGTGTTGTGATGTGTGTTTTTAAAAAAATAGGCAAGTGTTTTTGTTTTGCAAGTTGGCAAGTAACCAAGAGTTTGTCTACTCTAAATTCCTCAAAGATCTTTGCTATGTTTTAAACCTTTTAACAATTTTGTTCCACCATTGTATTTGGTGGACAATCTTGTGTTAGGATGTGAACGGGACGGGAGCGGGTCATTGTTTAGACCATGATTGCAATGGTGCCAAGTGTCTTTGGCAACTTCTTTAAGGGACTTGATCATTTTTAGGCAACTTTCGAAAGCATCATCGAGGGACTATGATCATTTGATATTGTTTTGTTTTGCCAAAGACACCCAACATGCAATATGGCCCATTATTGAAGGCAACAAATGGAGTAACCCTAAGGGGTGCAAGTGTGATTTGTGTTTGTTCATTTTCATGCTTTTATCTTGGAATTAGGTCAAGCTATTTGTTTTATTGATTTTTGCATACAAACCCTAAGTCTATCATGGTATATTTTAGAAAGCTTTTAAATGCGAAATTTAAAATCCTAAACTATTACAACATAATTATGGGATGGGGGGTACAAGTGTTCAAATGGGGGTATTTTAGCAAGAAATTAAAACCTAAGATATTACATCCAAATTGAATTATACAAATTATTAATTGCACAATAATTTAATAAAATACAAAAAAAAAATATGCAAGATGCAAAAAATGATTTTTATATGTATGTAAAAAGTGTTTTTCATGTGACAAATAAACAAAAATAAAAATGAATAATTTTGGATATTTTTACATTTTAGGGCAAAACCCTAATTTTCTAAGTAAGAAGTATTTATTATTTATTATATGCAATATTTATTAATTATGTACAAAAAATAAATAAAAAGGAAGTATATTGTAAAAAAAGTGATTTTTAAAGTTAAATATTAATAAAAATAAAAAATGTATTAATTTTGTGTTTTTTAACCTAAATATGCTAATAAATATATAAGTATTTATATTATTTACTAAATATATTAAATATGTATAAAAATAAAATATTTATTATTTACAAAAAAAAAGTATATTTTTTATAAAATGTTTTCAAAAGGTAAAATAAAATAAATTTAGAAAATAAAAATGTATTGGTACTATTTTAGTATTTTTAAATAAAAGGATATTATATATTCATTTACATATAAAACTAAATGAAACAAAATAAATGTAAACAAAAATGCAAAAAATGTGAGAAAAATATTTTTAATATTTTTTATGCTTTGACAAAAATAAATAAGTCAGAAACAAAAATCAAAAGTCAAAAATAATAAAAATAAAATACAATGGGCCAAGGGGGTGCATGTGTGAGAATGTGGTGCAAAAAGAAAATCAAACCCAGGCCCAGCCCAAGAGGGGTTGCCTTCAACCTCCAGACTTGTTTGAACAACAACAACACGCATTTCCTAACTCCTGATTCCTGGACTTTCAAGCAAAACTCATAACACAAAAAATGTAGAGCATCAAGAGACGAATCCAGACATATAAAAAACTTGACTTAACTCTCAGAAATGAGAGAGAATTTCTCTATCCCTAATTCTTGACCTAAGTTTTTTCTAATGTTCAGGTTCCAAATTCTCTCAGCACATGCAATATAAATGGAAAGTAATTATATGTGTAGCTTCAGGGCCATGAGTAGAGCATTTTTTATTCATAAACCTAAAGCTAACTCTTCCTAGATTGAGAGATAGAAGTCCATGAACTTACATGTTCAGCTTGGATCATGTATGACAATGGAGATACTTTCAGTGCAATGTGAGGACTTGTACAGCTTGCTTGAGGTTCAGGGATGCTTCTCTAACCTTTAGCTTGCTTTGAAACTAAATGAATCGAGCTATAGGAGTCAACCTGCAAAACAGAAAAAGTGAAAATGGTGAAGTTGGTTAGAGGTGTTACAGTCTGAAGCTAGGGCTTGGGATAGTTTGTATGGATGCTATGGAGTGTGTATGAAGTGGATTTGGCCAAGGCGCACGAATGGATTGAGTTGTAGAAGTCCAACTGCAGAAGGGACTCTGTTTTTTGCAGTAGGATGGTGTTTTGATGAATGATGAGGTTTTTGAAGGTGGTTAGATCGTGCCTTAGCTCAGTTATGATGTTTTGAATGTGTTCAACAAGTTTGTCTAAGCTTCTCTTGGCAGAAATGTGAGATGTCCTTAGTTATGCAATGTTTCTTCTATCTTAAGCAAAGTTTGGCAAGTTGGTTTACAAGCTTCTCTAGGCCCCTCAAGTATGCTGCACCTTTTAGTCTTGATCAGTGGGATATGTTCCTGAACGTGTGCCAAAAGGATTTGCCTTGTACTTCATAGATTGCAATCTTGACATAAAGTTCAACTTTTCAAAAATGGATAATGTGTTTTTTCTAATTATGGACTAATCCTTCATGTAATGACCAAATGCATAGAATAACATCTTGGCACAATGGTTTAGCATTTAATTTTTGAGTGTAAATGAGATTATAGGCCTGTAATGTAGCTTGCACATGCTGAGTTTGAAAATGCACAAGTTATGAACATGGAAATGGCTCATGAACAAAGTGACTTTTGCCCATATTGACAAATTCGATTCTCCCTAACCACAAGGGTGTTTGAGAAGTTCTTGGACATTTTGGAAAGCTTGGAATGTGTACTACAATCCATCTTTGTAATGAAAATTGAGATTCCAAGTGGAAGCATGTGAAAAGTGGCCATGAAGTTAGGCAAAAATCCTGCCTAGAATAGGTCAAAAATTTTCTAAGTTAAGAATGTTTTGCACCCTTGTTCCAAAAATTGTAACTTGAGCTACAAGCTTCTTTTGAGGAAACTTTGTGAATCAAAGTTGTAGATTTTGCAATGGACTACAACTTTCATGTTTTTAGTTTTCCTTGAATCCAAATGTATCTTGGTGAAAAAATGGGACAAAGTTAGGAAAAATTTAGGGATTTTCATAACTTAGAAAAATTCTAAGTTATAAAAATTCTTCATTTCAAACCCTAATTTGTGATTTTTGATTTCTTGATGAACAAGTTTCATAATTTGACATGTCTTGATGAAAAATGAATCTTGACACTTGATTTTGACCAAAAAGTCAAAGTTTGACTTTTCAGTATACAGTCAAATTTGGCTCAGTTGACTGGAAAATTCATCTGTCAATCTTGTGCATTTGGTATCTTTTGAACTTTTTGAATATCTCAAGACAATGCCATGGGGTCCTTGAGTCCATATATGAGCTTGGTTTGCCATTGGCTAGGTCAAACAGTCAAAAATTGCCTTTGTGCAGTCAAAACCCTAAAAATGACCATTTTGCCCTTTTGGTGATCTGACCAAATTTCTTGTGGAATTGTGATCCAAACTTGACCAAATGGTTCATATGAGTTCATAATATTGATGTGGGTCAAAAATCATGAGGTTTGACTGTCAATTGACCACAGTTGACTTTTTCCCCAATACAGCTGATTTTTAGGTCAACTGTCCAATTGACTGGGCAAAGATTGGAATCAAGGCTTGAAACTTGGTATGGATAAACTTGTGAGTCCAACATGAAGCATGAAAGTCATCTTGGGCTTTTTAGATCAAAACATATTTGTGCAAACACAAACCCTAATTTGGGTCAACAGTGCAAAGAGGAGTCTTGAGCAGAGCAAAACCTAACTTGACCTTGAGCTCTAAGGGTCTTGTTGTGAGAAAATATTGAGGAAATGGGAGGGCAAATTTTGGGGTACAACAGGGTCGAAGCTGCCTCATATGCCTCAGTCACCAAGAATGTTGTAGCCAGGTTTATTGAGCATAACCTCATCTGTCATTACGGTATCCCCGAAAGGATAATCACTGACAAGGGAATCAACCTCAACAATGTTATGATTATGGAACTTTGTATTCAGTTCAAAATCAAGCATCACAACTCTTCTTCGTACAGACCCAAAATGAATGGTGCAGTGGAAGTTGCCAACAAAAATATCAAGAAGATTGTGCAAAAGATAGTGGTGACATATAAAGACTGACATGAGATGATTTTAAGCTTTTTTTCTCTTTGATATAGCCTTACTAAACATTACATAAACCCCTATTGTTTCAAACTTGCTTTTGTACACAGGTTGCTACTTGTTTAGGTTTTAGTAAAAAAGAGACCTTCAATCTCCTCTCCATTTCACAAACCATATTTTTTTTCAACCAAAAACTCAAGCCAATTTTGCAACCATGAGCCGGTTAGCGACACCATATTTATAAAGATCATTCTTTTTATCCATCTCTGTTAAACAAACCAACATTTTTTCAAATAAAAGCTCTTTATTCATAAATAAAAGACAACACCAAGTTACCGCAACACCAATACGAACAATCCACCAGTTCAACCTAACAACCTGCAAAACAAATTATAATAAATTCACGAGAAGAAGCTACAGCCCAAAATTAGAATAAAGTAGTCGTTGTTGTCGTTGTTTATTGTGTGTATATTTCTTCCACCTTTTGGTTGCTTTGCTTACAGGTAGTTGTTAAGAAAAAGAAGCAGACAAAGAAGATGAAAGGGAAAAATCATTGATTCTGACGCGAAATGGTGAAGCCGTAGAACACCGACAACCGCGTCGTCCAAAGCCCACCACCGCGATGCTCAGAACCGACGGATTGTGCCACAACTAGCATCGATGCAATCACCCTCAGATTCTATGAAAATGGAGAGGAAAAGAAGCGAGATCTGAATCGGACACCACGGAAGCCAACTCAGACCGCCGCCAGTCACCACTGCACCTCGCCGCCATCGTCTCCTTCCGATCCGGTAACGTCTTTCCTTGTTTTTTTCACAGCTTGTTGGTTTGTAAGTGACATTCATGATTGTGAAATTGCAAGAGATTTGGTGTATTGTTTCTTGAAAGTAAGAGATTTTTTAGAGAGGAGATGGTAAAGGGAAGAGAGAGCATTTGATTTTTTTGTGTTCTTCCCTTTCTGGATTCACGGGTGTTCCAATTGGGTGTTTGTTTTTTTTTTCATTATTTTTTTTATGGTTACGTGTCAATGTGGTATTGGACCCAAATTGAACTCCAAACAAAAGGATGCTGAAGCCTGGACCCGACCAGTTAATAGTTTGAAATTCTGAAGTCTGGACCCGACCAGATAACATCTCCAATTTCTGAAATCTGGATCCGACCAGATAACAGTGAACCTCAAATTTAGTTACTAAAGCCTGAATCCGACCAGATAATAGTTTAACTTCTCAAATTGCTTAAGTCTAGACCCAACCAGTCAACAGTTCAAGCCTGGACCCGACCAGATACCAGTCAACTTGTGACCAGATAATAGTTTAATCTCAAATCATTACTGAATCCTAGACCCGACCAGATAACATTTAATCTCAAATTTAAGTTATTATGAGGTACTACGAAGCCTGGACTTGACCAGATAATAATTTAACTTTTCAAATCATTACTGAATCCTAGACCCGACTAGATAACATTTAATCTCAAATTCAAGTTACTACGAAGTACTACGAGGCTTGGACCCGACCAGTTAACAGTTTGAGTTACTGAAACATGGACCCGACCAGATAACAGTTGATCTCAAGTTCAAATTGCTGAAGACTGGACCCGATCGGATAACAATAAACCTCAATTTCAAGTGGCTAGAGCCTGGACATGACCAAATAGTAACTTAACTTCTCCATTTACTACAAAGTCTGGACCCAACCAGTTAACAGTTCGAGTTGTTGAAACCTGGACTCGACCAGATAACAGTTAATTCTTATAGAGCACTAATAAAACGCATCTTCTCTAGTAGAGTTTGCCACTATCCCATCGAGTTGCTGCAAAGCCTGGAATTCAACCAGATAACAATTAACTTCTTTATCCCAACAAGTTATTGTGAATCCTGGAATCCGACCAGATAACAACTAACTTTCAAGAGATAATTTCCCACCAGAGCAATGGACGACTAAAACTCCTGAATTTTGGTTCCCAAGCAGAAATCAACACTCTCTACAGAGTCTTCTCAAGAAAAGTCAATTATCCTTAGCGGAATTTCTTCTCAACAAAGCAGGAATCCCCAACGGAAGCATTTTTTAACAAAATCTGAAGATACACATACTCTTCACCTCCAACAGCAGTCTGAGATTTAACTTCTCAAAACTACCCAGTATCTGTCAAGGATACGCTTCGACAACATGTCGCATTCATACATCATATAACATATATAACATATACATACAACATAATCTCATTTATTTTGAGAACATCATTACACCATGTGTACATTCGCATACAGCTAACCCTTTGGTTCTTTGCAGAAAAGATCATTGATCCAAAGACCTCTTCTGGATCAGAATTAATTCTTCCAAGGTAAAGACAGACAAGACACCTAGTTTTCAACACGATTCGACCTAAGATTTATGCTGATGTTTCTAACATCATCTCTATAAATGGCATATATGAGCCCATTCCCGAATCAATACGTCATTGAGTGCAAATTTCTTGGCACTTTAGTGTTCAATCATTTTTCACCTTCAAGCCACGAATGACGGATCCGCCAATCTAACTCTTCAGGTTTAAGAAGATTGAACAGGGGAAGCTATTGTACCCCAAAATTTTCCCTCTCATTTTCTCAAGATTGCTTATATCAAGTTTCAAGTTTTGAATCACATTTTTTGCTCAGTCAATTAATCAGTTAACCTAAAATCAACTATATTAGACAAAAAGTCAATTATGGTCAATTTATAGTCGAATTTCATAATTTTTTATCCATAATCAACATTTTAAACTCATATATGTCAATTGATCAAGTTTGGATCACAATTCCTCAAAAAATTTGATCAGATCACCAAAAGGGTAAAATGGTCAAAATTAGGGTTTTTGATTGAGAAGGCTAAATTTTTTATTTTTTACCAAATACATGACTTATTGGTTTGAGACATGATATCAAGGATTCAAATACATCATCTTGACCTAATGGCATGGTTCAAAATACTTCTCAGGATCAATTGATTGATAGTTGAAATTTGGTCAACTGATGAAAAAATTCAATTGTACACTAAAAAATCAAACTTTGGCTTTTTGATCAAAATCAAGTTTCAAAAATCATATTTCATCAATGTCAAATTATGAAGATTGTTCATCAAGAAATCAAAAGGTCAAAATCATCTTTGAAAAGTCAAAATTCTAAGACTTAGAAAAAATTTTAAGTGTTAGAAAGTTAACTTTTTTTCACGACTTTGTGCCAAATTTTAACCATGATGCATGATGATTCAAAGGAAGCTTTCAACATGAAAGTTGTAGATCTTGATGAATTCTACAACTTTTTATTAGAGGGTTGATGTCCAAAAATGCTTAGATTTGAATATATAAGCCCATGAAGCCATGACATTTTCATCTAACACTTAGAGAAATTTCTAACAGATTTTGGTCAGGATTTTATCCCAACTTCTTGGAACTTTTTCACATAGTTCCAATATGATTTTGTCAAAATGGCCAACATGAAAGTTATATAGGATGTTTCAAGCTTTCCAAAACATCAAAGAGCATGAATTTATCATACTTGAGCTAGGAGATTCAAGGATCTGAAGTTGGGTATTCATTCTTGATTTACAAGGCAAATTTGTGAAGAACACTTGATTCAATCTTCAAGCATGTTATACAAATTCCACTTTGCAGTCTTTTAACTTGCATTTCACTCCATAATTGAATGCTTACACAACTGATTAAGCTATAATCCAAGTGTTTTAACCATTATCTAATTGATCATTCCATTTTTGGAAGAAAGTTCAAGCTTCCATTTTGGAAAAGTGGCTTTAATCATAAAGTCCACTCTCCTTGAGCATTGGACTTATTCTTTCTACACAAACTTCATGTACAAGATCAGAAGCAAGCATGTCAAAATTTCAACCACTCTACAATAGCATGGTATAAGCTTTGGGAATATGTTTGTCACTTTGCTTCAAAAACAAGCAAGATAGCCATAACATGTGATTCAAAATCTGAGTTGTTTCAAGTCTCAAACCTTCTCTATAAATAGAGAGGCCAATTGCAAGAGAAAAAGGTCGAAAAAAATAGAGAAAAAACCAGAAGTGTTGTTGTGTAGACAAGCCCTCAAAAATCTCACACCCACAAAAAAGCCATAACTGACCACAAAGCTCCCACTCTTGAGCTTTGAAATCCAAATCCTAGAACTCTTCATACCTTACAAGTTTTGTCCAACTATCTAAATACCTTGCATACATCATATAGAGGTTGTTCAAACACAAGAACAACTTATGTAACATCTTTATTTTCCAAGCTCAAGAATAATCAAGGCAGCAACTCAAGCTCAAAGTATACAATCCAGCTTCAAGGTAAGTCTTCTTGACTTTAACACTTCATTTCAAGCATCATTAGTGATTAATTTTTGAAGATAAAATATAGTAATCATTTCTCTTGAAGTTAACCATTGGTTTTCTTCCATTCTTTTCATTTATGTGTTGAGAACTAACCTATGTATGCAGCAAAATAATGTTAAAGTGAAAAAATGACAGTATGAGTCGACATATACCTATATGAGTCGACACATCTTAGGGAAAAATGACAGTATGAGTCAACACATAACTGTAGCGATAAAAAAATGTAGCGGAGTAAATCGGAGATCGAATTATTAATTAATTCGTCTCACAAAAGCAAGAGTCGCCACCGCGCTTTATTATTTCCAAGGGAAAAGGGGAAAGAGCGAAATAAAACCCTAAAGTATGCAATGTAAAATGATACTTTTAAAAGTAATGAAAATACAAGGCGTTTTGAAAAGAGGTCTAGAGTTCGGGGGTTGGTTATACAATGGGAAGGTATTAGCACCCAATGTATCTATAGTATTCTATAGGAACCTTTTGAAATATATGTTTATTAAAATTTGTTTGTTTGATTAAAAATAAATTGTTTTGGCCAAAAAGGGGTACGGATGGGTTTTTGAAGGTACGACGGCCTAAAGTCGAAGTTTTGACTTAAAATGTGTAAGTTTTGAAAAAATTGAACATTTGGGGGAAAATTATCTTAAGTTTTAAAGAAATGAAGATATTCGCGTGATTGGATTTGAGGACATGAAGTCAACAAGTTAATCATTTTTCTCTTGGATTTAGACGTAAACAGAATAACCAAATAAAGACTGAATAATCAAACCGAAAATTAGATAGATAATGATTAAGTAGCTAAGTGATATATAACCATAACAATGACTAAATAACAGACTAAATGGTGTGAACATGCATTTTTATATTTTTGTTTAATATGTACAAAGCAAGAGAATTAAATTAAAGAAAAGAAAATGTTTTAACTTTTAATTTTTTTATGTATTTTTTAGTATTAATATACAAATAATAAAATACCCTAATGTCTTATACTAATTCATGTATTTTAACTAATCTTTTTATATATAAAGTCTTAATTAATATATAAAAAAGGTATTGTTCATTAGGAATTAATATAAATAAAATTAATATATGTAAGTAAATTATATATATGAAAAATGGTTTATATTATTTAAAATTATAAAAGAAAAGTAAATCAATTTTTGGTTTATGAATGTTTAAAACAAAACAAAAGGAAAAAAAGAAAAGGCCAAAGAGTTTTTTAAGGGCCCAAAGTAAGAGCAAACAGAAATGGGATGGGGGGGGGGTTTCTAATAGAATTCGTTTGGGCTTTTAGGCATAGGAAACGGGTTAAGCCCAATTATTGAAACAAAGTTAGGGTCATCAGGTTTTTGTTTCACTTGGATTAGGGTTAGCAAAGGGTACAGAGCGGCGCTCTTCTTCGTCCTTGATTCGTCTTCGTCTTCTTTGTTCGTTCTTCCACCTTCGCCTGAGTTTCTCTTCCGTCTAGGGCCACCGGTGCAGCCTCCACCTCTTCTCCCTCCAACGATTGCTCCAGCGGCGTTTGTTCAAGGTAACGAATCCTTAATCGCTCGCGTTAGGGTTTCAGTTTATATCTCATATGTTTTACTTTTTTGCTTACTGATTCGAATTAAATGTTGTTGTTTTTGTGAAAGGAGAAAGGGGATGGGTTTATACCTCTAGTCTTGAAGGTGGAGACGAGGTGGACTGGAGGTGCGTGGAGGGCCGGACGGCGAGGGAAGCAGTGACGAACTTGGTTCTAGATTTGCTTGGTGTCCTGGTTTGTATCTTTATCTTCTATGGGTTTTGTGATGACAACCCTTCTGAAAACCCTTACCCCCTGATCTTCTCTTCTGCTTATTTGCCTTTTGCTTCTGTTCTTCTTCTGCTTCTTTGTGAACCCTTGCCCTTGTATACTTGTGTGATGGTTCTGATATACTGTTGAATCGTTGCTTTGTATGTTGGACCTTTTGTATACTTGTTCTGAGCTTGACAATGTTGATATTGTTGGTTAGTGTTGAACTGCCTTGCTTATTGTTTGCCCAATGATGAAGAAATTCTGAGGGTTTTGTGTTACCTTTGAACACTTTAGCTGGATGGTTTGGAAATTTTGAATGTTTGATGTCTGGATGTGTTGGTTAATACCCCTATGATGAACTCCTTGAGTTCTGAGGGTTCAATGGATGAAGGTTTTAGGCAGGTTGTTGGTGGTTAAGACTGATGCAGGTAAGGCTTGACATAGTTTGAGCAGTTTGGGCTTGTGCTGTTTAGATTTGGCAGGTTGATGGTGGTTTTACTGGTTTGAACTTCAGGCTTTAGTTATGTTTTTCTGGTTTTAGGCTGCAAGTTTGAACAGATTCTGTGTTTTGATATGGCTTTGGCTGGACAGCTTAGTGTTTACTGGTTTTTCAGGCCATGGTTTTATGGTTTGTGCTTCAGGCAGGTGGAAGGCTTGACATGGTTAAGGATTTGGGCTTTTGTGTTACATGTTCTGGTTTTTGGCTTGAGACAGCAGGTTGTATGTATGTTTTTGAATGCAGGTTCTTCAAGCTTTTTTCTTTTACTTTGAGAATAGGCTTGTGGTATTTGAACTCAGTTTTTGTTTAAGGCTTCCAACAGGTTTTTGAACTCTGAACTTTTTGCTTGAGAAGTTTGTTGTTATAATATCCGTTGCTGGCCTACCCCTTTGACAGTTCAAGTTTTGTATATTTTCAATTTTTTTTTATACCTCTGCCCTCTATACTGTTTTATTCAGTTTGTTTTGTATCTTTTTCTATGCTTCCCTTTTTTACTGTGTCACTGCAGTTTTGTTTTCTATATCTTTTCTGCCTAAGGCCAAAACCTGTAAACCCAATTCTTTTCTCTCTTCTCTCTCCTTAGTACAGTTTGAAACATTAAAATGATGTTATGTACTTTGTGTTCTGAAAAAGCAAAAGCTGGAAAATGATGAATTTAGAAATATTTGCTTGCATATATGGTTTTGATCTGCACACTTCCTTCTTTGCCAACTGCATTGTTACAGTATGGAGCCTTGTGTTTGGACCTCCTCCCATATATTGGATAGTTTACGTTGGACTTTGGTTTTGAAAATGTAACTTTGACTTGCATATACTGTTGGTTTTGAAATATGCAGTTTTGACAATTGAAATGTGCAATTGGTTTTGAAATATGCAGTTGGTTTTGGCAAAAATTGAATTTGTGCATATTTTTAACTTGTGCATTCATATTTATCAATAAATATTCATCCCTTTTTGTGAACCGGGAGAAATCCCGTGATTTGCAAAGAGGGTAAAAACTGATTCCAGCCGTTTGCTTTTAATGATGAACTCTAAATTAATTGCCTGCTTTTAATTATATATCTATCTCTGACTTTTTTCTTTTAATTCTTTACAGGTAAAAACAAATGAGCATCAAAGAAGTATTGGATAGAAGATGAAGATTTAGAATCTTAGAAAAATTAAGATAGTTTTTATTTCACTTTAAACATTTTATATAATTGTCATTGTAAATACTTTGTAAATAAATACAGTATTTAAACAACAATTGTAACAATTAGAATAAAGATGAATAAAACTCTATTATTTTACCAGTTAATTCTTTTCTTCTTTCCAATTATTTACTTTATCATTTATAATTCTTTAAATTATAACAACTGAAAATGAATTCCAACTATTAAATTCAGAATAATAAATAATTAAATAAACATCATTGATCAATTAATAAACTTCTTTTCAAATATTTACTTTATTATTTATAATTCTTTAAATTATATAATAGCTGAAAATAAATTCCAATTATTTAAACTCAGAATAATAAATAATTAAATAAACATCATTGATCAATTAATAAACTTCTTTTCAAATATTTACTTTATTATTTATAATTCTTTAAATTATATAATAACTGAAAATAAATTCCAATTATTTAAACTCAGAATAATAAATAATTAAATAAACATCATTGATCAATTAATAAACTTCTTTTCAAATATTTACTTTATTATTTATAATTCTTTAAATTATATAATAACTGAAAATAAATTCCAATTATTTAAACTCAGAATAATAAATAATTAAATAAACATTGTTTTAGCATTGATCAATTAATGAACTGGGCGTTTCAAAAAATAACCAGCTCTCGATTTGAAAAAGTTATGAATTTAAAATCTGCTTTGAAAATTGATAAAAATAGGTCAAAACACCTGCAATGTAATGATGCAGATGGGAGATGATATCTTAGGTCAAAAATTGGGGTATGACAGCTGCCCCTATTTAAGTTTCTTCTATCCGGAGATATGAAGATTGAAATCTTCGTCTCGACGAGATTGAAGGTACTTAAATATATAATACGCAATTTTTACCCTAAGATACCGCCATTATGTTATGATGTGGATGTAGTATTTAAATTCATGGAGAATGATACTGTATGAGACAGAAACAATGCTGGAGAAGCCAAACACCAACAAATCACAGGAACATAGATTATACACTACTGGGGAAATAAACCATCGACTTCAAATAATAGACTCTTGACGGCGAATGAAAATTTGAGAGAATACGGACTCTGATCCTAACAAAGAAGGTATCTTGCATAGGCCATAAAAACAGATTATTGACCCAAAATAACAGTGAGTTCACAACTCAAGGTCAACGATAGACAAAAAGTATCAATTTTGCTGATGATGGACTACCACTTCTGAGGGAAAAGATTCATAACAAACTTCTCTGCGAGATTTTCGGAGATATACTAATTAACGCTGAGACAATAATATGGTTGTAGATACACAAGCTGCTCAAATAAAGAAGCATCCACTTGTTGTATCAAAGATGTCCATTACATACAAGCTGCTCAAATAAAGAAGCCACCACTTGCTATCTTCCGAAAATACTATGACATACAAGCTGCTCAAATAAAGAAGCTTCCACTTGTTGTCGTCCAGGGATGTCAATAACATACAAGCTGCTCAAATAAAGAAGCTGCCACTTGCTGTCTTCCAAAAAATACTATGACATACAAGTTGCTCAAATAAAGAAGCTGCCACCTGCTGTATTCCAGAAAAATAATAACGTATAAGTTGCTCAAATAAAGAGACCGCCGCTTGTCATTTTCCAAAATAATAACGTACAAGTTGCTCATGAAGAGACCGCCGCTTGTCGTTTTCCAATGATGTCTATAACGTACAAGTTGCTCATGAAGAGACCGCCGCTTGTCGTTTTCCAACGATGTCTATAACGTACAAGTTGCTCATGAAGAGACCGCCGCTTGCCGTTTTCCCAAAAATAATAACGTACAAGTTGCTCATGAAGAGACCGCCGCTTGCCGTTTTCCAACGATGTCTATGACGTACAAGTTGCTCATGAAGAGACCGCCGCTTGCCGTTTTCCAAAAAAATAACTCAGAAGGAAATTGCGATGACACTGGCAGAGAATAAAATCTTCGTCAAAGAGAACCATGAATCAATCCTTCCCGAGGAGATCACATACTTAAATGTGCAAAATAAATTCACCATTCGTCTAGGTCGCGACTTCACTGGGGAAAATCATGAGATAGCCTATGCAAGAGGCAACAACTCCCTCCGGGAATAAACCAGAGAGAAAACAGTCAAACAAAGCTCCACCCAATGAGAAAGTAACTCGATTGGGGGATCCATCCTATCCAGAAAGGGACAAGGTAGGCTAAATCAAAAAATCATCCACGAGGATTAGCTCAGTTGGGGAATTTAGAAAGGGAGCACATTTTCTGCCTAAGCTAACCTTCTACTTGGAAAGACACTGACATTGTATTAAAAACAAAGTATACAACCCAAAATCAACAGCAAATGTGAATATGCATGCGTGATATAAGTGTAAATGAATAAATGAATGTTATGCTGACAAGACGAATAGATGGAATATCTTGAAGACGATAAGAGGTCACGAAAAGATAGATACTCGGCCAATCTTAAAAAGACGGAAAATAACTGGAATTGGAACCACAAAGCAACGTCGGAGCGTATCACGCTACAAGGCTCAAGTCTTCTGAGGAGAAAAGTATTCAAATCCAATCTTCTAATACCAATAGATTACTGGCATGAGACAAAGCATACCACACTTTAGAAATCGCCCAAATAAAGGTAACCAAAACAACGCTTAACTGGAACAACTGGGGAGTCACCAAACCTAGTACCACGAGAAACGCAAGTTTAACACAACCAACACCTCATGACGATTTTGACACGAAACATGTTCATCATGCAAGAATAAATTACTGTACTGTTTTGCATTTCATGGCTTGACCATCTTCGAAACAACTGTTAATATTCCTTTCATTATTCACGACACATTTAAAATAAGAATACTTTAAATAACTTTGTTTCAAATATTTCCATAAAATTAAAATTTTGCCCACAAAAGTAAATGCTCAAATTTCATTAATAAGATGGTAGTTCGCTAGCAACGCGACTCCAACGGTTTACAAAAGTTTGGGAAATAGTACATGAAAGAAAAGGGTTACATAAAAACAATGATCACTATTCTCCCTAACAACTTCGAATTCCAAAATGTGCTCAAATGCCAAGACTGGTCTGACCAAAAGCTTGCCTAAGCCGCCCCTTCGGGTTTTCAACTTAGCAAACTGTCAACTCAAACCTAAGCGAAATACCTCTTGACTGCATCGGCGTTCATGGAGCGCGGGAGCTCTTCACCGTCCATATTTGTGAGAATCAAGGCACCTCCAGAGAAAACTTTCTTAACGACATACGGTCCTTCATAATTCGGAGCCCACTTGCCCCTAGAATCAGGTTGGAAAGATAATATCTTTTTGAGCATAAGGTCACCTTCTCTGAACTCGCGTGGTCGAACCTTCTTATCAAAAGCCTTCTTCATTCTCTGCTGATACAATTGACCGTGACACAATGCTGTTAATCTCTTTTCTTTAATTAAATTCAACTGATCATATCTACTTTGACACCATTCGGCCTCAGAAAGTTTAGCTTCCATCAACACTCTCATAGACGGAATCTCAACCTCCACGGGGAGTACTGCTTCCATACCGTAAACCAGGAAAAATGGGGTTGCGCCTGTGGAAGTTCAAACTAAAGTACGGTATCCATGCAGAGCAAACGGAAGCATTTCATGCCAATCTTTATAAGTTACCACCATCTTCTGGACAATCTTCTTGATGTTCTTGTTAACAGCTTCAACAGCCCCATTCATCTTCGGTCTATAAGGAGAAGAATTATGATGTTCAATTTTGAACTCCTCACAAAGCTCTCTCATCATCTTGTTATTCAAATTCGAACCATTATCAGTGATGATCTTGCTCGGGATGCCGTATCGACAAATGATTTGATTCTTGATAAATCTGACTACCACTTGTCTGGTTACATTAGCATAAGATGCTGCTTCCACCCATTTAGTAAAATAATCGATCGCTACCAAGATGAAACGATGACCATTTGAAGCTTTGGGTTCAATCATTCCGATCATATCAATGCCCCACATAGAGAAAGGCCAAGGTGAAGAGATAACGTTGAGGAGGGTCGGTGGCACATGTATCTTGTCCGCATAAATCTGGCATTTATGACATTTCTTCACATATTTGCAGCAATCAGATTCCATTGTCATCCAATAGTAACCAGCTCTCAACATCTTTTTAGCCATTGCATGTCCGTTGGCATGTGTGCCAAAGGATCCTTCATGTACTTCTTGCATCAGCATGTCTGCTTCATGTTTGTCTACACATCTGAGCAAGACCATGTCGTAATTCCTCTTATACAATACTTCTTCATTGAGGAAGAAACTGCTTGCTAATCTTCTCAATGTCTTCCTATCTTTATTGGATGCCCCAGGCGGGTACTCTTGAGTTTGAAGAACACGTTTAATGTCATAGAACCACGGTTTGTCGTCGGTGACCTCTTCTACTGAGAACACATGAGCAGGTCTGTCGAGGCGCATAACCCGGATTGTAGGCACGTCGTTCCAACCATTCACTTGAAACATTGAAGACAAAGTAGCTAAAGCATCAGCCATTTGGTTTTCATCTCTAGGGATATGATGTAATTCCACTTTGTTGAAGAAAGTTAACAATCTTCTAGCATAGTCTCTGTAAGGGATCAAACCAGGATGACGAGTCTCTCATTCTCCTTTGATTTGATTAATTACCAATGCCGAATCTCCGTAAATATCAAGAATCTTAATCCTTAGATCCACTGCTTCTTCGAGACCCATAATACATGCCTCATATTCAGCCATGTTGTTCGTGCAGTCAAACTTCAATCTTGCCGTGAACGGGATATGAGTACCTCGGGGAGTGACGATGATTGCCCCAATTCCATTTCCATAAGAGTTCACAGCTCCGTCAAATATTAAACCCCAATGGGATTCGGGATCAGGTCCTTCTTCAGGTAACGGCTCTTCACAATCTTTAGCTTTCAAGTACATAACATCTTCATCTGGGAAATCAAACTTGATGGATTGATAATCGTCAATTGGTTGGTGAGCCAAATGGTAGGCTAAAATACTCCCTTTGATTGCTTTCTGAGTGTGATACTCAATGTCATATTCGGATAACAACATCTACCAACGGGCTATTCTTCCAGATAAGGCGGGTTTCTCAAAGATATACTTGATCGGATCCATTTTGGAGATCAACCAAGTGGTGTGGTTAATCATATACTGGCGCAGACGGCGAGCAGCCCAAGCTAAAGCACAACAGGTTTTCTCAAGCAATGAGTATCGAGACTCACAGTCTGTGAATTTCTTACTCAGATAATATACAGCATGTTCCTTTCTTCCAGTCTCATCTTGTTGACCAAGCACACATCCCATGGAATCTTCCAATATAGTCAGGTACATAATCAAAGGTCTTCCTTCCACCGGAGAAATCTAAATAGGAGGTTCAAGCAAATATTCTTTGATGCTATCAAAAGCTCTCTGACAATCTTCTGTCCACACACATCATTGGTTCTTTCGGAGAAGCTTGAAAATCGGCCCACAGGTAGCAGTCATATGAGATATAAATCTAGAAATATAGTTCAGTCTCCCAAGGAATCCTCTTACTTGTTTTTCCGTCTTGGGTGCGGGCATTTCCCGAATAGCTTTGACTTTATCAGGATCTACCTCAATACCTTTCTGACTGACAATGAAACCCAAAAGTCTTCCAGAACGAACACCAAAAGTGCACTTGTTGGGATTCAGACGGAGTTTATACTTTCTCAAACGCTGGAATAACTTCAATAAATGTTCCAAATGATCTTCTTCAGTTTGTGATTTGGCAATCATGTCATCTACATACACTTCTATCTCTTTATGCATCAAATCATGGAACAAAGCAGTCATGGCCCTTTGGTATGTTGCACCAGCATTCCTCAAACCAAACGGCATAACCCGATAACAAAAGGTTCCCCAAGGTGTAATGAAAGCTGTCTTCTCCATATCTTCTGGTGCCATCTTGATTTGATTGTAACCAGAGAAACCATCCATGAAAGAAAAGACTTTGAACTTTGCGGTACTGTCGACCAATACGTCAATGTGCGGTAATGGGAAGTCATCCTTTGGGCTAGCTCTATTCAGATCTCTATAGTCTACACACATTCGAACTTTGCCATCTTTCTTAGCAACAGGCACTATATTGGCTAACCACTGAGGATAGACTGATGTAACAAGGAAACCTGCATTAATTTGTTTTTGAACTTCTTCTTTGATCTTGTCAGCCATATCGGGACGAGTCCTTCTCAACTTCTGCTTAATCGGCCGACATTCAGGTCTCAACGGTAAACGATGCTCCACAATATTGTTGTCCAAACCTGGCATATCTTGGTAGGACCAAGCAAACACATCAACATACTCTTTGAGAAGCTCCAACATTTTCTCTTTGACCTCTGGGATAAGCAATGCTCCGACCTTGACTTCCTTTTTATCTTTTTCATCACCCAAATTGATCATCTCTATAGGTTCTTCAAACGGCTGAATAGTCTTTTCATCGTGCTCAAGTAAACGGGAAATTTTGTCAGGAATCTCTTCACTATCCTCTTCTTCGGCTCTGAACACAGGGAATTCAAAGTTGGGAGAGGGCATAGGATCATTGTTTTCAATGGTTAAGTCATGGATTAATCTGCACATATGATTATGCTTTATTTTAGAAATCGATTAATATGAATGTTGTACAAATGAAACAAAATATTATTATATTTTCCTATTACTACCAATTAATTTTCATTACTATTTCCCAGAAAAAGTGAAAAAATAAAACAGTAGTGGACAAAATAACATTTTTATTCATGAAGGGAAATACTTGAAACAAAGAGCCCAGACATTTTCTCTTTTGCCTTGGGCAGAGCAAAAGGATTTATTTTCAACATAGCCCGACACAAATACTTTTTGCCTTGGGCAGAGCGAATTTTTTTTCAAAAATAAAACAAAACATTACTCAGAAATGTGCATCACAACAGGAACATCAACAGCAATCCAGTTCTGGCAAACCACTCCATGCGTTACAAAATCGGGTAAATCCTCTTCAGAATCGTCTCCTATTATAGCATCAACTTCAGGAGGAGTCGGATGGATAAAACCTACGCTTCGGAAAACCTCTTGAATCGGACGAGTAACTACTTCTTGCTTGACTCTTGTAGACACGGGATGAAAACCAAGATATTCTCCAGACTTGTTCTCGGGCAAAGTCAACACCTGGCCCCAACCTTCAGTCGAACCACTTTCAACCACTCGTCGCGCATCCTCAAAAGAAGAAATAGATGTCCCTTGCTTCCTCACTTCATTATTAGCAACAGATAGAGCTTGAAATTGGGTTCCAACATCCTCATCAGCATCAATAAAAGAGAAAGATGACAAATGGCTTACCACCATAGCCTGCTCTCCACCAATCATTACCAGCTTTCCACGCCTTACAAACTTCAATCTTTGATGGAGCGTGGAAGTGACTTCCCCTGCATCATGGATCCATGGACGACCCAATAGGCAACTGTAGGCGGCACGAATATCCATTACTTGAAAAGTGATCTGAAAAGTATGAGGACCAATTATTATAGGAAGATCCACTTCACCAATGACAGTCTTCCTAGAACCATCAAACGCTTTGACGATTACCCCACTAGGTCTCATGGGAGCACCTTGATATGAGAGTCGAGATAATGTAGTTTTGGGCATTACATTTAACGACGAACCTGTATCTACCAACACACTTGATAAAGTATCATTTCCACAACTTATTGAGATATGCAAAGCCATATTATGGTTCCTTCCCTCCTCCGGAAGTTCTTCATCACTGAAACCAAGATTGTTACACGAAGTAATATTTCCCACAATTCCATCAAATTGGTCAACCGTCACATCATGATCCACGAATGCCTGGTCCAAGACCTTCATCAAAGCTTCTCTATGGGCACCAGAATCTCTCAGTAAAGCAAGCAAAGAAATCTTGGAAGGAGTTTGCAATAGTTGATCCACAATCTTATATTCACTTCTCTTGATGAGCTTCAGAATCTCATCATCATCGGGATGAGGGATAGGTTCATTGGATCGGCCTATCTCAACCCTTGGTTCAACATTTCTCGCTGGAATTTCTGCCGGTATGGGCCTCCTGACTTGAACTTCTGGTCTCTTCAAAGGTACTGCTGCAAAGACACGTCCGCTTCTCGTAACTCTACTCACATCAGCGATGTTAACAAAAGATGGCCTTGTTAGTATAGGGACTTCTACCCCATTCTCAATCATTGTGGCATTATACTTATACGGTATAGCTTGGTCTGAGTTGTAAGGCACGGGACCAGGTGGATAAATGATCAAAGGAGCAACAGGTGCAGTCTGATTGTCGTAAACGATCTCTACTGGTTCAGGCAAGTTGAATTGTGGTATTATAACATTCACTTCATCCTCCGGATCTCTGTCATATGTAATAGTGATAACCCTCTGGTCTAACAATTTTTGAATATCCTCCTTCACAATAGGGCAATCAACCTCTCTTGAACAAAATTCACAAACATCATAATCATGCTGATGCCTAACAAAGGCAAGTCTTCTTAAGCTCTGATGTAACCTGATCAACGAATCTCTTATGTGTTCAACTTGAAAAACTCGAAACTTTCCCGGACAACCTTCCACCATATTCACTGATGCTGCCCCATGTCGAGGCAAAGGATTATCTCTAACATTCAGGTTAACATCCTTGAAAGACAAGATACCATTCTTAATCAACCTCTGCACGTCCGCCTTTAGAGCAAAACAATTTTCAATGTTGTGCCCCGGCGACCCTTGATGATATTCACAAAACTGATCCGCCTTGTACCACTGAGAAGTACTGTTTGGTGCGACAGGAGGAGGTTTCGTCGTTATGAGGTTCTTTCTGATAAGAGCAGGGAACAATTCAGTATAAGTCATGGGAATGGCATCGAACTGCGGTTTCCTTGGTGAACGGTTCTGGTTGTTGAATGGATAAGCCTGTTGTTGAGGTTGCTGCTGAAATGGCCGTTGTTGAGTTGGTGGGGTTTGATGAGTTGGGGTCATCAATGATGGGAGGACAGCCGGAGTGACCGCCGCAACGTGTGAGTAACCTCTCCTTGGCCTCCCTGGGAAGATCACGCTGACATCCTGCTCTTTTCTTTTTGGGAAAACACTTCCAAACTTCTTGGTACTGCTAGACGGACTTCCTTCTTTAACCAAACGCCCTTCACGGATCCCTTCCTCCAACCGCATGCCCATACTTACCATTTCGGTGAAGTCACTGGGTGCGCTGGCAATCATTCTTTCATAGTAAAAGGAACCTAAAGTCTTCAAGAATATCTTTGTCATCTCTTTCTCCTCAAGAGGAGGATAGATTTGAGCAGCAATTTCGCGCCACCTCTGGGCGTATTCCTTAAAAGACTCTTTGTCTCTCTGGGACATCGCCCGGAGTTGATCCCTGTCCGACGCCATGTCAACGTTATACTTATACTGGTGAACAAAAGCTTCACTAAGATCGTTGAAGTTGCGGATTCGAATGCTGTCCAAACCCATATACCACTTTAGAGCAGCACCCGTCAAACTGTCTTGAAAATAGTGAATCAACAAGTCATGATCATCAGAATATGTAGACATCTTTCTCACGTACATAGTCAAATGACTCCGAGGACACGAATCACCCTTATATATTTCAAAGTCTGACACTTTGAACTTTGCTGGAATCTTCACATTCGGAACTAAACAAAGGTCATGAGTGTTCTTTCCAAACAAATCCTTCCCCTTTAACGCTCTGAGCTCCCTCTGCATTTCTTGGAATTGGTCTTGAAAATCTTCCATTCTATCAAAAAGACCCAGACTTTCAGCAGGCTCGGCAAGATAAGTAGGTTCATTCAAGTATGGCACGAAGTGAACCACAGGAGCGACAGTTGTCATCACCGGTTGCGGGAAAGGTGTCACAGACGGGATTACCGGCGGCATGGCAGTTGCCTCTGATTGAGGAAAAGACATAGTAGGTTGAAACAAAGGCTGTACGACAGGCTGATACCCCTCTGGCACAAAGTTGTAAGGAATTCCCCACGGAAAACCTTTTGGCATCTAATGTTGAAGCGGAGAGTTGACTTGAGTCACAGATGTTGGAACAGTGACAATCTCGGAAATCACAGTAGTTGAAGTCTGAATCTCAGCAGCTGTAGTCGATGGCTGATTCTGAGCAGCCATCAAACTTTCCACTAGCGCAGTTAACTTTTCCATACCGACACGAAGGGTAGCGACCTCCTCACGAAGCTCGTGGTTTTCCTGTTCCAGATCTTCCATCTTCCTCTGACGATTGGCTCGAGTATCGTATCGATGAGACAGCTTGACAATCTATCGAAGTGGAAAAAGAAACAAGGATAAGACTCTAGAAAACATGTGAAGTGGAATGTTGGATGATGCATGATATGTGATGCAAATGATAACTCATTTTGATAAATTTTTTTCAAGGAACTTCAATAATTTAGCATACATCAATGGTAAAGGAATTTGGAACAACAAAAACTCACTTCATTAATCAAAAGCGGTAAATTACAACTTACAACTTTGGAACAACAAAACAATAAATTATAACTTTGGGATAACAACCCAATAATAAAAGCAGTAAACTACAACCTTGGAACATGAAGCCCATAATAAAGCAGTAAATTACAACTTTGGAACATGAAGCCCATAATAAAGCAGTAAATTACAACTTTGGAACATGAAGCCCATAATAAAGCAGTAAATTACAACTTTGGAACATGAAGCCCATAATAAAGCAGTAAATTACAACTTCGGGACATGAAGCCCTTTTACAGAGTTTTACAAAATGACATCAGTAAAATAAAACTAAGAACTAAAGGTCACTCAGAATCATCAGATGAAGGACCAAATGCCAACTGTAACCGGAGCTTCCTGATCTTCTCTTCATAAAAGTCTTCCATCTCTTTCTTCTCAGCTACCAGTCGATCAATGATTTCCTTTTGTGGATTAGGAACGAGAGAAACGCTTACCGAACCTTCCTTCTTTCTCTTCCTTTCACTAGCATATTTCTTCAGTAAAGCATCCTTTCGACGAAGCTTCTCATCATGATCAATGAACCAGCCGTCTTGAATAAAGAGCGAATCCTCCTTTTCCTTTAGTTGTCGAGCCAGGACCCGATTCTCATATTCAGACATATTATACTTTTCTTTCCAAGCATCTCTCTCGGACTTCATCCTAGCCAGATTTCCTTGGTATTCTCCCATATTCTCGATAGGGATATCAACAGATGATGATGCAACGGTAGGGAATAAAGGTTTCTCAGGTTTATAGGGCATCTTGAGAGCACAAGCCCTAGCACGGACCCATTGTAGGTAAGGCTCCAAAGAAACGGCACCCCTATGTCCTAACATGTCTCTCCCTTTCCTATGGATGTGGCGCCAAGCTCCTTCGATCTCCTTCTTAGCTGCCTGGTGATCTTGTCCTTCTTGTAGAAAGAAACCACTCACATGGATGTTGTTCGGCTTGTCCCTCATCGGGTATCCAAACTGACGGCGCGCGAGAATAGGATTATAGTTAATTCCACCTTTCGTACCAAGAAGAGGCACGTTAGGAAAAGCACCACAGCTATCGATGATCTTCACGTCATAGTAAGCTCGATTATACCAATCAATGTCGAAATGAGTGAGAGCCATAATTTTTGGCGCCCATCGCGGCTCCTTCTCGAGATCCCAGAAAACGTCAGACCTAGGTAGATGAGAAACACACCACTGATACAGCAACGGTGCACAACAAATAATCATCCCTCCTTGATAAGAGTTTCGAAGATGGATGGAGTAGTAGGTATCTCCTAGCAGCGTAGGGACCGGATTTCCAATCAAGAAAATTCTGATGGCGTTGATATCCACAAACTTATCAACGTTAGGGAACAAGAATAGACCATAAGCGAGTAAAGCAAAGACGTCTTCAAAGGCAATAGTATCTTTTATCTCAGCGAAAAGACGAGCTTTCCTCAACAAAAACTGCGCAGACAAGCCTCGGATTCCCCCTTTTGTAGTCATGTTCTCCTCTATCTCTGACTTCTTCAAGTGGGTGATGGTCGCTATCTCGTGAGATTTGGGTTCCTCTTCTAAGCCAGAAAAAGGAACACAGTCGGTGATCGGCAAACCGAGTATGTAGGAGTACTCTTCTAAGGTGGGCATTAACTGGTAATCCGGAAAGGTGAAGCATCGGTACAAAGGATCGTAGAATTGGACTAACGTACTAAGGATGCCTTCTTTCATCTTGTGCTTCATGAGAGGTATAATGGACCCATACTTTTTCTGAAAATCCGTCGGGTTCTTGATCTTAGGAATTAAACTCTTCAGTTCTTCAATCTCGGGCTCCCTAAAACTAAAACTTCGAGTGTTTCTCCTTCCAAATTCCATAATAATAGTACCTGAGATGTCTGCAAGAATCATTCTTAAGTTCCTTAAAAAACAAGTTTTTTACAAAAATGTTTATGGATGTTTGGATGAATGATAATGCAACAGTTACACACAAGTTCACAAACATGGGGTTCAAAGGTTCAACGTTTCGAGCATGGAGTCAAGGGTAAAGCCCACCCCAAGGTATGTACTAACGGTTCAATCACACCTGTAAGACAAGGTTCTAAAAGTTCCCAGAGTCTACATTCCTCCTTCGGATATTACCAACGTCTTGATTACTCAATAATTAGCAATATTCTCAAGAGAAACTCATCCGAGCGTAGCATCGCGTAACAACTACTTCCGAATTACTCCGTTATAGTCTCCGCGCTACACCTAAAAAGGCCAAGATGGGCTAGGGTTCTACAGTTCTCAATTTCTCTGGCTCCCAGGTCGAAGATAATAATGTCTTCTTGATTACTCGGTAAACAAATATTATGTTCAAAAGGGCCTTCCATTGAGTGGGGGATCTCATGCCTCCTTCTTCGGGATTACTCCCTCAAAGTTAACATGACTATACCGCCCGTCCTATTCTTAAGTGTAACTTAATCCGGGTATAGGATTTGTCCTTTGCAAAAACCCAAACAACCCCAATTTAAACACATAATCAAACAAATCAAATAATAACAAAACAGATAAAACACATTAGGCTTAACCCACTTAGGGATGGACCAGCAAGAGGTCAATCTTTCCCCAGCAGAGTCGCCAATTCTACAGCGATAAAAAAATGTAGCGGGGTAAATCGGAGATCGAATTATTAATTAATTCGTCTCACAAAAGCAAGAGTCGCCACCGCGCTTTATTATTTCCAAGGGAAAGGGGGAAAGAGCGAAATAAAACCCTAAAGTATGCAATGTAAAATAATACTTTTAAAAGTAATGAAAATACAAGGCGTTTTGAAAAGAGGTCTAGAGTTCGGGGGTTGGTTATACAATGGGAAGGTATTAGCACCCAATGTATCTATAGTATTCTATAGGAACCTTTTGAAATATCTGTTTATTAAAATTTGTTTGTTTGATTAAAAATAAATTGTTTTGGTCAAAAAGGGGTACGGATGGGTTTTTGAAGGTACGACGACCTAAAGTCGAAGTTTTGACTTAAAAGGTGTAAGTTTTGAAAAAATTGAACATTTGGGGAAAAATTATCTTAAGTTTTAATGAAATGAAGATATTCGCGTGATTGGATTTGAGGACATGAAGTCAACAAGTTAATCATTTTTCTCTTGGATTTAGACGTAAACAGAATAATCAAATAAAGACTGAATAGTCAAACCGAAAATTAGATAGATAATGATTAAGTAGCTAAGTGATATATAACCATAACAATGACTAAATAACAGACTAAATGGTGTGAACATGCATTTTTATATTTTTGTTTAATATGTACAAAGCAAGAGAATTAAATTAAAGAAAAGAAAATGTTTTAACTTTTAATTTTTTTTATGTATTTTTTAGTATTAATATACAAATAATAAAATACCCTAATGTCTTATACTAATTCATGTATTTTAACTAATCTTTTTATATATAAAGTCTTAATTAATATATAAAAAAGGTATTGTTCATTAGGAATTAATATAAATAAAATTAATATATGTAAGTAAATTATATATATGAAAAATGGTTTATATTATTTAATATTATAAAAGAAAAGTAAATCAATTTTTGGTTTATGAATGTTTAAAACAAAACAAAAGGAAAAAAAGAAAAGGCCAAAGAGTTTTTTAAGGGCCCAAAGTAAGAGCAAACAGAAATGGGATGGGGGGGGGGGGGGGGTTCTAATAGAATTCGTTTGGGCTTTTAGGCATAGGAAACGGGTTAACCCAATTATTGAAACAAAGTTAGGGTCATCAGGTTTTTGTTTCACTTGGATTAGGGTTAGCAAAGGGTACAGAGCGGCGCTCTTCTTCGTCCTTGATTCGTCTTCGTCTTCTTTGTTCGTTCTCCCACCTTCGCCTGAGTTTCTCTTCCGTCTAGGGCCACCGGTGCAGCCTCCACCTCTTCTCCCTCCAACGATTGCTCCAGCGGCGTTTGTTCAAGGTAACGAATCCTTAATCGCTCGCGTTAGGGTTTCAGTTTATATCTCATATGTTTTACTTTTTTGCTTACTGATTTGAATTAAATGCTGTTGTTTTTGTGAAAGGAGAAAGGGGATGGGTTTATACCTCTAGTCTTGAAGGTGGAGACGAGGTGGACCGGAGGTGCGTGGAGGGCCGGACGGCGAGGGAAGCAGTGACGAACTTGGTGCTAGCTTTGCTTGGTGTCCTGGTTTGTATCTTTATCTTCTATGGGTTTTGTGATGACAACCCTTCTGAAAACCCTTACCCCCTGATCTTCTCTTCTGCTTATTTGCCTTTTGCTTCTGTTCTTCTTTTGCTTCTTTGTGAACCCTTGCCCTTGTATACTTGTGTGATGGTTCTGATATGCTGTTGAATCGTTGCTTTGTATGTTGGACCTTTTGTATGCTTGTTCTGAGCTTGACAATGTTGATATTGTTGGTTAGTGTTGAACTGCCTTGCTTATTGTTTGCCCAATGATGAAGAAATTCTGAGGGTTTTGTGTTACCTTTGAACACTTTAGCTGGATGGTTTGGAAATTTTGAATGTTTGATGTCTGGATGTGTTGGTTAATACCCCTATGATGAACTCCTTGAGTTCTGAGGGTTCAATGGATGAAGGTTTTAGGCAGGTTGTTGGTGGTTAAGACTGATGCAGGTAAGGCTTGACATGGTTTGAGCAGTTTGGGCTTGTGCTGTTTAGATTTGGCAGGTTGATGGTGGTTTTACTGGTTTGAACTTCAGGCTTTAGTTATGTTTTTCTGGTTTTAGGCTGCAAGTTTGAACAGATTATGTGTTTTGATATGGCTTTGGCTGGACAGCTTAGTGTTTACTGGTTTTTCAGGCCATGGTTTTATGGTTTGTGCTTCAGGCAGGTGGAAGGCTTGACATGGTTAAGGATTTAGGCTTTTGTGTTACAGGTTCTGGTTTTTGGCTTGAGACAGCAGGTTGTATGTATGTTTTTGAATGCAGGTTCTTCAAGCTTTTTTCTTTTACTTTGAGAATAGGCTTGTGGTATTTGAACTCAGTTTTTGTTTAAGGCTTCCAACAGGTTTTTGAACTCTGAACTTTTTGCTTGAGAAGTTTGTTGTTATAATATCCGTTGCTGGCCTACCCCTTTGACAGTTCAGGTTTTGTATATTTTCAATTTTTTTTGATACCTCTGCCCTCTATACTGTTTTATTCAGTTTGTTTTGTATCTTTTTCTATGCTTCCCTTTTTTACTGTGTCACTGCAGTATTGTTTTCTATATCTTTTCTGCCTAAGGCCAAAACCTGTAAACCCAATTCTTTTCTCTCTTCTCTCTCCTTAGTACAGTTTGAAACATTAAAATGATGTTATGTACTTTGTGTTCTGAAAAAGCAAAAGCTGGAAAATGATGAATTTAGAAATATTTGCTTGCATATATGGTTTTGATCTGCACACTTCCTTCTTTGCCAACTGCATTGTTACAGTATGGAGCCTTATGTTTGGACCTCCTCCCATATATTGGATAGTTTACGTTGGACTTTGGTTTTGAAAATGTAACTTTGACTTGCATATACTGTTGGTTTTGAAATATGCAGTTTTGACAATTGAAATGTGCAATTGGTTTTGAAATATGCAGTTGGTTTTGGCAAAAATTGAATTTGTGCATATTTTTAAATTGTGCATTCATATTTATCAATAAATATTCATCCCTTTTTGTGAACCGGGAGAAATCCCGTGATTTACAAAGAGGGTAAAAACTGATTCCAGCCGTTTGCTTTTAATGATGAACTCTAAATTAATTGCCTGCTTTTAATTATATATCTATCTCTGACTTTTTTCTTTTAATTCTTTACAGGTAAAAACAAATGAGCATCAAAGAAGTATTGGATAGAAGATGAAGATTTAGAATCTTAGAAAAATTAAGATAGTTTTTATTTCACTTTAAACATTTTATATAATTGTCATTGTAAATACTTTGTAAATAAATACAGTATTTAAACAACAATTGTAACAATTAGAATAAAGATGAATAAAACTCTATTATTTTACCAGTTAATTCTTTTCTTCTTTCCAATTATTTACTTTATCATTTATAATTCTTTAAATTATAACAACTGAAAATGAATTCCAACTATTAAATTTAGAATAATAAATAATTAAATAAACATCATTGATCAATTAATAAACTTCTTTTCAAATATTTACTTTATTATTTATAATTCTTTAAATTATATAATAACTGAAAATAAATTCCAATTATTTAAACTCAGAATAATAAATAATTAAATAAACATCATTGATCAATTAATAAACTGAATTTTTTTTATTAATAACCATGTATTAAAAAAATATTTCGTAAATAACCGGGTTTCGGAAAAAATTACGCAAATAACCATGTTTGAGATGGCTCCACAAAGGAGGAGCCATCTCAATTGGCGCATGCACCTCCTTTTTTAAGGGAGGCGCCATCTCACTTGGCGCCTAAGTGCTTAGGGCATGCCCTAAGCCAAGTGAGATGGCGCCTATGTACAAAATTAGGGCAAAAAAATTTTTTTTTATTTTCTTTCCTGTGCGTTGCCTATTAGACAGAGATCCACAAAATGGATTTTTTATTTAAAAAAAAATAATTACATTCAACTGTTTTACATTAAAAGAACAGTAAAAAATATGGATACAAAAAATACTTGGAAAAAAAAAGATACATCAGTGATCCCCCGGAACCCGGTAATGACCCCCGGTTCCGCATCCCCGTCCTCGCCTTTCTCTTGCTGGGTGTCGTCGTGTTTCCTGCTACGGCAAGGTCGATGGCCCAGCGAAGTCAATGCGATCCAAATCCATAAAATCAGTAAGATCTCCATATCTCGAAGATCCGCTCTGGTACAGTCGGTTACCCATACCCTCAAAGTTTGGTCGTGTTGGCGGTGGGTGGGGTTCCATGGTTGGTCGGTAGCATTGGTCGTCTGAGTATGGGGGGTAGAAAGGAAATGGATCTTGGGGTGTTTGGTATTGTGGATGTTGGGTTGTTTGGTGATATGGTGGTTGATGGTAGGTTTGGTCGGCTTGGTCATAATCTTCTGACATTCCCATATCAGGGCTAAGGCTGGATGGTGAGGGCGCCATATTGGGATATGTGGAAGACTGAAATTGTGTCTGGGGTATGTGGGTGTGCTGGTATTGGGGTTGTAATTGTGGTTGGGTTTGAGGCATTTCCGGGTATTGGTAGTTTGGTGGTGATTGTGGTTGGTAGTACGGCATTTGATTGTAGTTGTGTTGTGGTGGGGAATGTGGTTGTGTGTTTGTTGGTCTGTTTCTTCTTGGGGGTTGGTTTGAGGTTGATGGATTTTGGGTTTGTTGATGGGGAATCGAGGGTTGTGCCCATTGTGTGCGTGGGTCAACCAAGTACCTCGGATGAGACACGTGCATTTCTGGGTTACTAACCGACCTGTACCACGACATATATTGATCAGTGTGTCGCATGTTACCTTGAGTAAGGAAAATCGGGGATTGCAAGATGTAGCGGTGACGCCTTTGCCACATTTTACACCATTCCGGAGCGAAGTCTTTCCAGTTGGTAAGACCCCACTGGGCGTCGACCCTTTTTAGATGCCAGGGGGACAAATCTGTTGGATCACTTGGTATCTCTTGATGCATTCCGAACTGCATCTTCACACGGTCGCTGTGGTGCATCTCCACAATGTTGAACCGAATGAGTGCAGTCTTTGCAGTCCAAGTTGCTGCATCCTCTGGGTTTGGAGAATGGCCCAAACCCAAATATGGTCTCCAGACGAACTGCGATAAAATTTAAATCAGGTTAGCGCAAAAGTAATGTATATATAATTAAAATGAACAAAAGTGAAAAGCTACGACGTACGTCATCTGGGCCTAAGTGATCCAACAGATTCCGGTAGAGTGCGACATTGAATCTTGGATTCTTGCCGTAATCCATACCCCTCACGCAGTACCTAAAGGAAATGAGAAACATGTTATTTTTAGCATATATTTTGGAAAGAGCAGAATATTTATAAATGCTATAACTTAATGACTTACTTTGTTGCGTACGGGAAACCAAAAGTGTTGTTGTTGATGGGGTTTAAGGACTCCATCCTCCACCAACCCCAGGCTTGTAGTAAAAATGCGCACCCATAAAATGTACATTTTTCCTTTACTGCGTTTTTGCACAAGGAACTGTACAGGTGGGCTAATACTGCAGAACCCCAACTATATTTTCTAGTTTTTTCAAAATTTGTTAGTAAATGTAAGTACATGAAATTTACACTATTTCCCGTACTTTCGGGAAATAAAAATGTACCAAAAAGTATCATAAGATACGTTCTGGCTTTTACTACTCGGTCATTCTCTGAGGAATTTTCATTTAATTCCATACTTGCATAATGCCGTTTCAGGTCAGTGAGTAGTATTCCCTGCCCTCTTGCTCCACAACCTTCTACCATATCCCTACCCAACAGTTCTTCACACTGTGAGTTGGGTTGTTGAACCGACCCGTTCACCGCTTTACCGTTGATAGGGAGGCCCAGTAGCATGTACACATCCTCGAGAGTGATGGTACATTCACCTATTGGTAGGTGAAATGTATGGGTCTCCGGTCTCCACCTCTCCAACATTGCAAGAATGAATTTTGAGTCAATGGTGCAGTTGGAGATCTTTATTACATGTCCAAAACCTGCATATTCCAGATAAGGGACGATAAATGGGTCCGGAGCCAGGTAGTTGTGCGAACGGATTCTGAATCTTTTTGTATCCTGAGATCATAATTAAACAAGTGTAAGATTAATTAAGATGAACAACACGTTATTTGAAGTATGAAAAATGTATAACCAAAGAAGAGACTTACAAATGCAGCAATGTTTTCCCTTGTGCCTCTGTGAGTATCGTCCATTGTTAGAAGAGCCATTGTTCAGAATGCTTGTGAGTATGAAAGACTTAGGAAGAAATAGAGAGTATGATAGACTTAAGAAATATTTCGTAGCAAAGAGTGAGAGTTATGTGGGTGTGAGAGATGTTTCATAAGGTATGTATTTATAGGCAAATAAGTTTGATGTAGTGGTTGCTTGTGCTTGCATGCCTGCGATGTGTCACATTTGCATGCTTAGGGTGTTACACATATGCATGCATGCATTTACAAAAAATGTAAGGTGTCACTCTTGCAGGCTAGGTGGCAGCCCATGCATGTATCACGATTGGACAGTAAGGGAGGCGCCATCTGACTTGGGGAAAGAGTACAAAAATGAATGGTGTCGCCACCCCATTTGGCGAATAAGAGGTGTCAGTTCTTACAGCATTGGCTCAGGCTACGTGACAGCCTTTGGGATTCCTTTCTTTGTTGCATGCAAGGCCATTGGAGTTGATGGGTGGAGTCTTACACAAAACATTTATGTGTGCAGAATAGGGCCAGGATAGGTGGCAGGCTAGGTGGCTTCATAAGCCCATGCATGTATCACGATTGGACAGTAAGGGAGGCGCCATCTGACTTGGCGAAAGAGTACAAAAATGAATGGTGTCGCCACCCCATTTGGCGAATAAGAGGTGTCACTTCTTATAGCATTGGCTCAGGCTACGTGACAGCCTTTGGGATTCCTTTCTTTGTTGCATGCAAGGCCATTGGAGTTGATGGGTGGAGTCTTACACAAAACATTTATGTGTGCAGAATAGGGCCAGGATAGGTGGCAGGCTAGGTGGCTTCATAAGCCCATGCATGTATCACGATTGGACAGTAAGGGAGGCGCCATCTGACTTGGCGAAAGAGTACAAAAATGAATGGTGTCGCCACCCCATTTGGCGAATAAGAGGTGTCACTTCTTACAGCATTGGCTCAGGCTACGTGACAGCCTTTGGGATTCCTTTCTTTGTTGCATGCAAGGCCATTGGAGTTGATGGGTGGAGTCTTACACAAAACATTTATGTGTGCAGAATAGGGCCAGAATAGGTGGCAGGCTAGGTGGCTTCATAAGCCCATGCATGTATCGCGATTGGACAGTAAGGGAGGCGCCATCTCACTTGGCGAAAGAGTACAAAAATTAATGGTGTCGCCACCCCATTTGGCGAATAAGAGGTGTCACTTCTTACAGCATTGGCTCAGGCTACGTGACAGCCTTTGGGATTCCTTTCTTTGTTGCATGCAAGGCCATTGGAGTTGATGGGTGGAGTCTTACACAAAACATTTATGTGTGCAGAATAGGGCCAGGATAGGTGGCAGGCTAGGTGGCTTCATAAGCCCATGCATGTATCACGATTGGACAGTAAGGGAGGCGCCATCTGACTTGGCGAAAGAGTACAAAAATGAATGGTGTCGCCACCCCATTTGGCGAATAAGAGGTGTCACTTCTTACAGCATTGGCTCAGGCTACGTGACAGCCTTTGGGATTCCTTTCTTTGTTGCATGCAAGGCCATTGGAGTTGATGGGTGGAGTCTTACACAAAACATTTATGTGTGCAAAATAGGGCCAGGATAGGTGGCAGGCTAGGTGGCTTCATAAGCCCATGCATGTATCACGATTGGACAGTAAGGGAGGCGCCATCTCACTTGGCGAAAGAGTATAAAAATGAATGGTATCGCCACCCCATTTGGCGAATAAGAGGTGTCACTTCTTACAGCATTGGCTCAGGCTACGTGACAGCCTTTGGGATTCCTTTCTTTGTTGCATGCAAGGCCATTGGAGTTGATGGGTGGAGTCTTACACAAAACATTTATGTGTGCAGAATAGGGCCAGGATAGGTGGCAGGCTAGGTGGCTTCATAAGCCTATGCATGTATCACGATTGGACAGTAAGGGAGGCGCCATCTCACTTGGCGAAAGAGTACAAAAATGAATGGTGTCGCCACCCCCATTTGGAGAATAAGAGGTGTCACTTCTTACAGCATTGGCTCAGGCTACGTGACAGCCTTTGGGATTCCTTTCTTTGTTGCATGCAAGGCCATTGGAGTTGATGGGTGGAGTCTTACACAAAACATTTATGTGTGCAGAATAGGGCCAGGATAGGTGGCAGGCTAGGTGGCTTCATAAGCCCATGCATGTATCACGATTGGACAGTAAGGGAGGCGCCATCTCACTTGGCGAAAGAGTACAAAAATGAATGGTGTCGCCACCCCATTTGGCGAATAAGAGGTGTCACTTCTTACAGCATTGGCTCAGGCTACGTGACAGCCTTTGGGATTCCTTTCTTTGTTGCATGCAGAATAGGGCCAGGATAGGTGGCAGGCTATGGGGTTTCATTATTGCATGTAATATTATTGGCAGCCTTGGGGGGTTGCATCCCTTACTTAATTGAAATTTTTTGCCTTACGTTGAACATAACATTCATTCACATAATCTGTAAAATTTTCCAACCTTCGAATCAGTCATCTAACCTTCAAACATTCCAGCATTCATACCTTCATATAATGAATAAACCTAAAACATTCCAACCTTCATACCTTAAAACAATTCTACATAATGGCCTCTTCACCATAATTTGTTGTCAAAGCACATTTCAACGGTGAGACATACATGTGTCCCACAGTTGGGTTCTTGTTTAGAAACACTGACAACGTTCGATTTCTCTTAAACGGGAAAGCAAATTTCTCGTACTTTAAGAAAAGATTGGAGGCCAAACTTGAACGAGGCCCGGTATCCCAGATATTTTATCAGAGTCCAATCTTTTTTGGAAACAACCAAGTTATTTTTTATAAGGTTGAAGTTCAAGATGACCAGGATTTCCAGAACATGATTTCCAGCCATGTCTATTCTGGAAACGACTCTATTGAGTTGTACGTTTTGCTTCAAGAGCCTCCGGTGACACAGGAGGTAGAGCCTCCGGTGACACAGGAGGTTGATCCTTTGGAGAATGAGCAAGATGAGGTGGATGTAGTTGATGATGAAGAAGAAGATAACGAGTTAGAGTTTGATGAAATGGTGAACGACGATTCTGACGATGATGGCATCCCAAGTATTCCTACTGACAAAATCTACACACCACCTACGCACATGACAAACTTCAACATGGGCGGAGATGAACCTTCTACGGACTTGTTTTTCCAACCGTATATGCAGTCGGATGAAAATTTAAAAGAGAAGGACAAGTTTCGTAACAGAGAGGAATGCATAAGGGCCATCAAAAAATTTCACATGCTCAACTCGGTTGATTATAAGGTGGATCGTGTAAACCCGGAAAGGTACAAGATCAAGTGTGTCCACCCTGACTGTATGTTCAAGCTGACCGCATCATACAGACTAAGGGGTGACTGCTGGGTCATAGGTTCCATGACTACCCATACTTGTGTAAGTTCCACTCAATCACAAGACCACCGAAAACTCAACCATGATCTAATCTGTCAAGAAATCCTACCCCTGGTCAGCAACGACCCTTCTTTGAAGGTGAAAACAATCATCTCCCACATCACCACGGTTTTTAACTACACTCCGTCTTACCGTAAGGCGTGGTTAGCAAAGACTAAGGCGATTGAAAGGGTGTACGGAAACTGGGAGGAGTCATACCGAGAACTTCCCCGCTACCTAAATGCACTCAAGACATATTCTCCAGGTAGTGTTTATGTTCTGGAAACATTGCCTGCGTACGCCCAAGATGGTAGTTGTTGCACCCCAAAATTTGCCCTCCCATATTCTCCAAGATTTGTCAAGTCAAGGTCACAAAATTCCCCAAGGGTTATGCAGTTCAACTGTCTCCTATACAGTCAAAACTAGGGTTTGTGTTCTGATCAAGAATTGGAAGTTTTCAAAGGCCCAATCAAGTCTCATATGCCTACAAAGATGGTCAAACATCCTCATGTCAAAATTTCAAGGCATTCAGCTCAAAATTGCACAGTCAAAACCCTAAATTGCACTACAGTCAACTGTAGGGGCAAAATGGTCATTTGACAGTCAAAAGTTCAAATTTTTGGTCAACATATCATTTTGAAGCCACAAACATCATTTGATCAATGCTTGATCATGATTCTCAAAATTTGGCTCAGAAATCATCAAAGATGCAAAAGTTGCTATATTTGGACAGCTGAAAAAGTCAACTGAAATTGACCAGGGCATAACTTTCACATGGATTATCAGAAAAATTCCATCCAAAGCTCATTTTGAAGAGAAAGACATTTCCTACAATTCATCTTCATATTTCAAGTCCAAGAAATGCTCTCACAAAAAGTTATCAATTTCAACATTATAGGTCATTTTCAAAAGTCAACAAAAAGGGACTTTAAGTCAAAGGCCATAACTTGATATTGGTAAATCAAAATGACATGGGACCAAAGGCATTGGTTAAAGGACTCAAAGACCTTTCCAAAATGTCCAAGAACATGTGAAAAGCTTAAAAATTGAGCAAGTTATGCCTTGTGGAAGTTGGGAAATTTTTGGAAAATTTGAAAAGTCAACTTTGATCCAAATGACCTAAAAATGCAAATGGGCCCATTTTTCTTCCAAGTTTCTTCATGCCAAGCCTATGCACGACCATTAAGCCCAAGGGGAAGTATTTTCTCATTTTTTAATTATTTATTTGAATTTATATTAATCTTAATTCATTTAAATTATTTAAATATGTAGAAAATATAAAATTGACCTAAATAAATCTTTTTGTGCATATTCAAGGTCAATATCTCGTGCTTAGCCAATTATGGAAAGTTTTGGTCTAATTGGAGGCAAATTGATACAAAATGCACATGATAAGATTCAAAAAGATCCTTAAGCAAATCAAATCTTCAATCAAAGATTACAAGGGATTTTATGCAGTTTTCTTGACCTAAATTGTTCTATACATATTCAAGGTCACAAACCTAATGCCTGGAGACACAATACTGCGCAGCAATTCCCATTACAAACTTGCAAAAATTCTCAAAAAGTTAAAAACTGAAATCAGCTTTAGAAGGCGATTCAAGGCACGAAAACGATTTCAATAGCTTCCTGAGGCTCCACTGATCCTATTCCAATCAAAGACATCAAGCTTTACGCTTTGGAACGGTGTACAGAAGTCGCCCTTGTTCCATATTTTTTCAATATCGTGTTTCATTATTCATGCACATTCATGGCATTCTAACCATATATTCATAATCAGTGAAACATTTGTGAACTAACCCATGCGATTAATTGAGTTTTTGCAAGCTGTAGGCGATTCCACCATGTCCAAATCCTAGGGTTTGCAGAGCTTAGAATTGGGGCTTTTGAAATAAAGTAAAATTGGGGGACGAGACCAACACCACTGGACTTGACGCATCTGGACGAACATGAAACATTACTCGCGATAAATTTATGTCCAACAGGATCCTATTCGCTATTTTCTGGTATGCCTTCTATAGCAACGGGTTAAAACCGTTGCTTATTGATTTCATGTTTCAGAAAATAAAAAAAGAAAGAAGATGAAGATGTGGCACGCTGTAATTCGTTAATTCAAAATCTGGCGCGCTTCCCTCCACTAACTTTGCTTTTCTTTTATATGGTTTAATTGTTGTTATATATTAAAAGAGTTCAAAGCGCTTCAGTGGCAGGTGTACTCCTTGGCAACATCTAAGACCTGGGTTCGAACCCCAGGTCTGTGTATTCTTCATATTATTTTTCCCATCACTTTCCCATGCAGCATAAGCATTGAGGCGCACCATATGTTTCAAGATCCAAAAGTCCACGTGCCTAATGAATGCAGATCAATGGCTCCAGTGTAAAGAACATACCATACGCCAGTCAATGCATTACACCTGATTGGAAAAGTCAACGATTCACAACTAATTGGGCCAGAATTCCCAGGCCTGAACCTCCTAATCTGGGGCTACACCCCACTCTGGTTTGCCTTATTATTTTTATTTTTATTCTTTCTTTAATTTTTCTTTTTATTTCTTTTATTTTGCTATTTATTTAGTTAATTATTTTTACAAAATATAAAAACATTCAAAAATCAGAAAAGACCAAAAATAATAAAGATTTATATTATAATTATTTTCATAAAAAATGCTTGTAATTATTTAGCTTTAATTTAGGTTTATTAAATATTTTTCATAATAAAAATCCAAACATAGAATTTAGGTTTAATAACTTTTTATTTTCTTTTTTAATTTTCCTTTTTTTCAGAATAATAATATTATTTATTTATTTTCATAAATTAAAAATTGTACATAAATTAATTTAGAGTTAAATTAGGTTAAAAGTCAATATTTTCATAATAAACTTAAAAAACTTTAGAACTAGGGTTTAGCATTTTAATTTTAATTAATTTTTCTTTTTTCTTTTAAATCTAAAAAATACAAAATACCAAAAAAAACACTTAATCATTTAATTTTTAATTCTCATTAACCATTAATATTTTGCAAAAGGGTCCAACGCCCTAGTTTCGTTTCAATTCCTTTACTTCGCGCATTTATTTTACAATCGTTTAAATAATTATGTAATTGTCCCTAAGCCTTGTAACTTTACTTTTCGCACCTTATTTTTCCGCTTTATTTATTTTTCCGCTAAATCGGGTCCGGTTTAATTTTGGCGATGTGGACCTGCGCCATTTGTAATAGCCTTAGATTTATTTTCCCGCAACTCATCACTGTTAAAAAACATGCAAGAATGAATGCCCTAATTAAAATCAAGCGTAGAACACAACAAACATGACAAGACAAATAACTGAAACATGACACACAAATCGCACACACCACCCCTAGGGTACGCTTCACTGTTGCCTTTCGAAAGGTGATCGTCGAGTAGAGGACGTCTTAGTAAGTCCTCATGATCCGGGAACCTGGCATGAGGGTAGCTTCTAAGGTGTCTTCCCATTGCTCTGGTGATCACCACGTCCCTAAAACTCGAATTGACCCGAACACCTCCAACGGTGGTGCTACCTACCTCTCAATGGTGGGATGGCACTACTTTTAAGGACATTTACACAGACGAATTCCTTAGGGTAGGTAGGTTCTCAAGGATACTTGCTCTAATTTCAAACAATTCAAAACATCTTTTCACACCAACACATTTTCAAAAGCTTTCAAAGCAAACTTTTCAAACACTCTGACGTACGAGTCGATCTGAAATTTTTCAAAGAAACTTTTTTAAAACCCACATTGAAAAGCAAACATTTTTGAAAACATATATGAGCAAGTATCTAAGAGCCCATGGATAACCATGGATAGAAAGGGTGCTAACACCTTCCCTTTCTATAACCTACCTCCCGAACCGAGAGCGATCTCTTTAAAGGAATTTTTCTGTGCTTTTGTCCTTTCCATTTGGAGAAAATAAAAGACGGTGGCGACTCTTGCTTCCGCGACATTTCGCGAACCAGCGTTAAACAGTCAGTTCCAGATCCACCGATCACAGAACTACAGTCAGTTCCAGATCCACCGATCACAGAACTGGCGACTCTGCTGGGGATAAATTTAAAAGTGAGGTGTACCTTAGGGCTAGCTTATAACTATGTTTTCAATTGTTTTCCTTGTGTGCTTTAAATTGTGGGTTGCTTGGGAGTTCTATAGATCCTAAACCCGGATCTGGGGAATACCTTTCTTAGAAAGTAGCAACAAGGCTGTGAGGGAACTGTGCGGGGTATACCGACATGGTTGAAACAGTCTGCTACGTTGATGTGGCACTTTGGTGTGTACCGGTAACCCTTGAGTTCAGTCAAGGAGAGTACGGGGCCTCCGCGTGGTGTCGTGAAGCATCAACAGACCTTAGGAACCTTAATTGAACCATCTTGGCCTCTTTAGGGTAGTGAGATAACTGACTTTGGTGCAGTCCGAGGTTGGTTGATACTCGATACTACACTCAATTGAGGGTTGCTTTCCTGGAATATTTCGGTCGCCAGTTCAGTGGCTAAATCGAAACGATGAACAATGAAAGCAGTCCCGTGATATTGGGAACCTTAGAACCCGGTTACTTCTAATAGGACAGGTTGAACCCACCAACTTCAAGAGGGTAATACCTAGACCGCATGCTGGCCTAAACTTTAGGGGCCTGCCTTGTGTGACTTGTGTGCCTTCGTACTTGCCTACTTGCATGCTTGTTATCTGACCCTTGATGTCTTGCAGGTTTTGTTCATAGTCCTTAATTGGGACTTGTAACAGGGTGTACTAACCACTTGCAGGTTCTGTTTATAGTCCTTAACTGGGACTCATGACAGGTTTTACTTAAGGGTCTTGCAGGTTTTGTTCATAGTCCTTAATTGGGACTTATAACAGGGTGTACTAACCACTTGCAGGTTCTGTTTATAGTCCTTAATTGGGACTCATGACAGGTTTTACTTAGGTTTCTTGCAGGTCTTGTTTATAGTCCTTAATTGGGACTCATAACAGGGTACTAAGTTTCTTGCAGGTCTTGTTTATAGTCCTTAACTGGGACTCATGACAGGGTTTACCAAATTTCTCGCAGGTGTTGTTTATAGTCCTTAACTGGGACTCATAACAGGGTTTACTAAGATCTCTTGCAGGTTTTGTTTATAGTCCTTAATTGGGACTCATAACAAAGTACACTGAATTTCTTGCAGGGTTGTTTATAGTCCTTAATTGGGACTCATAACAGGGTTTACCTACATCACCCCATGCATAGCATGACATCATACCATTGCATACCATTGCATACATCCTAACCCATTTCAAGGATCTCAAGGGCTTGTGATGCAGGTCATGATAAATCAAACATCTAGCAAGGGGCAAAGAGGATTTATTTTCCTCTAGCTAAGGTTGTCAGAGGCTATGACCCACTGGATATGGTAAGCCTTTGACCCTTGAAGAAGGAATCTCAGCAAACATGAAGTTCCCTCAATCAAGCTACCTAGTTCTAACAATTTTTGTTTACCCCGCGAGATCCTTGAAATCACTACATGCATGTCATACATCTCATTGCATTGCAGGTATCCCTTTGACAGGTGGCTTACCCTTCTTCGCTGTTTATTTCAGCCGGTCGTCATGAATCCTGAATCATCAGCCGAGCAGACTATCAAGGATCTCCAGGCTCAGAACGCCCAGTTCCAAGAGCTGATCATGAATTTGACTCAGGGGCAACAAGATCTGAAAGCTCTGCTTTTGAAGAAGGACAAGAAAAAGAAGAGGACTGTTTTGTTCAGCCCTAGACGCAGATCTGGGAATACCCCGCAGACTGAAACTGAGAGGACTACCCCATCTGTGAGGGAAAGCAGTCACCATGAGAGGGAGGTGCCCAGTCCAGTGGTCTCTGACAATGAAGCAGATTTCGACGACGAACAGTAACCTCCGGCTGAGGACAAATACAAACAGTTGGAGGATAGGATGAAGGCTATGGAGGTTCAACAGGTACCTGGGCTGGATTTCGGAGATCTGGGTTTGTCAACTGGTGTGGTTATTCCTCGGAAGTTCAAAGCACCATCCTTTACTAAGTATGACGGGGCGTCTTGCCCCAAGCTGCATCTAAGGTCCTATGTTCGGAAGATTCAGCCATATACGGTGGACAAGAATTTATGGATCCACTTCTTCCAGGAGAGTCTTTCAGGGACTCATCTCGAATGGTTCTATCAGCTAGATGGGACCAAAGTTCGTAACTGGGAGGAGTTGGCTACTGCTTTCTATAAGCAGTATCAATATAACGCCGACCTTGCCCCTACGCGTACCCAACTCCAGGGTATGTCGTTAGGATCAAGTGAAGGTTTTAAAGAATATGCGCAGAAATGGAGGGATCTTGCTGGAAGGGTACAACCACCTCTGACTGATCGGGAACTTGTGGACATGTTCTTGGGGACCTTGTCTGGTCCATTTTATAACCACCTGATTGGGAATTCGTCTGCTGGATTCACAGATCTTATCTTGACTGGAGAGCGAATAGAAGCTGGTATCCGGTCTGGGAAAATTCAAGAGGCTGCACCTGCTGATAAAAAGCCTCATCATGGAAAGAAAGAATCCAATGCCGTGCACGGTAAAAAGAGCCGTCATGAGGCAGGGGCAATCCAAATCTCCAATCCCGGACCTGCTCAACAAGGACAGGGGCAGCAGCGCAAGGAGAAACGACAGTATACCAAACTCAACATGTCGCTGGATCAAGCACTGCAACAACTGTTGAAGACAGGGCTGATCACCTTAAGGGCTCCTCTTCGGAATCCAAACACTTCTGCACCCAACTATCATCCCAACGATAGGTGCGCATATCATTCAGATAGCCCGGGGCATACTACAGACAACTGCTGGCCTCTCAAGAATAAGATTCAAGATATGATTGACGCCGGAGAGATTCAGTTTGAAGTGCCCGAGACTCCGAACATAATCACTGCTCCGTTGCCCAATCATTGAAGCCTTTTGTTTATTTGAATTTTTGAGTTGTACTTTTCTTTGCTTATACAAACAATTAATGTCATAGCAAACTCTTTTATTCTATTAATGCATTGCATATGTCTGTTTTGGAAATTAATACAATTATTTTCATTATGTTCAAATATCTTTTCATATTTTTTCTGATGTCAACTCTGGATCTAAAATTCTAAGCCTCTTGAGGGAGGATGACGAAAACGATACCACGATCTTTACAGTATGCTTTTGAACAGACCCCGCTGATGAGGTACAGGCATTGTTTCAAATCCTAAACACTGGAGTTATAAGGATGATAATCCCTCGTCAACCCCTCTGAGCTAAAGAAGTAGGAGTTTTTCTTTTCGAAATTTAAAACCCTTAATCATAACCTGGGGCAGGGTAGTTCTCTCAGTTGATCCAAGTGCATAACGAAGGGCACCAAAGAGGTCTTTACGAAACGAACAAAGACAGTAATGGTTCAGAGCAATCAAAAGGACAGGCAGTCATCATCAAAATTCATAAATAAAAAGCCCAAAAAGTCTAAACCTACAAAGGGGACTTATGAAACTGGGGCATCCCGCTGACTGTAATTCCAAAAAAGGAAACAGTTCAGGCAAAAAATAGGGATAACGCAATCAAAAAGAAAGAGGTCTTACAAACCCTCAACAAAAAAAAAAGGGGAAATGACTGCCTATTCAAAATAAACTGTCAATGTCCGAGTCATCACTGGTATATCAAAGCAAAGACTCAAACAAGGTCTAACGCACGATCAACTGAGTTTAGGTTTGGAGAACATCACGAAGAGCGGGTGGGTACAAATAATTTGAGCCTTTATCCTTTGTTTCTTAAACCGTGAACCAAGCCACGTTATAACCCTTAAAAGTCCTAGCTGAAGCATGGGTTAGTTCGAAAGCATACTGTCACGAAAGGTATCCTGACTCCTGAAGGCCTACGGTAAATACGGAGTTGACATCACGTTTTACAAACATTCACTTGTTTTATGAAAAGATGCATTTTCAAAATCTTCGAGACAGACATAAGCTTTGCGTTTTTAACATAACTTTGTTTGCATATGACTTTTTGTTTGAACAGCAGGGAAATTCGCACGAGAAATACCTAGTGAACAAAAGCACTTCCAATCAAGGGGGACGACATGACTATTGTCCATCATCTGGGGCAGTCCAATCAAGATTCGGAGAATCTCTCAAAAGGCCAAAAAGCCTGGGGCAAACCTCTGCCTGAGTCACTTGGGGCATTCCAGCAATGAAACTTACCTGATTAGACACCTTCTGGTAATATGGCAACACAAGCAGCCAGGGGCAACTCCCTGCATTCTAAAAGCATGGACATAGTCGAAAAAATACTACGCCTAATCAAAGACCCGCTAGGTTGACATACCTAGGCAAAAATCAGGGCTTCCCGGCGAACCAAAAGTGTTCGGGCAAAATGAGGGATGAAATGAAAAATATGTACACCCGGCAAGTCGAAAACCTGAAAAGGCGGCTTGGGCAAAAATGGGTATCCCGGTGGACTGAAAACCCGAAAGGGCGGTCCAGGCAAAAGTTAGGGATTAAAGCGTACGACTATGTCCCGTCTTCTTGTCATCTGTCTGCCAGAAGAAGGTTTATCTCTCAACAACTAGCAGCATCCCACAAGTGCCTCCCCCATAGAAACTAGGGCAATAAAAGTTGGTCTGAGCAGTCTGATCGTTCTATCCTCCAAGGTATCAGGGTAAGTTCCGTGGAAGAACATAACCAATACAGTTCAAAACTTCCCCAGAGAATCCAATCCAGTTCCCCAGGAAAGATGGAACTCATATCCCCAAGCAATAAGCTTATCCCCAGTATATTCTGGAAGCTTATCCCCTAGCAGAGCACGAACACGTCGTCCGGCTTTATTCAAAGAGTTATTTCCTCAATAGGATATAACTGGGTTATCCTCAGCCAAAAGCCACGGAAAGAGCGTCGTCGACAGAATCTTCTTATCCCCAGCGAAGTCCATTCCTACTTCCAATACAGCAAGGTATCCTCAGCGAGTCATCCTCAACAATTCAGTAAAAGCATCTCCCCACAGAGTATTTCTTCCCAACATGGTCGCTAGAATATCTTTTTCTCCCCGCAGAATCCTCCATTCGCCAAGTTTATTCCCCAACGGAGTTATCTTCGTCTATTGGAATTCTTGCAACTATTCTTCAACATCAGCCCAGGATACGACTTCCCGGCACCCGTCAAGGATTTATTTTCTTAGACAAACATACATTCATAAAACGTCACATACATCATTATAGCATGCATATGCATCATACTACACGAATCTCATTGATTTTTGAAGACATACGGTTCATGCATCATGATTTTGCATCCAATTATGTCTCGCCTTTTCAGGAAAAAGATCAATACAAAAATGACTACTATCAACTAACCGCAATTCATTCTTGATATAGTTTCAGATGTAAACCCAGCGATGGTGACGTTCTGATATTGCTTCCAGAATTCCTTCTAGATATAGTTTCAGATGTAAACCCAGCGATGGTGACGTTCTGATACTGCTTCCAGATTTCCTTCTAGATATAGTTTCAGATGTAAACCCAGCGATGGTGACGTTCTGATACTGCTTCCAGAATTCCTTCTAGATATAGTTTCAGATGTAAACCCAGCGATGGTGACGTTCTGATACTGCTTCCAGAATTCCTTCTAGATATAGTTTCAGATGTAAACCCAGCGATGGTGACGTTCTGATACTGCTTCCAGAATTCCTTCTAGATATAGTTTCAGATGTAAACCCAGCGATGGTGACGTTCTGATACTGCTTCCAGATTTCCTTCCAGATATAGTTTCAGATGTAAACCAGATATGGTGACGTTCTGATACTGCTTCCAGAAGTCCTTTTTCAGATATTTCCCTCTCCGACGATGAGTGTGAGGTGATATTCCCCTATGGTTCCCTCTCCAGCGGTGTGTGAGGTAGTAATCCCTTTTTCAGATATTTCCCTCTCCGACGATGAGTGTGAGGTGATATTCCCCTATGGTTCCCTCTCCAACGGTGTGTGAGGTAGTAATCCCTTTTTCAGATATTTCCCTCTCCGACGATGAGTGTGAGGTGATATTCTCTTATGGTCCCCTCTCCGGCAAGTGCGTGAGGTGGTAAGTCCTTTTCAGATGTTTCCCTCTCCAACGTTGAGTGAGGTGATCATTCCTTTCAGATTATAAGTGCATATGGTTCTCTTCCCGAAACTGCAAAGATGGTAATTCCCACCAAAATTTTCTCAACGAGCGTTGTTGAGATTAAAGTCACCCAAGGTTCTCTTATCATTCATGCTAAGGCAGTAACCATACCTGGTTCATTCATCAGCGTTTGAAGCTCCAGATTCAACTCCTGTAACCAGTCAGGACACATCCGTATCAAGCATCTAAAATCAACTCATGCAACGTGTCAGGTACTCATTTGTTCTTTTGCAGGTATGCAGGTTCTCGCTAAGGAATCTCTTACCCGATCAACATCCAGGTGGCATCTATAAGCCCATCATCCTATCCAACAATCACCAAATGGCATCCGTAAGCCCATTCCCATCATCACTGTTACTATGTGAGCGCAAATTTCTGGGCACTTTAGTGTCCAATCATCTTCTACCCTCGGATTACGAAAGGCATATCAGCCAATCTGCATCCTCAGGTCTAAGAAGATTGAACAGGGGCAACTGTTGCACCCCAAAATTTGCCCTCCCATATTCTCCAAGATTTGTCAAGTCAAGGTCACAAAATTCCCCAAGGGTTATGCAGTTCAACTGTCTCCTATACAGTCAAAACTAGGGTTTGTGTTCTGATCAAGAATTGGAAGTTTTCAAAGGCCCAATCAAGTCTCATATGCCTACAAAGATGGACAAACATCCTCATGTCAAAATTTCAAGGCATTCAGCTCAAAATTGCACAGTCAAAACCCTAAATTGCACTACAGTCAACTGTAGGGGCAAAATGGTCATTTGACAGTCAAAAGTTCAAATTTTTGGTCAACATATCATTTTGAAGCCACAAACATCATTTGATCAATGCTTGATCATGATTCTCAAAATTTGGCTCAGAAATCATCAAAGATGCAAAAGTTGCTATATTTGGACAGCTGAAAAAGTCAACTGAAATTGACCAGGGCATAACTTTCACATGGATTATCAGAAAAATTCCATCCAAAGCTCATTTTGAAGATAACGACATTTCCTACAATTCATCTTCATATTTCAAGTCCAAGAAATGCTCTCACAAAAAGTTATCAATTTCAACATTATAGGTCATTTTCAAAAGTCAACAAAAAGGGACTTTAAGTCAAAGGCCATAACTTGAGATTGGTAAATCAAAATGACATGGTACCAAAGGCATTGGTTAAAGGACTCAAAGACCTTTCCAAAATGTCCAAGAACATGTGAAAAGCTTAAAAATTGAGCAAGTTATGCCTTGTGGAAGTTGGGAAATGTTTGGAAAATTTGAAAAGTCAACTTTGATCCAAATGACCTAAAAATGCAAATGGGCCCATTTTTCTTCCAAGTTTCTTCATGCCAAGCCTATGCACGACCATTAAGCCCAAGGGGAAGTATTTTCTCATTTTTTAATTATTTATTTGAATTTATATTAATCTTAATTCATTTAAATTATTTAAATATGTAGAAAATATAAAATTGACCTAAATAAATCTTTTTGTGCATATTCAAGGTCAATATCTCGTGCTTAGCCAATTATGGAAAGTTTTGGTCTAATTGGAGGCAAATTGATACAAAATGCACATGATAAGATTCAAAAAGATCCTTAAGCAAATCAAATCTTCAATCAAAGATTACAAGGGATTTTATGCAGTTTTCTTGACCTAAATTGTTCTATACATATTCAAGGTCACAAACCTAATGCCTGGAGACACAATACTGCGCAGCAATTCCCATTACAAACTTGCAAAAATTCTCAAAAAGTTAAAAACTGAAATCAGCTTTAGAAGGCGATTCAAGGCACGAAAACGATTTCAATAGCTTCCTGAGGCTCCACTGATCCTATTCCAATCAAAGACATCAAGCTTTGCGCTTTGGAACGGTGTACAGAAGTCGCCCTTGTTCCATATTTTTTCAATATCGTGTTTCATTATTCATGCACATTCATGGCATTCTAACCATATATTCATAATCAGTGAAACATTTGTGAACTAACCCATGCGATTAATTGAGTTTTTGCAAGCTGTAGGCGATTCCACCATGTCCAAATCCTAGGGTTTGCAGAGCTTAGAATTGGGGCTTTTGAAATAAAGTAAAATTGGGGGACGAGACCAACACCACTGGACTTGACGCATCTGGACGAACATGAAACATTACTCGCGATAAATTTATGTCCAACAGGATCCTATTCGCTATTTTCTGGTATGCCTTCTATAGCAACGGGTTAAAACCGTTGCTTATTGATTTCATGTTTCAGAAAATAAAAAAAGAAAGAAGATGAAGATGTGGCACGCTGTAATTCGTTAATTCAAAATCTGGCGCGCTTCCCTCCACTAACTTTGCTTTTCTTTTATATGGTTTAATTGTTGTTATATATTAAAAGAGTTCAAAGCGCTTCAGTGGCAGGTGTACTCCTTGGCAACATCTAAGACCTGGGTTCGAACCCCAGGTCTGTGTATTCTTCATATTATTTTTCCCATCACTTTCCCATGCAGCATAAGCATTGAGGCGCACCATATGTTTCAAGATCCAAAAGTCCACGTGCCTAATGAATGCAGATCAATGGCTCCAGTGTAAAGAACATACCATACGCCAGTCAATGCATTACACCTGATTGGAAAAGTCAACGATTCACAACTAATTAGGCCAGAATTCCCAGGCCTGAACCTCCTAATCTGAGGCTACACCCCACTCTGGTTTGCCTTATTATTTTTATTTTTATTCTTTCTTTAATTTTTCTTTTTATTTCTTTTATTTTGCTATTTATTTAGTTAATTATTTTTACAAAATATAAAAACATTCAAAAATCAGAAAAGACCAAAAATAATAAAGATTTATATTATAATTATTTTCATAAAAAATGCTTGTAATTATTTAGCTTTAATTTAGGTTTATTAAATATTTTTCATAATAAAAATCCAAACATAGAATTTAGGTTTAATAACTTTTTATTTTCTTTTTTAATTTTCCTTTTTTTCAGAATAATAATATTATTTATTTATTTTCATAAATTAAAAATTGTACATAAATTAATTTAGAGTTAAATTAGGTTAAAAGTCAATATTTTCATAATAAACTTAAAAAACTTTAGAACTAGGGTTTAGCATTTTAATTTTAATTAATTTTTCTTTTTTCTTTTAAATCTAAAAAATACAAAATACCAAAAAAAACACTTAATCATTTAATTTTTAATTCTCATTAACCATTAATATTTTGCAAAAGGGTCCAACGCCCTAGTTTCGTTTCAATTCCTTTACTTCGCGCATTTATTTTACAATCGTTTAAATAATTATGTAATTGTCCCTAAGCCTTGTAACTTTACTTTTCGCACCTTATTTTTCCGCCTTAGATTTATTTTCCCGCAACTCATCACTGTTAAAAAACATGCAAGAATGAATGCCCTAATTAAAATCAAGCGTAGAACACAACAAACATGACAAGACAAATAACTGAAACATGACACACAAATCGCACACACCACCCCTAGGGTACGCTTCACTGTTGCCTTTCGAAAGGTGATCGTCGAGTAGAGGACGTCTTAGTAAGTCCTCATGATCCGGGAACCTGGCATGAGGGTAGCTTCTAAGGTGTCTTCCCATTGCTCTGGTGATCACCACGTCCCTAAAACTCGAATTGACCCGAACACCTCCAACGGTGGTGCTACCTACCTCTCAATGGTGGGATGGCACTACTTTTAAGGACATTTACACAGACGAATTCCTTAGGGTAGGTAGGTTCTCAAGGATACTTGCTCTAATTTCAAACAATTCAAAACATCTTTTCACACCAACACATTTTCAAAAGCTTTCAAAGCAAACTTTTCAAACACTCTGACGTACGAGTCGATCTGAAATTTTTCAAAGAAACTTTTTTAAAACCCACATTGAAAAGCAAACATTTTTGAAAACATATATGAGCAAGTATCTAAGAGCCCATGGATAACCATGGATAGAAAGGGTGCTAACACCTTCCCTTTCTATAACCTACCTCCCGAACCGAGAGCGATCTCTTTAAAGGAATTTTTCTGTGCTTTTGTCCTTTCCATTTGGAGAAAATAAAAGACGGTGGCGACTCTTGCTTCCGCGACATTTCGCGAACCAGCGTTAAACAGTCAGTTCCAGATCCACCGATCACAGAACTACAGTCAGTTCCAGATCCACCGATCACAGAACTGGCGACTCTGCTGGGGATAAATTTAAAAGTGAGGTGTACCTTAGGGCTAGCTTATAACTATGTTTTCAATTGTTTTCCTTGTGTGCTTTAAATTGTGGGTTGCTTGGGAGTTCTATAGATCCTAAACCCGGATCTGGGGAATACCTTTCTTAGAAAGTAGCAACAAGGCTGTGAGGGAACTGTGCGGGGTATACCGACATGGTTGAAACAGTCTGCTACGTTGATGTGGCACTTTGGTGTGTACCGGTAACCCTTGAGTTCAGTCAAGGAGAGTACGGGGCCTCCGCGTGGTGTCGTGAAGCATCAACAGACCTTAGGAACCTTAATTGAACCATCTTGGCCTCTTTAGGGTAGTGAGATAACTGACTTTGGTGCAGTCCGAGGTTGGTTGATACTCGATACTACACTCAATTGAGGGTTGCTTTCCTGGAATATTTCGGTCGCCAGTTCAGTGGCTAAATCGAAACGATGAACAATGAAAGCAGTCCCGTGATATTGGGAACCTTAGAACCCGGTTACTTCTAATAGGACAGGTTGAACCCACCAACTTCAAGAGGGTAATACCTAGACCGCATGCTGGCCTAAACTTTAGGGGCCTGCCTTGTGTGACTTGTGTGCCTTCGTACTTGCCTACTCGCATGCTTGTTATCTGACCCTTGATGTCTTGCAGGTTTTGTTCATAGTCCTTAATTGGGACTTGTAACAGGGTGTACTAACCACTTGCAGGTTCTGTTTATAGTCCTTAACTGGGACTCATGACAGGTTTTACTTAAGGGTCTTGCAGGTTTTGTTCATAGTCCTTAATTGGGACTTATAACAGGGTGTACTAACCACTTGCAGGTTCTGTTTATAGTCCTTAATTGGGACTCATGACAGGTTTTACTTAGGTTTCTTGCAGGTCTTGTTTATAGTCCTTAATTGGGACTCATAACAGGGTACTAAGTTTCTTGCAGGTCTTGTTTATAGTCCTTAACTGGGACTCATGACAGGGTTTACCAAATTTCTCGCAGGTGTTGTTTATAGTCCTTAACTGGGACTCATAACAGGGTTTACTAAGATCTCTTGCAGGTTTTGTTTATAGTCCTTAATTGGGACTCATAACAAAGTACACTGAATTTCTTGCAGGGTTGTTTATAGTCCTTAATTGGGACTCATAACAGGGTTTACCTACATCACCCCATGCATAGCATGACATCATACCATTGCATACCATTGCATACATCCTAACCCATTTCAAGGATCTCAAGGGCTTGTGATGCAGGTCATGATAAATCAAACATCTAGCAAGGGGCAAAGAGGATTTATTTTCCTCTAGCTAAGGTTGTCAGAGGCTATGACCCACTGGATATGGTAAGCCTTTGACCCTTGAAGAAGGAATCTCAGCAAACATGAAGTTCCCTCAATCAAGCTACCTAGTTCTAACAATTTTTGTTTACCCCGCGAGATCCTTGAAATCACTACATGCATGTCATACATCTCATTGCATTGCAGGTATCCCTTTGACAGGTGGCTTACCCTTCTTCGCTGTTTATTTCAGCCGGTCGTCATGAATCCTGAATCATCAGCCGAGCAGACTATCAAGGATCTCCAGGCTCAGAACGCCCAGTTCCAAGAGCTGATCATGAATTTGACTCAGGGGCAACAAGATCTGAAAGCTCTGCTTTTGAAGAAGGACAAGAAAAAGAAGAGGACTGTTTTGTTCAGCCCTAGACGCAGATCTGGGAATACCCGCAGACTGAAACTGAGAGGACTACCCCATCTGTGAGGGAAAGCAGTCACCATGAGAGGGAGGTGCCCAGTCCAGTGGTCTCTGACAATGAAGCAGATTTCGACGATGAACAGTACCCTCCGGCTGAGGACAAATACAAACAGTTGGAGGATAGGATGAAGGCTATGGAGGTTCAACAGGTACCTGGGCTGGATTTCGGAGATCTGGGTTTGTCAACTAGTGTGGTTATTCCTCGGAAGTTCAAAGCACCATCCTTTACTAAGTATGACGGGGCGTCTTGCCCCAAGCTGCATCTAAGGTCCTATGTTCGGAAGATTCAGCCATATACGGTGGACAAGAATTTATGGATCCACTTCTTCCAGGAGAGTCTTTCAGGGACTCATCTCGAATGGTTCTATCAGCTAGATGGGACCAAAGTTCGTAACTGGGAGGAGTTGGCTACTGCTTTCTATAAGCAGTATCAATATAACGCCGACCTTGCCCCTACGCGTACCCAACTCCAGGGTATGTCGTTAGGATCAAGTGAAGGTTTTAAAGAATATGCGCAGAAATGGAGGGATCTTGCTGGAAGGGTACAACCACCTCTGACTGATCGGGAACTTGTGGACATGTTCTTGGGGACCTTGTCTGGTCCATTTTATAACCACCTGATTGGGAATTCGTCTGCTGGATTCACAGATCTTATCTTGACTGGAGAGCGAATAGAAGCTGGTATCCGGTCTGGGAAAATTCAAGAGGCTGCACCTGCTGATAAAAAGCCTCATCATGGAAAGAAAGAATCCAATGCCGTGCACGGTAAAAAGAGCCGTCATGAGGCAGGGGCAATCCAAATCTCCAATCCCGGACCTGCTCAACAAGGACAGGGGCAGCAGCGCAAGGAGAAACGACAGTATACCAAACTCAACATGTCGCTGGATCAAGCACTGCAACAACTGTTGAAGACAGGGCTGATCACCTTAAGGGCTCCTCTTCGGAATCCAAACACTTCTGCACCCAACTATCATCCCAACGATAGGTGCGCATATCATTCAGATAGCCCGGGGCATACTACAGACAACTGCTGGCCTCTCAAGAATAAGATTCAAGATATGATTGACGCCGGAGAGATTCAGTTTGAAGTGCCCGAGACTCCGAACATAATCACTGCTCCGTTGCCCAATCATTGAAGCCTTTTGTTTATTTGAATTTTTGAGTTGTACTTTTCTTTGCTTATACAAACAATTAATGTCATAGCAAACTCTTTTATTCTATTAATGCATTGCATATGTCTGTTTTGGAAATTAATACAATTATTTTCATTATGTTCAAATATCTTTTCATATTTTTTCTGATGTCAACTCTGGATCTAAAATTCTAAGCCTCTTGAGGGAGGATGACGAAAACGATACCACGATCTTTACAGTATGCTTTTGAACAGACCCCGCTGATGAGGTACAGGCATTGTTTCAAATCCTAAACACTGGAGTTATAAGGATGATAATCCCTCGTCAACCCCTCTGAGCTAAAGAAGTAGGAGTTTTTCTTTTCGAAATTTAAAACCCTTAATCATAACCTGGGGCAGGGTAGTTCTCTCAGTTGATCCAAGTGCATAACGAAGGGCACCAAAGAGGTCTTTACGAAACGAACAAAGACAGTAATGGTTCAGAGCAATCAAAAGGACAGGCAGTCATCATCAAAATTCATAAATAAAAAGCCCAAAAAGTCTAAACCTACAAAGGGGACTTATGAAACTGGGGCATCCCGCTGACTGTAATTCCAAAAAAGGAAACAGTTCAGGCAAAAAATAGGGATAACGCAATCAAAAAGAAAGAGGTCTTACAAACCCTCAACAAAAAAAAAGGGGAAATGACTGCCTATTCAAAATAAACTGTCAATGTCCGAGTCATCACTGGTATATCAAAGCAAAGACTCAAACAAGGTCTAACGCACGATCAACTGAGTTTAGGTTTGGAGAACATCACGAAGAGCGGGTGGGTACAAATAATTTGAGCCTTTATCCTTTGTTTCTTAAACCGTGAACCAAGCCACGTTATAACCCTTAAAAGTCCTAGCTGAAGCATGGGTTAGTTCGAAAGCATACTGTCACGAAAGGTATCCTGACTCCTGAAGGCCTACGGTAAATACGGAGTTGACATCACGTTTTACAAACATTCACTTGTTTTATGAAAAGATGCATTTTCAAAATCTTCGAGACAGACATAAGCTTTGCGTTTTTAACATAACTTTGTTTGCATATGACTTTTTGTTTGAACAGCAGGGAAATTCGCACGAGAAATACCTAGTGAACAAAAGCACTTCCAATCAAGGGGGACGACATGACTATTGTCCATCATCTGGGGCAGTCCAATCAAGATTCGGAGAATCTCTCAAAAGGCCAAAAAGCCTGGGGCAAACCTCTGCCTGAGTCACTTGGGGCATTCCAGCAATGAAACTTACCTGATTAGACACCTTCTGGTAATATGGCAACACAAGCAGCCAGGGGCAACTCCCTGCATTCTAAAAGCATGGACATAGTCGAAAAAATACTACGCCTAATCAAAGACCCGCTAGGTTGACATACCTAGGCAAAAATCAGGGCTTCCCGGCGAACCAAAAGGGTTCGGGCAAAATGAGGGATGAAATGAAAAATCTGTACACCCGGCAAGTCGAAAACCTGAAAAGGCGGCTTGGGCAAAAATGGGTATCCCGGTGGACTGAAAACCCGAAAGGGCGGTCCAGGCAAAAGTTAGGGATTAAAGCGTACGACTATGTCCCGTCTTCTTGTCATCTGTCTGCCAGAAGAAGGTTTATCTCTCAACAACTAGCAGCATCCCACAAGTGCCTCCCCCATAGAAACTAGGGCAATAAAAGTTGGTCTGAGCAGTCTGATCGTTCTATCCTCCAAGGTATCAGGGTAAGTTCCGTGGAAGAACATAACCAATACAGTTCAAAACTTCCCCAGAGAATCCAATCCAGTTCCCCAGGAAAGATGGAACTCATATCCCCAAGCAATAAGCTTATCCCCAGTATATTCTGGAAGCTTATCCCCTAGCAGAGCACGAACACGTCGTCCGGCTTTATTCAAAGAGTTATTTCCTCAATAGGATATAACTGGGTTATCCTCAGCCAAAAGCCACGGAAAGAGCGTCGTCGACAGAATCTTCTTATCCCCAGCGAAGTCCATTCCTACTTCCAATACAGCAAGGTATCCTCAGCGAGTCATCCTCAACAATTCAGTAAAAGCATCTCCCCACAGAGTATTTCTTCCCAACATGGTCGCTAGAATATCTTTTTCTCCCCGCAGAATCCTCCATTCGCCAAGTTTATTCCCCAACGGAGTTATCTTCGTCTATTGGAATTCTTGCAACTATTCTTCAACATCAGCCCAGGATACGACTTCCCGGCACCCGTCAAGGATTTATTTTCTTAGACAAACATACATTCATAAAACGTCACATACATCATTATAGCATGCATATGCATCATACTACACGAATCTCATTGATTTTTGAAGACATACGGTTCATGCATCATGATTTTGCATCCAATTATGTCTCGCCTTTTCAGGAAAAAGATCAATACAAAAATGACTACTATCAACTAACCGCAATTCATTCTTGATATAGTTTCAGATGTAAACCCAGCGATGGTGACGTTCTGATACTGCTTCCAGAATTCCTTCTAGATATAGTTTCAGATGTAAACCCAGCGATGGTGACGTTCTGATACTGCTTCCAGATTTCCTTCTAGATATAGTTTCAGATGTAAACCCAGCGATGGTGACGTTCTGATACTGCTTCCAGAATTCCTTCTAGATATAGTTTCAGATGTAAACCCAGCGATGGTGACGTTCTGATACTGCTTCCAGAATTCCTTCTAGATATAGTTTCAGATGTAAACCCAGCGATGGTGACGTTCTGATACTGCTTCCAGAATTCCTTCTAGATATAGTTTCAGATGTAAACCCAGCGATGGTGACGTTCTGATACTGCTTCCAGATTTCCTTCCAGATATAGTTTCAGATGTAAACCAGATATGGTGACGTTCTGATACTGCTTCCAGAAGTCCTTTTTCAGATATTTCCCTCTCCGACGATGAGTGTGAGGTGATATTCCCCTATGGTTCCCTCTCCAGCGGTGTGTGAGGTAGTAATCCCTTTTTCAGATATTTCCCTCTCCGACGATGAGTGTGAGGTGATATTCCCCTATGGTTCCCTCTCCAGCGGTGTGTGAGGTAGTAATCCCTTTTTCAGATATTTCCCTCTCCGACGATGAGTGTGAGGTGATATTCTCTTATGGTCCCCTCTCCGGCAAGTGCGTGAGGTGGTAAGTCCTTTTCAGATGTTTCCCTCTCCAACGTTGAGTGAGGTGATCATTCCTTTCAGATTATAAGTGCATATGGTTCTCTTCCCGAAACTGCAAAGATGGTAATTCCCACCAAAATTTTCTCAACGAGCGTTGTTGAGATTAAAGTCACCCAAGGTTCTCTTATCATTCATGCTAAGGCAGTAACCATACCTGGTTCATTCATCAGCGTTTGAAGCTCCAGATTCAACTCCTGTAACCAGTCAGGACACATCCGTATCAAGCATCTAAAATCAACTCCTGCAACGTGTCAGGTACTCATTTGTTCTTTTGCAGGTATGCAGGTTCTCGCTAAGGAATCTCTTACCCGATCAACATCCAGGTGGCATCTATAAGCCCATCATCCTATCCAACAATCACCAAATGGCATCCGTAAGCCCATTCCCATCATCACTATTACTATGTGAGCGCAAATTTCTGGGCACTTTAGTGTCCAATCATCTTCTACCCTCGGATTACGAAAGGCATATCAGCCAATCTGCATCCTCAGGTCTAAGAAGATTGAACAGGGGCAACTGTTGCACCCCAAAATTTTCCCTCCCATATTCTCCAAGATTTGTCAAGTCAAGGTCACAAAATTCCCCAAGGGTTATGCAGTTCAACTGTCTCCTATACAGTCAAAACTAGGGTTTGTGTTCTGATCAAGAATTGGAAGTTTTCAAAGGCCCAATCAAGTCTCATATGCCTACAAAGATGGTCAAACATCCTCATGTCAAAATTTCAAGGCATTCAGCTCAAAATTGCACAGTCAAAACCCTAAATTGCACTACAGTCAACTGTAGGGGCAAAATGGTCATTTGACAGTCAAAAGTTCAAATTTTTGGTCAACATATCATTTTGAAGCCACAAACATCATTTGATCAATGCTTGATCATGATTCTCAAAATTTGGCTCAGAAATCATCAAAGATGCAAAAGTTGCTATATTTGGACAGCTGAAAAAGTCAACTGAAATTGACCAGGGCATAACTTTCACATGGATTATCAGAAAAATTCCATCCAAAGCTCATTTTGAAGAGAAAGACATTTCCTACAATTCATCTTCATATTTCAAGTCCAAGAAATGCTCTCACAAAAAGTTATCAATTTCAACATTATAGGTCATTTTCAAAAGTCAACAAAAAGGGACTTTAAGTCAAAGGCCATAACTTGAGATTGGTAAATCAAAATGACATGGTACCAAAGGCATTGGTTAAAGGACTCAAAGACCTTTCCAAAATGTCCAAGAACATGTGAAAAGCTTAAAAATTGAGCAAGTTATGCCTTGTGGAAGTTGGGAAATGTTTGGAAAATTTGAAAAGTCAACTTTGATCCAAATGACCTAAAAATGCAAATGGGCCCATTTTTCTTCCAAGTTTCTTCATGCCAAGCCTATGCACGACCATTAAGCCCAAGGGGAAGTATTTTCTCATTTTTTAATTATTTATTTGAATTTATATTAATCTTAATTCATTTAAATTATTTAAATATGTAGAAAATATAAAATTGACCTAAATAAATCTTTTTGTGCATATTCAAGGTCAATATCTCGTGCTTAGCCAATTATGGAAAGTTTTGGTCTAATTGGAGGCAAATTGATACAAAATGCACATGATAAGATTCAAAAAGATCCTTAAGCAAATCAAATCTTCAATCAAAGATTACAAGGGATTTTATGCAGTTTTCTTGACCTAAATTGTTCTATACATATTCAAGGTCACAAACCTAATGCCTGGAGACACAATACTGCGCAGCAATTCCCATTACAAACTTGCAAAAATTCTCAAAAAGTTAAAAACTGAAATCAGCTTTAGAAGGCGATTCAAGGCACGAAAACGATTTCAATAGCTTCCTGAGGCTCCACTGATCCTATTCCAATCAAAGACATCAAGCTTTGCGCTTTGGAACGGTGTACAGAAGTCGCCCTTGTTCCATATTTTTTCAATATCGTGTTTCATTATTCATGCACATTCATGGCATTCTAACCATATATTCATAATCAGTGAAACATTTGTGAACTAACCCATGCGATTAATTGAGTTTTTGCAAGCTGTAGGCGATTCCACCATGTCCAAATCCTAGGGTTTGCAGAGCTTAGAATTGGGGCTTTTGAAATAAAGTAAAATTGGGGGACGAGACCAACACCACTGGACTTGACGCATCTGGACGAACATGAAACATTACTCGCGATAAATTTATGTCCAACAGGATCCTATTCGCTATTTTCTGGTATGCCTTCTATAGCAACGGGTTAAAACCGTTGCTTATTGATTTCATGTTTCAGAAAATAAAAAAAGAAAGAAGATGAAGATGTGGCACGCTGTAATTCGTTAATTCAAAATCTGGCGCGCTTCCCTCCACTAACTTTGCTTTTCTTTTATATGGTTTAATTGTTGTTATATATTAAAAGAGTTCAAAGCGCTTCAGTGGCAGGTGTACTCCTTGGCAACATCTAAGACCTGGGTTCGAACCCCAGGTCTGTGTATTCTTCATATTATTTTTCCCATCACTTTCCCATGCAGCATAAGCATTGAGGCGCACCATATGTTTCAAGATCCAAAAGTCCACGTGCCTAATGAATGCAGATCAATGGCTCCAGTGTAAAGAACATACCATACGCCAGTCAATGCATTACACCTGATTGGAAAAGTCAACGATTCACAACTAATTAGGCCAGAATTCCCAGGCCTGAACCTCCTAATCTGAGGCTACACCCCACTCTGGTTTGCCTTATTATTTTTATTTTTATTCTTTCTTTAATTTTTCTTTTTATTTCTTTTATTTTGCTATTTATTTAGTTAATTATTTTTACAAAATATAAAAACATTCAAAAATCAGAAAAGACCAAAAATAATAAAGATTTATATTATAATTATTTTCATAAAAAATGCTTGTAATTATTTAGCTTTAATTTAGGTTTATTAAATATTTTTCATAATAAAAATCCAAACATAGAATTTAGGTTTAATAACTTTTTATTTTCTTTTTTAATTTTCCTTTTTTTCAGAATAATAATATTATTTATTTATTTTCATAAATTAAAAATTGTACATAAATTAATTTAGAGTTAAATTAGGTTAAAAGTCAATATTTTCATAATAAACTTAAAAAACTTTAGAACTAGGGTTTAGCATTTTAATTTTAATTAATTTTTCTTTTTTCTTTTAAATCTAAAAAATACAAAATACCAAAAAAAACACTTAATCATTTAATTTTTAATTCTCATTAACCATTAATATTTTGCAAAAGGGTCCAACGCCCTAGTTTCGTTTCAATTCCTTTACTTCGCGCATTTATTTTACAATCGTTTAAATAATTATGTAATTGTCCCTAAGCCTTGTAACTTTACTTTTCGCACCTTATTTTTCCGCCTTAGATTTATTTTCCCGCAACTCATCACTGTTAAAAAACATGCAAGAATGAATGCCCTAATTAAAATCAAGCGTAGAACACAACAAACATGACAAGACAAATAACTGAAACATGACACACAAATCGCACACACCACCCCTAGGGTACGCTTCACTGTTGCCTTTCGAAAGGTGATCGTCGAGTAGAGGACGTCTTAGTAAGTCCTCATGATCCGGGAACCTGGCATGAGGGTAGCTTCTAAGGTGTCTTCCCATTGCTCTGGTGATCACCACGTCCCTAAAACTCGAATTGACCCGAACACCTCCAACGGTGGTGCTACCTACCTCTCAATGGTGGGATGGCACTACTTTTAAGGACATTTACACAGACGAATTCCTTAGGGTAGGTAGGTTCTCAAGGATACTTGCTCTAATTTCAAACAATTCAAAACATCTTTTCACACCAACACATTTTCAAAAGCTTTCAAAGCAAACTTTTCAAACACTCTGACGTACGAGTCGATCTGAAATTTTTCAAAGAAACTTTTTTAAAACCCACATTGAAAAGCAAACATTTTTGAAAACATATATGAGCAAGTATCTAAGAGCCCATGGATAACCATGGATAGAAAGGGTGCTAACACCTTCCCTTTCTATAACCTACCTCCCGAACCGAGAGCGATCTCTTTAAAGGAATTTTTCTGTGCTTTTGTCCTTTCCATTTGGAGAAAATAAAAGACGGTGGCGACTCTTGCTTCCGCGACATTTCGCGAACCAGCGTTAAACAGTCAGTTCCAGATCCACCGATCACAGAACTACAGTCAGTTCCAGATCCACCGATCACAGAACTGGCGACTCTGCTGGGGATAAATTTAAAAGTGAGGTGTACCTTAGGGCTAGCTTATAACTATGTTTTCAATTGTTTTCCTTGTGTGCTTTAAATTGTGGGTTGCTTGGGAGTTCTATAGATCCTAAACCCGGATCTGGGGAATACCTTTCTTAGAAAGTAGCAACAAGGCTGTGAGGGAACTGTGCGGGGTATACCGACATGGTTGAAACAGTCTGCTACGTTGATGTGGCACTTTGGTGTGTACCGGTAACCCTTGAGTTCAGTCAAGGAGAGTACGGGGCCTCCGCGTGGTGTCGTGAAGCATCAACAGACCTTAGGAACCTTAATTGAACCATCTTGGCCTCTTTAGGGTAGTGAGATAACTGACTTTGGTGCAGTCCGAGGTTGGTTGATACTCGATACTACACTCAATTGAGGGTTGCTTTCCTGGAATATTTCGGTCGCCAGTTCAGTGGCTAAATCGAAACGATGAACAATGAAAGCAGTCCCGTGATATTGGGAACCTTAGAACCCGGTTACTTCTAATAGGACAGGTTGAACCCACCAACTTCAAGAGGGTAATACCTAGACCGCATGCTGGCCTAAACTTTAGGGGCCTGCCTTGTGTGACTTGTGTGCCTTCGTACTTGCCTACTCGCATGCTTGTTATCTGACCCTTGATGTCTTGCAGGTTTTGTTCATAGTCCTTAATTGGGACTTGTAACAGGGTGTACTAACCACTTGCAGGTTCTGTTTATAGTCCTTAACTGGGACTCATGACAGGTTTTACTTAAGGGTCTTGCAGGTTTTGTTCATAGTCCTTAATTGGGACTTATAACAGGGTGTACTAACCACTTGCAGGTTCTGTTTATAGTCCTTAATTGGGACTCATGACAGGTTTTACTTAGGTTTCTTGCAGGTCTTGTTTATAGTCCTTAATTGGGACTCATAACAGGGTACTAAGTTTCTTGCAGGTCTTGTTTATAGTCCTTAACTGGGACTCATGACAGGGTTTACCAAATTTCTCGCAGGTGTTGTTTATAGTCCTTAACTGGGACTCATAACAGGGTTTACTAAGATCTCTTGCAGGTTTTGTTTATAGTCCTTAATTGGGACTCATAACAAAGTACACTGAATTTCTTGCAGGGTTGTTTATAGTCCTTAATTGGGACTCATAACAGGGTTTACCTACATCACCCCATGCATAGCATGACATCATACCATTGCATACCATTGCATACATCCTAACCCATTTCAAGGATCTCAAGGGCTTGTGATGCAGGTCATGATAAATCAAACATCTAGCAAGGGGCAAAGAGGATTTATTTTCCTCTAGCTAAGGTTGTCAGAGGCTATGACCCACTGGATATGGTAAGCCTTTGACCCTTGAAGAAGGAATCTCAGCAAACATGAAGTTCCCTCAATCAAGCTACCTAGTTCTAACAATTTTTGTTTACCCCGCGAGATCCTTGAAATCACTACATGCATGTCATACATCTCATTGCATTGCAGGTATCCCTTTGACAGGTGGCTTACCCTTCTTCGCTGTTTATTTCAGCCGGTCGTCATGAATCCTGAATCATCAGCCGAGCAGACTATCAAGGATCTCCAGGCTCAGAACGCCCAGTTCCAAGAGCTGATCATGAATTTGACTCAGGGGCAACAAGATCTGAAAGCTCTGCTTTTGAAGAAGGACAAGAAAAAGAAGAGGACTGTTTTGTTCAGCCCTAGACGCAGATCTGGGAATACCCGCAGACTGAAACTGAGAGGACTACCCCATCTGTGAGGGAAAGCAGTCACCATGAGAGGGAGGTGCCCAGTCCAGTGGTCTCTGACAATGAAGCAGATTTCGACGATGAACAGTACCCTCCGGCTGAGGACAAATACAAACAGTTGGAGGATAGGATGAAGGCTATGGAGGTTCAACAGGTACCTGGGCTGGATTTCGGAGATCTGGGTTTGTCAACTAGTGTGGTTATTCCTCGGAAGTTCAAAGCACCATCCTTTACTAAGTATGACGGGGCGTCTTGCCCCAAGCTGCATCTAAGGTCCTATGTTCGGAAGATTCAGCCATATACGGTGGACAAGAATTTATGGATCCACTTCTTCCAGGAGAGTCTTTCAGGGACTCATCTCGAATGGTTCTATCAGCTAGATGGGACCAAAGTTCGTAACTGGGAGGAGTTGGCTACTGCTTTCTATAAGCAGTATCAATATAACGCCGACCTTGCCCCTACGCGTACCCAACTCCAGGGTATGTCGTTAGGATCAAGTGAAGGTTTTAAAGAATATGCGCAGAAATGGAGGGATCTTGCTGGAAGGGTACAACCACCTCTGACTGATCGGGAACTTGTGGACATGTTCTTGGGGACCTTGTCTGGTCCATTTTATAACCACCTGATTGGGAATTCGTCTGCTGGATTCACAGATCTTATCTTGACTGGAGAGCGAATAGAAGCTGGTATCCGGTCTGGGAAAATTCAAGAGGCTGCACCTGCTGATAAAAAGCCTCATCATGGAAAGAAAGAATCCAATGCCGTGCACGGTAAAAAGAGCCGTCATGAGGCAGGGGCAATCCAAATCTCCAATCCCGGACCTGCTCAACAAGGACAGGGGCAGCAGCGCAAGGAGAAACGACAGTATACCAAACTCAACATGTCGCTGGATCAAGCACTGCAACAACTGTTGAAGACAGGGCTGATCACCTTAAGGGCTCCTCTTCGGAATCCAAACACTTCTGCACCCAACTATCATCCCAACGATAGGTGCGCATATCATTCAGATAGCCCGGGGCATACTACAGACAACTGCTGGCCTCTCAAGAATAAGATTCAAGATATGATTGACGCCGGAGAGATTCAGTTTGAAGTGCCCGAGACTCCGAACATAATCACTGCTCCGTTGCCCAATCATTGAAGCCTTTTGTTTATTTGAATTTTTGAGTTGTACTTTTCTTTGCTTATACAAACAATTAATGTCATAGCAAACTCTTTTATTCTATTAATGCATTGCATATGTCTGTTTTGGAAATTAATACAATTATTTTCATTATGTTCAAATATCTTTTCATATTTTTTCTGATGTCAACTCTGGATCTAAAATTCTAAGCCTCTTGAGGGAGGATGACGAAAACGATACCACGATCTTTACAGTATGCTTTTGAACAGACCCCGCTGATGAGGTACAGGCATTGTTTCAAATCCTAAACACTGGAGTTATAAGGATGATAATCCCTCGTCAACCCCTCTGAGCTAAAGAAGTAGGAGTTTTTCTTTTCGAAATTTAAAACCCTTAATCATAACCTGGGGCAGGGTAGTTCTCTCAGTTGATCCAAGTGCATAACGAAGGGCACCAAAGAGGTCTTTACGAAACGAACAAAGACAGTAATGGTTCAGAGCAATCAAAAGGACAGGCAGTCATCATCAAAATTCATAAATAAAAAGCCCAAAAAGTCTAAACCTACAAAGGGGACTTATGAAACTGGGGCATCCCGCTGACTGTAATTCCAAAAAAGGAAACAGTTCAGGCAAAAAATAGGGATAACGCAATCAAAAAGAAAGAGGTCTTACAAACCCTCAACAAAAAAAAAGGGGAAATGACTGCCTATTCAAAATAAACTGTCAATGTCCGAGTCATCACTGGTATATCAAAGCAAAGACTCAAACAAGGTCTAACGCACGATCAACTGAGTTTAGGTTTGGAGAACATCACGAAGAGCGGGTGGGTACAAATAATTTGAGCCTTTATCCTTTGTTTCTTAAACCGTGAACCAAGCCACGTTATAACCCTTAAAAGTCCTAGCTGAAGCATGGGTTAGTTCGAAAGCATACTGTCACGAAAGGTATCCTGACTCCTGAAGGCCTACGGTAAATACGGAGTTGACATCACGTTTTACAAACATTCACTTGTTTTATGAAAAGATGCATTTTCAAAATCTTCGAGACAGACATAAGCTTTGCGTTTTTAACATAACTTTGTTTGCATATGACTTTTTGTTTGAACAGCAGGGAAATTCGCACGAGAAATACCTAGTGAACAAAAGCACTTCCAATCAAGGGGGACGACATGACTATTGTCCATCATCTGGGGCAGTCCAATCAAGATTCGGAGAATCTCTCAAAAGGCCAAAAAGCCTGGGGCAAACCTCTGCCTGAGTCACTTGGGGCATTCCAGCAATGAAACTTACCTGATTAGACACCTTCTGGTAATATGGCAACACAAGCAGCCAGGGGCAACTCCCTGCATTCTAAAAGCATGGACATAGTCGAAAAAATACTACGCCTAATCAAAGACCCGCTAGGTTGACATACCTAGGCAAAAATCAGGGCTTCCCGGCGAACCAAAAGGGTTCGGGCAAAATGAGGGATGAAATGAAAAATCTGTACACCCGGCAAGTCGAAAACCTGAAAAGGCGGCTTGGGCAAAAATGGGTATCCCGGTGGACTGAAAACCCGAAAGGGCGGTCCAGGCAAAAGTTAGGGATTAAAGCGTACGACTATGTCCCGTCTTCTTGTCATCTGTCTGCCAGAAGAAGGTTTATCTCTCAACAACTAGCAGCATCCCACAAGTGCCTCCCCCATAGAAACTAGGGCAATAAAAGTTGGTCTGAGCAGTCTGATCGTTCTATCCTCCAAGGTATCAGGGTAAGTTCCGTGGAAGAACATAACCAATACAGTTCAAAACTTCCCCAGAGAATCCAATCCAGTTCCCCAGGAAAGATGGAACTCATATCCCCAAGCAATAAGCTTATCCCCAGTATATTCTGGAAGCTTATCCCCTAGCAGAGCACGAACACGTCGTCCGGCTTTATTCAAAGAGTTATTTCCTCAATAGGATATAACTGGGTTATCCTCAGCCAAAAGCCACGGAAAGAGCGTCGTCGACAGAATCTTCTTATCCCCAGCGAAGTCCATTCCTACTTCCAATACAGCAAGGTATCCTCAGCGAGTCATCCTCAACAATTCAGTAAAAGCATCTCCCCACAGAGTATTTCTTCCCAACATGGTCGCTAGAATATCTTTTTCTCCCCGCAGAATCCTCCATTCGCCAAGTTTATTCCCCAACGGAGTTATCTTCGTCTATTGGAATTCTTGCAACTATTCTTCAACATCAGCCCAGGATACGACTTCCCGGCACCCGTCAAGGATTTATTTTCTTAGACAAACATACATTCATAAAACGTCACATACATCATTATAGCATGCATATGCATCATACTACACGAATCTCATTGATTTTTGAAGACATACGGTTCATGCATCATGATTTTGCATCCAATTATGTCTCGCCTTTTCAGGAAAAAGATCAATACAAAAATGACTACTATCAACTAACCGCAATTCATTCTTGATATAGTTTCAGATGTAAACCCAGCGATGGTGACGTTCTGATACTGCTTCCAGAATTCCTTCTAGATATAGTTTCAGATGTAAACCCAGCGATGGTGACGTTCTGATACTGCTTCCAGATTTCCTTCTAGATATAGTTTCAGATGTAAACCCAGCGATGGTGACGTTCTGATACTGCTTCCAGAATTCCTTCTAGATATAGTTTCAGATGTAAACCCAGCGATGGTGACGTTCTGATACTGCTTCCAGAATTCCTTCTAGATATAGTTTCAGATGTAAACCCAGCGATGGTGACGTTCTGATACTGCTTCCAGAATTCCTTCTAGATATAGTTTCAGATGTAAACCCAGCGATGGTGACGTTCTGATACTGCTTCCAGATTTCCTTCCAGATATAGTTTCAGATGTAAACCAGATATGGTGACGTTCTGATACTGCTTCCAGAAGTCCTTTTTCAGATATTTCCCTCTCCGACGATGAGTGTGAGGTGATATTCCCCTATGGTTCCCTCTCCAGCGGTGTGTGAGGTAGTAATCCCTTTTTCAGATATTTCCCTCTCCGACGATGAGTGTGAGGTGATATTCCCCTATGGTTCCCTCTCCAGCGGTGTGTGAGGTAGTAATCCCTTTTTCAGATATTTCCCTCTCCGACGATGAGTGTGAGGTGATATTCTCTTATGGTCCCCTCTCCGGCAAGTGCGTGAGGTGGTAAGTCCTTTTCAGATGTTTCCCTCTCCAACGTTGAGTGAGGTGATCATTCCTTTGAGATTATAAGTGCATATGGTTCTCTTCCCGAAACTGCAAAGATGGTAATTCCCACCAAAATTTTCTCAACGAGCGTTGTTGAGATTAAAGTCACCCAAGGTTCTCTTATCATTCATGCTAAGGCAGTAACCATACCTGGTTCATTCATCAGCGTTTGAAGCTCCAGATTCAACTCCTGTAACCAGTCAGGACACATCCGTATCAAGCATCTAAAATCAACTCCTGCAACGTGTCAGGTACTCATTTGTTCTTTTGCAGGTATGCAGGTTCTCGCTAAGGAATCTCTTACCCGATCAACATCCAGGTGGCATCTATAAGCCCATCATCCTATCCAACAATCACCAAATGGCATCCGTAAGCCCATTCCCATCATCACTATTACTATGTGAGCGCAAATTTCTGGGCACTTTAGTGTCCAATCATCTTCTACCCTCGGATTACGAAAGGCATATCAGCCAATCTGCATCCTCAGGTCTAAGAAGATTGAACAGGGGCAACTGTTGCACCCCAAAATTTTCCCTCCCATATTCTCCAAGATTTGTCAAGTCAAGGTCACAAAATTCCCCAAGGGTTATGCAGTTCAACTGTCTCCTATACAGTCAAAACTAGGGTTTGTGTTCTGATCAAGAATTGGAAGTTTTCAAAGGCCCAATCAAGTCTCATATGCCTACAAAGATGGTCAAACATCCTCATGTCAAAATTTCAAGGCATTCAGCTCAAAATTGCACAGTCAAAACCCTAAATTGCACTACAGTCAACTGTAGGGGCAAAATGGTCATTTGACAGTCAAAAGTTCAAATTTTTGGTCAACATATCATTTTGAAGCCACAAACATCATTTGATCAATGCTTGATCATGATTCTCAAAATTTGGCTCAGAAATCATCAAAGATGCAAAAGTTGCTATATTTGGACAGCTGAAAAAGTCAACTGAAATTGACCAGGGCATAACTTTCACATGGATTATCAGAAAAATTCCATCCAAAGCTCATTTTGAAGAGAAAGACATTTCCTACAATTCATCTTCATATTTCAAGTCCAAGAAATGCTCTCACAAAAAGTTATCAATTTCAACATTATAGGTCATTTTCAAAAGTCAACAAAAAGGGACTTTAAGTCAAAGGCCATAACTTGATATTGGTAAATCAAAATGACATGGGACCAAAGGCATTGGTTAAAGGACTCAAAGACCTTTCCAAAATGTCCAAGAACATGTGAAAAGCTTAAAAATTGAGCAAGTTATGCCTTGTGGAAGTTGGGAAATTTTTGGAAAATTTGAAAAGTCAACTTTGATCCAAATGACCTAAAAATGCAAATGGGCCCATTTTTCTTCCAAGTTTCTTCATGCCAAGCCTATGCACGACCATTAAGCCCAAGGGGAAGTATTTTCTCATTTTTTAATTATTTATTTGAATTTATATTAATCTTAATTCATTTAAATTATTTAAATATGTAGAAAATATAAAATTGACCTAAATAAATCTTTTTGTGCATATTCAAGGTCAATATCTCGTGCTTAGCCAATTATGGAAAGTTTTGGTCTAATTGGAGGCAAATTGATACAAAATGCACATGATAAGATTCAAAAAGATCCTTAAGCAAATCAAATCTTCAATCAAAGATTACAAGGGATTTTATGCAGTTTTCTTGACCTAAATTGTTCTATACATATTCAAGGTCACAAACCTAATGCCTGGAGACACAATACTGCGCAGCAATTCCCATTACAAACTTGCAAAAATTCTCAAAAAGTTAAAAACTGAAATCAGCTTTAGAAGGCGATTCAAGGCACGAAAACGATTTCAATAGCTTCCTGAGGCTCCACTGATCCTATTCCAATCAAAGACATCAAGCTTTGCGCTTTGGAACGGTGTACAGAAGTCGCCCTTGTTCCATATTTTTTCAATATCGTGTTTCATTATTCATGCACATTCATGGCATTCTAACCATATATTCATAATCAGTGAAACATTTGTGAACTAACCCATGCGATTAATTGAGTTTTTGCAAGCTGTAGGCGATTCCACCATGTCCAAATCCTAGGGTTTGCAGAGCTTAGAATTGGGGCTTTTGAAATAAAGTAAAATTGGGGGACGAGACCAACACCACTGGACTTGACGCATCTGGACGAACATGAAACATTACTCGCGATAAATTTATGTCCAACAGGATCCTATTCGCTATTTTCTGGTATGCCTTCTATAGCAACGGGTTAAAACCGTTGCTTATTGATTTCATGTTTCAGAAAATAAAAAAAGAAAGAAGATGAAGATGTGGCACGCTGTAATTCGTTAATTCAAAATCTGGCGCGCTTCCCTCCACTAACTTTGCTTTTCTTTTATATGGTTTAATTGTTGTTATATATTAAAAGAGTTCAAAGCGCTTCAGTGGCAGGTGTACTCCTTGGCAACATCTAAGACCTGGGTTCGAACCCCAGGTCTGTGTATTCTTCATATTATTTTTCCCATCACTTTCCCATGCAGCATAAGCATTGAGGCGCACCATATGTTTCAAGATCCAAAAGTCCACGTGCCTAATGAATGCAGATCAATGGCTCCAGTGTAAAGAACATACCATACGCCAGTCAATGCATTACACCTGATTGGAAAAGTCAACGATTCACAACTAATTGGGCCAGAATTCCCAGGCCTGAACCTCCTAATCTGGGGCTACACCCCACTCTGGTTTGCCTTATTATTTTTATTTTTATTCTTTCTTTAATTTTTCTTTTTATTTCTTTTATTTTGCTATTTATTTAGTTAATTATTTTTACAAAATATAAAAACATTCAAAAATCAGAAAAGACCAAAAATAATAAAGATTTATATTATAATTATTTTCATAAAAAATGCTTGTAATTATTTAGCTTTAATTTAGGTTTATTAAATATTTTTCATAATAAAAATCCAAACATAGAATTTAGGTTTAATAACTTTTTATTTTCTTTTTTAATTTTCCTTTTTTTCAGAATAATAATATTATTTATTTATTTTCATAAATTAAAAATTGTACATAAATTAATTTAGAGTTAAATTAGGTTAAAAGTCAATATTTTCATAATAAACTCAAAAAACTTTAGAACTAGGGTTTAGCATTTTAATTTTAATTAATTTTTCTTTTTTCTTTTAAATCTAAAAAATACAAAATACCAAAAAAAACACTTAATCATTTAATTTTTAATTCTCATTAACCATTAATATTTTGCAAAAGGGTCCAACGCCCTAGTTTCGTTTCAATTCCTTTACTTCGCGCATTTATTTTACAATCGTTTAAATAATTATGTAATTGTCCCTAAGCCTTGTAACTTTACTTTTCGCACCTTATTTTTCCGCTTTATTTATTTTTCCGCTAAATCGGGTCCGGTTTAATTTTGGCGATGTGGACCCGCGCCATTTGTAATAGCCTTAGATTTATTTTCCCGCAACTCATCACTGTTAAAAAACATGCAAGAATGAATGCCCTAATTAAAATCAAGCGTAGAACACAACAAACATGACAAGACAAATAACTGAAACATGACACACAAATCGCACACACCACCCCTAGGGTACGCTTCACTGTTGCCTTTCGAAAGGTGATCGTCGAGTAGAGGACGTCTTAGTAAGTCCTCATGATCCGGGAACCTGGCATGAGGGTAGCTTCTAAGGTGTCTTCCCATTGCTCTGGTGATCACCACGTCCCTAAAACTCGAATTGACCCGAACACCTCCAACGGTGGTGCTACCTACCTCTCAATGGTGGGATGGCACTACTTTTAAGGACATTTACACAGACGAATTCCTTAGGGTAGGTAGGTTCTCAAGGATACTTGCTCTAATTTCAAACAATTCAAAACATCTTTTCACACCAACACATTTTCAAAAGCTTTCAAAGCAAACTTTTCAAACACTCTGACGTACGAGTCGATCTGAAATTTTTCAAAGAAACTTTTTTAAAACCCACATTGAAAAGCAAACATTTTTGAAAACATATATGAGCAAGTATCTAAGAGCCCATGGATAACCATGGATAGAAAGGGTGCTAACACCTTCCCTTTCTATAACCTACCTCCCGAACCGAGAGCGATCTCTTTAAAGGAATTTTTCTGTGCTTTTGTCCTTTCCATTTGGAGAAAATAAAAGACGGTGGCGACTCTTGCTTCCGCGACATTTCGCGAACCAGCGTTAAACAGTCAGTTCCAGATCCACCGATCACAGAACTACAGTCAGTTCCAGATCCACCGATCACAGTAGTCTACTGCATGGCAACGGAATATTCAGTCGCGTGTTTTGGGCATTTCAACCATGCATCACAGGGTTTGCATCATGCAAACCAATTCTACAAATTGACGGGACTTGGTTGTATGGGAAGTACAAAGGCACACTTTTGATGGAAGTTGCACAAGATGGCAACAATAACATTTTCCCCGTTGCGTTTGCCCTTGTCGAGGGGGAGACCGGTGGTGCTTGGAGCTTTTTCCTGAAAAATCTTCGTACACACGTGGCTCCTCAACCAGATCTCTGTTTGATCTCGGACAGACATGCCTCCATTAAAAGTGCCTATAATAATCCAGCAAATGGTTGGCATGACCCTCCTTCTACGCATGTCTATTGCGTCAGGCATATCGTCCAGAATTTCTCGAGGGAGGTCAAGGACAAAACATTGAGGAAAGCGGTGATGAATTCGGGATATGCACTGACACAGCTCACATTCAAATATTACCGCAACGAGATCCATTTGTCTAACCCAGAAGCCGGTACGTGGATCGACAATATACCGGTCGAAAAGTGGACTAGGTCATACGACAATGGCCAAAGATGGGGGCATATGACAACAAATCTTATTGAATCAATGAATGGGGTATTCAAGGGCATACGAAACCTCCCAATCACTGCCTTGGTGAAATCCACGTATTTTAGGATGGCTGCGTTATTTTCCAAAAGAGGTGAAATGTGGTATGCGGTCGTGCAATCAGGACAACTATGGAGTGAAAGCTGTATGAAATACATTAAGGCTGAAAGTGCTAAAGCCAACACTCACATGGTTACACGGTTTGACCGCCATAGCCACAACTTCATTGTGAAAGAGACAATCGACCATAATGAAGACCTGGCAAGACAAGAATACAGGGTCATTTTACCTTCTCAATGGTGCGATTGTGGAAGGTTTCAAGCTTTTCGTATGCCTTGCTCTCATGTCATTGCCGCTTGTGCTCATACCCATCAAGACGCGCTTCAACTGCTCTCAAACATTTATAAATCTGAAACGTTGCTCACTGTTTACAACAACAACTTTCCTTTGGTGGCAAAATCGGACTATTGGCCTGAATACAACGGCGATATAGTTTGGCACAATGACCAAATGCGAAGGAACAAGAAGGGTCGTCCCAAAAGCAGGCGCATCACAACAGAAATGGACGATCTTGACAGGTTGGAAAGAAAGTGTGGTTTATGCCGTCAGGTCGGACACAATCGCAAAAACTGTCAGAATCGGGCGTCTGGCTCGACCACATAAATTGTGTAATACAATAAATCTTTTCAATATTTGTGTTGTAAACATTATGGGTTTTCCGTTAATAAAACTGTTAACACAATTTAAGAAATTCAATATAGGAAATTACATTAGGGTTTTCGTGTACAACAATGATTAACGATATTCAATCTAGGAAATTACAACTGTTAACACAATTTCATCTGACCCATGCATCATCAGCATTACATCACTGTCTGTTTTGACTTCCTCCAACCACGCATTAGGTCTTCCTGTCGCATGCGAGGTTGTTGTTCGTTTTCGCTGGATCCTTCGAATTTTTCCCCCTCCGCGATGTCTCCATCTAGCCACCGCATCAACTCCCGCTTCAGACGCTCCATGGAGTGAATGTGCCAGAATTTCATTTTCATCGCAGGTTTCGTGGCGGAGAATATAACGTAACCATCTCTGCTAAAAATCATAGGCGGCGTCATTACGTAAATAAGGGAGTACAAAATAAAAATACAGTGCGAGAAAGTGTGAGAAATTTCAAAGAAACGGACGAATTATTTATAAAACAGCAAAAAACCCTAGTTTTGCCCTAAGCGCCAAGTGAGATGGCGCCTCCTCTCATTTTTAAGGAGCATGCGCCATCTCACTTGGCTAAAAGACAAGGGAGGCACCAAGTGAGATGGCGCCTAGGGCAACACCCTAGGTGCATGTGCCAATTGAGATGGCTCCTCCTTTGTGGAGCCATCTGAAACATGGTTATTTGCGTAATTTTTTCCGAAACCCAGTTATTTGTGAACTATTTTTTTAATACATGGTTATTAATAAAAAAAATTCTAATAAACTTCTTTTTAAATATTTACTTTATTATTTATAATTCTTTAAATTATATAATAACTGAAAATAAATTCCAATTATTTAAACTCAGAATAATAAATAATTAAATAAACATCATTGATCAATTAATAAACTTCTTTTCAAATATTTACTTTATTATTTATAATTCTTTAAATTATATAATAACTGAAAATAAATTCCAATTATTTAAACTCAGAATAATAAATAATTAAATAAACATTGTTTTAGCATTGATCAATTAATGAACTGGGCGTTTCAAAAAATAACCAGCTCTCGATTTGAAAAAGTTATGAATTTAAAATCTGCTTTGAAAATTGATAAAAATAGGTCAAAACACCTGCAATGTAATGATGCAGATGGGAGATGATATCTTAGGTCAAAAATTGGGGTATGACAATAACCTTATGAGTCGACACATACTGCTATACAGACCCAAAATAGAAAGAAAAAATGGAGTATGAATCGACACAAAGCATGTATGAGTCGACACATACCATTATGCATCGACTCATAGTGAGTTGATTTGACAATACAGGGGCAAGGAAAGTTATGTGTCGATGCATAGGAGCTTGTGTCGACACATAATAGTTAAAAATGCAGTTTTTCCTTCTTTTTACACTGTTTTTACATTTCCTTCATTATTATTCGATATGGTTGTAATATTTAAATTTCTATTTCATCCTCATTTGTAAATTGTACCCCCATCCCCCCCCCCCCCCCAATGATGTAATAGCGTAGGATTTTAATTTTCTGTAATTTATCGCTTTCAAATATAAATGCTAATAATTAAGACTTGTATGGCAAGATATAAAATCAACAAGTAGAAAATCCTAATTCAAAGACAAAAATGTATGAAATTAAAACACTTGCACACTTACACCTCTAAGGTAACCCACACTTGTTGCCTTTAAATAAAATAGTCATGTCCCTCGAACGTGGGATACTTTAGCAATGACCCTCGAATACAAGATCGTAGTCCATCGATGATCCTTCAATGTTACCTTCGGTAAAACGATCTTAGACCCTTACAACAAATTGTTAAGGTATCCTACAATGTTGCCTTCTATGACTATACAATGACCCACGTCCGTCCCTTTACATCCAAAGATAGAGCTTTTTACCAATCAATGGTAAGATAGCAACGTCAAAGGAAGAGAGAAATGAACAAAAAACTTTTGAATAGGTAGAACGTTCTTAGTTGCTTGCTCACAATCCATCTTTAAAATAAGACATCTTTCCAAAATATACCAAACACTTTCAAAACATGAAATGTTTTCAAAAAGTCCAACACTTTGTATGCATTCTTATAGAGACGAGAATCATTACAAAGTTTGCCTAAACGAAGACATTTTTCAAAAATACTTTCAAAAATCACCACAAACACATTTCAAACAAAGCAATTTTCAAAAGTGATATAGCAAGCAACTAAGAGCCCGTAGATAACTACGGATGAAAAGGGTGGTAACACCTTCCCTTTTTATAACCTACCCCTTGAACTCAAGAAAAATATCTCAAAGGTCTTTCTATCTGCAACAATTGCGATAGAACGCAAAAAACTCTAAGTCAGTTCTCCCATCGTATTACACCATCATTCGAAATAACATGCTCAAGAAAATTCTCCTCCTCATACCATGATTTACACCTTGACAATTTAGCATAAAATTTCTTCCCTTTCAACATTGCAATTCACAACATTCGACATTCCTTTATTCTGACTTAGATTAACTCATAATATACTCAACAAACACTGCAATAAACTAATCCAAATATTCGTAATGACTACACAAGTTCTAAAATCGGTCCTCTAACTATCCTCACCCTTCCTTTGAATATGAAGGTAACCCTTCTCAATTCGATTATACTGTAGACATACTCGCCTAACAGTTGGTCCATCAAATCGCCAATCCCTTGAAGTGGATAATTAATCTCACCCATTACCTTACTAAATTGTCGGTAATCCACACACGAACTCATTCAACTGTTGTCACAAACATGCAAACCTCTAAGCCTCATATCCTAAGGGTTATCCTACTTGCTTAGAAGATAAAAACATTAGTTCTCTATTGTCACCAAACTCGGATCCACGCTCTGGAGGCAAGTTGCGAATATCTTTAGGAAAAACTTCAGGAATCACACAACACTGACATATCACTAGCCGTCACATTGCTCTCTTTTCTTTGAGAAGCAGACATTAACAATACCTGATCATTATCCCTCAAAGACAATCCCAACTTGACCGACAAAGAGAAATCATGAATCTGTACTCTCTTTAGTTTCGAGAAACAACATAGCTCCAACAACACTTGCACTCTTGCAATTCAGTAGCATATTGCACCAACTCACACACTTGAAACATCTCAGAGAAGCAAAAGCTTCTCCCACACTTGTTTCAAACCAAGCCCTACAGACAAACAGTTATAAAAATAAGCAAGTGTCGATAGTGTTTCACACAAATGCCACGTACTAAGGAATAAACAACATTAGACAACCTAGTCGGACAGACCGACCTGCTCTAATACCACTAATGTAACACCCTTCTAAACCCCACAGAATATTCATAATTATTTAAAATAATATCAGAGTAATACAACAAAAGGGCGTCACATTTTATTCGTGAAATAATCATATGTGCTAGTCTTACTCCATAACACGGTTTTCAAAATTATTCATGTACATATCCATTATCAAGGTTTCACATACTTGTAGCGGATTCATAGTTCAAACAAGTTCATTAAAATACTTCATAGTGTCCCGTGATTCATGGTTCACAATTCAACATAATTTAAACTCCATGGAAACAATTTAAATGTCATAACAAAACAAGAACAAAATAGTTTTCAAAACAAAGCATTCTCGTCCCCGATGTTACATATCATAGCAAGACCTTCTAGACTCAATGGAAATAAAACACACACTTCAAGCTATTCTTCTAAGCCTTTAGGGACTAATCCTTATTACCTGCACGTTACCCACGTAGAGGCAACATTCAAGCAGAAAGGCGAGTTCATCATAATCATTATATAAGATATAAGTAATAGACATAGCAAAATAAACCAAAAGTATTACAACATAAACTCAACATTGTTATATTCCAAGTACCTCAACAATCATACAAATTCAACAACACAATACAATATCATCAATTTAAGAACCATGCAATACCACATAAGATGTAGTGCAAGGACATAGACCCATGCATGTGGTACCAATTCATTTGATGGACACTGGGCCATCACCCTCAAAAGACCCCAATCATAGGATTGATTCCCACTTGGAACCGGAGCATACCATAGACATCCCAAATCCATACAATGGGATTGAGACCAAATCACTGGACCAACGTCCTAAATCATCAAAATGGATCAAAGTTGTCCAATGAAAGCATGATGCGCAACAACAATATAAACGACCGCAACTACTCATACACATCATCATTTATGCATTCACCAATATAATCATATAAACCTCATCATATGTACTCATATAAGAAGTGCATCATCATCATATCATCATATAAAACAGAATCATCATATTAACAACATATCATCATTATGAACCAAGCATTATCATAAGATCGTCATATCATCATCATACTTCATTACCATAAAACATCATAGCGATTCAACATGGGGAAACTAATTATATCCTAACTGGGTACTATAATTATACTTCTTATTCTTCATTTTACTCCTTATAAATATAGTTCATCGTGTTAGCTATCTAACGCTTCGGACGATACCTCAAACGGAGTCCGGAAATTCAAGTTAAGACCTTTAGAAAAATTTGTCAAAAATTGGATTGCTTGAGTCGACGCATGCCCCTTTTGAGTCAACGCATAAGTATTCTGTCTGTCCCGGGTGTGCTCAGGTCAACCCAATGAGTCGATGCATACTGAGTCTTGAACCTGCATGAGTCGATGCATGACCTCTTTGAGTCGACGCATGCTATTTTGTGCTGAATTTTTCTGCGATTTCACTGCCTTATAGGTCCTAAAACATCATCTAATCATAGGTAATCATCATCTATTATCATCCTATATTTCTACATCAATTATACATCATTTGGGAATCATTATTCGTCTCTAATCTATCAATTCTCCATCAAACAATATTGAATCACCATCTATGAAACCTAAGGCAAACCCTACCTCCATCTACCACTTAAATCAAATATAATAATCAGATAAACACCCCTTACCTTATTGTTTCGAGTGATTAATTATGTTCTTAGTGCCTCTTACGATGATTCTCTCCAAAGCCTTCGTGCCCTAGCCTCTCTTCTCTAACTTTCACGATTGATTGTGAGAATAACAACTATCTCTTCTCTGTTATCACAAAGGACCCCTAATATCTTCCTCAATTGCCCTCGCTTATTCAACCTCTATTTACCATCACGTCTTCTGTAACACCCCGATTTAATTAGAATTATTTTTAATTAAATAATTAGATAATGCAATATGATATTTTGTTGGGGACTAGATACCTTAGAATTACGAGAGTTGAGGTTTTAGGGATGTATGGCTAAATGTGTAGAGACATGGGTGTGTGTAGTATAATATGGATTTTTATTACTATTATATTATAATATTAGGATTATTATTATTTTATAATAATAATTAAATAATTACTTAATTGGGATAGTTATTTTAATATTGGGATATATTAGAGTGAGAAGAAGAGAAAGAGAGTCAGTACGTAGAAACAGAAAAAGAGAAGCGTAAAAGTGAGAAGAGGAGAAAGCACTAGGAAGCTAGGGCAGGAAAGTTCATCAGTAGGAATCAAGAATCATCACCAATCTAAGGTAAGGGGGATTCTAACTCTATAAGGGTTTTCCTAATGAAGGGGTATGGTGGTGTTTAGGTTCCATGGTTGTATGCTTTTGATTTCTCCCTATTTGGTTGTTTTGGGGTTTTACCCTTTGATGATTGATTTTGATGCATTGTGTGTACCATTGATGTTTGATATGTGTGGTAATTGATGTATGATGATAGGGGATGATAATCTGGGGTTTGATTGTGTATTATCTCATGAAGTTCGTGTTTTTAGAATTGAGCCAAAAGGGTTTTCGCACTGCTATTTTTCTAAATCCGTAAGATTGTTTTTCACAGGGTGCAATCGATTTGTAGTGCAGGTGAAATCGATTGCACAGTTCAATTTTGGTGAATTTTCTTCTGGTTCAATAAGCAATCGATTTTCAGTACAGAGCAATCGATTTGCACGGCTTAAAAACGTGATTTTTGCCTCTGGAACAAGGTGAAATCGATTGCTCACTGTTTGACAGCATTTTTGAAAACTTGAAAACTCCATAAATTTTGACTGGGTGTCTGTTTGACGTGCTGTTTGGATCTTTGGAAATCTAAAAATATTTTCTACAATGTGGTAATAATTTTGATGACAGTAGCTTAATATTTTATTGGAATAATTCTGATGTGTGCATATGTTGTATGTGTTGTAATGCAAAATGTTGCGATTGAATGTATCGGTGTTGTATAAACGATGTACGAAGGATTTTGCATGATGTATTGCATGATAATGATGATGATGATGGCCTGTATTGGCGAAAGATGGCATGTATTGGCGATAAATTGATAAGTATGAACAATCAATGTAAATTAAGTTGTTACATGTTTGTGTCGCATGCATTCATTAAAGATGGCTTGTATTGGCGGATTTTGTGAAGGCCTGTATTGGCGGATTTTGTGAAGGCCTATATTGGAAAAATGATTTTTGAAGAGGCTTATGCCTTATGCTTCGAGATTACTAGCAAATGTTTATGTTGGGAGTTTTACTCCAATGGTACCACATGCATAGAGTCAGTATCATCCTCATTGCATTACACTGTTATTAGTAATCGATGGTTTGATTATTAAACGAATTTCTAATTCCGTTATGATGGATGTTCATGTTGTTTGTTGCACATAATTATATTGATGTGTTTCACGGTATGATGAACGATAAAAAGGTGTGAGATAAATATGTATAATGATGTGTACTTGAATTACTATCTGTTCATTATTATGCTTCCTCTTATATTGTTATGATATCTCACCCTTTTTGTTTGAATGTTGCCTCTACTTGGGTAACATGCAGATGATTTGAAGTAGCTTGAGGTCGTGGTTAGCTTAAGAGTTCCTTCAGTTCTGTGTAGATTGAGTCAGTGTCTGCTCTGATACGTAACACTTGGGGGTTTCGCGTTTATTTTATTTCGTTAGAGTGAACTTTGCACTACTCCATTGTTTGAGTTTAATTTATGACTATGCTGAATTTTGAAAGATGATAATTATTACTCTGGTTGGAGAATTGAGATAATTCTTTATTCATGTTTCCCGTTGCAAATAAATGAAAGGAGGTTTAAGACTTTTGAACATATGAATTGTGTTTTGTATCTTATTTAATGAGTATGTATTATGTAAGAAACATGTGGCATCCTATTTTGATGTTGTATTTTAGAAATTAATTTACTCTGATTTTGATATGATTTACCAACGATGAAATAGGGTGTTACAATTGGTATCAGAGCAGGTATGTCCATCTGACCAAGTTGTTGATTCAGTGTAGTGTGACAGTTGAATATTATCGACGTGTTGTTCCTTAGTGCGCGACATGTGTGTAGAACACTGTCGGTGCTTTCTTGTTTTTCTAATCACTTGTTTGCAGGAGTGGGATTGGAAAATAGTAGGGGATAAGTTATTGATTCTCTGAGATGGTTCAGGTGTGAACAATTGTTTCAGTGTGTCGTGACTTTCATAAGTGCAAATGTTGGTGAGACTCCGCTGTTTTTACAATTTTGAAGGAAGTAATGAATTCAGGATTTATATCTAGCGGATAGTCGAAGGGTCCTTGAGAGAGAATGATCAGGTACTCGTGTTGTTCGCGTCTCTATAAGTGGAGGGCGATGTTACGGTTAATGATGTGTCAGTTATGGGTGAGTCTTGATGTTTACCCAGGGAGAATTGCAACTTGTTGTTAGAGTGAGATGTTGGATTAACTTGATGTTATCCTTGGGGTGAACTGGTTGGAGTTAAACCAAGGGACTGTGAATTATTTTGATAAGTTGATGCATATTCTTATGCCGAGAGATATTTGTTAAATTAGGATAACTCCTAGAAGGTGAAGCTCATATGGTCATAATGTTTCAACACTGCATGTTGATCTTGAAGTTGTCAGTGTTGAGTTACCATTGTGTGTGTTGTTATTGTCCTGAGTAATGCTGGAGTAATAAATTGCTATGAATTTTATGTTGGAATCATGTATGTGATTGCTGATTGTCGTTGATATTGTTGAGGTGTTGTGAATCACGAGTCAAATTTGGAACTAGAAGATATGAGTGGATTTGTAAAAAGGACTGGAGCATTGGTGTTTTAGAAAACAGAATTTTGGCAAATTAATGTGCCTCTTGAGTTATAAGAAGAATGGGGTTTTGGAAAAGTGTTGGAATGGGTTTTGTACATAGAAAATCATAAAAGAAAATTGCTTTTGTACAGTAAGAAATCGATTGGCATTAGGGTGAAATCGATTGCACAGTTAAAAAAAATGTGGAAAACTGCTTCTGTACAGGGTGTATTCAATTGTTGTTTTGGTGCAATCGATTGCACAGTGCTGGATAACATTTTTATAAAAACTTCAAAAATTCATAACTTGAGTTCTGGATATTTTTAACCCTTTTAACAGTGTTGTTTCACCATTGTATTTGGTGAACAACCTTGTGTTAGGATGTTAAACAGGACAGGCGCGGGTCATCGTATAGACCATGATAGCAATTGTGTCAAGTATCTTTGGCAATTTTCTTAAGGGACTTGATCATTTTTGTTTAGGCAACTCATATAGCGTCATCGAGGGACTATGATCTTTTGTTTTGTTTTTGTTTTGCCAAAGTACTTAACATGCATACCATGGCCCATTTTTGAAGGCAACAAGTAGATTGTAACCCTAGGGGTGCAAGTGTGCATTGTGTTTGTTTTTCATGCATTTTTATCTTGAATTAGGTCAAGCTATTTGTTGGTTTTATTTGCATACAAACCCTAGGTCTATCATGGCATAATTTGAAAGCTTTTAAATGCGGAAATTTAAATGCTAAGCTATTACAACAATGATTATGGGGATGGGGGGTACAAGTTTGAATTTGGGGATATTTGACAAGAAATTAAATTCTAAACTATTACATCCATATCGAATATACAAATATTTAATATTTAAATGTACAATGTTTAAATAGACACAATAAATAAATGTTAAATAAAAATTTATTTATGCAAAAAGAGTTCTTTATGTATGTAAAGCATTTTTTTAATGTGAAAAAAGGTGTAAATAAAAAATAAAAAAAGTTGATTTTAATTAATAAAGGGGTAAACCTTAATTTTCCTTAAAGAGAATAATATTATATTATTTATATACAAAAATATATTAAAATGTACAAAAATAAAAATAAATTGAAAAAAGTGTTTTTTTAGCATAAGATAATAATAAAAATGAAAATGTAATATTTTTGTGTTTTTGTTCTAATTATTTAGTAAAATAAAGTATATATATATATATATATATATATATATATATATATATATATATATATATATATATATATATATATATATATATATATATATATATATATATATATATATATATATATATATATATATATATATATATATATATATATATATATATATATATATATATATATATATATATATATATATATATATATATATATATATATATATATATATATATATATATATATATGTATAAAATAAGATAAAATATTTACAAAAAAATAAAATATATTCAAGAAAATATTTTAGTGTGAATAAAATTAAGAAATAAAAAATAAAAGTATTATTTTCATTATTTTTAAATTTAAATAAAATAATATAAAAGCATATAAAATGTTTTAATGCTAGTAATAATTAAAATAAATACCAAATAAATGTAAAAAATTATAAAAATATTTTTGGAGCATTTTTTATGTTTGAAAATAAAATATCAAAGTCAGAAATGAAATTAAAATATAAAAATGACAAAATATAAAGGAAATGGGCCAGGGGGTGCATTTAGCAAAAGGAGGGTGTTAGAAGCAAGAAGCCAAGCCCAGCCCATCAGCTTCATCTTCAACCTCCAGAAATTTGAAAACACGCGCGCGTCTGTACAAACTTGGGATATCCTGTATTTGTGATCTTTTGCCAAAACTCAAAACATGAAACTTGTAGAGTATCAAACCACGATTCTAACCATATAAAAAACTTGATTTAACTCTCAAAGACCAGAGAGAATTTCTCTGGCCCTAATTTCTAACCTAATTTTTTCAGAAAGTTCATGGATGAAATTCTCTTAGCACGTTTAATATAAATGAAAACTGAGCATATGTATGGTTTCAGGGCAATGAGTACTACATCTTTCATTCACAAACCTAAGGCTAAATGTTCCTAAATAGAGAGATAGAAGTTCATGAAAAACCTGTTTCAGTTGGATTCGAGTTGGACAATGCAGCAACTTCCAGTGAGGCCTGAGGTTCTTTTGAGCTTGCTTGATGTTCCCTGAACCTTTCCCAATGCTTAGTTTATTTTGAAATAGCCTGGATCTTTCTACAGAAGTCAACCTGCACAAGCTTGAAATGATAATGGTGAACACTGTAAATGGAGTTACAGTTGGCAATGGAGGTTTAGGATAGCTTGAGTGAGTTGAATGGAAGGTGTTTGAAGTGGAAAGGAGCAAAACGCACGAGCAAAATGAGCTATGGCACTCAAGTTGCAGCAACTTCCCTATTTTTGCAAGTTTTTGGTGTTTTGGTGTTCAAGGGTGTTTGAGGGATGATTGGCTCGTGTTTCTGACTTACAAGGATGTGTAAAACTTGTTTCAAATGTTGGCTTTAGTTGATTTTATCATATGTGCAAGATTTGGACTTTTGGCACAATGACTTGTTTTGAAAGAAAAGTGTGAAGTGAAATGAGATAGGCCTGTACATGCTATCTCCAAGCATGCACAAGTTCCTTGTACCTTTGCCTGAGTTTGTGGAACTTGTTTGCTGCAAAGAAAGAAGTCCAAGACTTAAGAAAAGCAATTTGACATAAAGTTGCCTTTATGAAAATGGAAGTGCCATCTTTATGCCCCAAATGGAATTATTCATTGTGCCAAGCTCTAATGATCAGAACAACACCAATGTCCAATATATTTGCATTCAATTTTTTAGTGTAAATTGGTTTAGAGGCCTGTAATTAAGTACAAATCTATTTTGGTCAGATTTTGCAAGTTGTATGAACATGTATTGGCCATGGTTACAAAGTGAATTTTTGCCAACTTCAAGCATTCGATTCTCCCTAACCACAAATGTGTTTGAGGAGTTCTTGGACAATTTGGAAAGCTTGAAACATGTACTATAATCCATATTTGAAATGAAACTTGAGACTCCAAGTGGAACTATGTGAAAAATGGCCAAGAAGGTGGGTCAAAATCCTGCCTAAACTAGGGCAAAATTTCTCTAAATTAAAAGTTTTAGGGACCCTTATTCCAAAAATCATAACTTGAGATCCAAGCTTCTTTTAGAAAACTTTGTGAATCAAAGTTGTAGACTTTGTGGAGGACTACAACTTTCATGTTGTAAGTTTTTTTTGAATCCATTTGCATCATGGTGAAAATATGGGGCAAAGTTAGGAAAAATTAAGAAAATTTCATAACTTAGAAATTTTCTAAGTTATGAAAATTTTCAATTTCAAACCCTAATTTGCAATTTTGGGTTTCTTTGATGAACAAGTTTCATAATTTGACATATCTTGATGAAAAATGACCCTTGGCACTTGATTTTGACCAAAAAGTCAAAGTTTGACTTTTTAGTGTACAGTCAAATTTTGATCAGTTGACTGAGAAATTCATCTGTCAATCCTATGCTTTTGAGGTCTTTTGAACTTGTTGAATAGGTAAAGATAGTGTCATTGAGTCCTTGAGTCCATGGTTGAGCTTAAATTGCCACTGGCTAGGTCAAACAGTCAAAAATTGCCTTTGTGTAGTCAAAACCCTAAAAATGACCATTTTACCCTTTTGGTGATCTGATCAAATTTCTTATAGAATTATGGTCCAAACTTGATCAAATGGTTCATATGAGTTCATAATGTTGATGTGGGTCAAAATTCATGAGGTTTGACTATAAATTGGCCACAATTGACTTTTTCCCCAATACAACTGATTTCTAGGTCAACTGTCCAATTGACTGGGCAAAAATTTGAATCAAGGCTTGAAACTTGGTATAGGCAAACTTATGAGTCCAACATGAAGTATGAAAGTCACTTTGGGCATTGTAGGTCAAAATATCCAGGTTCAACCTCAAACCCGAATTTAGGTCAACAGTGCAAGGAGGTGTCTTGAGTAGAGCAAACCCTAGCTTGATCTTGAGCTCCAAGAGACTGGTGATGGAAAATGTTGATAAAATGAGAGAGAAAATTTTGGGGTACAACAGTTTCCCCTGTTCAATCTTCTTGAACCTGAAGAGTTAGATTGTCAATTTTGCCTTTCGCGACTCGAAGGTAAAAGAGGATTGGACACCAGAGTGCCCGTAAATTTGCACTCGTCAAAATGTAACGGAGGGAATGGGCTTAAAGATGCCATTTAAATATGGGAGAATATTACTGGATATGGGCTTAAATATTCCACCCAAGAATGTTTGTTGAACTGCAATGTTGTAGGTCAGAAGAATGAGCATCAAAATGGTATCCGTGTCTGGAATGCATTTGAACTGTATCTGGAGACTGAGTCTGTATGAGCAGAGAAATAGCGTCTGTGTCTGTATTCTGAATGGGTAACAGAGAAACATCTGTACATGGAGCAACTGTGTGCTAGGGATAAGTTCTGAATGAGTGACAGAATGGCAACCGTGTCTGAAGCGTATCTGAACTGTATCTGAAGTTGAGATCTGTATGAGTAGCAGAATGACTTCTGGGTTTGGAGTGTATCTGAGACTGTAACGGGGATCTGAGTAAGTGACAAAATGACTTCCGTGGCGACGGCACTAGGGAGAATCAAACTTTTGGTGTAAGGGCCAGATTGGCAGCCGTGTTTGGAGCATATCTGATCTTGAAGTTGTTAATTGAATCTGAATGAGAGATAGAATGGCCGCCGTGTCTGGAGCGTATCTAGTCTGTATCAGATTGCTGAAGTCTGAATGAGTAATAGAATGACCTCCGTGTCTGGGGTGTATCCATACTGTATCTGAAATCTCCGAGTAATTGTTAATAATAGCCTTTTAATCTTATCCTGAAAAGTGTAAAATATTAGCTAAAACACGAAGTTATGTTGCATGATATGTATGATGCAATAAAATGTGTTTCATCGATGTTTATGATATATGAATGTAATGGATGTGCATGTAAGCTGAGTATCTATCTTGCTGAGAAAAATAAATCCTTGATAACTGGAGATAATGAAATTTTTGACTGCTGTCGGGGATTAAAGATCTTTGATTGTTGAGAACAAGAAATCCTGGGACCATTGTTGAGGATTGAAAATCCTTGGTGACTTGTGGGATTAACAAGGGCTTTTGACAACTTCTGCGGGGAATGAGAATCCTTCACGACTTTCCTGGGTAATAAGGAAAACTCTGAAAATCTCTATTGGGGAGTGGGAGTTTAAACTCTGATGGGAGCTCTGAAACTTAACTCCGTTGGGGGATAAAGTTTAGAACACACTGGCTCCGCTGGGGATTTTGAAATTTAACTCCGCTAGGGGTGTATACTTCAAGGTTTTAGCTTTGTTGAGGATCTGGATTGTAGGGGATTTCTTCTGGAATAGCACAAGGATATCTTCCTACACCTTCAACCTATCAGTAATTATCTTTTCTCAATTTCGTTTTATTTGTAAGCAGTGATTATATTCAAATGCATATGCCTATTTAACAAAACTTTGGAAGTTTTCAAATAAAACACAAGTGTAAAAAAGAAAGGAAAGGCAAGCAAATTTCTTCACTTTCAAGTATCTTTGTATTAACTTTTGTAAGTATCTTTGTACAAAGGAAACAGACATCCTAGTAAGAGAATGTTGTCGTAAAAATTGAAAAAATTTATATAAAAAGAAAGATGGCTATGTGTAACAATTCCATGGGGTTCCCATTCCGCTATAGCCTTCACAACTTTGAGTATCTGTCCTTTCGTTGCTTCGTCCGCCGATGATTGGATTGATCAGAAGCTTGGAGCTTGCTTGTGAAAATATTGTTCTTAAAGTGATCCGACGAGACATAGTCATACGCTTTAATTCCCTAACTTTTGCTTGGACCTCCCTTTCGGGTTTTCGATCCACCGAGAAACCCTTTTTTTCCCAAGTCGCCCTTTCGAGTTTTCAACTTTCCGGGTGTACAGATTTTTTGTTTATCCCTAATTTTTTCCTGAACCGCCCTTTCGGGTTTTCGATTCACCGGGATGCCCATTTTTGCCCAAGTCGCCCTTTCGGGTTTTCAACTTGTCGGGTCGTTTTATGCGTAGTATCTTTTGACTATGTCTGCATTCGCAGGGTGCGGCAAGTCGTTGTCGTCCATGGTGGTCAGAATCATTGCCGCACCAGAAAATATGCTCTTGATCACAAATGGTCCTTCGTAAGTAGGAGTCCACTTGCCCCTGGGATCACTTCGCGGCAAGATGATCCGCTTTATTACAAGATCTCCGACTTGATATACTTGACGCCTAACTTTCTTGTTGAAAGGCTTAATCATTTGTTTTTGATACGTCTGACCATGACATACAGCAGTAAGTCGCTTCTCTTCGATCAATTTAAGTTGATCAAGCCGGGTCTGAATCCAATCGTCTTCACTCAAATCGGCATCCTTCATAATCCTCAAGGAGGGAATCTGAACTTCCATAGGTAAAACAGCTTCCATGCCATATACCAAAGAAAAGGGGGTTGCCCCTGTTGAAGTACGTTCCGTGGTACGATATCCATGCAGAGCAAACGGTAACATCTCATGTCATTCCTTGTAGGTGACTGTCATCTTTTGAATGATCTTCTTGATATTTTTGTTCGTGGCTTCAACAGCACCGTTCATCTTCGGCCGATAGGGGGATGAATTATGATGATAAATGTTGAACTGCTCACACAGAGCGGTGATCATAGTGTTATTCAAATTTGTACTGTTGTCTGTGATGATCCTGTCGGGGATACCATACCGACATATGAGGTTCTGCTTAATGAAGCGGGCAACCACATTCTTTGTAACTGAGGCGTAGGAAGTTGCTTCGACCCATTTGGTGAAGTAATCAATAGCCACCAAGATGAAGCGATGTCCATTGGATGCCGTAGGCTTGATCTCCCCAATCATGTCAATGCCCCACATCGCGAATGGCCAAGGAGCTGTCAGAATGTTGAGAGGAACAGGAGGAATATGTACCTTGTCGGTGTAGACTTGGCATTTGTGGCAAGTACGGGAATGTTGATGACAATCAGCTTCCATGGTAGACCAGTAGTAGCCTGCCCTTAGAATCTTCTTAGCCATCATATGTCCGCTCAAGTGGGTGCCAAATGTGCCACTATGTATTTCGGTCATGATCAACTCTGCTTCAACCTTGTCCACACAACGAAGTAGAACACAATCATGGCCGCACTTATAAAGGATGTCATTGCTCAGGAAGAACTTGGCAGCAAATCTCCTTAAGAACTTTTTGTCATTGACGGAAGCTCCTTCAGGGTATTCTCAAGTCTGGAGATACCTTTTGATTTCATGAAACCAGGGTTGTTCCACTACTTCTTTGGTATTAATCTCGTGACAGTGCGCAGGTTCGTCCATTCGCTCGATGGTGATTTGGGGAGCTTCGTTATCCCAGTTGAGTTTAAACATGGAAGACATTGTAGCCAGAGCATCTGCTAGCTGATTTTCTTCTCGCAGGAAGTGCTCGAAAGTAATTTGCTCGAAATGAGGCAACAATGTCAAGACATGTTCTTTGTATGGGATAAGATTAGGATGTTTAGTGTCCCACTCTCCTTTGACTTGACTGATAACCAAAGCCGAGTCCCCAAATATGACCAAAGATTTGATTCCCAAGTCGATAGCAGCCTTGAGACCAAAGATGCAAGCCTTATATTCAGCCATGTTGTTGGTACAGCTGAAGCAAAGTTGGGCAGTGAAGGGTGTATGGCAACCTTCCGGAGAAATGAGTACTGCACCGATACCGTTGCCAAGTGTATTTGAAGCACCATCGAAGTACAGGGTCCATCGGGATCCTTGTTCAGGTCCGTCATACAGTCTGTTACCTTCAATGTTATCCAATGTCATGATGTCCTCGTCAGGGAAGTCGAATCTCATAGATTGGTAATCTTCGATGGCTTGATGAGCTAGATGGTTCGCTAGTACACTCCCCTTTATAGCTTTTTGGGTAGTATACTGGATATCGTACTCAGTCAGGATCATTTGCCATCTAGCGATTCTTCCAGATAAAGCAGGCTTCTCGAAGATATACTTAATCGGATTCATCTTGGAAATCAGCAAAGTGGTATGAGTCAACATATACTGCCTTAGCCGGCGAGCAGCCCATACCAAAGCGCAGCAAGTTTTTTCGAGCAGTGAGTAGCGAGTCTCACAGTCGGTAAACTTTTTGCTAAGGTAATAAATGGCATGCTCTTTTCGGCCAGACTCGTCATGTTGGCCCAGTACGCACCCCATTGAGTTATCCAAAACAGTAAGATACATGATTAACGGCCTTCCTTCGACGGGTGGCATCAAAATAGGAGGTTCCAGCAAATACTCCTTGATCTTATCAAAAGCAACTTAACAATCATTGTTCCATTCAACCACCTGATCTTTCTTCAACAGCTTGAAGATCGGCTCACAGGTAGATGTTAGGTGAGATATGAACCTCGCAATATAGTTTAAGCGTCCCAAGAAACCTCTAACCTCCTTTTCAATGCGGGGGGCAGGCATTTCTTGTATAGCCTTTACTTTAGCTGGATCAACCTCAATGCCTTTGTTGTTGACAATAAATCCCAAAGGTTTACCAGACCTGACTCCAAAAGTGCACTTGCTTGGGTTCAGTCTGAGCTTAAACTCCTTCAACCTGACGAACAGCTTTTGCAGATGATCAAGGTGTTATTCCTCTGTCTGTGATCGGGCTATCATGTCGTCTACGTAGACTTCAATCTCATGATGTATCATATCATGAAACAAAGCTACCATGGCGCGTTGATAGGTTGCCCCGACATTCTTCAGTCCGAATGGCATCACCTTGTAACAGAAGGTACCCCATTGCGTAATAAAAGTAGTTTTCTCCATGTCCTCATGGGCCATTTTGATCTGGTTGTATCCCGAGAATCCATCCATGAAGGAAAATACCTTGTGTTGAGCTGTCTTATCAACCAAAATGTCGATATGCGGCAGTGGAAAATCATCTTTAGGGCTAGCCCTGTTTAAATCCCGATAGTCCACACACATTCTGACTTTGCCATCCTTCTTAGGCACGGGCACAATGTTAGCAACCCATTATGGATAAGAAGTAACAGCCAGAAAGTCAGCGTTGAATTGCTTCATTACCTCAGCTTTGATCTTCTCAGACATGTCGGGCCTTATTCGGCGGACCTTTTGTTTGATAGGTGGACAGTCTTCTTTTGTAGGGAGACGATGAACCACGATATTTGTGTCTAACCCCGGCATGTCTTCATAGGACCAGGCAAAGATCTCAACATATTCGTTCAACAACTGCACTAAGCATTCTTTGACACCTGGTTCCAGGTTGGCACCCACCTTAACCTCTTTCCTGTCTTCCTCTGTTCCCAAGTTGATGGTATCTAGCAACTCTTCGTGGGGCAGAATAGCCCTCTCTTCTTGTTGCAAAAGTCTGGCTAACTCTCTCGGCACTTCACAGTCTTCGTCAACTTCTTACTCAGCATGATTGACCAAATCTTCAGAGTCACCGAAGGCTAAAGCAGAATAGTCACCCATGGAATCTGGAGTGGATGGGTACCTGCATTTGTAAGTGTGGGTGTGTGTAAGGGATAGCCATCCTTAAACAAAACAAAATGCAAAAGGAAAGAAAATGAACACAACAGTTTATAGATGAAAACGTCCAATGATTCATTAAAACATGGCATATGATAATGAAGAAAATCAAGCCCTTACAAATGGACCTATATGCCCCGTGCGAGGCATAAGGTGAGAATAGTGTACGAATTATTTAGTTATTACAGACCAAAATAGGAAATTGTTCAAAGATAAATTACTGGTTGACGAAAGTGATGGGAATAAAGTCCTTTGCTTCCCAGTTGCTTAACCCTCCTTCGACGGTTGGAAAGATCCAATCTTCAAAGTTGTCTTCTTCATCATCATCTTCTAAGGCATTAATTCCATGGTGGGTGATCTTTACGGGTGGTCCTCTAGCCTTGGAGCGACGCATAGCTTTCTGGCCAGCAGCAGTAAAACCTAGTCCGAACTTGTCCGTCTTATAGGGAAAATCAGGCAGTTTCCCCCACACTGTACTCTTTCCTTCTTTGATTACAGCCTCTGCGTCCTTGAGAGATGTCATCCTAGATACATTCTTGGGAAAGATAGGCACATCAACCATTATCTTCGCAACTGCGACCTCAGGAGAAACTTCCTCAAAATGCTGGAAAGGAGTTTCTATGAATTCGCCATCAAACTCCACATAGCGAAAGGAGTTGAGGTGACTTATCATGTACTCTTCCTCGTCGTGCACCGTTATAATCTTACCCTGAACAGGATACTTTAGCATTTGGTGTAAAGAGGAGGTAACTGCCCCAGCATAGTGGATCCACGGTCTTCCCAACAAACACGAATATGAAGGACGGATGTCCATCACATAAAAGGTGGAGTTGAAAACTTCTGTTCCCACTTTGATAGGAATGTCAACCTCTCCGTGAACCATTCTTTTGGACCCATCAAAGGCCCTAACCACGATATTACTTGGCTTCAGCATTAACCCTTCACAGTCCAAACGGTCTAACGCTTTCTTCGGTGGCACATTCAAGGATAAACCAGTATCCACCAAGACATGGGCAAGCGTGGTTCCCCTGCATTCTACTGAGACATGCAGCGCGTCGTTGTGTTTCCTTCCCTTGGGAGTCAAATCAGCATTGGAAAAACCAAGACCATTATCAGTAGTAAGGCTGGCCACGCACTCTTGAAGCTGGTCAGCCGAAGTTTCTTGAGGCACGTGTGTCGTCTTTAAAAATTTGATTAAGGCCTTAGCATGGGCCTCAGAGCAGAGTAGAAGAGCCAACATGGAGATTTTGGAAGGGGTCTGCCCTAGCTGTTCCACGATGTCGTAGTCGTTCTTTTTGATTATCTTCAAGATTTCTTCCATTTCTTTCTGGGTGGTTTCAGGGATTACCACAGTCTGAGCCTTCATCCTGACAGACGCTTCTAGTATCCCCTTACCCTTATCGGTAGTATCAACAGAGGGTCTATCTTCAGGAGTATCCAATTCTTCAATTATCGGGCCTTGCACAGATGGCTTAACAGGTACAGAAGCTTTCGAGGGTCCGAAGACTGCTCGTGGGGGAGCAATCTCCGGAGAAAAAATTTGTGCGCTGCGAGTTATCTTGCTTGTTCCTGCAATGTTCCCTATATCAGGGGTTTCATCTTCAGAATTCTCTTGGACTGATTCAATCTGTTTGATACCATGATAGAAGATTTCTCCTCCGTAGTTCCATGGTATCGTCTTATTAGATTGATATGGGACAGGCCCCGGCATGGTGATTTTCAATGGTACAAATTTAGGATCAGGCGTAATCTTGACAGGCCTTTTGCAAGCCTTGGGAAGATTTTCGGAGATGGTTATTATTGCAATGTCATTGGTTGAAGTAGTAAAAGTAGCAGGAGTAACAGGAGTGAAGGTATCAACAGGAGTCTTTTGGAAGAGTATCTCTTGGGTATCCATCAGGCGTTGGATGCCTGATTTCAACATTGGGCAATCAGCTCGTATGTTTAAACAAAAGTAACAGTCTTTTCCACAGCCTGGGAATATCCCAGCTCTCATCAAATTCACTTTAATCACTGGTAAGGGAGTCAAAAGGTCAGCAACATTGGTAACATAAAGGTCTTCCATAACGGCATGAACATTATGACCGTGCTTGGGCATTGGGGCAGAAATCACATTCGGCTTTTCGGGCGCATTGAATTCTACCTCCTTGGCATCGATCAGGTCTTGGATTTTGTTCTTAAGAGCTCAACAGTTGTTGGTATCATGCCCTACACTATTAGAGTGGTAAGCACATTTTGCATTGGAGTGGTAATATGGAGAAGAGGTATTAGGGTTCTTTGGCGCTTCCTTCAAATTGGTAAGATTCAGCTTTAGCAAATGAGGGAGTACTTGAGCTGGCGTCATGTTGATTCAGGTGAACTTCCGTTGTGGCCTTTCTACCCGTTGCTGATTAGATCTTAGCTGATTGCTGCGAGGTTGATCATTTGAAGAGTTTTGAATCATCACTGCCCCTACTGTTGGTTGGCGCTCGGTTCTTCCTTGACTTTTCTGAGAATAAACAGCAGAAGCTTCCTTCTTAGCTGGGAAGGTCTTCTTAATAGCAGTGGACGCGGAGGCATCTTTTTGAATCTTACCACTTTTAATACCGGCCTCGACCCTTTCACCAGTCAAAATTAATTCGGTGAATCCTGCAGAGGAACTCCCAATTAAATGATTGAAGAAAGGGCCAGACAGGGTCCTTAAAAACATGTCAACCAGCTCTCTATCCGACAATGGTGGTTGCACCCTTCCAGCCAGATCACGCCACTTCTGGGCATACTCTTTAAATCCCTCGTTAGAAGCCATACCCATACTCTATAGCTGAGTACGAGTGGGTGCTAAATCAGCGTTGTATTGGTATTGTCGGTAGAAAGCAGCAGCTAAATCTTCCCATTTATGGACCTCAGACCTCTCAAGTTGATAGAACCAGTCTAATTGTGTGCCTGACAAACTGTCTTGGAAAAAATGGACCCAAAGATCTTTATCAGATGAGTGGGGTTGGATCTTCTTGACGTAGGATCTCAGGTGCATCTTTGGGCAGGACAAATCGTCATACTTAGAAAAAGTAGGAACTTTGAACTTGGGAGGAATGACAATCCCAGCGACCAACCCAAGTTCTTTGAAATCTAAACCAGGTACCCTTTGCAACTCCATGGCTGCCAACCGATCCTCAAGATTTTTAAATTTAATATCCGCTGGGGGATATTGTTGTTCGGAGTAATCTTCGTCTTCTTCCTCTTCCTCTTCTTCAACTTCAACTTCAGATTCGGAAGGCATCGCAGTTCCTTTTCCTTTACCAGCCCCTTCATCAGACGTTGAGGGGAACTCGAGGACTTTTCTAACATTGCTTTCAAACCTTCTTCCCATGATGACTACACCAGGTCTTTTCTTCTTTTTCTCTTTATCTTTCTCCAACAGTGCTTTAAGGTCCTCTTGACCCTTTGCTAAGGTCATGAGGAGTTGCTGGAATTGAGAATTCTGTGCTTGCAGATCCTTAACCGTCTGCTCCAAATCCATCTTGCCGAAATAAACAGCAGAAAGATAAGGAAACCTGGTGTGAAGACTTGTTTATGCATATGATGAATGGTATGTTATTCATGTAATGCATTCAAGGATTCCGAAATTCAAATTGTTGCAAACAAAAAGAACACACGTCATATTAAGAAGAAATTTGTTAGTACATAAGTGCCCCATGGGCAAAATATTACAAAATTCTTAATGTAAAAAGACATTGCGCATCCTCTTTGGTGCGATGTAAGTGTTGAGAGTTTCCTCCTCATGAAGTCAGAGGGTAAGCTCCAAAACCTTCTTGTCACTGGCATAGAAGATGGCTTCAAAAGTATTATGTTCCTCCTTGAGTTGGATCCAACTCTTTTGTAATTCTTCCAATGATGTTGGCATGTCTGGATGTAGGAGGGTGTATGGAACCTCTCCTTCCATAACAAGCTCTTTGATCACAGGGAGAATGTGAGGATATAGCATCATAAGATTCTGGGCGCGGGTTCGTACCCACTTGAGATAAGGCTCAAGGGGGATGGAATTCTTGTGCCCCAGTGTCTTACTATCCACCTTGTTGGTCATCCTCCAAGCTCTGATGAACCTTTGTCGAAGTCCTTGCGCATCGTTGTCAAAGTCAAAAACTAGGTCAGGAATCAGCATGTCATGAGGGCCATCCCTCCGAGCATATCCAAACTGTCTTAGAGCTAAACAAGGGTTGTAGATGATGCCTCCCCTAATGCAAAGTAGTGGGACATTAGGGAATTCCCCACAACGATCAATGATGATGACATTTTCTCTGGATCGAGAATACCAATGAACATCAGAATGTGTGAGGGTCATCAATCGTTGTAACCATCTTAAACCCTGCTCATTCTTTAAAACTGATTGTGGAAGGTGAGAAATAAACCACCTTGCTAGGAGAGGAGTACAGCACATGAGAACACTTCTTTTCCTCATTGTACGTGTGTAAAATGAGTGTAGGATGTCCCCAAGCAATGTAGGCACAGGATTCCAGGATATGAAAATCTTGATAGCATTCACATCTATAAGCTGATCAAGGTTTAGGAACAAGACCAACCCATAGATGAGGAGTGCTACAATCTCCTCAAAAGCTTGTAGATCTAGAGAGTTCCAGCAGTCTTGTGCCTTCTCAAACAGAAACTTTGCCAAGAAACCCTTGACACCACTTCTGGTTTCCCAATGTCCTTTGATATCAGATGGTTGCAAGTGTAATGCTTGAGCAACATCTTCAGGATTTGGTTCTCTTTCTGTACCATTGTAGGGTAGTTGATGAAGAATAGGAATCCTCAGGAGTTGAGAAAATTCCTCCAAAGTAGGTACTAGTTGGTAATCATGGAATGTGAAACAGTGGTGTAGGGGGTCAAAGAACTGGAAGAGAATTTTCACCATGTCTTCTTCAATGTTGGAGTTGACCAAGTTGAGAAGTCTACCATGTCTTTCACTGAAGAGAGAATTCTCTGGAATCCTGGAAGTAAGCTCCTTGAGTTGAGGAGGGATTCTCACAAGATTGACTTGAATTGTTTTCCTGCGAAGAGGTTCCATGACCTACAAAACAAGAACAAAGATGAAGATCCAAACCCTTGAAATGGTTAGTGGATGCATATGATGCTTTATGATGTTCATGATGTATGCACAAACACATGTACAATCAAGTCACACAAAACCCTAGTTTCAGGCTTGCATGAGGTTTCATAGGTAAGTACCCTCTTGAAGTTAGTTGGCTCAAACCTGTCCTATAAATAGTAACCGGGTTCTAAGGAGCTCAATATCACTGGATTGTTTTCTATGTTCATTGTTTTGGTTTATCCACTTAACTGGCAACCAAAATATTCCAAGAAAACAACCCTCAATGAGTGTAGTATCGAGTATCTACCAACTTCGGACTGTACCAAAGCCGATCATCTCACTACCCCTAATAAAAGGCCAAGATGGTCAAGTAAGGTTCTAAGAGTTCATTAGTGCTTCATGACATCACTCAGCAGCCCCGTATTCTCTTTGATTGACTCAAAGGCTACCAGTACTCACAAATATGTCGCACTAATATAGCTATTACTTCAACCATGTCGGTATACCCCGCACAGTTTCCACAATGTATTTCTATTTACCTATGAATGTTTCCCACATCCGGGTATAGGATTTCAAGCCCAAACAAGAGAACCAAATGTAAAGCAATCAAAGCAATCAAGATAAGCATGCAAAGGTGATCTAAGCCCTAAGGTTACTCCACTTTTAAAGTATTCCCCAGCATAGTTTCCAGTTCTGTGATACGGTGGGAGAAATGACTTGGATTTTCGCGTTTGTATTCGCAAATGTTTCGGTTTAGCAAGAGTCGACACCGACTTTTTATTTTATCCTAAGGAAAGGTCAAAAAGCACAGGAAAGACCTTTGAGATGTTTTCTTGGGTTCGGGGAGTAGATTATAGAAAGGGAAGGTATTAGCACCCTTTCTATCCATGATTATCCATGGGCTCTTAGTTACTTGTTTAGATCACTTGCTTTGCTTTTCAATTGTTTGAAATGGTGCTTTGTGTGTGATTTTGAAAGATGTTTTGAAAAGAGGCCATCGTTATGGCAACCTTTGTAATGATTCTTGTTTGAATGTATACAAAGGTGTTTTTGTCTTTTGAAAAGTTTTTCATGTTTGGAAGTAGGGTTTTGAAATTGTGTTGTGAAGTGTGTTTTTGAAAATAGCAAGGATGTTTTTGCAAGCTTTTGATCAAGTAACTAAGAGCTATCTACCCTATTTTACTCAAAGATCTTTCTTATGTTTTTAACCCTTTTAACAATGTTGTTTCACCATTGTATTTGGTGAACAACCTTGTGTTAGGATGTTAAACGGGATAGGCGTGGGTCATCGTATAGACCATGATAGCAATTGTGTCAAGTATCTTTGGCAATTTTCTTAAGGGACTTGATCATTTTTGTTTAGGCAACTCAGATAGCGTCATCGAGGGACTATGATCTTTTGTTTTGTTTTTGTTTTGCCAAAGTACTTAACATGCATACCATGGCCCATTTTTGAAGGCAACAAGTGGATTGTAACCCTAGGAGTGTAAGTGTGCATTGTGTTTGTTTTTCATGTATTTTTGTCTTTGATTAGGTCAAACTATTTGTTGGTTTTGATTTTGCATACAAACCCTAATTCTCTAATCATGGTATAATTGAAAGCATTTAAGTGCGTAAAAATAAATCTAAGCTATTACAACTTTGATATAGGGAGGGGGGTACAATTTTGAACAGGGGATTATTTTGCAAGAAATTAAAATCCTAAATTATTACAACCAAATTGAATTTACAATGCATAATATTTAAATGTACAATATTTAAATAGACACAATAAATAAATGTTAAATAAAAATGTATTTATGCAAAAAGAGTTTTTTATGTATGTAAAGCATTTTTTTTAATGTGAAAAAAGGTGTAAATAAAAAATAAAAAAAGTTGATTTTACTTAATAAAGGGGTAAACCCTAATTTTCCTTAAAGAGAATAATATTATATTATTTATATACAAAAATATATTAAAATGTACAAAAATAAAAATATATTGAAAAAAGTGTTTTTTTAGTATAAGATAATAATAAAAATGAAAATGTAATATTTTTGTGTTTTTGTTCTAATTATTTAGTAAAATAAAGTATATATATATATATATATATATATATATATATATATATATATATATATATATATATATATATATATATATATATATATATATATATATATATATATATATATATATATATATATATATATATATATATATATATATATATATATATATATATATATATATATATATATATATATATATATATACACAAAAAAATAAAATATATTCAAGAAAATATTTTAGTGTGAATAAAATTAAGAAATAAAAAATAAAAGTATTATTTGCATTATTTTTAAATTTAAACAAAATAATATAAAAGCATATAAAATGTTTTAATGCTAGTAATGATTAAAATAAATACCAAATAAATGTAAAAAATTATAAAAATAGTTTTGGAGCATTTTTTATGTTTGAAAATAAAATATCAAAGTCAGAAATGAAATTAAAATATAAAAATGACAAAATATAAAGGAAATGGGTCAGGGGGTGCATTTAGCAAAAGGAGTGTGTTAGAAGCAAGAAGCCAAGCCCAACCCATCAGCTTCATCTTCAACCTCCAGAAATTTGAAAACATGCGCGCGCCTGTACAAACTTGGGATATCCTGTATTTGTGATCTTTTGCCAAAACTCAAAACATGAAACTTGTAGAGCATCAAACCACGATTCTAACCATATAAAAAACTTGATTTAACTCTCAAAGACCAGAGAGAATTTCTCTGGCCCTAATTTCTAACCTAATTTTTTCAGAAAGTTCATGGATGAAATTCTCTTAGCACGTTTAATATAAATGAAAACTGAGCATATGTATGGTTTCAGGGCAATGAGTACTACATTTTTCATTCACAAACCTAAGGCTAAATGTTCCTAAATAGAGAGATAGAAGTTCATGAAAAACCTGTTTCAGTTGGATTCGAGTTGGACAATGCAGCAACTTCCAGTGAGGCCTGAGGTTCTTTTGAGCTTGCTTGATGTTCCCTGAACCTTTCCCAATGCTTAGTTTGTTTTGAAATGGCCTGAATCTTTCTACAGAAGTTAACCTGCACAAGCTTGAAATGATAATGGTGAACACTGTAAATGGAGTTACAGTTGGCAATGGAGGTTTGGGATAGCTTGAGTGAGTTAAATGGAAGGTGTTTGAAGTGGAAAGGAGCAAAACGCACGAGCAAAATGAGCTATGGCACTCAAGTTGCAGCAACTGCCCTGTTTTTGCAAGTTTTCGGTGTTTTGGTGTTCAAGGGTGTTTGAGGGATGATTGGATCGTGTTTCTGACTTACAAGGATGTGTAAAACTTGTTTCAAATGTTGGCTTTAGTTGATTTTATCAGATGTGCAAGGTATGGACTTTTGGCATAATGACTTGTTTTGAAAGAAAAGTGTGAAGTGAAATGAGATAGGCATGTACATGCTATCTCCAAGCATGCACAAGTTCCTTGTACCTTTGCCTGAGTTTGTGGAACTTGTTTTCTGCAAAGAAAGAAGTCCAAGCCTCAAGAAAAGCAATTTGATATAAAGTTGCCTTTATGAAAATGGAAGTGCCATCTTTATGCCCAAAATGGAATTAGTCATTGTGCCAAGCTCTAATGATCAGAACAACACCAATGTCCAATGTATTTGCATTCAATTTTTGAGTGTAAATTTGTTTAGAGGCCTGTAATTAAGTACAAAGCTATTTTGGTCAGATTTTGCAAGTTGTATGAACATGTATTGGCCATGGTTACAAAGTGAGTTTTTGCCAACTTCAAGCATTCGATTCTCCCTAACCACAAATGTGTTTGAGGAGTTCTTGGAAAATTTGGAAAGCTTGCAACATGTACTATAATCCATATTAGAAATGAAACTTTATAATCCAAGTGGAACTATGTGAAAAATGGCCAAGAAGGTGGGTCAAAATCCTGCCTAAATTAGGGTAAAATTTCTCTAAGTTAAAAGTTTTATGGACCCTTGTTCCAAAAATCATAACTTAATATCCAAGCTTCTTTTGAGAAAACTTTGTGAATCAAAGTTGTATACTTTGTGGAGGACTACAACTTTCATGTTGTAAGTTTTATTTGAATCCATTTTCATCATGGTGAAAATATGGGGCAAAGTTAGGAAAAATTAAGAAAATTTCATAACTTAGAAAATTTCTAAGTTATGAAAATTTTCAATTTCAAACCCTAATTTGCAATTTTGGGTTTCTTTGATGAACAAGTTTCATAATTTGACATATCTTGATGAAAAATGACCCTTGGCACTTGATTTTGACCAAAAAGTCAAAGTTTGACTTTTTAATGTACAGTCAAATTTTGATCAGTTGACTGAGAAATTCATCTGTCAATCATATGCTTTTGAGGTCTTTTGAACTTGTTGAATAGGTAAAGATAGTGTCATTGAGTCCTTGAGTCCATGGTTGAGCTTAAATTGCCATTGGCTAGGTCAAACAGTCAAAAATTGCCTTTGTGTAGTCAAAACCCTAAAAATGACCATTTTGCCCTTTTGGTGATCTGATCAAATTTCTTATGGAATTATGGTCCAAACTTGATCAAATGGTTCATATGAGTTCATAATGTTGATGTGGGTCAAAATTCATGAGGTTTGACTATAAATTGGCCACAATTGACTTTTTCCCCAATACAACTGATTTCTAAGTCAACTGTCCAATTGACTGGGCAAAAATTTGAATCAAGGCTTGAAACTTGGTATGGGCAAACTTATGAGTCCAAAATGAAGTATGAAAGTCACTTTTGGCATTGTAGGTAAAAATATCCAGGTGCAACCTCAAACCCTAATTTAGGTCAACAGTGCAAGGAGGTGTCTTGAGCAGAGCAAACTCTAGCTTGATCTTGAGCTCCAAGAGCCTGGTGATGGAAAATGTTGATAAAATGAGAGGTAAAATTTTGGGGTATAACAACTACCTTCACATTTAGGTTAAGGGTGAGGATAGTTAGATAATATATCTTAGAACTCGGTGAAGGCATTATGAATATTGGATTGGTTTGTTGCGGTGTTTATTGAGGAAATATCAAAGTCAGAACATAGGCATGTTGAATGTTGCGATTTTAATTTTTGTCTCGAGAGGGAGGAAACTTTATTCTAAGTTGCCAAGGTGTAAATTATGGTTTGAGAAGATGATTTCTCTTGAGCATGCTATTTCAGGTGATGGCATCTGTGAATACATCCAAAGTAAATGCTTTCCTACATTGAGAGGCTCTGAAGTTGGTTACAGAGACTAGAATTTTTTTTGGACATAACTTATTACTATTGCAGTTTGTTTGAGACGGGTTCAAGGATGATATGTTGTTAATGAACGAGATATTGGTATTAGTAAGGATGTGAAGGTATTGGAGCAAACACATAGAAGTGAAGATTATGCCAATTGAGAATGTTTAGAGTGTAGAGATCTTTGAGGAAGAGAGAAAGTTAGATGGTAGAGTGGATTGTGCTTTATTGATAATATAATATTGACATGTGTCAAGAAAATTTTGGAATTTTTATCAGCCATCGGGATGTGGAAATGGTGTTATTGAGATTGCGATTGGAATGAGATCCAAATATAAAGTTATATGAATCATTGAGGCTATAAGGCTAAAGGAGAGACTAAGGATTTATTGATGTTATTAAAGCCCTTTACTTGGGTGAATACTTCATTTGGAGCGAAATGACTTGGATTGTACTTGGTGTAGTAGCAATTCTGATATTGGGAGAATATTTAACAATGTTTTGTACCACGAGTATGTATAAGAGAATATGTGATGGATTTTTGGGTGTTTTTGTATCATTGACGAGGTTGAAAAGAAGGAAAATAAGAAAATGTTTTAAGTCTTAGAGATGATTGTTGAATATTATGCTTAAGTAATTTTGAGCACAAGATAAAGGACACTATTGTAGTTGAGTAACGATGATTTATGCCACCAATATGGTTATCGGCTACCTATTGACAAATTGAGGAACTGATCACCCTTAATCTCTTGTTGATAATAGACTAGATTGTATTGGATAGGATAGACTTGTCTTACTAGCTTGATAGTGAGTAAAGTGGATTGACTTTTTATCGAGAGGACAATTATTTACCATTTTGTGTGAACCTAATATAAAAGTGGCTATGAAAGACTTGGAAATTATTGAGTTGTTCGATGACTTGATTTGGTATGTGAGTTAATGCTGCAGAGTGGAAGGTTGATAATATCTAAAGTGAACAATGACTTCCTGGTGGATATTAAAGAGATCAAGGAACTAGATGTGAAACTTGTAGATCTGATAGTTCATGGAGATCAAAATGATGATAGTGATTGTAAAGTAGATGAATCAGAGTGGCGCAGTTGAAGCGTGATGTGGCGTAGCTCATTATGCATGTGTGACTTGTTAGGAGTCAACGGCAAACATCAAAATCCTACGGGGATGATGTAAACCATTGGACATTTCAGAATGGAATAGGTGAAAGGTTGATGTATTTTTCGTGTTGCTGTCATCGTAATAGAGGTATTGATTTGCATAATCTACTAGTGGAACGTAGCATTATGGCACTAAAGTTGTGTGTCAATGTTATCGGTAATTGGTTGTGTTTATGTTCTTATGACGATATTTTTGTGTGATGAAATAGTAGAGAAGGTGTTCATGTCCTGAGACTCTACGTTCTTAGTCTTTGTTGTTTTTTTGTTTCCTATGGCAGGGACTCGAGGGTGAGCATAGTTTCCTTATGAAGAGACATTAGAGAAGTGTTACCTATAGTGACAGAGAGGATCTCGTTGTGTTCCGGTCCAAGCGTAAATAGGAACATAAAGTAATAGATCATGTATTCTGGGGTGATGAGACAAGGAGGAAATTAACATATGCATTCATAACTCGGTAGTAATGCATCTTATTGGATTTTTATGGTTGACGATATGGAAGGTTGGATAGTAGTATTCAAAAGGTTTCCAAACATGATGTGGAAGTTGGAAGGAAGGGCACGAGAGTCGTATCTGGAGTTGTTAGTATCAAGTGGATTTTCGAGGATGAAAATATTCTAAATGGGGGAGAGTTGTAACACCTCGATTTAATTAGAATGGTTTTAAATTAAATAATTAGATAATGCGATATGATATTTTATTGGGGACTAGATACCTTAGAATTATGAGAGTTGAGGTTTTAGGGGTGTATGGTTAAATGTGTAGAGACATGGGGGTGTGTAGTATAATATGGATTTTTATAACTATTATATTATAATATTAGGATTAGTGTTATTTTATAATAATAATTAAATAATTACTTAATTGAGATAATTATTTTAATATTGGGATATATTAGAGTGAGAAGAAGAGAAAGAGAGTCAGTACGTAGAAACAGAGAAAGAGAAGCGTAGAAGTGAGAAGAGGAGAAAGTACTAGGAAGCTAGGGCAGGAAAGTTCATTAGTAGGAATCAAGAATCATCACCAATCTCTGGTAAGGGGGATTCTAACTCTATAAGGGTTTGCCTAATGATGGGATATGGTGGTGTTTAGGTTCCATGGTTGTATGCTTTTGATTTCTCCCTATTTGCTTGTTTTGGGGTTTTATCCTTTGATGATTGATTTTGATGCATTGTGTTAACCATTAATGTTTGATATGTGTGGTAATTGATGTATGATGATAGGGGATGATAATCTGGGGTTTGATTGTGCATTATCTCATGAAGTTCGTGTTTTTAGAATTGAGTCAAAAGGGTTTTCGCACTACTATTTTTCTGAATCTGTAAAATTGTTTTTCATAGGGTGCAATGGATTTGCAATGTATGTGCAATCGATTGCACAGATTAATTTTGGTGAATTTTTTCTTCTGTTTCAGTAAGCAATCGATTTGTAGTACAAAGCAATCGATTTGCACTGCTTAAAAACGTGATTTTTGGCCTTTGGAACAAGGTGCAATCGATTTGCTTGTTAGTGCAATCGATTGATCACTGTTTGACAACATTTTTGAAAACTTGAAAACTCCATAACTTTTGACTCGGGTGTCTGTTTGACGCGCCGTTTGGATCGTTGGAGATCTAAAAATATTTTCTACAATGTGGTAATAATTTTGATGATAGTAGCTTAATATTTTATTGGAATAATTCTGATGTGTACGTATGTTGTATGTGTTGTAATGCAAAATGTTGCGATTGAATGTATCAGTGTTGTATAAACGATGTACGAAGGATTTTGCATGATGTATTGCATGATAATGATGATGAAGATGGCCTGTATTGGCGAAAAATGACCTGTATTGGTGAGAAATTGATAAGTATGAACAATCAATGTAAATTAAGTTGTTGCATGTCAGTGTCACATGTATTCATTAAAGATGGTCTGTATTGGCGGATTTTGTGAAGGTCTGTATTGGCGGATTTTGTGAAGGCATGTATTGGAAAAATTATTTGTGAAGAGGGCTTATTCCTTGTGCCTCGAGATTACTGGCAAATGTTTATGTTGGGAGTTTTACTCTAATGGTACCACATGCATAGAGTCAGTATCATCCTCATTGCATTACACTGTTATTAGTAATTGATGGTTTGATTATTAAACAGAATTCTAATTCCGTTACGATGGATGTTCGTGTTGTTTGTTGCACATGATTATATTGATGTGTTTCACAGTATGATGAACGATAAAAATGTGTGAGATAAAGATTTATAATGATGCGTACTTGAATTACTATTTGTTCATTATTATGCTTCTTCTTATATTTTTATGATATATCACCCTTTCTGTTTGAATGTTCCCTCTACGTGGGTAACGTGCATATGATCCGAAGTAGCTCGAGGTCGTGGTTAGCTGAAGAGTTCCTTCAGTTCTGTGTAGATTGAGTCCGTGTCTGCTCTGATACGTAACACTTGGGGGTTTCGCATTTTTTTTATTTCGTTAAAGTGAAATTTGCACTACTCCATTGTTTGAGTTTAATTTATGACTATGCTGAATTTTGAAAGATGATAATTATGACTTTGGTTGGAGAATTGAGATGATTTTTTATTGATGTTTTCCGCTGCGAATAAATGAAAGGAGGTTTAAGACTTTTGAACATATGAATTATGTTGCGTATCTTATTTAATGAGCATGTATTATGTATGAAGCATGTGGCATCCTATTTTGATGTTGTATTTTAGAAATTAATTTACTCTAATTTTCATATAATTTACTGACGGGGAAATAGGGTGTTACATCCTCACTCTTCCTACTAATTATCAACACACCACTCTAATTAAAATAATCATTTAAATAACTATTCCTATTATTATATTCTCAATAATAATCCAAATAATTACTAAATAATTATTTAACCATTCTAATACTTCTAATCATCATAATTCACATCATGTGCAACCTCATACCAGCACATCACACATATAATCATATAAAACATCAATTATTCATAAATACTCTTAATAATTCATTAAATAAATAACTTCTAAAAATTGGGGTGTTACAGTTACCTGATCGAGTCCTAGGAGTCGCTCTGATACATAACACGGAATTATGGGAATTTACTATGTTTTATGTTGTTTTATTTGTTATGTATCTTACCTTTATATTTATGTTGAACCACGAGTTTTGTAGAGAATGTTATTATTTAAACTGTGGTGCTATGAAAATGAATATTTGATATTTCCGCTGTATAAATAATTCTTTTATGAGAAACAAAGTAATAAAATGATTTGAAATCTTATGAGTTTTTGGAAGATGTGACATTCCATTTGTGTACTCTGATATATTTTTGTAAATTTTGTTATAATTTTATAGTTGAGAAAGTGGGGTGTTACAATTGGTATCATAGCAGGTTGGTTCGTCTGGCCAAGTTGTCTAATATTGTTTGTTCTTTAGTACGCGACAAGTGTGTGAAACACTGTCGGTGCTTGCTTGCTTTTCTAATCACTTGTTTACAGGAGTGGAATTGAAACAAGTGGACTTATCTCAGAAGGTATGCTTGAATCCATTGATTTGTCAGACTTTCAAGTTTGCATTCAATGTATTAAGGGTAAGTAGACAAACAAGAGGAATTTTTATGCTGACAGAGTTGAGGATGTCTTAGAACTAATTTATACTAATATATGTGGTCCTTTCCCTATAGATTCTTGGAATGGACAATGGTATTTTATTATGTTCATAGAAGATTACTTGAGGTATAGTTACGTATATTTGATTCATGAGAAATCTCAATCTTTGAGCGTGTTTAAGTAATTCAAAGTTGAGGTCGAACTTCAACAACCTCAAGAGCCGTCATTAAGGAGATCCACTAGAGAGTAAGAGTGCAATTCTAGATGATTATGTTGTATTTCGTCAGGAACATGAGGATGGCATTAGTTTCATTGAGGAAAATCCTATCAAATTTAATCAAGCTATGTGGAGTTCAAACTTTGTTAAATGGGTTGATGCCATGAAAGATGAGACAAAGTCGATGTCTAACAATGATGTTTGGGATCTCGTTAATTCACTTTAAGGGAATAAACCCATTGGTTGTAAATGTATATTTAAAACCAAAAGTGATTCAAAAGGTAACATTGAGATATATAAATCTTGTCTTGTCGCTAAAGGCTTTACTCAAAAGGAAGGCATTGATTATAAAGATACTTTCTCTCCAGTTTCTTCAAAAGATTATCTTAGGATCATGATGAAATTAGTAGCTTATTTTGATTTAGAATTGCATCAGATGGATGTAAAGACTATGTTTCTAAATGGAAATATTGAAAAGAAAATATATATGGTGTAACCAGAAAACTTTGTGCTAGGAGACCCAAGGTATATGGTTTGCAAACTCAAGAAACCCATATATGGCCTTAAATAGGATTCCCGTCAATGACATTACAAATTTCATCAAGTTATGCCCTCATTTGGTTTTTAGGCTAATTCAGTTGATAATTGTGTGCACAAAAATTTAGTGGAAGTAAATTCATTTTATTGGTCCTATATGTAGATGATATCCTTTTGGCAAGCAATAATATATGCTTGTTGCACAAAACCAAGAGATTTCTCACAAAGAATTTTCAGATGAAAGATCTTGGAGACACCTCCTTTGTCTTAGGAATATAAATACTTGGAGATCGCTCTCGAGGTATTTTAGGATTGTCACTAAGGAGCTATATTGATACAGTTCTGGATAGATTCTCCATAAAAGATAACAAACCAGAAGACACACCCATTGCTAGAAGAGATAAATTTAGTCTCAAACAGTGCCCCACTACAGATCTTGAAAAAGAAGAGATACATAAGATTTCATATGCTTCAACTTTGGAGAGTCTTATGTATGCTCAAGTTTGCACACGTCCCTACTTAAAATTCATTGTATGAGTTCTTGAAACATATGTAAGCAACCCTGATATGCAACACTGGATAGCAGTAAAACGTGTAATGCGTTACCTGAAGAGAACTAGAGACTTTGTACTCACTTATTAGAAGTCAGATAACTTAGAGATCATTGGGTATTCTAACTCTGATTTTACAGGATGTCTGGATAGAAGACGTTCCACATCTGATTATATCTTTCTCTTGGTTGGAGGATCAGTCTCCTGGAAATCTTTCAAATAGACTTTATTGGCTCCCTCGACCATAGCAGTAGAGTTTGTGTCTTACTTTGAGACATCAAATCATGTAATTTAGATGCGAAAATTTATCACTTTCCTACATGTCATTGGGAGCATCGCAGGGACCTTGGAGGTTTATTGTGACAATAGTGCACTTGTGATCTACTCCAACAACAATATAAGTTCTACAAAGTTAAAATTTATTGATATCAAATATCTTGTTGTGAAAGAAATAGTTCAGGAAATGTTGCTAATATGGGTCTTGGTTTGAAGACTGACTTAGATTAGTGGGAATCTTTTCCTTAGATTTTAATGTTCTATGCCATGGTTTTGTTTTGGTACAAATTTTATGTTATATTAAGATTTTTGGTAGAAATAAAGTTTATAAGTTTCTTTTGTTATAACCATTTCTATATCGTTTGTACAAATATTAAATTTGTAAATTTTAATTTGATCTCAATAAAGACTTTAGTTGAACCAGTTGAAAATAGGCATCATTCATATATCATACATAAAATTTCCATGTCACTTATCCATATTGATCTATGTCATCAAGTACATTGATATGATAACAAACATGGCAATAATGAAATCCCAGTAATTTTTGGAATCCCAGATATAATAACAAACAACAAAGAGCACTTATTTATTAAGAGCAAGCTGTCACATTCATCAAGTAAAACTAAGAGAATCATACACAACACCTCAAACCATAGTTCTGAAACATAAAAACTAAAGATATATAGAAGAACTTCAACACATTATAAGACGGATACGCAACATTCACATACTTAATTTCCACCACGAAGGCGCAAAACTAGGTGAAGAGTAGACTCCTTCTGAATGTTGTAATCCGCAAGGGTCCTTCCATCCTCCAATTGCTTTCCAGCAAAGATCAACCTCTGCTGATCTGGTGGGATTCCCTCCTTGTCTTGTATTTTTGCCTTCACGTTATCAATGGTGTCTGAACTTTCTACCTCTAAGGTAATGGTCTTTCCGGTCAAAGTCTTCACGAAGATCTGCATACCTCCCCTCAGACGAAGAACAAGGTGAAGGGTGGACTCCTTCTGAATGTTATAATCGGCCAAAGTTCGGCCATCTTCAAGCTGCTTCCCCGCAAAAATCAATCTCTGCTGGTCTGGGGGAATACCCTCCTTGTCCTGTATCTTAGCCTTCACATTGTCAATAGTGTCTGAGCTCTCTACCTCCAAAGTAATTGTCTTGCCAGTAAGGGTCTTGACAAAAATCTGCATACCACCACGAAGTCGCAACACAAGATGGAGGGTGGATTCTTTCTGGATGTTGTAATCGGCCAAAGTTCTGCCATCTTCGAGCTGTTTGCCAGCAAAGATGAGCCTTTGCTGGTCAGGGGGGATACCCTCCTTGTCCTGTATCTTAGCCTTCACATTGTCAATAGTGTCCGAGCTCTCTACCTCCAAAGTAATTGTCTTGCCAGTAAGAGTCTTGACGAAAATCTGCATACCACCACGAAGACGAAGAACAAGGTGAAGGGTGGACTCCTTCTGAATGTTATAATCAGCCAAAGTTCTGCCATCTTCGAGCTGCTTGCCAGCAAAGATAAGCCTCTGTTGGTCAGGTGGAATGCCCTCTTTATCCTGAATCTTGGCTTTGACATTGTCAATGGTATCAGAGCTCTCGACCTCAAGGGTGATGGTCTTTCCAGTGAGAGTTTTCACAAAGATTTGCATCCCACCACGGAGACGGAGCACCAAATGGAGTGTAGATTCCTTCTGTATGTTGTAATCAGCAAGGGTACGGCCATCCTCTAGTTGTTTGCCGGCAAAAATGAGACGCTGCTGGTCAGGTGGGATCCCTTCCTTGTCTTGAATCTTGGCCTTAACATTGTCTATGGTATCTGAACTCTCAACTTCGAGAGTGATGGTCTTGCCAGTGAGGGTCTTAACGAAAATTTGCATCTACAATATTAGAAACAAGCAAAAAAAAAACATATAAATCAATCATCAATTAAGAAAACTGAGAACTGGAAGCACAAGATCAGCTAAACTAATCAATTCTATTTACAGGAAACAATCGTAAAACTTCCTTAACAATCAATAGACCGGGCAACAACCCTGTACACAAAATTACAATTTTATAAAAAGTATCCAGGTTAAATATTCAGGAACTAATCTAATCAAATTAAAAACTTTAGAATCAAACACTTCATAATCCAGATTTGCAAATCCTCTTTGATAAATAAAAAGTTGAATAAATCAAGATAGCGAAAAAGAAGATAGGAGGTTTCAGACTGAAACTTTCAATAACGGGAATTCTACCAATTATAATAAGACAGGTGGATTATGAGGGGTCGTCCCTTACAATACGGCAACGTTTAGTATCAAAGTTATATTCGGCAACTGATGACTTGTCATGGAGTAGATAATTCCAACCACGTTGTCTTAGTTTGTCTTCTACCGCCTCTAGAGATTTCTTCTAATCAAAGTTTTCATTTTCTTGAGTAGATAAGTTGACATATCTTTTTTAATTAATTTGTGGTTGAGTAATTGAAATTTTGTTCTTCATAGATGTCAAATATGTTGTCGAAAGAATTAGTCCAACCAGTTATATAAGTATGGCATTAATATTTGTATAATATGTACAACATGATGGAGTAAAAAATAATAAATAGTATAAATAATTGATAATCCAGATGCAGTCTACAATTATATTAGTAGAATTGAATTTAATATATTTAGTCTTACAAACATATGCTTTTTTTTTAATATTATCTAATAATTTTTTATTTAAATCTTCCCTTAAATATGATAATCACTTTCACTTTTTCTCAAACACTAAGTCAAGTGTTTGGAGTTTTAATCACTAAATCCTAGTGATCAACCTCAATCATAATTATAAGTGATGTTGAATCTTACAATTCAGCTAGACAAATTTACTATACAGAGTTACTGAAACATAGTAATCCTAGTGATCAACTTCAATCACAACTATGAGTGATGTTGAATCTTACAACTCAACTAAACAAGCCTACTGTGTAGAGTTATTGAAACATAGTGATGTACATAAAACAAAGACTCTTTCGAATCCTAAACACTATAAATTTCAATGTATGTGTTTTCAAAGTTAGGAAAGAGCTCTGTTAGATCTATGATTTTAGGATTGACAACAATTTTGCTAAAATATGATTCTTAACTGATGTTGAACAAGATGTCACGACATCTTGATCATCAGTCATGATATGTTCTGCTGCCATGTGTTTTATATAGATGTTGAGACATATGTCTTGACATCGTTGTAACACCCCAAATTTGTCCTACCCTTTTGCTTTTATCTAGCTTACGCATCTTACACTCTTCATTCCATCTGCATACCCTCCGTTAGGTCATTTTGCACGTCATGCATCGTTGGTCAATAATTTGACATGGGATCAGGGATTTCGAGGAATCATGGTTGTTGTATGCTTTGAAGCTCTCATCTTCACACAAACTTGTTTCAGGTATCTCAACAAAAATGCAAGTATTAAGGTTGATGTCTCTATACTCAAGGTTATCTGATGAATAAAGGGATAGATTATATCAAAAGTTACTCTTCTCAACATTTTGGCTTCATTCAACACATGAAATAGCTTCAAGGTTGTATACAACGCAAGTCACTCACAAGTCACCCAAAGGCTGTAAACTCCAGTATTGAAGGTCATATCCTTGCATTTATCATCTTCGCATGAATCCGGATTCATTTTCTCAAATATGTTAACTCCAAGAGGAATTCCATAAGAGGTTTGTTTATCAGTGCGTCTAATCATGATCTCAAGATATCCATCCAAAAGGCTTCGAACTTAGGTATGGAAGTTCTTGTGCATCATCGTTCAATTGGATAGCTCTTTTCTAAGCCATGGGCTTAGACGTGGAGGTCCTTCAAGATCATATTCTTGTGCTTACAATCATTATCTGAGTTAGGGTTTATTTCCATATTCATGTGGTGGCCGAAAGGTTTTCTTATGAGGTTATATTCATTAGGGAAGAACATGATTCTTTAGTGCATTGCTTGGATCAACATGGTTCTTTATCAATCAGGGTTTGGGAGATTAGGATTTGTGTTCATGGTCGTTGGGAATTTCCTATTTATTAAGATACTTATTTTCATCAAAAGACAAAGCCACCTTCTCGAGTTACTTCAGTGAGCAGACAAATTAGGGTTTACATTTCATCATGGTTGGGTTTTCTGAATTCAATTGAATATTCACTGCGCTCCAAAGTGGGTTTGGTATAAGAATTAGACTCCAAAGTGGTTATGGCATTACTCGGATTTCAAGTCATTATGCAAAGGAAGGAATAGGAATGAATCAAGTTGCTATGGATGAAGACTTTACTTACAAGGAAGTCATACGTTTGAATTAGGGTTTTATTATTGGTGGCATAAGGTAGTGGCGGGTCTAATACACCATGTCACTCGGGATCAGCGTTTCTTCATTGACTATGAAAGTCTTTATTTCAAGCTCAAGCATGGCTACTTATGCTGCTATACATCACAAAGGGAGTATGCTGAAACAATCTTTAACGAAACCTTGTGGAAGTCTCTTTCATTCTGACTATAGAGTGTTTGGCATTACACGGATAAGGGAATCACGACTATGCTTGATATTTACACCATTAAAGGAGTATTCGAAGTTAAATTCCATGGAAAATATAAAAGATAATACTTCGAGAACTTAAGAGAATTGATATTGAATTTAAGATATTCAGTACTCCTAATTTCCTCACACTATCAACTGTCATTGGAGTTCAATTTGAAATAAAAGAAAGAAATAGGTGAAGCTTCTCCATTAAAGTACATGTTCCATACAAGAGTTACTTAAAAAAGGAATATACAATTTGAGAAAATGCTTTAAGAAGAAAGAATTACAAGATATTATTCTACAAAATCTAAACATTATGTATAACTTCATGTTTCTTCCACACTAAAATCCATAGCTTTCATGCTTCTGACTTTTGTTCTCTCGATTAAGTCTTCATTCTTCATGATCAAAACTCGAAACACGCCGCATCCTTGTCTCATCAATATACTCAGCTTTGAACTGTCCATGCTTTCAAATTGCTCCAAAACAACCTACATAATCAAGAAAAAGGACCAAAACGGTGGCACTTGAGTAAAAATTAAAAGCTACCAAATTCATTTCATTATTTCCAAAACAGAAAAACTGATAAAACTTCTAAACAGCCCTGCAAACTTCATAACAAACCTACAGCCTCCTAACTAATTCCAACTGACTTCCCTAACTGCTTCATAACAACCAACCTACAGCCTTCCAACTTCCAAAAAAACAGAAGCATAACAAAACTAACAAAGCCAAACAGAAAACAACAAACTTCTAACAGAATTTCTAACTTCCCTAACCAACCTCCTAACCAATTCCAACTAACTTCCCCAACTGCAATAACCAAAAAACAGAATTCCAACACAAAAAACAACCAATAACAGAAATAACTAAATTCAGCTCTAACCTATTTTCTAACAGACTAACAAAAATAAAAGCAAAGTTCATACTTGAAATGGATTCACTCTCCAATCCTATAGAATCACCAGAAAAATCTCCTCGATCTCTCTCTTTGAGCTTCACGATTCATTCACAAAAATCACAGAAACTATCGAAAAGACTCACCAATCTCAAATTCTCTACAATTTCCTTAAACTCTCCCTGAAACCCCCTTCAATTTTCTCTCAGCAAACTTTACACCGCATTCATCTTCATCATTAACTCTTTGCATCAAGGAGTCAGTAACATCTTCATCAAATTTGTCGCAACATTCACCAACGCCAAGAACGAACTCACCGTAACCATTTTTTATTCAGAAAATCTGCAACAAGATGCGGCCATCCATCATCAACCTTCAGCGTCATTAATCTTCAACAGCAATACTCCACCATCAAAGTTGAAGCTGCAAGAACCAACAACATTGTAACAAAAATGCAGAAGAATGAAAACGCACGTTGGAGTTCACGCGTCAGGAATAACCAAAGAAGAAAACAACAGGAAACTCATAGATCAAGAACTTACCAGAAATTTCACTATTCTCTCTTTGAACTTCTTCCTTTTCGTTTAACCTAACAACATATACAGCTCTGATTCAAGCACGCGCGCCGGTTCTTCTTCTGTATCGGAGTTCTTCTTCACCGTCTCCTCTTCCACCGTGATTCTTCAGGTGTGTCATTCTTACGTACTCACATTCAGTTTCAATGGTTAAGAGATTTAAGAAATCAGACTCGAGAAGGAGAGGAAAAAGAATAAATTCATCCGGTTGTTTTTCGGCGTTGGATGCACCTTTCTGCCAGTGTTGTGTTCCGTTTGCTATGTCCTGCTACTAGAATTGGCGGTGTTATTGGTAAAGGTGGTTCAATTATTTCAGAGATTCGCCAGGAAGCAGGAGTGAAGGTTAAGATTGAGGAGCCTGTCCCAGGATGCAGACAAAGAGAATTATTCACACTTATACAATTATTCACAAGCTGATACAAAAGCGGAGAAAGAAGAAAACTCACGAAAAATCTGGGAACTCTCTCATCTCTTTCAGCAATCTCGCATCACCTTCATCAAAGCGTCGACGCCCCAACCTTCAATATCTATCTCAAGTACTCACCATATTTCAATATCCGAACCTGCAACACGCACAACAACATGAATACAACTGTAACCTCAACGTCTTCCCAACAATTTGAGAACATCCGCACAAGGATTCAACAAAACAACATCACAGAAGCGAGAACTATTTGTGATTTAAACCAGAAGGAGAAGTAAAAAGAAGACGAGAGCTTACCAGAGCGTTTCATCCTCATATCTCTTCCATCGTCTCCGGTGAGTTTTCAAGATCTAAGTGCTGAAAGAGATGGTGGCGTTCATGAACGAATTGGAGGAGTTAAGCAGGCGATCTTTGTGTTCGTCATTTGCGACCATAGAGAGATAAAAGAGATGAGATGAAGGGGTTGTTTGAGACAGAGGCGACGCTGAATGGACGACGGAAGTCTGAGGTGGAGAAGATATAATGATGAACAGAGACGAGTCTGAGGAGAGGAAGTTTGGATTACCGACGCCGAGGGGAAAACGGCAGCGAAGGGAGGTTCTCTGTGAACCCTAGCTGAACCAATCTTTCGTCATTTTTCCATTTCAATTAATTTTGATTAGTTGTATTTTGTTTAATAAAACAATATAATGCTGAAAAAAAACAAAAGATTATTTGGGCCGTATGACATTTCCTAAGCCTATTACAACATTTTTGGAGAAGATTGGAGTTCATGGACAAAAAGCTCATTGGACTGAATTTAGTTTGGGCTTAATGTCTATTTCAGTTGCTTACCATACCCCTAATCCAGGCTTTGCACCTCTTGTTGCATTCATATTCTATTTTCTTGTTAATTCACTTATTTTGATTTTTATTTTAGTAATTGTTTGTGTGATTTATTCATGATTTTGATTAATTTTCCACATGATAAAATGATGCAAAATAGTAGCATATTTTTTAGAATTCTTTAGGACTTTTCTTTAGAATTTTATTAGAACTTTCTATTATTTCATGTTTAACAATCATTTTCATTATCATTTTAGCCAAGATTTTATGACAGTAATGATGCAACTTTTACGATGGGGAATGCCTGGATGTTAATTCTTTGATCACTCGCGTGGAGTGGTTTCTGTAGAGTTTTCTTATCGCTTGCGTGGCTTTAAAGAGGCAACGGACTTCCTCCGTTCGGTATCATCGTGACTTTATTTTATCCCTCATTTCGCACTTTATTGCATTTCTTTATCGCAAACCACATGCATGCTAACATTAGATAGATGTTTCCCTTTCATTCATCCTTGACTTAGGGATACTAATGCACGATAACATTAGATTTAGAAATAGGCTAGTCCCCCTTTGACTTTTCTTTCTCCTTTTGCATATGCATTTAAAACAAAAACTTCTTTTTTCTTTCAAAATTCGAAACACTTTAAAACTACCAATGAGAATCGTGCCTTTTCTTAGTATGGAAAATGATAAGCGGGTCTCTTCTCGATCTTATTGTTCTTCATCTCAAGCCTAGGTGTGGTTCAATTCTCAAAGACTCCTTTCATGACTAAGTAGAAAGGTGGCTAATATCTCTCTCTCGAGTTCAACTAGTCATTATCTGCAATTAATATCGTTCATTTAAAACACAAACAAATTCAAACCTTTTTGTGCGTCCAAGCACCTTTTTCTAAGAAACCCTTTTCAGGTAAGGACATGATTAATTTACTTTCGTGCCAACGCATAAGTCTCCAAAGCTCGAGTTGCGGCAGAAGGCGGGATTAACTTCGTCCATAAAAAACACAAACAAATAAAAACATATGAGCCGAACTACGGTAGCTCTGATTCCTCAAAACGGATACGTAGGCATTGGGATAGGGCCCAAGCGAGCACAATTTTATTTTCCCTACATTTTCCCCCTTTCTTTAGCATGCATCCTTCCTCCAGTAGTATAATAAACAGTAAGCATAGATTAAACACACGCATAAGATAGATAACAAGAGTGGATACCGTAGAGTACTACGGGCGTGTGGGGTGTTTAGGTCGACCAAATGCTGGTCCATCCCGAAGTTGCTCCTAGCTCTTGCTTTCTTTTCTTTGGGTGTTTATCTTTACGCTTTCAGTTTATTCATTCATTTTGTATATACTTGAGCTTACGTATGCATTGCATTTTACTATTTTCCATATACTACTGTTGTACTGGATTTGCTTCTTATTTGGGTGGGAGTGTTACTATTAAGGTAAAAGGCCCCGTACCCAGGCCAGAGTGCACTAGGACACTAGGAATAGAGTGGGGGCATGACGGCTATAAGATGTAACACCCCGTTTTTGATTAAATGTTAATTCGGTTATTTGAAATAAAAATATTCATAATGATAAAATACTATTTTGAGTAATATTAATTTGGTGTGTAGTAATATTTGGCTTTGTTTGATTAATTGGCATGATTAGGTTTATATAGAATAAATATTATTTAATGTAATATTGTTTAATAGGGTTATATATTATAATTTGAATTAAATAATTGTTGGGGCCAAATTGTAATTTTAGAAAGATAGAGGGAGGAAAGTTAGTAGTAGAAGGAGGGTTTTATAAAATAGGAAGAAGAGTTGGTAAGAGTAGGGAAAAGAAGAGAAAGAAGAAGAAGAAAAGGAAAGAGGAGAAGAGAAGAAAGGATCTAGGGTGAAGTTGCAACATCTTCATCTTCTTGTTTCAAGATAACCCACACCAAGGTAAGGGGTTTGATTCTCCATCTCATATTGTTAGGTTTTGGTAAATATATTTTGGATTTGGGGGTAAAATGGGTAGTTGATTTTATAGGGTTTTGTTGGTTGATTGTTAGAATGGTTTAGAGAAGTTGGATTAGGAGTATGGTTTCTGGGTGTATTAGGTGCTAGCTTGTAGAAATTAAGAGTATTGAAATGGGAAAGAAAACCATGGTAGTGGAATGATAAAAACTCAAAAGAATGAGATTTTCACGCAGGCTTCACAACACGGGCCGTGTTGCAGCACACGGGTGCCCGTGTTGAAGCTCTGACTTGGCATTTCCTTTGGCACGTTCTGATGGCCTCTCAACACGGGCCGTGTTGCAGCACACGGGTGCCCGTGTTGAAGCTCTGTAGTCCCCAAATTTCTGATTTTCGCACTTTCTTTGGAACGCGATTGTGTTTCGATTTTCCGATTTGGAATTATTTGATAGTTGGTGGTTTTTGTTTGGTTGAGTAAGTAACTTGTTTGTATACATTCTACTTGATGTTGAGATTGTTAAATCATATGTATGCATGCATGTACAATAGTTGATGTTCCATTAGTTGGATTTGGTGGCATGTGTATGTTAAGATTATTGTGAGTCTTAATTGCATGCATTGGTTATATTGTACATTGCATGGCATGGTTGGTCTTGAAACAGAGACGGTGAAACTGTGGGTTCACACGATTTTATAGACGGTGACCCTATTGTGGGAAAAGACGTAGTGACCTTGATCCGGAAGGGAAATACAGGTGGTGGTACATTGGGTCCACAATATCTAGACGGTGACCCTATTGTGGGAAAAGACGTAGTGACCTTGATCCGGAAGGGAAATACAGGTGGTGGAACATTGGGTCCACAATATCTAGACGGTGACCCTATTATGGGAAAAGACGTAGTGACCTTGATCCGGAAGGGAAATATAGGTGGTGGAACTTGGGTCCACGAGTCGGTACCGCATTTGCATACGTTGGGTCGTGTTGTGAGTCACATGTATAATTGTGCATGATATGTATGTGTGTTGATGTGTTTGATTATGTGCCAATATTGTTGTTGTTTGAATTATGGTTATGTGCCAAGGATGTGAGTATTCGGATAATCGGTTTACATGGTTAATGTGTTGGAAATGGATTCCTTGAGTAAGGATGCTACAGGTGATAAAATGAACATGATCATTATGTATTGCTTTATTTATTGCCATTTCATTTACTTAAAATTACATGTTATATGATTATTGGAATTCTTACCCTTTTGTTGGCCAATGCTTGTGATGGCATTGTGCAGGTACCGAGGACGGTAGCGCGAGGCGCTAGCTAACGGATGCATTGGATTGCAATCTGTTTTATTTTGATTAGAGTCGAGTCGATGCTCTGGTAGTAACACATGGGGGGGGGAATTTATTAGTGTCGAACTCGATTATTTTGTATTTGGATTATGATGTATATAATCCTTATTCGTGTATATGATGTTTTGTATATGTGAGACTTGATAACATATGCTTATGTGAATTATGATGGCTTGATGCCTTGAATTATGTTTTGATTCCTCCATAAATGGAGATGATGTGAAATTATGAAACTCCGTTGCGTTTGCACGAGAGAATGAAGTAAATATTTATAGTATGTTTGTTTTGTGTTGGAATGCTTATACTTTCAAACATACCCTGTCTGTTTTTCCTTAAAAACTTTGGAATGTGATGTGTGTTGTGGCACCCCTTCCGTGCAATTTTATTTCTCTGATTTTAATCTTTACCTTTAATTTGGGTATTTAGAAGGGGTGTTACAATAGTGGTATCAGAGCAGGTCGGTCTATCGGCCAGGTTGTTTATGTGTTTAATCCCTTTTAGTATGCGACATGTGTGTGAAACACTGTCGGTACTTGTTTGTTTCCTTTTCATTGTCTGCAGAGGTACGTGTGAAATAAGTGGGGGAGAAGTTTCTTCTCTGAAGTTTTGTGCAAGAGGTTGGTTCAGTATACCGCCGATTGTGGGATGTAAGTATTGCCGAGCAGTTGATGCTTCAAGCATGGTTATGTTTAAATACCTTGAGGGGTAAGATTGAAGATGCTGTTGTGGTTTGGTAACGATGGTTAATGCCACCTCATGATTGTCGACTGTCTACTGACAAATTAAGGGACTGATCATCCTTAATCTCTTGTTGATAGTAGTCGGAAATTATGTTGTTTGGGATAGACTTGTCTTGCCAACTTAATAGTGTGTGAAACAGATGAGTTGGCACAAGGCAGTGCATGGTTACTTGAGTTGTGGGCGAATTTGGATTTTGGTGAGAAATAAGATTTTTGGCAAGCGAGCTTCTTGTTGTGATTCTTCCGAAACCTTTTGTGGAAATGTGAGTGAATTACCGCTGTAGTGCGAGGTGAAGTTTTGATGGATTTAGTTTCTGGAACTAGTTGGGATTCGAAGTATCCTTAAGGGATGTTTGTTTCTGAATTAGAGTTGAAGAGTCAACTTGAATATTGGTTTTAGTAGAGTTTGTTTGTTCGAGTGGTTCGCCGTGGAGTGTGCCGATTGTGTTGTTCGAGAAGAGCAAAGGTTACCTAAGTTGGTGTGTCGTTTGTAGTCAAGGAATGAAGCGGATGTTGAGGACGAGTGTCTGCTTCAGAGGATTGATATTTAAGTGAAGCAGTTATTTGGAGTTTATGTGTTTAGTGAGATCGTTTTGAAGTCTGGCTGCCTATGGGTTAGTGTGAGGGTTGAAGATGTTCAGGTAATGCTTTTCAAGATAGTGTATGGTCCGGGCGAGTATAAGCTGATGTCATTAGTGTGACTAATGCGTAAGGTAAGATTTTGAAATGTTCCAACAGTACTCTCATGAGTAGCTGAAGAGTTGTTTCGTGTTCATGGATATTATTTGGTTTACATCAAGTTAAGGGATTGTGGCAAGCATCCGAGTGTTGCGTTATCAGTAGTGGAGTTAGATTGGTGCATGTTGAGTCCTCTAAAGAAGGAGTTTTGGTACTGTTGGACGTGAGTGTCTTAAGTAAGCAACTTAGACGGCAATATTTTGGACAGTTCCGCGAAGATCTATTTTGGGTCTTGTCAAAGACTTTAAGGGGCTAATTCATAGTTTAGAAGTTCTTTTGTTTTGGATGGTTAACTTTATGAGTTTGATGGAAGATATTTTTATGAGTTGGTATTGATCGTGAGTATTTTGACCCGAAATGGTTGAGTCACTAATTGGACTTCGCAATGGGAAGCGAATTTGTTTTAGCCGGTGAAAAGTTTAGCGAATGCCTTGATTTTGGTTTCGTTTTGTACTGAAGAACCTGGTGCGACGTGTTGTGATATTTTGTTTTGGACGTAAGATGTATTTCGACATAGAATTGGAAAAGTGTATTACTACCTTGGAACGATTTGATTTTTTTTTCCTTATGGAAAATTATCGGATGCGGGGGTTAGAGTTTGATGCAGTTATGCTCATTGGAACCTTATAGGTACAGATGTTAACGACAAGGAGATTGGAATTGTTGAAGACAATTCAAGTTGAGTATGATCTATAAAGAGACTTCGTCTGTTGTTGAGTTTATTAAGTTGATATTGAGGATAACCCAAGAATATCTTATTTGAGATTTATTATCTTGAAAGAATGTTGCAGGTTTGTTTTGAGACGCTTGTTGAGATTAAACTCAGAAGGTTATTAAGGATTCGTTCACTACTACCACATGGATTTCACCGGATACTAATGGTCGCGGTGGATTATTAGATTACGACTAAAATAAGTCTTGGCGGTAAGGAATTTGGTGATGGTTTGGTAACCACAGGTACTTAAAGATGATTGATGTTTTATAGAGGAAGATGTTCTGTTTGTGACTGAAGTCGGTCGCGACGGTGTTTATGTTGGATTCCATAGAAATTGATGTTATGGTTCTAAGTCCAAACTATGTTGTAATTTCAGGAGTATGAGACGAAATTGATGAGTAGAGTTCTTGAGGGAGTGTTTTGGTTTGGATTACCACTTTAGAAGATTGAAAAATATGAGAAATGTTTCGAATAAGAAATCAGTGTATTAATCGTTGCGGCGATGCGAGGATGGTGATTACTTAATTAAACTCTGTGAATTGAATTGTTATAAGGGAAGACTTCGTGGAAGTCAAGTGTATACATCGAAGTTTCAACAGTGAAATATTTGGACAGTATTTGAAGAGGTCAAACTATGTCGTGTATTTCAGAGGATCAACGGACGTTGATCAACCAAGAATGAAAGAGTGATTCTTCGAGTTGATGAAGCTGATGTTGCGAGGTGTCTTGATGGGTGTACGCTTTGAACGTATCCATTTTGGGTGATTGGGAAGTTGAGGATTAACCAAGTTGTTTTACGGTTGGCATCTTATGTATAAAGTGACACAGTATGGTTTAGGTATCGAGCATTGAGTTTTAGCGAGTATGCGGGGTTGTTGGATTTGGGCTAGTGAGTTATAGTCGCAAGTCGTCAGTATACGTCCTAGGATGAGTGGTGTGTCGCAGTTCAGTTATGTTTGGGTAACTTGGTATTGTTCAAGGGTGGTACGTTGGTAATCTACAAGGACGATGTGACCTTGTGATTTTTCTGGAATGAGAACGATAACGGCAAGTGTAATTCTTGAGTTCGTACTTATGCGTGAATGATGACATCTTTTCGTGTTTGCGTAGCACGCGTGGTTTTATCCTTTCTGATTATTTCAGTTTTGGTTTGTATAACCATTTTGTTGTTTTTGTTTTAGCGATGGTGTCGGTGCTGTGTCGTAGGACTTTATGTTCCTACCTTTGATGACTCGTTTCCGAGGCGTCGGTTCGAGTGTATGACTAACTCTATGGTTGAGACGTTAGGATGGTATCGATCTTGTTTGTTTAGTTCTCGAGCTAACCGGTGTGTCTGCGACTCGTTTAGTTGTTGGGTGTTAGTTGATTGTCGAGTGCATTGTATGGGCTTCGCATCTCGGCATGGTTGTTCTTGTCTAAACGTTATGGCTAGGGAGATGCCCTTGTGTTAGGTGTATTTTGTATGTTGTTTAATTAACGCGAGGATTGGGTGGACGAATGCGTAGGCATGTCCCGATTTGTTCGTTTTGGTCAAATTTTCGGGGCCGAAAATCTTTTAAGTGGGGGAGAGTTGTAACACCCCGTTTTTGATTAAATGTTAATTCGGTTATTTGAAATTAAAATATTCATAATGATAAAATACTATTTTGAGTAATATTAATTTGGTGTGTAGTAATATTTGGCTTTGTTTGATTAATTGGCATGATTAGGTTTATATAGAATAAATATTATTTAATGTAATATTGTTTAATAGGGTTATATATTATAATTTGAATTAAATAATTGTTGGGGCCAAATTGTAATTTTAGAAAGATAGAGGGAGGAAAGTTAGTAGTAGAAGGAGGGTTTTATAAAATAGGAAGAAGAGTTGGTAAGAGTAGGGAAAAGAAGAGAAAGAAGAAGAAGAAAAGGAAAGAGGAGAAGAGAAGAAAGGAGCTAGGGTGAAGTTGCAACATCTTCATCTTCTTGTTTCAAGATAACCCACACCAAGGTAAGGGGTTTGATTCTCCATCTCATATTGTTAGGTTTTGGTAAATATATTTTGGATTTGGGGGTAAAATGGATAGTTGATTTTATAGGGTTTTGTTGGTTGATTGTTAGAATGGTTTAGAGAAGTTGGATTAGGAGTATGGTTTGTGGGTGTATTAGGTGCTAGCTTGTAGAAATTAAGAGTATTGAAATGGGAAAGAAAACCATGGTAGTGGAATGATAAAAACTCAAAAGAATGAGATTTTCACGCAGGCTTCACAACACGGGCCGTGTTGCAGCACACGGGTGCCCGTGTTGAAGCTCTGACTTGGCATTTCCTTTGGCACGTTCTGATGGCCTCTCAACACGGGCCGTGTTGCAGCACACGGGTGCCCGTGTTAAAGCTCTGTAGTCCCCAAATTTCTGATTTTCGCACTTTCTTTGGAACGCGATTGTGTTTCGATTTTCCGATTTGGAATTATTTGATAGTTGATGGTTTTTGTTTGGTTGAGTAAGTAACTTGTTTGTATACATTCTACTTGATGTTGAGATGGTTAAATCATATGTATGCATGCATGTACAATAGTTGATGTTCCATTGGTTGGATTTGGTGGCATGTGTATGTTAAGATTATTGTGAGTCTTAATTGCATGCATTGGTTATATTGTACATTGCATGGCATGGTTGGTCTTGAAACAGAGACGGTGAAACTGTGGGTTCACACGATTTTATAGACGGTGACCCTATTGTGGGAAAAGACGTAGTGACCTTGATCCGGAAGGGAAATACAGGTGGTGGAACATTGGGTCCACAATATCTAGACGGTGACCCTATTGTGGGAAAAGACGTAGTGACCTTGATCCGGAAGGGAAATACAGGTGGTGGAACATTGGGTCCACAATATCTAGACGGTGACCCTATTGTGGAAAAAGACGTAGTGACCTTGATCCGGAAGGGAAATATAGGTGGTGGAACTTGGGTCCACGAGTCGGTACCGCATTTGCATACGTTGGGTCGTGTTGTGAGTCACATGTATAATTGTGCATGATATGTATGCGTGTTGATGTGTTTGATTATGTGCCAATATTGTTGTTGTTTGAATTATGGTTATGTGCCAAGGATGTGAGTATTCGGATAATCGGTTTACATGGTTAATGTGTTGGAAATGGATTCCTTGAGTAAGGATGCTACAGGTGATAAAATGAACATGATCATTATGTATTACTTTATTTATTGCCATTTCATTTACTTAAAATTACATGTTATATGATTATTGGAATTCTTACCCTTTTGTTGGCCAATGCTTGTGATGGCATTGTGCAGGTACCGAGGACGGTAGCGCGAGGCGCTAGCTAACGGATGCATTGGATTGCAATCTGTTTTATTTTGATTAGAGTCGAGTCGATGCTCTGGTAGTAACACATGGGGGGGGGGGAATTTATTAGTGTCGAACTCGATTATTTTGTATTTGGATTATGATGTATATAATCCTTATTCGTGTCTATGATGTTTTGTATATGTGAGACTTGATAACATATGCTTATGTGAATTATGATGGCTTGATGCCTTGAATTATGTTTTGATTCCTCCATAAATGGAGATGATGTGAAATTATGAAACTCCGTTGTGTTTGCACGAGAGAATGAAGTAAATATTTATAGTATGTTTGTTTTGTGTTGGAATGCTTATACTTTCAAACATACCCTGTCTGTTTTTCCTTAAAAACTTTGGAATGTGATGTGTGTTGTGGCATCCCTTCCGTGCAATTTTATTTCTCTGATTTTAATCTTTACCTTTAATTTGGGTATTTAGAAGGGGTGTTACATAAGACGTGGTCCAATTAGTGCAGTCATGTCATATACCACGCTCGGATGAGGTTCAATTGGAGGTACTTTCATCATGCACGTCTGTGTTGTGATGGTTTTACTTTCAGGCGAACCCGTGATTTTCGAGTTACCATTGTCTTACCCTGACCTAGTTTTCACCCGTGTGTGGGGAGGGAATTTTTATCACAGGTACAGATGGTGACTATGTTCAGATGGTTACTCATGCTCGGATGGTGACTACGCTCAGACGGTAACTATTGGCTCTGATGGTTATGTTCTGGATTTCTGTTGGTGACTTTATGCAGAGGCTATATTCTGTTGGTGACTGTATGGTTCTCAGATTTATTTTCTGAGTTTCTGACTTGTTTACCTGGAGATTCATTCGGGCCTTCGATCTTGGTATTCCCAGCATATTCAGAAAATTCTCAACAGTATCCGATGTTTCAGAAGCATTAATCTTGTACAATGGGAGATCTACATGGTACTTAGTTCTTATATATGTAGAAGTTATGTCGGATCTTTAATCTGATGATACTCATATGGTTCAGAACAGTGCAACAATCTTATTCAGGAATGATGGAACCTTGATCCTATTTGATCTCATGCCTTTGCATACATAACATGGCTAACCACATGCTTAACATACATGTTCTATTATTTCCAAGGAATCATATTTGCAAACCTTGTGTTGAACTCTTCCATTCCTTACTTGCACAAAATCAAAATAAAAGCACGCAAATTCCTTGGAAATGACAGAACATGACACGTCATTCATTCATGCACCCCGTGCATATTCATGTATTCATAGCAGGTACCCGAAGATTAGGGATTCTTACTCAGACCTGAGGCTTTCTTCAGGGGTTCAACTTGATTCTTACTATCACATGCTCAGGGATCAGTTATGGAATAACTCCGAGTGGTGCATGCAAGCTTTGGACCGTGGTTAGAAATTTCTTCGAACAGGAAGATAATTGATTAAAGACTCAGATAAGCCAGGTCATGGAAACTCTGATGATGATGTCTATTATTTCTTTAAGACATGATATGCTTGGTGATGCAGTTTATACCGATTCGTTGGGTAAGTCATTCATTTGTTCTCCTGAAAGGATCTTCTATGCATATTTTTCAGGGGTACCTAGCCATTGGATTAAAAGGTATGCCATCCAGAGAACATGTCCAACGCGGGGTCAATTCAAAGACTATTGTGTTCACGTCAGATCAGAGGGGAATTCTTTCGCACACTCAAGCATCAAGACTACAGAAAGTCGTCAGAATCAGCAAGTTCATACGGAGTCAAGTCTCCTCAACAATGGCAATCATTGGCTTCTTTACCGCATTTTCATTTGCATTCTTGCTTGTTTGTTTAAACACTGCTTGTATATAGAAACTTGTCTATTTTTGAACGAAAATCTTAATGCAATAAGTATGCTTGTCTTGAAGTGTTCCTTTCATTTTTACTCATTCATTCGTTATCACTCTTTAAATGTTTTACTTGCATATTGATGCCAAATTTCCTAGTCTTATGCTTAGGTAAAGATTCAAAGGAGGATGACGATAACCTAAAACGCAAAAATCTTTAGTTGGTACGCTTTTGAGTAAGACCCTACTAACGATGTACATGCCTTGTTTCAATTCATAAACACCGGAGATATAAGGGAGATAAACCCTCGTTAACCCCTCTGAGCCTTCGAAGTAGGAGTTTCTTTTCTGTTCAGAAAAAACCTCATTTTAACCTTGGGGAGGGTAGTGTTCATCTAATCTGATCAAGCATTCAGAACTCATCAAGAGTGTGCATCCAAGGATACAACAATGGTTATCCATCAAAAGGTTGAGAAAAGTCAAAACCACAATGGCTATCAGCAACGTGCGTTAACTAACGATACCCCAATGGGTATCTCTCGCGCATCGGGAGGTAAACAAATGACGATACAATAATGGCTATCCCTCATCTACTAAAGACTCAGGCAGTCACGATCACCTCCAACAAATTAAAACAACGCAAAGATCAACGACTTGTTCAAAATGGAAAATACGAATAAGAAAGAAACAAAAATCCCCGCTAAGTCAAAACTTGAAAACAAGTCACTTAGGCAAGAGTTGGGGCATCCCGCTGGACTTCCAAATCGAAATTCAAAAGAATTTGTCCAGGCAAAAATTAGGGAAAGAAAGAAAGAAATTGAATAAAGCCTAAAAGGAAAGAAAAGTATTACTAATGAAAATCCTCATCAAAGACTAAAGTCGTCTGATCAGACACCAAAATCAGAAGTTAGTGACTGTCGTGTCCAAGAAACCACAGTGGTTCCTCAATCATCGCAAACTCTTCTCGAGAGATGAATGCTTGTATCGGGTCAAATGAATGTAGGAATGGAGAACATCATGGAGAATGGGTGGGTACCAAATAATTTTGAGCCTTAAATCCATTTTTTTTCTAAAACCGTGAACCATGCCACGTTACAACCCATAAAAGTCTTGACTGAAGCATGGGTCAATTCGAAAGCATGCTACAACGAGATAGCGTTTAACTGACTCCTAAGAGGTATGTTTGAATATCTGTGTTGGCATCATATGCTTGAATTATCTTTCATAAAAAAGAATTTGTAAATGTTTCTCTCTAGACTCGTTCACGACAGAGTTGTGACATCATTTCATTCAACGTTTTTCAAAAAAAAACTTCAAGACTTACATATGTGTTGCATTAGAATTATCATTCTCATAATAAACATCCTTCTGCATACAAAACAACTGATTGACATCAAGTAAGTTTACACAATGAACAATCGGTAAAGAGCTCAATCTTATCAGAGAAGAGAGGCTTGAATACCCTGTTGAAGCAAGAGTCAGCTGCCACAAGAGAAATGACTAATCCAGAGGCATGTTAACCAGTGTTTCTATCCAGAGAAAATATCTTGGTGCTTCACAATCTGAGTATCCTTCAAGGATGAAGTTAGCAGAGTCCGCCAATCTGGGGCAATCAAGTCGAGAATCGATCTCTCCAAGCTCAGCCAAATCTGGGGCATTCCCTCAAAGTTATCAATCAGAGGTTATCACGTCGATTAATCTCTTCAAGCTGTCAATCAGAGGCTATCACGTCGATAAATCTCTTCAAGCTCGATCGATCAGAGGCTATCACATCGATAGATCTATCCAGAATTCATTCAACCAGGGGCAGTTACGTCGAGATTAGATAAATCTCTCCATGAAAGTTGTAATCAAAGCAGTTTATTTCGTGACTCAAGACATTGGGGCAGGCCACCTCATATCATATTATGTTACGAATATTCCGGTTTTCTATTCAACATAGGTCTTCTCAGAGATCCCCCAGACAAGGGCATTCCTCATCCGTACTTGCAAAGTCGCTCAAGCCAATTATGTTACACGAGATCACTACAATCAACTAAAAGCATCATAACGGTCACTCTGACCTCACAAGCGCACGAAGCTGCCTTCATCTGCTACAGACAATTTCAAACCTGATTCCCCAAGTGAATTCAGAAAATTCAGGGTCGTCTTTTGACTTAGAACGCGCAAGTGCATCCCCAGTGGAGTTAATCAAGAACATCCCCAATGAAGCTAAACTAGGGAATTCGCAGAGCCCAACCGGGGCACTCGTAAGTGTCCATGCCCATCTCTTATCCCTAAGTAATTCAAGAGATAATTCCCTAGTGTGCATAAACTTGGGGCAGGTATTCGGAGAGATACACATGGTGTTCAACATCCATTCTTTGGCATATTCAGTTCTATCATCCTATCAGCAGTTCAGGATGTTTGGAAGTCTATACGGATTATCTCTTCACCAACGGTACGATTCAGAATCCAGCAGTGTACCTGAAGACTCGCTTCGTCAACAATTCAACCTTCAACAGAGTTATCAACAATCTACAGTATTGTGAGCTCCCCAGTGCAAATTCTTCCCAATATCCCCAACAACCTTTGATACTGCAGGCTTCCAACATCGATATATATTAGTGTCCCCAGTGATGAGCAATGGTTCCCAGTAAGCCTTCTCTTATCCCCATGAAGTTTATTTCTTTGCACTGCATATAGTTATCACTACATAACATTACATCCTCAAAAGCGCGTAGCCGATCCATCAGAATGGATCTTTGCGACAAAAGTAATTTAAACATGCATATGAAGCATAAGCCGGATCATGTACCTTACACAAAAGACCTGAATTATTCAAGGAAAACAATACATCCCTATAAGAGGATATCACCCCCAAAATCCCTAGTCGATGACCTTCACCTTTTCGATGCCCAAAAAAATCAATACACTTTGTCGTTCTAAAACACAGTTCTTGTCTGGTAGTCAGTTCCCTAAACACTCGTCCGTGTCTATTCCTAAACACTCATCTGTGTCAGTCTCTCAAACATTCGTCCGTGTTTAACCTTTTGATACTCGTCTGTATCTTCTTTCAATACTCGTCCGTATTTCAAACACTCGTCCGTGTTTACCCTTTGATACTCGTCCGTATCTTCTTTCAATACTCGTCCGTATTGATCCAAACACTCGTCCGTGTTTAACCTTTGATAATCGTCCGTATCTCCTTTCAATACTCGTCCGTATTGATTCAAACACTCGTCCGTGTTTAACCCTTTGACACTCGTCCGTATCTCCTTCAAGATTTGTCCGTATTGATTTGCACACTCGTCCCTGTTTAGCCTTGGACACTCGTCTGTATCTTCTTTCAATACTCGTCCGTATTGATTCAAATAATCGTCTGTGTTTAACCTTTGATACTCGTCCGTGTCTTCTTTCAATACTCGTCCGTATTGATTCAAACACTCGTCCATGTTTAACCTTTGATACTCGTTCGTCTCTTCTTTTAATACTCGTCCGTATTGATCCAAACACTCGTCCATATTTAACCTTTGATACTCGTTTGTATCTTCTTTCAATACTCATCTGTATTGATTCAAACACTTGTCCGTGTTTAATCATTGATACTCGTCCGTATCTCCTTTCAATATTCGTCCGTATTGATTCAAACACTCGTCTGTGTTATACCTCCCTTGTATTGGTGTCACGCTACGTTACAACTTCGATCTCTTGTATTGGCATCACGCTACGTTACAAGTCCGACTTCTCCCTTGTATTGGCATCACGCCATGTTACAAGTCTTTTCTATCCTTGTGTTTACATCATGCTAACTCCCTTTTAATCATCATGTCCTGATCTATGTATTCCTGTTAGCCGTCGTGTCCTGACCGGTACCTCTCTTCGAATCATCGTGTCCTGATCGATGTATTTCTGTTAGCCGTCATGTCTTGATCGATACCTCTCTTCGAACCATCATATCCTGACCGATGTCTTCCTTTTTGTTATCGTGTCGTGACCAATACCGCCACCTTCTTAGAACCTGAGATCGCCCGTAGGCTAGGTTCTTCCCATAAATCATCTTAGAACTTGAGATCGCCCGTAGGCTAGGTTCTTCCTTAGATCATCTTGGAACCTGAGATCTCCCGTAGGGTAGGTTCTTCCTTAAATCATCTTCGAACCTGAGATCGCCCGTAGGCTAGGTTCTTCCTCAGATCATCTTAGAACCTGAGATCGCCCGTAGGCTAGGTTCTTCCCATAAATCATCTTCGAACCTGAGATCTCCCGTAGGCTAGGTTCTTCCTCAGATCATCTTAGAACCTGAGATCGCCCGTAGGCTAGGTTCTTCCCATAAATCATCTTCGAACCTGAGATCGCTCGTAGGCTAGGTTCTTCCAATAAATCATCTTAGAACCTGAGATCGCCTGTAGGCTAGGTTCTTCCTTAGATCATCTTCGAACCTGAGATCGCCCGTAGGCTAGGTTCTTCCTCAGATAATCTTAAAACCTGAGATCGCTCGTAGGCTAGGTTCTTCCCATAGATCATCTTAGAACCTGAGATCGCCCGTAAGCTAGGTTCTTCCTTAGCTTATCTTTGAACCTGAGATCGCCCGTAGGCTAGGTTCTTCCCATAGATCATCGTCGAACCTGAGATCGCCCGTAGGCTAGGTTCTTCCTTAGATCATCGTCGAACCTGAGATCGCCCACAGGCTAGGTTCTTCCCATAGATCATCGTCGAACCTGAGATCGCCCGTAGGCTAGGTTCTTCCCATAGATCATCTTAGAACCTGGGATCGCCTGTAGGCTAGGTTCTTCCTCAGATCATCCTAGAACCTGAGGTCGCCTCTTGGCTAGGTTCTTCCCAATACTGTCATCGTTGAACCTGAGATCGTCTCTTGGCTTGGTTCTTCCTTAGATCATCTTAGAACTTGATATCGCCTCTTGGCTAGGTTCTTTCCATATATTTTGTCTTAGAACCTGAGATCGTCCTTAGGCTAGGTTCTCTGTCAAATCACCCTCATTGTTTCACCTTAGGATCATAGGTTTCCTGTAGACCTCTTCCGTTGTCTTTTCATACCAACCTTTGTCTTGTATTGGCATCACGCCACGTTACAAGTCCAACCTCCGTGTTTTCACTAAAAAAAATTCTAGCTGATACCACAAAAATAAATAAATATTCGCATTTCCTCCCAGGATAAATTTTTGGCATTAATATTTAATCATCTTCAACCTTGAACTTCCGAAAGGCATGTGCCAATCGTACTTTCAGGTTTAAGACGATTAAATAGGGGAAGCTGTAACACCCCAAATTTGTCCTACCCATTTGCTTTTATCTAGCTTACGCATCTTACACTCTTCACTCCATCTGCATTCCCTCCGTTAGGTCATTTTGCACGTCATGCATCGTTGGTCAATAATTTGGCATGGGATCAGGGATTTCGAGGAATCATGGTTGTTGTATGCTTTGAATCTCTCATCTTCACACAAACTTGTTTCAGGTATCTCAACAAAAATGCAAGTATTAAGGTTGATGTCTCTATACTCAAGGTCATCTGATGAATAAAGGGCTGGATTATATCAAAAGTTACTCTTCTCAACATTTTGGCTTCATTCAACACATGAAATAGCTTCAAGGTTGTATACAACTCAAGTCACTCACAAGTCACCCAAAGGCTGTAAACTCCAGTATTGAAGGTCATATCCTTGCATTTATCATCTTCACATGAATCCGGGTTCATTTTCTCAAATATGTTAACTCCAAGAGGAATTCCATAAGAGGTTTGTTTATCAGTGCGTCTAATTATGATCTCAAGATATCCATCCAAAAGGCTTCGAACTTAGGTATGGAAGTTCTTGTGCATCATCATTCAATTTGATAGCTCTTTTCTAAGCCATGGGCTTAGACGTGGAGGTCCTTCAAGATCATATTCTTGTGCTTACAATCATTATCTGAGTTAGGGTTTATTTCCATATTCATGTGGTGGCTGAAAGGTTTTCTTATGAGGTTATATTCATTAGGGAAGAACGTGATTCTTTAGTGCATTGCTTGGATCAATATGGTTCTATATCAATCAGGGTTTGAGAGATTAGGATTTGTGTTCATGGTCGTTGGGAATTTCCTATTTTATTAAGATACTTATTTTCATCAAAAGACAAAGCCACCTTCCCGAGTTACTTCAGTGAGCAGAAAAATTAGGGTTGGAGTTGTTAGGGTTTATATTTCATCATGGTTGGGTTTTCTGAATTCAATTGAATATTCATTACTCTCCAAAGTGGGTTTGGTATAAGAATTAGACTCTAAAGTGGTTATGGCATTACTCGAATTTCAAGTCATTATGCAAAGGAAGGAATAAGAATGAATCAAGTTGCTATGGATGAAGACTTTACTTACAAGGAAGCCATACGTTTGAATTAGGGTTTTATTATTGGTGGCATAAGGTAGTGACGGGTCTAATACACCACGTCACTTGGGATCGGTGTTTCTTTATTGACTATTGTGATACGGTGGGAAGAACTGACTGTTTTTTTGGAATGCTGGTTCGCGTTTTGCGTTTTGTTTTCGCAAAATGTCGTGGTAAGCAAGAGTCGCCATCGACTTTTATTTTATCCAACAAGGAAAGGACAAAAGCATAGAAAAATTCCTTTTTCGAGATATTTCTGAGTATGGGGGGTAGATTATAGAAAGGGAAGGTATTAGCACCCTTTCTATCCGTGGTTATCCACGGGCTCTTAGGTACTTGCTCATTGTTTTCAAAATTGTTTTCTTTGTGTTTGTGGGTTTGAAAAGTTTTTGTTTTTAACTTAGATTTAACTCTTGCTTCTGTCTTCAAGAGTGTAATCAAGTGCTTTTTGAAAACTTTGTTCGAAAAAGTATAAGTGTGAAAGAGTTTTGTTTTAAATGAGCAAGTATCTAAGAGCTAATCTACCTACTCGAAAAAGGAATCGTTCTATGCTAATTTCCTTTAGAAAATGCTATCCCACTATTAGTGAGTAGGTAGCACCGTCGTTGGAGTTTAAGGGTCAATTTGAATGAGGGACATACGGTCACTAAAGCAATGTTAGGACGCTTTAGCGGTAACCCTAATGTCTTAGATCATTTGTTTGAGGCAACAATATCTGAGGCAACCATTTCGAGGCAACTATGATCTTTTAGATAAGAGGACGACCTCTAAAACGACCTATACTCAATGACCGTTTACCGAAGGCAACCAAGTGGGAGTATACCCTAGGAGTACGCATGTGCGAGTGATTCAATTTTAGATTAGTTATATTTGCACATTTTTAGGGTTATCTAACCGTTTTAAAACTAATCATACATTCTTGTCATGCATCCTAAATCATACATCTAACAATTAATATTTTGCGGAATTTAAAATGACGAAATTAAACTAAGCTATTACAAGGCTTCGGGTATTTACATAGCAAAAAACAAACCCTTCGAAATTAAAGCGATAAATGTAGAATAAACGTCCTAATTAAACTATTACATCCCATGAGCAGTTACATTAAATATCGTAAAAAATAAATAAAAGCGGTAAAGGTAAATAAACGTCCTAATTAAATTATTACAAACTGTGAGCATATACAATAATTGGGAAAAATAATAATAAAGCGCGCGATTAAAAATTAGATCAACGAGAAATTAGGGTTTTGACCCTTCAATCCTAATTAAAAAAAGAAAATGTTTTTTTTGTTGTTTTTAATATTTTTTTAAGAAAAGAAATTAGATTTTTAAATTAAATGCAAAATTGATTGGTTATTAAATTAATTAATGAAAATAATTAAATGACATATTTTTGGGTTTTTTTTATTTTAGGAAAGAAATAAAATAATTAAGTTAGTAATAAAACCTATTCATTCTAATTAATTTTAATTATGTAAAAAGAAATTAAAGTTGTCTAATAATTAATAACCTAATTAAATTAATTACTTTTTTTAATAAAAATAAATATCTTGAATTTAATTGGATAGAAAAATGTTTCGTGATTTTTTTGATAAAAAAGAAAATAATTTGATGGGTTAGTAAAATAAATAAATGAAATAATATAAATATAAAAGAATTCGAGAAAAGCAAACTGGGCCTGCAATGTGGGGGTGCAATCATCAGAAATCTCTAGGCCCGAATCTTCGAAAGCTTCATGCTCTAACTATGGTGTTTTTTTTTATTCTTGCATGGAATCTATGATTCAAACATCCATAACTGTTCTATATAAACTCAAGCAAACGTTAGCATACCATGAAATATGATTAAAATTAGAGATTCGAAATTTAAAATTTTACCAAACCGGTATTGTCAAATGGGGGCGTGCTAGGCGTGTGATGGATTGCTCTTGGGCCTTGTAAGACTCTTGAGGACTTCAAGAGGATGGTTTGAGGCTTGATGTCAATTGAGAGAGACTGGAACCTCGAGATATGACTTGCACCAATTCTTTGATTTCTGGAGAGCTTTTTGAAGAGTTTTTAGAGAGCTTTTTGAAGAGCTTTTTGAGAGATTTTTAGAGAGGATTTTCGTCCCTTTCAAGCTTTTATGGCTCTATATTTATATAATAGAATGAGGAGATAAGAAAGCATGGAAAGAATCTCCCTCATAATGTTGTATTTTAAGACCATGATCAAGATTTGAAAAAAAAATGCCATATTTGATGATTTTATGCCATTTTCACATGTGGATGAACCTGGACATATTTGAAAAGTTATTGCATGAAATCAATTGACATAAACCAGCATAAAACTTTCCCAAAATGGATTCACATCAAAATTTACATTATTTCCATTATTTATTTATTTAATTCTGAATTTTAATGAATAAAATATCAAAATAAATAGCATAAATAGTAGAAAAATGTATGGGTGGGCTTAGAGGTCGTGGACCATATTAGGAATGAGTTTCAAACTTGAAAAGATAGGCCCATTTGGGAAAAATCCAAGTATGGTCAATATTTGCTTTATGCATTTTTTCAAAAATTGTCCAACTTTGACAATGCATATATCTCTCAATTGTAAACTTATGAGGGTGTTCTTGGACTTTTTAGAAAGCTTGAGATGTCCTCTAATCAACCCTTTTTGTCTCATCTCATTTTGATATTCCATGCTCAAGTTATAAGCTTTGACAAAAAAGGTGTTTTTGTTGACTTTCAAAAATGACCTATAATGTCCAAATTCATAACTTCTTGTAAGTGCATTTTTTTATCTTGAGATATGAAGATGGATTGTAGGAAATTGCATCCTATTCAAAATGAGCTTTGGATGGGTCATTTATCATAAAGTATAAGAAAGTTATGCTTGGTCAAAGTTGAGTTGACTTTTCCTACAAAACCCTAATTTAACAACTTTTGCATCTTGATGAATTTTGAGCAATCCTTTATGAATCATGATCAACCCTTGATCGAATGATGAAATATCCTTCAAAATGATAATGTTGACAAAAAATCTTGAAGTTTGACTGTATGTAGGTCACAGTTGACTTTTGCCCTAGCACAGTCGATTTTTGGACCTTTGAGCAATTGACTGAGCAAACTTCCTCTGCAAGGCTTGAAATTTGACATGGATGATATTGACAACATATTAGGACATTGGTGAGAACTTTAGCTCATTTGGACTCAGTGATCTTGATGCAACAGAAAACCCTAATTTGGGGTAGACTGCCTTAGGAGAGAGCTTGTCTGGCCAACCCTTGGACTACCTTGAGCAACTTGAGGATCTTTCTTGCAATGTTTTGAGAAATATGGGAGGGCAAATTTTAGGGGTACAACAGCTGCCCCTGTTCAATCTTCTTAAACCTGAGGATGTAGATTGGCTTTCATGCCTTTCGTGATCCGAAGGTGGAAGATGATTGAACACTAGAGTGCCCAGAAATTTGCACTCGCATGAAGTGGTATCAGCCTTGTGATGTCGGGAATGGGATTACAAATTCCATTTGGAAGAGTGTCGATCGCATAAGAGATTCCTTAGCGAGAGCTTGTATACCTGTTGTTGTTTAAAGATTCCGCTGGGGAAGTCTATTTTTGTTGAGAGTTAGGAACTTGCCTGTACTTCAGATGAGAGAACATCTCTGCTGAGTTTTAAGAACTTGCTCGTAATTCAACTGAGTGGGAAACATCTTCATCGAGATTTAAGAACTTGCCCGTAATTCAACTGAGGAAACTCTATTGAGATTTAGGAACTCGTCTGTAATTCGACAGAGGAACACTGCCGAGATTTAGGACCTTGTTTGTAATTCAACTGAGGATAATTCTGTTGAGATTTAAGAATTGGTCAGTACTTCGACTGAGGGAAACATCTTCATCGAGATTTAAGAACTTGTTCGTAATTCAACTGAGGAAACTCTACTGAGATTTAGGAACTCGTCTGTAATTCGACGGAGGAACACTGCCGAGATTTAGGACCTTGTCTGTAATTCAACTGAGGATAATTCTGTTGAGATTTAAGAACTGGTCAGTAATTTGACTGAGGGAAACATCTTCATCGAGATTTAATAACTTGTCCGTAATTCAACTAAGAAAACTCTGCTGAGATTTAGGAACTCGTCTGTAATTCGACGGAGGAACTTTGTCGAGATTTAGGACCTTGTCTGTAATTCAACTGAGGATAATTCTGTTGAGATTTAAGAACTGGTCAATAATTCGACTGAGGGAAACATCTTCATCGAGATTTAAGAACTTGTCTGTAATTTAACTGAGAAAACTCTGCTGAGATTTAGGAACTCGTCTGTAATTCGACGGAGTAACTTTGTCGAGATTTAGGACCTTATCTGTAATTCAACTGAGGGTAATTCTGTTGAGATTTAAGAACTGGTCAATACTTCGACTGAGGGAAACATCTTCATCGAGATTTAAGAACTTGTCCGTAATTCAACTGAGAAAACTCTGCTGAGATTTAGGAACTTGTCTGTAATTCAACGGAGGAACTTTGTCGAGATTTAGGACCTTGTCTGTAATTCAGCTGAGGAAAACTTTGTTGAGATTTAAGAACTTGTCAGTAATTCGACTTGGGGAAACATCTTCGTCGAGATTTAAGAACTCGCCCATAATTCAACTGACAAAACTTCTCTGCTGAGATTTAGGAACTTGTCTGTAATTCAACGGAGGAACACTTTTGTCGAGATTTAGGAACTCGCCTGTACTTCAACTGAGAGAAACATCTCTGCTGAGATTTAAGAACTTGTCTGTAATTCAACTGGGGAAACATCTTCATCGAGATTTAAGAACTCGCCCGTAATTCAACTGAGAAAACTCTGCTGAGATTTAGGAACTCGTCTGTAATTCGACGGAGGAACTTTGTCTGTGTTGTACCCCAAAATTTTCCCTCTCATTTCACCAACATTTTCTCATCACAAGACTCTTGGAGTTCAAGATCAAGCTAGGGTTTGCTCTTCTCAAGGCACCTCCCTACACTATTGACCTAAATTAGGGTTTGAGTTTTCACAAGGATGTTTTGACCTACAATGCCCAAAGTGACTTTCATACTTCATGTTGGGTTCACAAGTTTTCCCACACCAAGTTTCAAGCCTTGATTCAAATCTTTGCCCAGTCAATTGGACAGTTGACCTAAAAATCAGCTGTATTGGGGGAAAAGTCAATTGTGGCCAATTGACAGTCAAACCACATGGAATTTGACCCACATCAACATTATGAACTCATATGAACCATTTGATCAAGTTTGGATCACAATTCCACAAGAAATTTGATCAGATCACCAAAAGGGCAAAATGGTCATTTTTAGGGTTTTGACTACACAAAGGCAATTTTTGACTGTTTGACCTAGCCAATGGCAAACCAAGCACACATATGGACTCAAGGACTCAATGACATTGACTTGACCCATTCAATAAGATCTCAAATGCATAGGATTGACAGATGAATTTTTCAGTCAACTGATCAAAATTTGACTGTATACTGAAAAGTCAAACTTTGACTTTTTGGTCAAAATCAAGTGCCAAGAGTTATTTTTCATCAAGACATGTCAAATTATGAAACTTGTCCATCAAGAAACCCAAAAATGCAAATTAGGGTTTAAAATGGAAAATTTTCATAACTTAGAAATTTTCTAAGTTATGAAATTTTCTTATTTTTTCCTAACATTGTCCCATTTTTTCACCAAGATAAAAATGTATTCAAACAAAACTTGCAACATGAAAGTTGTATTCCATCACAAAGTCTACAACTTTGATTCACAAAGTTTTCTCAAAAGAAGCTTGCATCTCAAGTTATGATTTTTGGAACAAGGGTACCTAAAACTTTTAACTTAGAGAAAAGTTGCCCTAATCTAGGCAGGATTTTGACCCATTTTCTTGTCCATTTTTCACATAGTTCTACTTGGAGTTTCAAGTTGCATTACAAAGATGGATTATAGTACATGTTCCAAGCTTTTCAAATTGTCCAAGAACTCCTCAAACACCCTTGTGGTTAGAGAGAATTGAATTCACAAAGTTGGCAAAAACTCACTTTTGTTCATGGCCAAGGCATGTTCATAGCAACTTGCATTTTCAAATCAGCTTGTGTAATGCTAGCTTGCAGGCCTCAAAACCAGTTTACACACCTTAATTTAATGCATAACCATTGATTTGAGGGATTATTTTGTTCATTTGGGCATTACATGCAAGTTTAAGCCTTAAGTAGTAAAAGGTGAATTGCCATTTTTGCCTAAAGTTGCTTTATGTCAAATACTAAATCCTTGAGGCATGGGGCCAGATCTTTGAGGCAAGATCAAGTCCACAAATTCCAGTTATCAAGAAAAAAAGAGGCAGCATGATAGGAAGGCTGGTACAGGTCTATAACATCATTGCCACTTTCTTGCTTCAAGTAGAAGAAACATTGCAAAACAAGACCAACTCTCATTTTCTGTTAACACAAGCCAAAACAAACTTTGCATACAAGTTCCATACATCAAAACAGACCTAAGGCATGACCCTTCCATCCCTCATACCTCCTAATACACAAAATCCCTGTTTTGCTGCAAAACAGGGCACTCCCTGCAGATTGAGTTCCACAACACAATTTGCTCGTGCATTTTTGCCCAAACCAGTTCAAACACCTCCCATACCATCCACCTGAGCTATCCTGATCATCCCTTGCAAGCTGTAACACCTCTAACACCCTTTGCCATTTTCATTTCCAAGCTTTGCAGGTGGAGTTCTACAACACGATTCAGTTGGTTTTAAAGCAAGCCAAGCATTGGAGAAACTTCCTTGGACCTCAGGCAAGCTCAACAGAAGCTCAAACACCATTGAAGATTGCTGCATTGCCCTACTCAATTCAAGCTGAAACAGGTATTTCATGGACTTCTATCTCTCTATTTAGGAATGGTTAGGCTTAGGTTTATGAATGAAATATGTTGTACTCATAGCCCTGAAGCCATACATATGATTAGTTTTCATTTACATTAAGTGTGCTAGGAGAATTTCAGCCATGAACATGTGAAAAAAGCTAGGTCAAATTTTAGGGCCAAAGAAATTCTCTCTGGTCTTTGAGAGTTAGATTTAATGCTTTATATGGTTAGATTCGTATTTAAATTCTCTACAAGTTTCATGTTTTAAGTTTTGTCAAAAGATCAAAGAAACAGGAGTTAGCATTTGAACCAAGAAGCACGCGCATATGTTGTTCAGAGGTTGAAGAAGAAGCTGGCTTGGGCTGGGCCTGTACAGGCTTGCTTTTGATACCCCCCATATTCAATTTGCACCCCCTGGCCCATTTATTTGATATTTATCATTTTTGTGACATTTTTATTTTTTTTCCTGACTTTATTATTTTCCATATGAAAAATAAAAATGACAAAAATAATTTTCCATATTTTTTCATATTTATTTGATATTTATTTCATTTTATTAAACATATATATGTAAATAATCTAGTTTCTTTTTATTCAAACCCTAAAAAATAATATAAAAAATATAATATTTTTTAATTATTATTTTTATTTACATTTTGAAAACATTTTCTTGAATATACATTTTTTTAAAATAATTAATTCTTTTATCTTTGTATATTTAAAATGATAAATATATATATACTTGTATATTTTATTTTATTAGATAATTAAGACAAAAATATAGAAATAATACATTTTTATTTTTATTAATATTTGACACTAAAAAATACTTTTTTTTAACAATATACTTTTATTTTTTGCATAAATTAATATATATTGTGTATAATTAATAAATATTGCCATTTATTTGAAAATTAGGGTTTTGCCCTAAATAACCAAAATAATTAAAATTGGACTTTTTTTATTTATATTTCACATTAAAAAATATATATCTTTTTCACATACATAAGAATCCTTTTGCATAATACACTTTTATTTTATATTTATTTAATTGTATTTATTTTAATGTTAAATATTGACTTGTACATTCGATATGGTTGTAATAACTTAGAATTTATTTCCTTGTCAAATATCCCCAATTCAAATTTGTATCCCCCTCCCTATATCATGTTGTAATAGCGTAGCATTTAAATTTTCGCACATTTAAAAGCTTTCAATTATACCATGCTTAGACCTAGGGTTTGTATGAAAAATCAATCAACAATTAGCTTGACCTAATCCAAGATAAACATGCATGAAAAACAATCATAATGCACACTTACACCCCTAGGGTTTCATCCACTTGTTACCTTCAAAAATGGGCCATGGTTGCATGTTGAGTACTTTGGCAAAACAAAAAGATCATAGTCCCTCGATGACGCTATCTGAGTTGCCTAAACAAAAATGATCAAGTCCCTCAAGAAAATTGCCAAAGATACTTGACACTATTGCTATCATGGTCTATACGATGACCCGCGCCTGTCCCGTTAACATCCTAACACAAGGTTGTTCATCAAACACAATGGTGAAACAACACTATTAAAAGGGTTAAAAGCATAAGAAAGATCTTTGAGTAAAATAGGGTAGATAACTCTTAGTTACTTGATCAAAGCTTGCAAAAAACAATTCTTGCTATTTTCAAAACACACTCCACAAACACAATTTCAAAACCCTACTTTTAAAACATTGAAAACTTTTCAAAAGACAAAAAAACACCTTTGTATACATTCAAACAAGAATCATTACAAAGGTTGCCACAACAATGGCCTCTTTTCAAAACATCTTCAAAAATCACACACAAAGCACCATTTCAAACATTTTAAAAGCACCATTTCAAACAATTGAAAATCAAAGCAAGTGATCTAAGCAAGTAACTAATAGCCCATGGATAACCATGGATAGAAATGGTGCTAATACCTTCCCTTTCTATAATCTACTCCCCGAACCCAAGAAAACATCTCAAAGGTCTTTCCTGTGCTTTTTGACCTTTCCTTAGGATAAAATAAAAAGTCGGTGGCGACTCTTGCTAAACCGAAACATTTGCGAACACAAACGCAAAACCCAAGTCAGTTCTCCCACCGTATCACAATCTGTAATTCAAATGAGAAAACATATCTGCTGAGATTTAAGAACTTGTCAGTAATTTAACTAAGGTAAAATCTTTAAAACTTTGAATTTGGTGAGAATTTAACCGCATACTTCCTGAAAGGTAAAGGTTAGTTGCATGTAATGCATGATATGTATCAGGAAATGATGCTCTCAAAATAAATGAGATTGTGTTGTATGATGCGTATATTCATGTGTCATGATGTATGGAAATGTAATGCTTTTAGCTGGGGAAAATAAATCTCGGATAGCTGCTGGAGAAAAAGAGTTGGATTCTTCATTTTCGTTGGGGATAGCGAATGAAGATGACTGTGAGAATAAACCTGCAGGAGAGGAAAACTCCGTTGGGGAATAAACTGATGAGGAGATTACTCTGTAGGGAAGAGATGCTTCGTGGAGGATTCTGCTGATAGATTCAGCTGGGGATGAATTACCGTTGCTGGTGATACTGAATCCTGTTGGGGATTGAATTCCTGTTTGTGAAAGGGATGAACTCTGCTGGGGATGATCCTTCAGTTGCGGTTTCACTGGGGATAACCTTTTAGACTCTACTGGGGACAATCTTCCAAAGTCTACTGGGGATGATTCTCCACACTCCACTGGGGAAGCTTTTTCAGACTGCGCTGGGGAGAATTTCAAACTCCATTGGGGATATCTTGTACTTTACCGGGGAATATTCCTATACTCTGCTGGGGAATATTAAGACCCTTCAGTGCTGATGGTAAATAAACTCTGCTTGGGGAGAATATTACCGATTCATTCACAGTTGCGAGTCTCAGCTGGAGAGTTAACATTACTGCCCTTTTCTTACTTTGCAGGGAGTGAATGTTACTGGGATGCGTGCTGAAGATATGACGATGGCTTTGCATCGAGACTTTTCTGCCCCTGTATCTGCGGGAGAAGGTGCCTGCAGAGGCCTTGTGGATCGAGTATTATCCCAACCTATGAGGTGCTTGGTAATTGCCGATTGAAAGGACAAATCTTCTTCTGGTAGGCAAGTGACGAGATGACGGGACATAGTCATACGCTTTAATCCCTAACTTTTGCCTGGACTGTCTTTTCAGATTTTCAGTCCACCGGGATACCCTTTCTTGCCCAAGCCACCTTTTTAGGTTTTCGACTTGCCGGGTGTACAAATCATTTTTGTTTTTATCCCTAATTTTTTCCCGAACCCTTTTGGTTCGTCGGGATGCCCTTATTTTTGCCTAGGCCTGTCAACCTAGCGGGTCTTTGTTCATGCGCAGTATTTTCTGACTTTGTCCACGCTCTCAGGGTGTAGGGAGTTGTCACTGTCGGTAGTGTTATGTTGCCATACTACCAGAAGATGTTTGATCATGCAAGATTCGTTGCTGGAACTCATGCCCAATGCCCCAAGTGATTCAGAGGGAGATTTGCCCCTGGCTATTTGGCATTTTTGAGAGATTCCTTGAATCTTGACTTGACTGCCCCAGATGATGGACACTGATCGTGTCTGCCCCTTGGTTGGAAGTGCTTTTTTTCACTTGAGGTGACCCTTTTTATTGAAAAGGTTTTTGTTTACTAGATATTCATCGTGCGAATTTCTCTGTTGTTGAACAAATATTCATATGCAAGCAATGTTATTTTAAGAATTCAAAGCTTATGTCTGTTTTGAAGTTCTTTGAAAATGCAATTTTCAATAAAACAAGCGAATTTTTGTAAAATGTGATGTCAACTCAGGATTTACAGCAAGCCCTACAGGAGTAAGGATACCTTTCGTAACAATATGCTTTCGAGCTAACCCATGCTTCAGCTAGGACTTTTAAGGGTTATAACGTGGCATGGTTCATGGTTCAAGAAACAAAGGATAAAGGCTCAAAATTTATTTGTACCCACCCGCTCTTCGTGATGTTCTTCGATCCTAAACTCAGCTAATTGTGCATTTAGATCTCGTTTGAGTCTTTGCTCTGATATTCCAGTGATGGTTTGGATACTACCAGTCTATTTTGAACAGGCAGTCATTTTTATTGAGAGTTTGTAGGATCTCTTTCCTTTTGATTTTTATTATCCCTGTCTTTTGCCTGAACTGTTTGTTTTTGTGACTACAACCAGCGGGATGCCCCAGTTTTTTCTTGAGTCACCTTCATAGGTTTTGACTTATTGGGCTTTTATTTTGAGAGATAATGACTGCCTGTCTCGACGATTATAGGGAACCATCACTGTCTTTTGTTTGGAAGGACCTTTTTGCAGCCATTCATTGTGCACTTGGATTAACTAAGAAAACTACCCTGCCCCATGTTATAATTAAGGGTTTTAATTTGTGAAAAGAAAAACTCCAACTTCTTTGGCTCAAAGGGGTTGACAAGGGATTATCTTCCTTATAACTCCACTGTTTAGGATTTGAAACAATGTCTGTACATCGTCAGCAGGGTCTGTTCAAAAGCATACTGTAGAGATTTTTGATATCATTTTCGTCATCCTCCCTCTAAAGGCTCAGAATTTTTAATCGAGAGTTGATCATCACAAAAATGAAAGCAATTTGAATATAGTGAATACGAATGGATTGATTCAAAACAGACATATGCAATGCATTGATAAAGTAACAAAGTTTGACATGAATAAATGTCTGAACAATCAAAAGAAAATTACAAATTGAAAATTCTAATGAACAAAAAGTCTTCTCGTCTCAGGACTTGTCACTTCAAATGGTGAGCCTTGAAGGGATGGTAGAAGAACTCAGCCTGACCATCTTGGGTGAATTCCAATGCTCCTTCATCGATCAGGTTTTGAATTTTGTACTTCAGCTTCCAACAGTCGTCAGTATCATGCCCTGGGCTGTTAGAATGGTATGCACACTTTTCATCAGGATTGTAGTTGGGTGAAGAAGTCTTAGGATTTGGATGAGGTCCTACCAACGTCACCAGATTTAATCTTAACAGGTGTTGCAAAGCTTGGGACAACGGCATGTTGAGCTTGGTAAACTGCCTCTGATTAACCCGTTGTTTATGGCAAGGTTGTTGTTGGACCCGTGAGGTAGTAGCAACTTGGAAAGGTCCATTCTTCACTATACCAGACCCTTGTCTTCTTGGAGGCTGATTAATGACTTGGTCCCAGGCCTCGACTGTTTGCTTCATGCTGTTGTATATGTCTTGATGAAGCTGGTTGATAATGCTTCTCAGCTCTTCTTGTTCCCGAGCTAAGCTTTGGATAAAAGCCATCTGCCCCAGCATCTGGGTTCTCATTGCATCTACCTCAGCTTGCAATTGTTCCAGCCGTTCGTCCTTATTGTCTGCAGGACTTTTCTTGGCCAGGTTCGTAGCGAGGAGTGCTTTCAACTCTTCCTGCCCCTTGGATAGGTTTAGGAAAATGTCTCTGAACTGAGTTTCTTGAATTTGAAGATCTTGGTTGTCTGGTTGGAAAGCCATTGCTGAAATAAACAGCGAGAACATGAGAGACCTGTACTGGGAGACCTGTTATGCAATGATATGTATAATATATGTATGCAATGTTTTCAAAGATCTCGCGGGGTAAATAAGAAACTGTTAGAATTTGTTTGAAGAAACTTCGTGTCGTTAAGAGTCCTTCTTCAAGAGTCAAGCTCACCATATCGAGTGGGTCATAGCCACTGACTCAAGTCATCGTGTTTTGATCTCTATATGACATTGGCTAGAGGAAAATAAATCCCCTTTCCCCCTTGCTAGACATTTGATTTGCCATAACCTGCATCACAAACCCTTGAGATCCTTGAAATGGTTAAGGAAATGTTAAGGCATGATGTTATGATGTGTATGCTATGCATTTAAGAAAAAGTGTGAGGTGTTGTAAGTAAACCCTGCAATAAATTCAAATTATTGGATAAGGACTGTAAACAAAACCTGCAAGGAACTCATGTTGTCAGATAAAAAGAATGTGCAAGTAGTTCAAGTTTGAAGGCACACAAGTCACACAAACAGCCTTAAGTTTAGGCTTGCATGGGGTCTAGGTATTACCCTCTTGAAGTTCAGTTGGTTCAACCTGTCCTAGTAATAGTAATCGGGTTCTAGAGGATCTCAATATCATTGACCACCCTCGATCGGTCATAATTCTAGTTTAGCAACCTTTTCTTGCGGCCGGAGTCATCGCGAGAGTTTGGTCTCAATGAGTGTAGCATACTGCTACTTTTCTATGGCCAAGTTGGTCAATTATAGGTTCTAAGGTTAGCTGGTGCTTAATGACCCCTTAGCAGACCCATATTCTCCTCGTTGCGCCATAAGGGATATCGGTACAAACTAAAGTTCCATACCAATGTAGCTACTGCTTCAACCGTATCGGTCTACGTCGTACAGTTCCCTCACAGTCTATTGTTACTTACCTAAAAGGTATCCCCAGATCCGAGTTAGGATCTATAGTAACTCCGATTCAACCCACAAAGATAAAGCAAGCAGATCAAACAATCGAAAACAATATGAACTAATCGTAAGGTACACCCCACTTATTTATACTTCCCCAGCAGAGTCGCCAGTTCTGTGATACGGTGGGAAGAACTGACTGTTTTTTGGAATGCTGGTTTGCGTTTTGCATTTGTTATTCGCAAAATGTCGCGGTAAGCAAGAGTCGCCATCGACTTTTATTTTATCCAACAAGGAAAGGAAAAAAGCACAGAAAAATTCCTTTTTCGAGATATTCCTGAGTACGGGGGGTAGATTATAGAAAGGGAAGGTATTAGCACCCTTTCTATCTGTAGTTATCTACGGGCTCTTAGGTACTTGCTCAAATGTTTTCAAAATTGTTTTCTTTGTGTTTGTGGGTTTGAAAAAGTCTTCGTTTTAAAACTTCGATTTAACTCTTGCTTATGTCCTCAAGAGTGTAATGAAGTGTTTTGAAAACTTTGTTCGAAAAGTGTAAGTGTGAAGAGTTTTGTTTTGAAAGAGAAAGTATCTAAGAACTATCTACCTACTCGAAAAAGGAATCGTTCTCTGCTAATTTCCTTTAGAGGCAACAATATCCGAGGCAACCGTTTCGAGGCGACTATGATCTTTTAGACAAGAGGACGACCTCTAAAACGACCTATACTCAATGACCGTGTACGAAGGCAACCAAGTGGGGTGTACCCTAAGAGTGCGCATGTGCGAGTGTGTTATTTTCAGTTATTTTTATCTTTGTACATGTTAAAGGTGACCTAATTTGATTTTAAGATTAACATTCAGTCTTGTCATGCAAACCCTATTATCAAACATCTAGCAGTTGTAATTTGCGGAAATAAAATGCAGAATTTAAATTACAAGGCGTCAGGTATTTACATCGCCAAAGACAAACCCTTTGAAAAATAAAATAAAGCGTTAAAAATAATTAAATGTCCTATTTAACTATTACAATCCGGAAGAAGGTACATTATTGGATAAAAAAAGTAAATCACGGTGCAAAATTAAATCGGATGCATGATTAGGGTTTTGACCCTTTTGGTTAAAGAAGATATCTTTTTGTTGTTTTTATTTTAAGAAAGAAATAAATCCTAAATTACTTACTAAATTAATAAATTATTTAAATGAAAAATAAATTATTTTTGGAGTTTTTGATTATTTAGGAAAGAAATAGAATTAATTGAATTAGTAATTAAAACCTAATTAAATCTAATTAATTTTAATTATTTACAAAAAATGAATTAAAGTTTTCTAGAATTAAAACCTAAATTAATTAATTAGTGTTTATTAAGAAAAATAAATGTTTAAAGTTTGATTGAATAAAAAAAATATTTTTGTGATTTTATTTAATAAAAAAGGAATTTCGTGATTGGTTAGAAATTAAATAAAATAAAATAAAGTAAATAAAATAACTAAATAAAATATAAAGGGAATGAGGAATTGGGCCTGTTTGGAGGTCTAAGTAGCAATTTCTTAAGCCCAATATTGCTGGCCTTTTTTGACTTTCTCTGATCCAATATGCATGCATTGACCTGGACTATGGTGGACTTTCAACGTGGACCACCAGATCTGGCTCCTCGGCCATCTGGTGTTTGGATCATGAAGGAGCATGGTGGATTTGCAAGCCTGCGCGCACATTGGAACACCTGAAAAATAATAGCATTGAGGAAGAGGGGGACCTGGGATTCGAACCCAGGTCCTGAAGGGGTTTGCACGCTTGCTTTGCCACTATACCATATTGACTCAATTGTTATTATAACACAAATCAATGATAATATAATAAATCAAGAATTATTGGTCAGAAAAAAATAAAACGCGCGCTATATTTGAACTGGCCAGTGGATGGATGCCACGCATCATCCCTGACCTCTCAACTGTGGCCAAAAGTCTCACCACCTATACCAACGGACATGAGTCTGTAGCTACAAGCTTGCTCGTCTCAAAAATCCTTCTCAGGCCACAAAAATGAATTCCAAGGGCATGGTTGTATTCGTCTCACCCTCCCGGTCACAACCATGTCCATTATGTGCTTCAATTCTTCCTGAAATAAAAAACCCTAAAAACAGAAACGAAACCCTAGCCATGGAGTTTCATGATTCAGAGCGCATAAATGAAATTGTCTATTACCATTAGCTTGCAAATGATATGAGGAATACAAATATGCTATTAGTTCATAAAAAAGATGCCTAATTCCAGAGTTACAAATTCAAGAACAGGGGTGACTATCGTGCGACTTACAGTGCATTAGGGCGTCTGAAAATGCTTAGTTTTGATCCAGGTAGCTTGTGTGAATGCCCAGGAAGCGATTGGAACAAGTCTCGTGTCCTGAAACTGCCTCTAACTTGGACTTTGATCTCTCACTTTTTTGTGAATTTTTCAATTCTTGTTCTGCCTCTCTCAACACTTTCCAACCCTGATTTTCGTGTGTTTAGCCTCCTTATGTATTGTGCTTTGCATTAGGGCAAGAAATATGGACCAAATCTCTCCATATCAATGCACATGAATTGGATTTGATTCCACCATTAAACCTTTCCAAATTTGATTCATTTCAATCTTTTTGCACATGATTTGATTTGATACGAATTTGATGGTGATGCTAGCTGTGAACAAAGCCTAAAACAATCAGAAAATCATGAGTTATTAATTCCTTGGATTTTTTATGATTTTATTTGATTTAAAATGAATAAATTCAATTAAAAATCAAATTAAATAATAAAAGTGAAATATGGGCACATGGCTGAAGCTAGGGCACGTGGGCAATGTTGCAAACTCAAATAAAGTGAAAAAGAATGGGCCCATTTGCAAAATTTGAAGTTTTGGGGATAGTTGACTTTTGGCAATTTTGCAAAAAAGTCCAACTTCAACAATGTATAACTTCTTCAATTATGAACTTTTGGAAGTGTTATTTGACTTTTTAGAAAGCTTGATATGTCCTATAATCAACCCTTTTGGTCTCATCTCATTTTGATATTCCATGCTCAAGTTATAAGCTTTGGAAAAAAAGGTGTTTTTGTTGACTTTCAAAAATGACCTGTAATGTCCAAGTTCATAACTTCTTGTGAGTGCATTTTTTGATCTTGGGGTATGAATATGGATTGTAGGAAATTGAATACTATTTAAACTGAGCTTTGGATGGGTCATTTCTCATAAAGTATGAGAAAGTTATGCTTGGTCAAAGTTGAGTTGACTTTTCCTACAAAACCCTAATTTAGCAACTTTTGAATCTTGATGAATTTTGAGCAATCTTTGATGAATCATGATCAACCCTTGATAAAATGATGAAATATCCTTCAAAATGATAATGTTGAAAAAAAATATTGAAGTTTGACTGTATGTAGGTCACAGTTGACTTTTGCTCTAACATAGTCGATTTTTGGACCTTTGAGCAATTGACTGAGCAAACTTCTTCTGCAAGGCTTGAAATTTGACATGGATGATCTTGAGAACATTTTAGGACATTGGGGAGCACTTGAGGTCATTTGGGCTCAAGGATCTTGATGCAACACAAAACCCTAATTTGGGGTAGAGTGCCTTGGGAGAGAGCTTGTCTGACCAATTCTTGAGCAACCTTGAACAACTCGGAGATTCTTCTTGGAATGTTTTGAGGAATATGGGAGGGAAAATTTTGGGGTACAACAACTATGAAAGTCTTTATTTCAAGCTCAAGTATGGCTACTTATGCTGCTATACATAACAAAGGGAGTATGCTGAAACAATCTTTAACGAAACCTTGTGGAAGTCTCTTTCATTCTGACTATGGAGTGTTTGGCATTACATGAATAAGGGAATCACGACTATGCATGATATTTACACCATTAAAGGAGTATTCGAAGTTAAATTCCATGGAAAATATAAAAGATAATACTTTGAGCACTTAAGAGAATTGATATTGAACTTAAGATATTCAGTACTCCTAATTTCCTCACACTATCAACTGTCATCGGAGTTCAATTTGAAATAAAAGAAAGAAATAAGTGAAGCTTCTCCATTAAATTCCAAGTTCCATACCAGAGTTACTTAAAAAAGGAATATACAATTTGAGAAAAGGCTTTAAGAATAAAGAATTACAAGATATTATTCTACAAAATCTAAACATCATGTATAACTTCATGTTTCTTCCACACTAAAATCCATATCTTTCATGCTTCTGACTTTTGTTCTCTCGATTAAGTCTTCATTCTTCATGATCAAAACTAGAAACACGTCGCATCCTTGTCTCATCAATATACTCAGCTTTGAACTGTCCATGCTTTCAAATTGCTCCAAAACAACCTACACAATCAAGAAAAAGGACCAAAACGGTGGCACTTGAGTAAAAATTAAAAGCTACCAAATTCATTTCATTATTTCCAAAACAGAAAAATTGATAAAACTTCTAAACAGCCCTGCAAACTTCATAACAAACCTACAGCCTCCTAACCAATTCCAACTGACTTCCCTAACTGCTTCATAACAACCAACTTGCAGCCTTCCAACTTCCAAAAAACCAGAAGCATAACAAAACTAAAAAAGCAGAACAGAAAACAACAAACTTCTAACATAATTTCTAACTTACCTAACCAACCTCCTAACCAATTCCAACTAACTTCCCAAACTGCAATAACCAAAAAACAGAATTCTAACTCACGAAAAACAACCAATAACAGAAATAACTGAATTCAGCTCTAACATATTTTCTAACAGACTAACAGAAATAAAAGCAAAGTTCATACTTGAAATGGATTCACTCTCCAATCCTGGAGAATCACCAGAAAAATCTCCTCGATCTCTCTCTTTGAGCTTCACGATTCATTCACAAAAATCACAGAAATTATCGAAAAGACTCACCAATCTCAAATTCTCTGCAATTTCATTAAACTCTCACTGAAACCCCCTTCAATTTTCTCTCAGCAAACTTTACACCGCATTCATCTTCATCATCAACTCTTTGCATCAAGGAGACAGTAACATCTTCATCAAATTTTTTGCAACGTTCTCCAACGCCAAGAACGAACTCGCCGTAACCATTTTTTATTCAGCAAATCTGCAACAAGATGCGGCCATCCATCATCAACCTTCAGCGTCATTAATCTTAAAAAGCAATACTCCACCATAAAAGTTGAAGCTGCAAGAACCAACAACATCGTAACAAAAATGCAGAAGAATGAAAACGCACGTTGGAGTTCACGCGTCAGGAATAACCAAAGAAGAAAACAACAGGAAACTCATAAATCAAGAACTTACCAGAAATTTCACTACTCTCTCTTTGAACTTCTTCCTTTTCGTTTAACCTAACAACATATACAACTCTGATTCAAGCAAGCGCGCCGATTCTTCTTCCGTATCGGAGTTCTTCTTCACCGTCTCCTCTTCCACCGTGATTCTTCAGGTGTGTCATTCTTACGTACTCACGTTCAGTTTCAATGGTTAAGAGATTTAAGAAATCAAACTCGAGAAGGAGAGGAAAAAGAAGAAAGTCATCCGGTGGTTTTTCGGCGTTGGATGCACCTTCTGCCAGTGTTGTGTTCCGTTTGCTATGTCCTGCTACTAGAATTGGCGGTGTTATTGGTAAAGGTGGTTCAATTATTTCAGAGATTTGCCAGGAAACAGGCGTTAAGGTTAAGATTGAGGAGATTGTCCCAGGATGCAGACAAAGAGAATTATTCAAACTAATACAATTATTCACAAGCAGATACAAAAGCCGAGAAAGAAGAAAACTCATGAAAAATCTGGGAACTCTCTCATCTCTTTCAGCAATCTCGCATCACCTTCATCAAAGCGTCGACGCCCCAACCTTCAATATCTATCTCAAGTACTCACCATATTTCAAGATCTGAACCTGCAACACGCACAACAACATGAATACAATTGTAACCTCAACGTCTTCCCAACAATTTGAGAACCTCCGCACGAGGATTCAACCAAACAACATCACAGAAGCGACAACTATTTGCGATTTAAACCAGAAGGAGAAGTAAAAAGAAGACGAGAGCTTACCAGAGCGTTTCATCCTCGTATCTCTTCCATCGTTGCCGGTGAGTTTTCAAGATCGAAGTGGTGAAAGAGATGGTGGCGTTCATGAACGAATTGGAGGAGTTAAGCAGACGATCTTTGTGTTCATCGTTTGTGGCCATAGAGAGATAAAAGAGATGAGATGAAGGGGTTGTTCGAGACAGAGGCGACGCTGAATGGACGACGTAAGTCTGAGGCAGAGAAGATATAATGATGAACAAAGACGAGTCTGAGGAGAGGAAGTTTGGATTACCGACGCTGGGGGGAAAACAACGGCGAAGGGAGGTTCTCTGTGAACCATAGCTGAACCAATCTTTCGTCATTTTTCCATTTCAATTAATTTTGATTAGTTGTATTTTGTTTAATAAAATAATATAATGCTGGAAAAAAACAAAAGATTATTTGGGCCGTATGACATTTCCTAAGCCTATTACAGCATTTTTGGAGAAGATTGGAGTTCATGGATAAAAAGCTCATTGGACTGAATTTAGTTTGGGCTTAATGTCTATTTCAGTTGCTTACCATACCCCTAATCCAGGATTTGCACCTCTTGTTGCATTCATGTTCTATTTTCTTGTTAATTCACTTATTTCGATTTTTATTTTAGTAATTGTTTGTGTGATTTATTCATGATTTTGATTAATTTTCCACATGATAAAATGATGCAAAATAGTAGCATATTTTTTAGAATTCTTTAGGACTTTTCTTTAGAATTTTATTAGAACTTTCTATTATTTCATGTTTAACAATCATTTTCATTATCATTTTAGCCAAGATTTCGTGACAGTAATGATGCAACTTTTGTGATGAGGAATGCCTGGAGGTTAATTCTTTGATCACTCACACGGAGCAGTTTTTGTAGAGTTTTATTATCGCTTGTGTGGCTTTAAAGAGGTAACAGGCTTCCTCCGTTCGGTATCATCGTGACTTTATTTTATCCCTCATTTCGCACTTTATTGCATTTCTTTATCGCAAACCATATGCATGCTAACATTAGGTAGATGTTTCCCTTTCATTCATCCTTGACTTAGGGCTACTAATGCACGATAACATTAGATTTAGAAATAGGCTAGTCCCCCTTTGACTTTTCTTTCTCCTTTTGCATATGCATTTAAAACAAAAACTTCTTTTTTCTTTCAAAATTCAAAACACTTTAAAACTACCGATGAGATCGTGCCTTTGCTTAGAATGGAAAATGATAAGCGGGTCTCTTCTCGATCTTATTGTTCTTCATCTCAAGCCTAGGTGTGGTTCAATTCTCAAAGACTCCTTTCATGACTAAGTAGAAAGGTGGCTAATATCTCTCTCTCGAGGTCAACTAGTCATTATATGCAATTAATATCGTTCGTTTAAAACACAAACAAATTCAAACCTTTTTGTGTGCCCAAGCACCTTTTTCTAAGAAACCCTTTTCAGGTAAGGACATGATTAATTTAATTCTGTGCCAACGCATAAGTCTCCAAAGGTCGAGCTATGGCAGAAGGCGGGATTAACTTCGTCCATAAAAAACACAAACAAACAAAAACATATGAGCCGAACTACGGTAGCTCTGATTCCTCAAAACGGATACGTAGGCATTGGGGTAGGGCCCAAGCGAGCACAATTTTATTTTCCCTACATTTTCCCCCCTTTCTTTAGCATGCATCCTTCCTTCAGTAGTATAATGAATAGTAAGCATAGATTAAACACACCCATCAGATAGATAACAAGAGTGGATACCGTAGAGTACTACGAGCGTGTGGGGTGCTAATACATTCCCCTCGTGTAACAGACTCCCTTACCCGATCTCTCGGTCGCAAGACCATGACTTCTCCCTTCCCAGGTTTTCTCGATGTTTACCTTTTCCTACGTGTGGGATAAAATACGTTCGATGGCGACTTCATTGTTTGATGATTTTCAGCCGGTTGTTTCAGCTGGCGACTTCACTGGGGAATAGGTCGACCAAATGCTGGTCCATCCAGGAGTCTCTCCTAGCTCTTGCTTTCTTTTCTTTGGGTGTTTATCTTTACACTTTCATTTTATTCATTCATTTTGTATATACTTGAGCTTACGTATGCATTGCATTTTACTGTTTTCCATATACTACTGTTGTACTGGATTTGCTTCTTGTTTGGGTGGGGATGCTACTATTGAGGTAAAAGGCCCAGTACCCAGGCCAGAGTGCACTAGGACACTAGGAATAGAGTGGGGGCATGACGGCTATAGGACGTGGTCCAATTAGTGCAGTCATGTCATATACCACGCTCTGATGAGGTTCAATTGGAGGTACTTTCATCATGCACGTCTGTGTTGCGATGGTTTTACTTTCAGGCGAACCCGTGATTTTCGAGTTACCATTGTCTTACCCTGACCTAGTTTTCACCCGTGAGTGGGGAGGGAATTTTTATCACAGGTACAGATGGGGACTATGTTCAGATAGTTACTCTTGCTCGGATGGTGACTACGCTCAGACGGTAACTATTGGTTCTGATGGTTATGTTCTAGATTTTTGTTGGTGACTTTATGCAGAGGCTATATTCTGTTGGTGACCGTATGGTTCTCAGATTTATTTTCTGAGTTTCTGACTTGTTTACCTGGAGATTCATTCGGGCCTTCGATCTTGGTATTCCCAGCATATTTAGAAAATTCTCAACAGTATCTGATGTTCCAGAAGCATTAATCTCGTACAATGGGAGATCTACATGGTACTTGGTTCTTATATATGTAGAAGTTATGTCAGACCTTTGATCTGATGATACTCATATGGTTCAGAACAGTGCAACAATCTTATTCAGGAATGATGGAACCTTGATCCTCTTTGATCTCATGCCTTTGCATACATAACATGGCTAACCACATGCTTAACATACATGTTCTATTATTTCCAAGGAATCATATTTGCAAACCTTGTGTTGAACTCTTCCATTCCTTACTTGCGCAAAATCAAAATAAAAGCACGCAAACTCGTTGGAAATGAAAGAACATGACACGACATTCATTCATGCACCCCATGCATATTCATGTATTCATAGCAGGTGCCCGAAGATTAGGGATTCTTACTCAGACCTGAGGCTTTCTTCAGGGGTTCAACTTGATTCTTACTGTCACATGCTCAAGGATCAGTTATGGAATAACTCCGAGTGGTGCATGCAAGCTTTGGACCGTGGTCAGAAATTTCTTCGAACAGGAAGATAATTGATTAAAGACTCAGATAAGCCAGGTCATGGAAACTCTGATGATGATGTCTATTATTTCTTTAAGACACGATATGCTTGGTGATGCAGTTTATACCGATTCATTGGGTAAGTCATTCATTTGTTCTCCTGAAAGGATCTTCTATGCATATTATTCTGGGGCACCTAGCCATTCGATTAAAAGTTATGCCATCCAGAGAACATGTCCAAGGCGGGGTCAATTCAAATACTATTGTGTTCACGTCAGATTAGAGGGGAATTCTCTCGCACACTCAAGCATCAAGACTACAGAAATTCGTCAGAATCAGCAAGTCCATACGGAGTTAAGTCTCCTCAACAGTGGCAATCATTGGCTTCTTTACCGCATTTTCATTTTCATTCTTGCTTGTTTGTTTAAACACTGCTTGTATATAGAAACTTGTCTATTTTTGAACGAAAGTCTTAATGCAATAAGTATGCTTGTCTTGAAGTGTTCCTTTCATTTTTACTCATTCATTCGTTATCACTCTTTAAATGTTTTACTTGCATATTGATGCCAAATTTCCTAGTCTTATGCTTAGGTAAAGATTCAAAGGAGGATGACGATAACCTAAAACGCAAAAATATTTGGTTGGTATGCTTTTGAGTAAGACCCTACTGACGATGTACATGCCTTGTTTCAATTCCTAAACACCGGAGATATAAGGGAGATAAACCCTCGTTAACCCATCTGAGCCTTCGAAGTAGGAGTTTCTTTTCTGTTCAGAAAAACCTCATTTTAACCCTGGGGCGGGTAGTGTTCAGCTAATCTGATCAAGCATTCAGAACTCATCAAAATTGTGCATCCAAGGATACAACAATGGTTATCCATCAAAAGTTTGAGAAAAGTCAAAACCACAATGGCTATCAGCAACGTGCGTCAACTAACGATACCCCAATGGGTATCTCTCGCGCATCGGGAGGTCAACAAATGACGACACAATAATGGCTATCCCTCATCTACTAAAGACTCAGGCAGTCACGATCACCTCCAAAAAATCAAAACAACGCAAAGATCAACGACTTGTTCAAAATGGAAAATACGAATAAGAAAGAAACAAAAATCCCCACTAAGTCAAAACTTGAAAACAAGTCGCTTAGGCAAGAGTTGGGGCATCCCACTGTACTTCCAAATCGAAATTCAAAAGAATTTGTCCAGGAAAAAAATTAGGGAAAGCAAGAAAGAAATTGAATAAAGCCTAAAAGGCAAGAAAAGGATTACCAATGAAAATCCTCATCAAAGACTAAAGTCGTATGATCAGACACCAAAATCAGAAGTTAGTGACTGTCATGTCCAAGAAACCACAGTGGTTCCTCAATCATCGCAAACTCTTCTCGAGAGATGAACGCTTGTATCGGGTCAACTGAACGTAGGAATGGAGAACATCATGGAGAATGGGTGGGTACCAAATAATTTTGAGCCTTAAATCCTTTTTTTTTCTAAAACTGTGAACCATGCCACGTTACAACCCATAAAAGTCCTGACTGAAGCATGGGTCAATTCGAAAGCATGCTACAATGAGATAACGTTTAACTGACTCCTAAGAGGTATGTTTGAATATTTGTGTTGGCATCATATGCTTGCATTATCTTTCATAAAAAAGAATTTGCAAATGTTTCTCTCTAGACTCGTTCACGACAGAGTTGTGACGTCATTTCATTCAAAGTTTTTCAAAACAAAAACTTCAAGACTTACATATGTGTTGCATTAGAATTATCATTCTCATAATAAACATCCTTCTGCATACAAAACAACCGATTGACATCAAGTAAGTTTACACAATGAACAATCGGTAAAGAGCTCAATCTTATCAGAGAAGAGAGGCTCGAATACCCTGTAGAAGCAAGAGTCAGCTACCACAAGAGAAATGACTAATCCAGAGGCATGTTAACTAGTGTTTATGTCCAGAGAAAATATCTTGGTGTTTCACAATCTGAGTATCCTTCAAGGATGAAGTTAGAAGAGTCCGCCAATCTGGGGCAATCAAGTCGAGAATCGATCTCTCCAAGCTCAGCCAAATCTGGGGCATTCCCTCAAAGTTATCAATAAGAGGTTATCACGTCGATTAATCTCTTCAAGCTGTCAATCAGAGGCTATCACGTTGATAAATATCTTCAAGCTCGATCAATCAGAGGCTATCACATCGAGAGATCTATCCAGAATTCATTAAACCTGGGGCAGTTACATCGAGATTAGACAAATCTCTCCATGAAAGTTGTAATCAAAGCAGTTTATTTCGCGACTCAAGACATTGGGGAAGGCCACCTCATATCATATTATGTTACGAATATTCCAGTTTTCTATTCAACATAGGTCTTCTCAGAGATCCCCCAGACAGGGGCATTCCTCATCCGTACTTGCAAAGTCGCTCAAGCCAATTATGTTGCACGAGATCACTACAATCAGCTAAAAGCATCATAACGGTCACTCTGACCTCGCCAGTGCACGAAGCTGCCTTCATCTGCTACATACAATTTCAAACCTGATTCCCCAAGTGAATTCAGAAAATTCAGGGTCGTCTTTTAACTCGGCGCGCGCAAGTGCATCCCCAGTGGAGTTAATCAAGAACATCCCCAGTGAAGCTAAACTGGGGCATTTGCAGAGCTAAACCAGGGCACTCGCAGAGCTCAACCGGGGCACTCGTAAGTGTCCATGCCCATCTCTTATCCCCCAAGTAATTCAAGAGATAATTCCCCAGTGTGCGTAAACTTGGGGCAGGTATTCGAAGAGATTCACATGGTGTTCAACATCCATTCTTCAGCATATTCAGTTCTATCATCCTATCAGCAGTTCAGGATGTTTGGAAGTCTACCCGGATTATCTCTTCACCAACGGTACGATTCAGAATCCAGCAGCGTACCTGAAGACTCGCTTCGTCAGCAATTCAATCTTCAGCAGAGTTATCAACAATCTGCAGTATTGTGAGCTCCCCAGTGCAAATTCTTCCCAATATCCCCAACAACCTTTGATACTGCAGGCTTCCAATGTCGATATATATTGGCGTCCCCAGTGATGAGCAATGGTTCCCAACAAGCCTTCTCTTATCCCCATGAAGTTTATTTCTTCGCACTGCATATAGTTATCACTGCATAACATTACATCCTCAAAAGCGAGTAGCCGATCCATCAGAATGGATCTTTGCGGTAAAAGGAATTCAAACATGCATACGAAGCATAAGCCATATCAGGTACCTTACACAAAAGACCTGAATTATTCAAGGAAAACAATACATCCCTACAAAAGTATATCACCCCCAAAATCCCTAGTCGATGACCTTCACCTTTTCGATGCCCAACAAAATCAATACACTTTGTCGTTCTAAAACCCAGTTCTTGTCTGGTAGTCAGTTCCCTAAACACTCGTCCGTGTCCATTCCTAAACACTCATCTGTGTCAGTCTCTCAAACACTCGTCAGTGTTTAACCTTTTAATACTCGTCCGTATCTTCTTTCAATACTCATCTGTATTTCAAACACTCGTCAGTGTTTACCCTTTGATACTCGTCCGTATCTTCTATCAATACTCGTTCGTATTGATCCAAACACTCGTACGTGTTTAACCTTTGATACTCGTCCGTATCTCCTTTCAATACTCGTTCGTATTGATTCAAACACTCCTCAGTGTTTAACCCTTTGATACTCGTCAGTATCTCCTTCAATATTCGTCCGTATTGATTCGAACACTCATCCGTATTTATCCTTAGACACTCGTCTGTATCTTCTTTCAATACTCGTCCGTATTGATTCAAACACTCGTCCATGTTTAACCTTTGATACTCGTCCGTGTCTTCTTTCAATACTCGTCTGTATTGATTTAAACACTCGTCTGTGTTTAACCTTTAATACTCGTCCGTGTCTTCTTTCAATACTCGTCCGTATTTATCCAAATACTCATCCATATTTAACCTTTGATACTCGTCCGTATCTTCTTTCAATACTCGTCCGTATTGATTCAAACACTCGTTCGTGTTTAATCTTTGATACTCGTCTGTATCTCCTTTAAATATTCGTCCGTATTGATTCAAACACTCGTCTGTGTTATACCTCCCTTGTATTGGTGTCACGCTACGTTACAAGTTCGATCTCTTGTATTGGCATCACGCTACGTTACAAGTCCGACTTCTCCTTTGTATTGGCATTACGCCATGTTACAAGTCTTTTCTGTCCTTGTGTTTACATCATGCTAACTCCCTTTTAATCATCATGTCCTGATCGATGTATTCCTGTTAGCCGTCATGTCCTGACCGGTACCTCTCTTCGAATCATCGTGTCCTAATCGATGTATTCCTGTTAGCCGTCGTGTCTTGATCGATACCTCTCTTCGAACCATTGTGTCCTGATTGATGTCTTCCTTTTTGTTATCGTGTCGTGACCAATACCGCCACCTTCTTAGAACTTGAGATCGCCTGTAGGCTAGGTTCTTCCCATAAATCATCTTAGAACCTGAGATCGCCCGTAGGCTAGGTTCTTCCTTATATCATCTTGGAACCTGAGATCACCCGTAGGCTAGGTTCTTCCTTAGGTCATCTTTGAACCTGAGATCGCCCGTAGGCTACGTTCTTCCTCAGATCATCTTAGAACCTGAGATCGCCCGTAGGCTAGGTTCTTCCCATAAATCATCTTCGAACCTGAGATCGCCCGTAGGCTAGGTTCTTCCTCAGATCATCTTAGAACCTGAGATCGCCCGTAGGCTAGGTTCTTCCCATAAATCATCTTCGAACCTGAGATCGCCCGTAGGCTAGGTTCTTCCTCAGATCATCTTAGAACCTGAGATCTCTCGTAGGCTAGGTTCTTACCATAGATCATCTTAGAACCTGAGATCGCCCGTAGGCTAATTTCTTCCCATAAATCATCTTAGAACCTGAGATCGCCTGTAGGCTAGGTTCTTCCTCAGATCATCTTCGAACCTGAGATCGCCCGTAGGCTAGGTTCTTCCTATAGATCATCTTAGAACTTGAAATCGCCCGTAGGCTAGGTTCTTCCTTAGCTCATCTTTGAACCTGAGATCGCCCGTAGTCTAGGTTCTTCCCATAGATCATCGTCGAACCTGAGATCGCCCATAGGCTAGGTTCTTCCTCAGATCATCGTCAAACCTGAGATCGCCCATAGGCTAGGTTCTTCTCATAGATCATCATCGAACCTGAGATCGCCCGTAGGCTAGGTTCTTCCCATAGATCATCTTAGAACCTGAGATCGCCCGTAGGCTAGGTTCTTCCTCAGATCATCCTAGAACCTGAGGTCGCCTCTTGGCTAGGTTCTTCCCAATACCGTCATCGTCGAACCTGAGATCGTCTCTTGGATAGGTTCTTCCTTAGATCATCTTAGAACCTGAAATTGCCTATTGGCTAGGTTCTTTCCATATATTTTGTCTTAGAACCTGAGATTGCCCTTAGGCTAGGTTCTCTATCAAATCACCCTCATTGTTTCACCTTAGGATCGTAGGTCGCCCGTAGACCTCGTCCGCTGTCTTTTCGTACCAACCTTTGTCTTGTATTGGCATCACGCCACGTTACAAGTCCAACCTCTGTGTTTTCACTAAAAAAAAAAACAAAATTCTAGCTAATACCACAAAAATAAATAAATATTCGCATTTCCTCCCAGGACAAATTTTTGGCATTAATATTTAATCATCTTCAACCTTGAACTTCCGAAAGGCATGTGCCAATTGTACTTTCAGGTTTAAGACGATTAAATAGGGGCAGCTGTAACACCTCAAATTTGTCCTACCCTTTTGCTTTTATCTAGCTTACGCATCTTACACTCTTCATTCCATCTGCATACCCTCCGTTAGGTCATTTTGCACGTCATGCATCATTGGTCAATAATTTGGCATGGGATCAGGGACTTCGAGGAATCATGGTTGTTGTATGCTTTGAAGCTCTCATCTTCACACAAACTTGTTTCAGGTATCTCAACAAAAATGCAAGTATTAAGGTTTATGTCTCTATACTCAAGGTCATCTGATGAATAAAGGGCTGGATTATATCAAAAGTTACTCTTCTTAACATTTTGGCTTCATTTAACACATGAAATAGCTTCAAGTTGTATACAATGCAAGTCACTCACAAGTCACCCAAAGGTTGTAAACTCCAGTATTGAGGGTCATATCCTTGCATTTATCATCTTCGCATGAATCCGGGTTCATTTTCTCAAATATGTTAACTCCAAGAGGAATTCCATAAGAGGTTTGTTTATCAGTGTGTCTAATCATGATCTCAAGATATCCATCCAAAAGGCTTCGAACTTAGGTATGGAAGTTCTTGTGCATCATCGTTCAATTGGATAGCTCTTTTCTAAGCCATGGGCTTAGATGTGGAGGTCCTTCAAGATCATATTCTTGTGCTTACAATCATTATCTGAGTTAGGGTTTATTTCCATATTCATGTGGTGGCTGAAAGGTTTTCTTATGAGGTTATATTCATTAGGGAAGAACATGATTCTTTAGTGCATTGCTTAGATCAACATGGTTCTTTATCAATCAGGGTTTGAGAGATTAGGATTTGTGTTCATGGTCGTTGGGAATTTCCTATTTTATTAAGATGCTTATTTTCATCAAAAGAAAAAGTCACCCGGAGTTACTTCAGTGAGCAGACAAATTAGGGTTGCGAGTTGTTAGGGTTTACATTTCATCATGGTTGGGTTTTCTGAATTCAATTGAATATTCATTACGCTCCAAAGTGGGTTTGGTATAAGAATTAGACTCCAAAGTGGTTATGGCATTACTCGGATTTCAAGTCATTATGCAAAGGAAGGAATAAGAATGAATCAAGTTGCTATGGATGAAGACTTTACTTACAAGGAAGCCATACGTTTGAATTAGGGTTTTATTATTGGTGGCATAAGGTAGTGGCGGGTCTAATACACCACGTCACTCGGGATCAGTGTTTCTTCATTGACTATGAAAGTCTTTATTTCAAGCTCAATCATGGCTACTTATGCTGCTATACGTCACAAAGGGAGTATGCTGAAACAATCTTTAACGAAACCTTGTGGAAGTCTCTTTCATTATGACTATGGAGTGTTTGGCATTACACAAATAAGGGAATCACGACTATGCTTGATATTTACACCATTAAAGGAGTATTCGAAGTTAAATTCCATGGAAAATATAAAAGATAATACTTTGAGCACTTAAGAGAATTGATATTGAATTTAAGATATTCAGTACTCCTAATTTCCTCACACTATCAACTATCATCAGAGTTCAATTTGAAATAAAAGAAAGAAATAGGTGAAGCTTCTCCATTAAAGTCCAAGTTCCATACAAGAGTTACTTAAAAAAGGAATATACAATTTGAGAAAAGGCTTTAAGAAGAAAGAATTACAAGATATTATTCTACAAAATCTAAACATTATGTATAACTTCATGTTTCTTCCACACTAAAATCCATAGCTTTCATGCTTCTGACTTTTGTTCTCTCGATTAAGTCTTCATTCTTCATGATCAAAACTCGAAACACGTCACATCCTTGTCTCATCAATATACTCAGCTTTGAACTGTCCATGCTTTCAAATTGCTCCAAAACAACCTACACAATCAAGAAAAGGGACCAAAATGGTGGCACTTGAGTAAAAACTAAAAGCTACCAAATTCATTTCATTATTTCCAAAACAGAAAAACTGATAAAACTTCTAAACAACCCTGCAAACTTCATAACAAACCTACAGCCTCCTAACCAATTCCAACTGACTTCCCTAACTGCTTCATAACAACCAACCCGCAGCCTTCCAACTTCCAAAAAAAAAAGCATAACAAAACTAACAAAGCCAAACAGAAAACAACAAACTTCTAACAGAATTTCTAACTTCCCTAACCAACCTCCTAACCAATTCCAACTAACTTCCCAAACTGCAATAACCAAAAAACAGAATTCCAACTCAGAAAAAACAACCAATAACAGAAATAACTGAATTCAGCTCTAACCTATTTTCTAACAGACTAAAAGAAAAATAAAAACAAAGTTCATACTTGAAATGGATTCACTCTCCAATCCTGGAGAATCACCAGAAAAATCTCCTCGATCTCTCTCTTTGAGCTTCACTATTCATTCACAAAAATCACAGAAACTATTGAAAAGACTCACCAATCTCAAATTATCTGCAATTTCCTTAAACTCTAACTGAAACCCCCTTCAATTTTCTCTCAGGAAACTTTACACCGCATTCATCTTCATCATCAACCCTTTGCATCAAGGAATCAGTAACATCTTCATCAAATTTTTCGCAACGTTCTCCAACGCCAAGAACGAACTCGCCATAACCATTTTTTATTCAGAAAATCTGCAACAAGATGCGGCCATCCATCATCAACCTTCAGCGTCATTAATCTTCAAATCAATACTCCATCATCAAAGTTGAAGCTGCAAGAACCAACAACATCGTAACAAAAATGCATTAGAATGAAAACGCACGTTGGAGTTCACGCGTTAGGAATAACCAAAGAAGAAAACAACAGGAAACTCATAGATCAAGAACTTACCAGAAATTTCACCACTCTCTCTTTGAACTTCTTCCTTTTTGTTTAACCTAACAACATATACAGCTCTGATTCAAGCACGTGCGCCGATTCTTCTTCCGTATCAGAGTTCTTCTTCACCGTCTCCTCTTCCACCGTGATTCTTCAGGTGTGTCATACTTACGTACTCACATTCAGTTTCAATGGTTAAGAGATTTAAGAAATCAGACTCGAGAAGGAGAGGAAAAAGAAGAAAGTCATCCGGTGGGTTTTTCGGTGTTGGATGCACCTTTCTGCCAGTGTTGTGTTCCGTTTGCTATGTCCTGCTACTAGAATTGGCGGTGTTATTGGTAAAGGTGGTTCAATTTATTTCAGAGATTCTCCAGGAAACAGACGTGAAGGTTAAGATTGATGAGCCTGTCCCAGGATGCAGACAAATAGAATTATTCACACTTATACAATTATTCACAAGCTGATACAAAAGCGGAGAAAGAAGAAAACTCACAAAAAATCTGGGAACTCTCTCATCTCTTTCAGCAATCTCGCATCACCTTCATCAAAGCGTCGACGCCCCAACCTTCAATATCCATCTCAAGTACTCACCATATTTCAAGATCCGAACCTGCAACACACACAACAACATGAATACAACTGTAACCTCAACGTCTTCCCAATAATTTGAGAACCTCCGCACGAGGATTCAACAAAACAACATCACAGAAGCGATAACTATTTGCGATTTAAACCAGAAGGAGAAGTAAAAAGAAGACAAGAGCTTACCAGAGCGTTTCATCCTCGTATCTCTTCCATCGTCGCCGGTGAGTTTTCAAGCTCGAAGTGGTGAAAGAGATGGTGGCGTTCATGAACAAATTGGAGGAGTTAAGCAGGCGATCTTTGTGTTCATCGTTTACATCCATAGAGAGATAAAAGAGATGAGATGAAGGGGTTGTTCGAGACAGAGGCGACGTTGAATGGACGACGGAAGTCTTAGGCGAAGAAGATATAATGATGAACAGAGATGAGTCTGAGGAGAGGAAGTTTGGATTATCGACGCCGGGGGGAAAACAACGGCGAAGGGAGGTTCTCTGTGAACCCTAGCTGAACCAATCTTTCGTCATTTTTCCATTTCAATTAATTTTGATTAGTTGTATTTTGTTTAATAAAATAATATAATGCTGAAAAAAAACAAAAGATTATTTGGGCCGTATGACATTTCCTAAGCCTATTACAGCATTTTTGGAGAAGATTGGAGTTCATGGACAAAAAGCTCATTGGACTGAATTTAGTTTGGGCTTAATGTCTATTTCAGTTGCTTACCATACCCTTAATCCAGGCTTTGCACCTCTTGTTGCATTCATGTTCTATTTTCTTGTTAATTCACTTATTTTGATTTTTATTTTAGTAATTGTTTGTGATTTATTCATGATTTTGATTAATTTTCCACATGATAAAATGATGCAAAATAGTAGCATATTTTTTAGAATTCTTTAGGACTTTTCTTTAGAATTTTATTAGAACTTTCTATTATTTCATGTTTAACAATCATTTTCATTATCATTTTAGCCAAGATTTCGTGACAGTAATGATGCAACTTTTGTGATGGGGAATGCCTGGAGGTTAATTCTTTGATCACTCGCGTGGAGCAGGTTCTGTAGAGTTTTCTTATCGCTTGCATGGATTTAAAGAGGCAACGGACTTCCTCCGTTCGGTATCGTCGTGACTTTATTTTATCCCTCATTTCGCACTTTATTGCATTTCTTTATCGCAAACCATATGCATGCTAACATTAGGTAGATGTTTCCCTTTCATTCATCCTTGACTTAGGGCTACTAATGCACGATAACATTAGATTTAGAAATAGGCTAGTCCCCCTTTGACTTTTCTTTCTCCTTTTGCATATGCATTTAAAACAAAAACTTCTTTTTTCTTTCAAAATTTAAAACACTTCAAAACTACAGACGAGAATCGTGCCTTTGCTTAGTATGGAAAATGATAAGCGGGTATCTTCTCGATCTTATTGTTCTTCATCTCAAGCCTATGTGTGCTTCAATTCTCAAAGACTCCTTTCTTAACTAAGTATAGAGGTGGCTAATATCTCTCTCTCGAGGTCAACTAGTCATTATCTGCAATTAATATCATTCGTTTAAAACACAAACAAATTCAAACCTTTTTGTGCGCCCAAGCACCTTTTTCTAAGAAAACTTTTTCAGGTAAGGACATGATTAATTTACTTCTGTGCCAACGCATAAGTCTCCAAAGGTCGAGCTGCGGCAGAAGGCGGGATTAACTTCGTCCATAAAAAACACAAACAAACAAAAACATATGAGCCGAACTACGGTAGCTCTGATTCCTCAAAACGGATACGTAGGCATTGGGGTAGGGCCCAAGCGAGCACAATTTTATTTTCCCTACATTTCCCCCATTTCTTTAGCATGCATCCTTCCTTCAGTAGTATAATAAACATTAAGCATAGATTAAACACACCTATAAGATAGATAACAAGAGTGGATACCATATAGTACTACGAGCGTGTGGGGTGCTAATACCTTCCCCTCGCGTAACAGACTCCCTTACCCGATCTCTCGGTCGCAAGATCATGACTTGTCCCTTCTCAGGTTTTCTCGATGTTTACCTTTCCCTACGTGTGGGATAAAAGACGTTCGATGGCGACTTCATTGTTTGATGATTTTCAGCCGGTTGTTTCAATCGTGACATATTGCACAACAGGTGTTGCTGATATTTTTTCTTGAGATTTGATTGAAAAATATGAGATTCTAGATGATTTTAGTTCTCACACAAGCGCAGCTAATCAAGGATATTTTAGGAACTGTGCATATTTGATTTGATTTCATAAAAAAGATCTTTGAGACTTTTTAGGAAACTTTGAAGATTTGTTCCTATTTTTACCTGAAGATCTTGCAGCTGATTTAAAAAGTGAAGATTGGATTTGATTAAAGAGTCCAAACTCATTCTACAAGAGTTTATAAATAAAGACTTGCTAAACCTAAAATAGCAAGCATTCACAACAAGAAAAATGTGAGTGCAATATAAGGGATTAGGGTTTTGGGAGTCTTTTAAGTTCTTTGTGTTTTTGTTCTTTGTATGTCACTCATGTATCTTCTGATATATTGAGGTTGACTGATTGTTCTTAGTTGAAGCTTTTAAACAAAATTAAGTATTGTTCTCACTCATGAGTTTTTAATCAAAGATTTGAGTATTGTATTTGAAGTGTAATCTTCTATTTGGTTCTTTGGTTTTTGTCACAGGTTTGTGATAGGGTTTATCATTGAGGTGATTGGTAGAAAGTGAGAGGGGGATCTCATATCTAGAAGATTCTATGTAGAAGTTGTACAAGGTAGAGATTAGGTGATAATTTGTAAACTAGGGTTGGTTTAGCTTTAAACTAATACTATCGTAGTGGATTTCCTTGACTTGGTAGCCCCCTGAGTAGGTGACACTGCACTGAACTGGGTTAACAATTGATTGTGTTGTTTATCTTTCTGCAATTTACTTTCTGCATAATTTCCAATTTTAGAAAGTGTTTTCTATCAACAAATGATGTCATAACATATGTCTTGACATTGTGTTGGTGTTGGGAAATCAGTCTTGACATCTGTTTTAAAGTGCCAGAATTTCAATTGGCGTCAGAGCACCACTCTATTGAAAAGAGAATCCAAAGTCTTGAAATTTCCAATAGCTAATTTATCATCATCTTCAAGGACTCAACCCCATCTTTGTCCTTCACAACAGGATGATCTCATCCCTTCAAAATAACTTTTCAAGCTTTTTTATCCATGGATTTTAGAAAGGTCACCATTCTAACCTTCCATCACTCATAATTTGTACCATCTAACAGATTTGATATGTTGTTGTATCCTCCTTTCTTGTCTATAGTATCCAAAATTATTTTCCATGAACCTCACCCAATAGACAAAACAGGGTGATTTGGGTGCATGATATCTTATCTGATGTTCTGACATCTTTCTTTATGTGAAAATTATGGTGTGAGGCTTATTTATCTTCTGCTGTATGTGCCTCTGATGTATGAACTTAGGTAGTTCATATTTGGTAAATTGGATTTTCTGGTGATTTGGGTTTTCCCTTTGAAGGAGAGTTTTGGTTATGTGTGACAGGGGACTAATGAACCTGTCTGATGTATTGTGTGATGTCATACCACATCTATTGACATTTGTCTTCTAGAGATTTAAAGATGTGTGTAAGGTTGGATCTCTCTGTAACTGCATGTTTTCTCTAACATATATTTATGTTTGCAGTTTGTACAAAGTTTACATGTTTTTCATGTAGCTTGTGTTTTATGGTTGTAGTTTTATTCTTCTCTCCAGTTTTAATTCTGCTAAGGTTGTTTTAGCCCAAATTTAACAAAGGGGGAGATTGTTAGATCCATGATTTTAGAATTGAATGCAATTTTTATAAAACATGTTTCTTAACTAATATTGAGCATGATGTCACAATATTTTGATCGTCTGTCATGACAGGTGCTGCTGTTATTTTTCCTTGAAGATTTGATTGAAAAATATGAGATTCTGGATGATTTTAGTTCTCATACAGGCGCAACTAATCAAGGATATTTTAGAAACTGTGCAGATTTGATTTGGTTTCATAAAAAGGATCTTTGAGACTTTTTAGGAAACTTTAAAGATTTGTTCTTATTTTTGTGTGAAGATCTTGTAGCTAATTTAAAAAGTGAAGATTGGATTTGATTAAAGAGTCCAAGCTCATTCTGCAAGAGCCTGTAAATAAGGACTTGCTAAACCTAAAATAGCGAGCATTCACAACAAGAAAAATGTGGATGCAATATAAGAGTTTAGGGTTTTGAGATTCTTTTAAGTTCTTTATGTTTTTGTTCTTTGCATGTCACACATGTATATTCTGATACGTTGAAGTTGGATGATTGTTCTTAGTTGAAACTTTTAAGCAAAACTAAGTATTATTCTCACTCATGAGATTTTAAGCAAAGAGTTGAGTATTATATTTGAAGTGTAATCTTCTATTTGGTTCTTTGGTTTTTGTCACGGTTTTGTGACAAAGTTTATCACTGAGGTGATTGGTAGGAAGTGAGAGGGGATCTCATATCTAGAGGGTTTTAGGTAGAAGTTGCACAAGGTAGAGATTAGGTGATAAGTTATAAACTAGGATTGGTTTAGCTTTAACTAATACTGTCTTAGTGGATTTCTTTCCTGACTTGGTAGCCCCTAGGGTAGGTGACGTTGCACCAAATTGGATTAACAATTGATTGTATTGTTTATCTGTTTCTGCATAATCTCTTGTTTTAACAAGTGTTTTCTGTCAGCAGATGATGTTATAACATCTATCTTGACATTTTGTTGGTGTTGACATCTGTTTTAAAGTGCCAAAATTTCAAGCTCCTTATATAGCGTAATTCTTCTAAGCATTTCTTCATGGATTTTTAATTTGATTTCGTACGGATTGATGCAAAATATGTTGGATATTATTTGTGTCTTAAATATCTCCAACAAGATATAATTTGTTTTAATTTAAATTTGAATTAATCTTCACTCAATTGTCAAATAAATCACCTAATCAAATAGTTAAATCAATAACAAAAAAAATCTTTAACAAAATTTCTGCAGAACATACTCCAAAATGCAACCGTCTTGCATGTTGAGCAAAGGCTCAGATATCGTACCACATGTTAAGACTTCGTGTCCCTCATGTGTCCCTTTTACAATTCCATACAACTTAAGCAAGTTAGATCAACTTGAACACTTTAAACACTTCTCAATATTGTTGTTTTACAAAAATGCAATCAATCCAAAGGATCAATTTAAAAAGAACTTCAATATCCCTCTTTGGCAAATTGTGGCAAAACAACTATTCAAAATAAGCACTTTGTTCAGATCAGAACAAGTGACAACCAGTAGGATCACTAGACTTCATTAGAGCATTCAATTAGCAGAAGCAACATTCTTTTATTTATCAGAGTTAAGCACAACAGCATCAGAAGTCAGTAGCATCAAGTATGAGCATCCAGATGCTTACACTTAATTCATTCAGTTGTTCCAAACTAAACGGTCTATCCAATCCACCATGCAATCATTCACATATTTGGTCATGCATGAACTTAGTTAGCACATAATTAGTACTAAACATATACAAGTTCCAGATGCCTTGCTCGATGCTCCAACATGGAGTACAACATTAGTACTTCTTGATTAGTCAGTACTAAACAATTTCCAAGTTTACTTGCATATAGCAGATACGCCACTTCTTATCATTACTCCTTTTTTTTCATGATTGGGCAAATTGTTAGTTCTTCAAAGAAGACAACATGCATAGAAGATAACATACACAACCTGAACATGAAAAAAACACCAGAATTAGCATCAAAATATGCACAACCATTATTACACAACTCAGACTCAAGATATCCATAATACAAGGGCCAACAAAAAAAACCTTAATCATATATTTATCCTTTACATTTCATGTATTTGACCCAGTCTTCATCAGCCTCTGAGCTTGAATCGGTCTCTTCCTGAGTTTGAACCGATCTCTTCTTCAATGACTTCTTTTTGGTCACAAATTTCCTTCCTGTTACAATTGCCACCCTAGATGACCCAACAAATAGTAACTCCACTATCCGCATAAAAGGTAGACTCAACTCTCTTATTTTGTTGTCTACTCTTATGATAGATGGACTCTTCCTACTATAATTTCCATAATTTTGACTCATCTTGATATCAATTTACACTTAATGAAAAAACAAAATAAGATACGGATAAATTATTTTTACTTGTAACAGAGATTTTAAAAAAGTAAAATTTATTTTATTTCACGTGTAACAAACTCAAAAAGATAAAATTTACACACAATTTATAATAAACTATCTCATGACAAAAATTTACACATAATTTGAATCCTTTAAAAGAAATCATCATAAAAATTAAAATTAAAAGACAAGTACCTAAGTAAAACGGCCAAACTATTACAATACATGCATGGTTAAAAGATGAAGAAATAGCTAATTTACACTTGTACTAATTAATTACTATTACTATATTAAATGATAATTAATTTGAATAAAAAAATGAAAAGAAAAAGTAAATAAAAAGATGACACGTTGAGAAAGTTGGTTGCTAGGTTATAGTGGTATGTGGCAGAATAATATGAAATAACACTTGAAGAGTATAGTAGTTAGTTAGTCAATAATCACAAGTCACAATAAACACACCCCAAAACCTAGCTGATCACAAACAATAATTAACAAAATATTTCTCAATTCTTCTTTTGCATGACACTGCATTCTCTCTCTTTTTCATTTCCTTCATGAATCCAATACGTTCTAAAGAAGAAGATACGTAAGTACAATATTTCTACGTATTATTCTTTCATTTTTCTTCTTAAACTGTTCTTAAATTTGTGTAGTTTCCGAATGTATATGTATGATTACCTCAAGAAACGAGGATTGCACTACACTGCTGAAGTTTTCCGAATGGAAGGCCAAGTTACTTCAAAACCTCCCATTGGTATATCTTCATGTAACTATTATTATTGCTATAATCTTTCTTTCTTGTTTTGTTTCAATTCTGTGGCTGATTTTAACTGTGTTTTCAGAAATTAATCAAAATCCGCATGGTTTCTTGCATGACTTTTGGAGCTCACTCCATGATGACTTGTACAACCCTAGACTAAAAATGCCACCACCCTCCAATAAGGTGATTGATTATGCCTAAACAAAATGCTCGTTCATATTTTTGTTATTATGGTTCTTGGTTTTGATTCATCATAGCGTAATTAACCATATGTCATTTGCCCAATTCAGGTCCAATATGTAGATTCGAAAAGGGATACTATATCTCAAATACGTCGAGATGGATATTCTATGCAACTCATTGGAAGTAAGATTCTATTCTCTACATATTCTTTATTGTGTTTGATCTTGTATTTCAGAAGAGTTGGAAATTATATGGATGAAACTAATTATGTTTGTTTTAATTTCTAATACTAGATTTTAAGAGCGCCAACTCGCTTTCTTCCTGCGATTTTTCGTCAGACGGAAAGGTTTTGGTGAGTGGTGGGTTTGAGAAAAAGGTGAATTATCTATTTCATCAATTTTCCAATTCTATTTGTGTGTCTATGTGTACAATATGTAACTATATCTATATGATTTAATGCTTATTATGGTTTATAATTAAGTACAGGTTTTCATTTGCTACATGGATACTTGTGAATGTATTAATACATCAGAGTCACATTTAGCTCCCATCTCAGAAGTTAGATTTCAACCAAGAACAACTATATTTGCAACTTCTTCTCCTGATAGAACAGTAAAATTATGGGATTCAAAAAAAGTGAGAGTCTCTTCTTTTCATTTCATGTTTGTTTACTACCTCTAATTTTGTAACATGAGCATTCGTTCCGTTATATAGCCCGGAACCGCGTTGTTTGATCTTGTCGGACATAAGGGTATGGTGAAGTCATTGGATTTCCATCCAAATGAAGCACTTCTTTGCTCATCTGATAGCTTTGATGTGATTGAAGTATGGGATCTCGTTAAGTGTATTCGGCTGAAAAACTTTTTGGTGAGTAAGTCTCGATAATATGAAGATTAGTTAGCGAATTCAAAATTACTTCATGAATAACTTCGTTAATAATGGCTTAGCAACGAATGAATTTCAGGCGGGTGGGCAGAAAATAAGATTTCAACCTGTATTTGGGAAGTTTTTGGCAGCTGCGAATGGAAATGCCATCACCATACTTGATATTCAGACTTGGAAGGTTAAAAACCGTTTTCAAGTGAGGTTCACTTATAAATAGTTGATTGAAATATGAATTGTGTGTAACTGTGTATCATAGCATCCATGGCTGACTAAATATTAATGATCTCTACAAGGGACACAGCAAGGAAATCCGCTCGATATGTTGGGACACACAGGGACAAAGGATTGCTTCTGTTACTGAAGATTGCGCACGTGTCTGGTCGATTGCGGTGCGCGGACAATGCCTTCACGAGTATAAATCAAATGGGAAGAGGTTTCAATCCATCCTATTTCATCCTAGATACCCTAATGTACTAGTTATTGGTGCATTTCAGGTAATTCGACTGTCCTGTTGTGCTGTTTTATTGATTGTTGTCTTCTGTTTTCATGTGTTTATTATGCCTTTGAATATGAAAACTTTTCTGTTTCAAGTACTCTAATCTGACATTGATGTCTTTGACTGTTATCTGTTATAAACAAAGAAAGTTATCTCATAAATTGCAGGACATTGAATTGTGGATTCCTGAGACTGAGCAAGTATATCTTATTCCTGCCCATGCTAAGGCCACAGTTACTGGACTAGCAGCTTGTGCGCAAAATCAATTCATTGCATCATGTAGCAGTGATAGTACTGTGAAAATATGGAAATGAAGTTCCGGTTAATGTCTTTGTTCCTTCGTGTAAATATTCTTCCCTGATTAAGTTTTTAGGAAATTATTCGATAATCTTTGTGCAAACGCAATTTTTTTGTAGCTAGTCATATAGTGAAAGAATTGTTATATTTTGCGGCAGATTTACGGTAGATATGTAATGTTTGAAACTTCTAGTCTTTGTTTCTTGATGTTAATTTTCATGATTTTGTATTAATGAATAAATTGGAGAATCATAGAAAAAAGATCAAACAAGCAAATGAATAATGTAATTCAGATTGAACAAACAGCATTTGAAGTTGTTTACTTTCCAAGAAACTTTCAAAAAAAAATTGGAATACTTTCTGAGGTACTAACACCAGTTCTACATGACAATGATTGTTGAATGAAAATTACATTGGCTTCACAAATTTCATTTACTTCCATAACTCTTCTATAGGAATCCCACGCTCTTCGGAGACCTGAGTGTACTGCTTCATTTTCTGCATTGCAGCTACAGTTGCTCTGGCATTGTTGAGTGGATTGTCACTTCCTAGTTGTTTCCCCAAAGCATTCTCAACACCTGCCATTTCAAGAACAATTCTCACAGATCCACCAGCAATAACTCCAGAACCGGAAAAAGCAGGTCTAAGCATCACTTTTGCTGCTCCATACTCTCCGTCTGATCTGGAAAAACATTACACAACGTAAAATTTTTAGAAGCTATTTAAAATGAGAGCAATTGAAAATTTGCATCTCAAAATTCATATCAAACTAATATGCTATAATGCTAGCATCTTAGAACACAAGGGAATGAATCAAATGTATTGATATGATGATTCTTTTTTGAAATATAAGTTCCATCTCGAACCACGAAGAAATTCGGCTCTTGGTTCCAAATTCCTATTTGAGTTAAGGAAATCTAACAGTTACAGGATAAAGCTCAATATAGTTTTCTTAAATGATCATAAAATAAGTTACTTAGACAATGATCAGTAAAAGCTCCTTCAGCTGCAATGCACTTTCATGAATGGGCACCAAACCCATATGCAGTGATTTATGGTTAGTAAAAGTTACTTAGACAATGATCAGTAAAAGTTACTTCAGCATAATGAATCGTCCATAAAGTAGCTTCCGCTACAAGCACAACATCCTATTTATATGGTGGCCAGCCAAAAATCTATCATACAAATAGGGAAATTCAGCATATAGCAGAAACATGGTGGTACAATAGGTGCTGCTGCCCAATGGTGCCTAGCACAAAACCCACCATGCCATAGCGCGATGCCAGGAATTTGACAACACTGTGAGACAGAGAACCTAATCACACAAGATAGGCTTCCATCATGTTCAAGAAGAATTAGCTCTTAGTTTTGTTGCACCTCAATGTTGAAGTACAAAAAGTTATCAAGAATGGCTTATTATATTGTGAATTGATTTCCTGAATTCGACATGAAGTACCTAATAATTCCTATATACAGATATAAAAATGAAACTCTGGTACAAGATGAATTATCAATAATCTTATTCAAGGTCACACCCGAAGTCCAAGAAGAATGTTAAGAACCCCTAAAAGAAAAATGAATACTTGACAGAAACAAGCAACGATTCAAAACAATTTTACTGATCCATTGTGAATTGGAGACATAATTTGCTTCAAAGGTTTCTCCTTCACAATAAATCTTCCCTTTCCTTTTGACTATCATGCCATACACGCAAAATATTCCCCGACTTTCTAAATGACTAATCTCTAAAAGAAAATCAAACCGAAAACCCAATTTTTCATCAATAAGGTTCAAATTCAAAACCTTACATCAAGAATTCAATTCTACACAGATCAACTTAATGCTGGCCATACTAAACTATAAGCAAGACCTATACAACAACAACAACAACAACAACAACAACAAGAAGCAAGCAAGCCTTATCCCAGTAAGTGGGATCGGCTACATGAATCAAGCTTGGTCAAAATGTACTATCAAGAATCATATTTCTATCGAAATAGTTAATCTGGAGATAAAAAAAACAAAATTGAGATTGAAAAAATGGTTACCTATGAGGAAAAGTGAAGTTCTTAGTCAAGGGAACTTTAATAAGATTCCTCCTACCATTAATAGCAGCTTTCTGAATAGCAGACACAACTTCCTTAGCCTTCCCAACACCAATACCAACTTGTCCTTTCCTATCACCAACAACAACAATAGCCCTAAAGCTCATTCGTTTCCCTCCTTTAACAACCTTACTAACCCTGTTCACTTGCACAACTCTTTCTTGAAACCCATCTCTAAGCTTCTCTGTCTTCCGTCGAGTACGAAGCCCACTCGCCTTCCTCGTCTTTGAATCCATCGCATATACATCATTTCCAAGCACACTCACCCCACTGTACGCCGTCCCGTAAATATCTTCATATGCAGCAGTAATTTCATCTTTTTCTTCGTCTGGTCCCTCGAATATGGAAGGTGGGGCGATGAAGCCTTCCGGGACTTCGGGTGGGTTGACCGGAAGAATTTCTTCGGAGACGAATGAGTTGTCGTCGAAGGGGGTGGCTTTCGTGGTGAAGGAGAGAGTGGTGGTTTTGGTGAGGAGAGGGAATGTCAGTTTGTTGGTTGTGGGGAGGAGAGAGAAACGAGAGGAACGGAAAGAGAGAGAAGAGAGAGAATTGAGAGCTGAGGAATGTGCAGAAGCCATTGAATTGAAGAGATGAAGATGATTCCTCACTCTCAGAGGAAACTATTGTTGAACGGTTGTTGTTGATGACATCAAATGAAAAGATGGATAAAAGGGATACAAAAAATTTCCAGAGATAAGGTTTTTGGTTTTAGATAGGTTGTTTTACTCATTTTATTATAATGTTTTTTTTTTTTTTTTTTTAAAGTTATATTCACAATCACATCACTTTGGATCACCTCCATCAATTTTCTCTCAAAGTTGTGTTTGTTTTAAGAATTAAATTTTAATTTTGCAAATATTACTCCTAGAAATATTATTACTAGAAACATTATTTACATTTATATATTTCGTGAGTAGTTTCATTTTTTAAAGATATTTATAAAATATATTTATTTTAAATTTTAAAATAAATAATAAATAAATTAAAATATTTGATAATGAGAAATTATAGATGGTTAATGTTCTGGACTGGGCCCGACTGGCCCAATAGCATTGATAAAGGCCCAATCCAAACGGACTTGCCAGGGGTCACGCCGACCAAAGGGTCACAGTCGTGTCCGACGTACTCCCTGGGGCTACTTGCTCGACCTCCTACTGTCCAGCTCGACCTCACCTCGAGCACCCCTCCTAGGGCAGACTCAGTCCACTGCACCCTCACCTGGGTCCCGAAAAGACCGCATCCTCGTCCGCCCGCACTTCACGCAGCACATCCAGGAAGGAGACCACGTGCGGGTCTCCACTACACACGTAGAACCTGGCAGTTCCTTCATTGGGCCAAACCTGCCCGGCCAAATGAAGGGACCTTGGCCCAGCGCCGGGGGCTATAAATATCCTCTGTTCCCAGAGGGTCAGGTATTCATCATTCTACCCATACTCTTACTATTGCCTGCTCGTGCTCTTACTCACTTTAGCATCGGAGTGTCTTGCAGGTACCCCCCCACCTCGTTCAAAACTTCAGCTCGGAGCCAGCCGTGACGGTCCAAGTCTGATCAGGTTAGATCAGTGGCGTCGTCTGTGGGAAATTAGCTTCCCCGTCTTGCAAACTCAAAGACCAAAGCTCAAATTCAACTACCGCTGTCATGGCTGATCAAGCTCGTGATGAGCAGAACATCCGCGTCGCCGACACCAACAACGGCACCGCGGACAAAAACGGACATCTTGATAACGCCGGCAACCCCGACCATAACACCGTGCCTGCGTCGACTGCTTCCGGGAGTCCCACCTTTCGGGACAGAGCTACTGCATCATCTTCCTCGCTCCCACCACCACTCGAAGACGACCCGGCGGCCCTCGCGCACTACAGAGCCGCCCGGTTCCAGGAAGTCCCCGTCCCCTCCGGGGCGGATGCCACAACCCAAGCGCTGTTCGCAGCAATTAATCAAACGAACCATCTCATCTTCGCCCAAGGAGAGAGACTAAAGGCGCTTGAAGACGAGCGAAGGCCCCCGAGGAGGCATCGGAGACCACATACTCCCCCTCCTCGAGTGACTGAAGCTCGACACCCATCTCCCCTGCGGAGACATTACAGGGAGGCCTCTCGAAGCCAATCTCCCCGGCCAAAACAGAAACGGCCTTATCTGGAGAGGCAACCCCTCATTCAAGTCGGAGAACCTTCTCGTGACCCGGCGAGACAAGAAACAAGACGCTCCGGAGACGGGCGTGTAAAGTTCAACAACCGAGCATCCCGCTCAAGAGAGACACAGCACGACCTGGACCGTCGTGCCAGGCAATATTACAGGTCCCCATCTCTGTCTCCGAAGAGAAGCGACGAGGACGACCCCCGCGGTCCCCTGTCGCAGGCTATTATGGAAGCACCCATCCCCCCGGGAATGGAGAAGCCCCCACACTTGAAGGAGTACGATGGAGTCGCGGACCCGGTCGACCACATAGACGGGTTCGAGGCTATGCTTCATTATCACAACGTCGGGGGCCCCATCAAGTGCCGTCTATTCCCAACGACTCTCAGGAAGGCGGCAATGGACTGGTACAAAGGACTCGCCCCGGGCTCAATCACCTCGTGGCAGAACCTGAAGAACCAGTTCATCAGTTCCTTCACAGCTTCTCGGCGGCATCCGAAGACCGAGGCGGCTCTCGAGGCCATCATCCAAAGACAGGATGAAACCTTGAGGGAATTCATCAACCGCTTCAACCGGGAAGCAATACAGGTCCCCTGCGCGAACCATATGAAGAGATATTTGCTGGAGAGAGGGCTCCTCCCCGGCACGGAATTCAGAAAGGCTGTGGGTATCGAGCCACCTCGGACATTCGATGCCCTCCTCGAAAAAGCCCGAGCGTACATGGACTACGAGGAGAGGGAAGCGGCCAACAGAGCCCGAGATCCCAGGACTCGTGGTCCCAACAGCAGCTCGCGCCAAGAAGCTCCATCTCGACGAACCGGGGAGAAAAGGAAGAAAGACAGACCCTGGGAAGTCTGGGAACAAAGAGGACCATCGGGGCGTTTCACCGAGTACACTCCGCTCACAGCTTCCCGCGAGCGCATCCTGGCGGAGTGTGCCAGCACTGATTTCAAGGACGGCGGTGTCAAACGTCCCCGACCTGCTCCTGCCAAGCCCGAAGCAGACAAAAACAAATACTGTCAGTACCATAGGAGCCATGGTCACCTGACTGAGGATTGCGTCTACCTCAAGGACGCCATTGAAACCCTCATCAAGGGAGGGAGGCTCGCGCAGTACCGGCGAAGCGACGCTCCCCATCGTGACGCCCAAGAAACCAGGGAGCCAGAAGAAGACGCCCGACCATCTGACGAGTCGGTGCCCATCCAAACTGCCTTCTCTGTGACCAGGCCCGAGGATTTCGACTTCCCCGAGCACCTACAAGAGCCACTTACAACGCACAACAGGTGGGAATACTTCCCCTCCGCCCTAGTCATCAACGGCGGCGGGTTCAACGACTTGACCATCAATTCAGCCAAGAGGAAGCTGGAAGAACTGGTCGACGCGGCTCCCCCGCAAACAGTGACGTTCGAAAGGGTGAAGGGCAGGTCAGAACCCATCACCTTCTACTTGGAAGAACTCCCCGGCGGAGCCCCGAACGCGGTCATCCCCTTACTGATAAGGGCAAGAATGGGCAATTTTGATGTACATCGCATCCTGGTCGACGAAGGGAGTTCCGTCGACGTCATGTACAACCAACTGTTCCGAACCCTTCAGCTGGACGACTCACATCTCTCGCCGTATGTGGGTTCGGACTTACAAGGTTTCAACGGCCCGACCTCCAAACCTTGGGGATATGTCGATCTTCTGGTTACGTTCGGCGAGGGGACGGATACGAGACAGGTCAAAGTACGCTTCCTCGTCATCGACTACCCGTCTCTGTACAACTGCATCTTGGGAAGACCGACACTGGCAGAACTGACAGCGGTGCCCTCGACCGTCCACCTGAAGATGAAGTTCTACACCAAGAGGGCACGGGTAGCTACTATCCAAGGAGACCTAGTCGCTGCCCGCAGGTGCTTCAACGCCGCTTCTAAGGGACGTGATACTGTCGACATAGGGACCAGACCCGCCAAAAGGACAAGACAGGAGCTCGACAGGAAAGCATCCCCCGAGGAAGAAGTCCAGAAAGCCCCACCAAAGGTCGATTCTATAGCTCTGGACACTCGCTTCGACCAGGACGAGCCATCCAGCGGCGAGCAAATCCCACTCCGACCAATACCGGACGCGGATTTTGAACTTGTCCCCCTCGGCACAGATCCGACCAAGGGAGTGAAGATTGGCAAAGACCTCCCCGACTTGGCCAGGAAGCAAATCAAGGCCTGTTTACGCGAGAATGCTGATCTGTTCGCTTGGAGCGCCGCGGAGATGCCCGGACTCGACCCTGAGGTCGCCTGTCACCACCTCGCCATTGATCCAGCCGCTAGGGCCGTAGTACAACGTAGGCGTAGGCAGTCTCCAGAAAAAACGGAGGCTGCTGAAAAAGCTGTAAAAGACCTCCTAGAGGCAAACTTTATTTCTGAAGCCCGGTATTCCACCTGGCTGTCAAATGTTGTACTCGTCAAAAAGAATAATGGAAAATGGAGGATGTGCGTTGATTATACCGATCTCAACCGGGCTTTCCCGAAAGATGCTTTTCCTTTGCCTAACATAGATATGCTGGTCGACAACTCGGCCGGCTACAAAACATTGTCGTTCATGGACGCCTACTCGGGCTATAACCAAATCCCAATGGCCCTGGGCGACAAGCACTGCACGACATTCATGACCAGCTCGGGCAACTATTACTACAACGTAATGCCCTTCGGACTGAAAAATGTCGGGGCAACTTACCAGCGCATGATGAACAAAGTTTTCAACAAACAGATCAGCGACATGCTCGAGGTATATATGGACGACATGATCGTCAAGTCCCGGGCAGACACCGACCACGCAACACACCTCAAGACAGTCTTTGCCCAAGCAAGACAATGTAAAATGAGGTTCAACCCCGAGAAATGTACGTTCGGGGTTAAGGCAGGAAAATTCCTTGGATTCTATCTAACAGAACGGGGAATCAAAGCCAACCCCGACAAATGCCGGGCGTTCTCCGACCTCCCAACACCAACGTCGAAAAAGTCGATACAAATCATCAACGGCATGCTTACGTCGCTATCCCGCTTCGTCGCGAGATCCGCTCAGCACGCCCTCCCTTTCTTCAAACTCCTTCGAAAGGAAGCAGCCTTCGAATGGAATGAGGAATGCGAGCAGGCACTACGCCACCTAAAGCAAAGTCTATCTCAGCCGCCCGTGCTATCTCGACCGGCCGACGGGGAGCCACTGTACTTGTACTTGGCCGTTTCGAACGAAGCCATCAGTGCGACCCTCGTCCGCGAGACCACCGACGGACAGAAGCCCGTCTACTTCACGAGCAAAGCCCTGCAAGGACCCGAAAGCAGATACCAACAGATAGAAAAGGTGGCCCTGGCCCTCGTCAATGCGACGAGGAGGCTCAGACATTATTTCCTGGCCCACACGATCATCGTGCGAACCGACCAACCGGTGAGGCAACTCCTGGGTCGACCTGATATGGCGGGCAGAATGCTGAAATGGTCCTTGGAACTCTCCGAATTCGACATTCAGTACGAGAGTAGGAAAGCCTTGAAAGGGCAGGCCCTGGCCGACTTCGTCGCGGAGATGACCACTCATGACCTACCCCCAGAGAAGGAACACAAGTGGACCATCTTCGTCGACGGAGCGTCCAGCTCGTCCGGAAGTGGCGCCGGAATCCTTTTGGAAAACGAAGAGGGCGTAGTAATCGAGCACTCCCTAGCTCTTTCCTTCCCGACATCAAACAACCAAGCAGAATATGAGGCCCTGCTCGCAGGATTGAGGTTAGCCAAGGACCTGGGAGCCCGCGAGGTACAGATCTACACCGACTCCCAACTCGTCGCCTCCCAAGTACAGGGGAATTACCAAGCCAAAAACGACAACCTCATCGAGTACTTGAACTTGGTCAAAAAACACATGACGAAGTTCGTGCGGGCGGAAATCGCACATGTTCCCCGCGAGCAAAACACGAGGGCAGACATATTGTCCAAACTCGCGAGCACGAGAAAGAAAGGCGGGAACAAATCCGTCATACAAGAATCTCTGGTACGCCCGAGTATCGAAAGATCCTCAACACCGGTCGAGGTCCACGCCATTGGAGACGCCTCGTCCTGGATGACCCCGGTCTATAATTTCCTGACAACGGGCGAACTCCCATCAAACCAATCCGAGGCGACCGTCACAAAACGGAGAGCATGCTCCTACGTGGTGCTCAAGCACAAACTATACCGCAGGGGATTCTCCATCCCCCTCCTAAAATGCATAGACGAATCCATGGTCCCCGAGGTACTGCGGGAGATACACGAAGGGATCAATGCCCAGCACATGGGCGGTAAGTCCTTGGCAAGGAAAGCCCTTCGAGCAGGATATTACTGGCCGACAATGCAGCAGGATGCCAAGGAGCACGTTAAGAAATGCGACAAGTGCCAGAAGCACGGCGACATGCACCTCGCCCTGCCTCACGAGCTGAGCATACTATCGTCCCCATGGCCGTTCGCTTGGTGGGGTATGGATATCCTCAGACCCTTCGTGCAAGGGACTTATCAGAATAAATTCCTAATCGTGGCCGTCGATTACTTCACAAAGTGGATCGAGGCTGAGGCCCTCGCGAAGATCACATCGCACAATATCCTCCGCTTCTACAAAAGAAACATCCTCGCCATATTTAGGATTCCGAGCGCACTGGTGACCGACAATGGCACCCAATTCACCGACCACGGGTTCCAAGACTTCGTCACCAGACTAGGGACAAAACAACACTTTACTTCGGTCAAGCACCCACAAACCAACGGGCAGGCCGAGGCCGCGAACAGAGTCATCATCCGGAGACTCAAACGCCGACTCGGAGAAGCGAAGAGGGGATGGGTCGAGGAACTCCACAGCGTCTTGTGGGCTTACCACACTACGCCCCACTCAACGACGGGCGAGACCCCATTCCGACTAACCTACGGGACCGAGGCCGTCATCCCGGTAGAAATCATGGAACCATCCAGACGGACAGAGAGCCCCCTCGACGAAGAAATGAACGACGAGGCGCTAAGGGACGAACTCGACTTGGTCGAGGAAATCCGATCTGGTGCGGCCTTGCGCGAAGCCACCCTAAAACAACGAGTGGCTCTGCGCCACAACGACAAGGTCATCAAGCGCGAGTTCGAAATCGACGGCCTGGTATTACGAAGGAACCAGAAAGATTCACGCGAAAGGAAGCTGGCCGCGAACTGGGAAGGACCTTATCGCGTCCACGGCACCACCGGTACCGGGGCGTACTACCTCGAGCAATTAGACGGAGAGCCATTACCACGACCCTGGAACGCTGCTAAACTAAAGCAGTACTATAGTTAAAAACTACCAACGACACCTAGGACCCTCGACCGTCGGCACCCGCGCTCGGTCAACGAGGAAAATACGTCCGACTCCGTAGAGAGGCTGAGGTACAGGCCCGACCTACGTTTAAACCGCACAACATCGTTCAACAAACAAGACCAATCGATAGTGCCCGACATGGACATCTACCCCGAGCTCCACCGTCGTAGTACCTGTAGGGCAGAACACCCAGCTCACAATGGGCAGTTCACGCCGCGGGCAAATAACCCCGATCCGGGCGATATACCCGAACGAGCGGCTCGTTCCGCACGCCTGAGAATCTCGAAGAAACTCCGGGCCATCTAAAAGGGTCAAAAACAAATCTCTCCTCTCGAGGTCATCACTCTGATGAATTTGGTCATCGAGTAGAGCCCGAACAAAAGACTTAGGCAAGTTTGCCAACAAAGTCACAGCCATACACGGGCAAACAATCAAATGCAAACAAATTCATTCAATACGCCCGTAGGCAACAAAGCAAATAAATATAAACCGACCAAGAAGGTCGGCGATATTCAGGAAGTACAACCAACGGGCACGCAGGCCCAAAAAATACGAACGGGCACGCAGGCCCAAAACAAATATCAGCAAGGCACGCAGGCCCATCATCATCTTACAATTCAGTTTCCCCGGAGCCATCATCACCGACAACAGGAGAGTCGGGCGGGGGCACGATCGCGCCATCCACGATCTGAGACATGTAGCTCGTCCCTTCAGTGTTCAAACCGGGATTCAGCAAGGAAAGCTAGCTGACCGCGGACTCGAACCCCTCCTCCATAGCGCCGACACAATCCGCTTCGAGGAGCCAGATATGGGCGACCAGCTCTGATTGACTCCTCAAAGCGGCTATATCCTCAGGCTCATCCTCGGCAGGAAGCATGGCGACCTTCAGATCCTCGATCTCTTTGGTGAGGCGCCCGATGTCGATTTCCAGACGCTCCCGATCCGCACGGAGAAGCTCTCTCTCCTCGGCTAGCTTCCCCGAGTTCTTCTTCTCCAGAGTCAGCATCTCTCTCTCTCGGCAGCCAGCAACGCGGCTTGCTCGCGGAACATCTCCTCGGAGCGCTCCAGGGCAGTCCTTAACTTTCGCGAACTCGAGGTGAGGGCCGCTTTCTCCTGTTCCAATTCTTCGATGCGGACAAGATCCTCCCCTTCCTCGGACAGCACAACGGCCATTTCAGCCATCTTCACCAGCCCGGCCATATTGGCTGCCAGATGCCTCCTCTGGTCCTCCTTGCTCATCCTCCTGATGGCCTCAGCCTCATCGGCAGTCACGGACAAAGGGAACCCCTCGAAGAAACCCTCCTCTTTGAAGCAAGGGTGCAACCCGAAGGACCTTACGGCGCTGGAATCCTCGCCGACCGCCGGTCCACTTTCCACCCGGTTCCTTTTTCTTGGTATCAGGTCGGCATGTGGATCGACCTCCTGGACCTCCTGGGTCTCTTCCGAAGCAGCCCCCGAGCTAGGCGACGAATCCACCCTCACCACATGAGGAGCGCCCGGACTATGCGGCGGGCCCATCCTCGTTGCTTGAGGAGCCTTCACCACCCTCTTGTTCGCCCTCGGGTCACAGGACAACTTCAAGAGTCTCTCTCGTCGTCCGGCCATCGAACCTGCACAAAATAAAAAACCGGGTTAGGGCCGAGCAAATAAGCAAACAAATGACAAGCAAAGAAATTCAAAACGACCTAGCAGACGTGCAGCCTGCCCGAACGACTGGTACTCCACGAGTGCCTTCGTATCAATCGGTCGGGCCTCGAAGGTCGGATAACCCTCCTCGTCCAGGACATCTTCCCCCTCCCTCGTGGCCCATCTGGCGGGGTGGAAGCTATCAACGTACCGACAAAGAGTGTCGTAAGCCTTCTCATCCTCGGAACCCATGTCGCGCGCAGACGTATGATAATACCCAGTGCCGTGCTCATAATGCCTAGAGATCCAATGCACGGGAAACTTGGTCGTGCGACCCAACACCGGATGCCCGCCGTTGTCTAAAAATGCCTCCCCGTCATCGTCGCTTATCACCGCTTCCTCCTCGTACAGGGACTCTAAAGCGGCTGTGGTAACCGGCCTCACGACATACCACTTGTCTTTAAAACCCCGCACGGAGTCCATATACATCCTGAAAAGTATCTTCGACTGTTTCAGGGAAACCCAACTGTGCTTTCCTCCCCGGGACTGGCGCTGTAGATGGAAGACTTTGAAGAAGAGGGGTATAGTCGCCCCAATCCTCAGAAAACGGCAGGTCAGCTCAAACGCCCGGATAAAGGCGAGCGAATTTGGATGTAGCTACGACGGGGCCAGCCCCAAATGGCTAAAGACCCCGACCTGAAAGTCGCTGAAGGGCAGCTGCAACCCAAGGTCTTTGAATGCAATTTCGTACATGGGGAAACTGTACTCGGGGAATACCGAGCAAATCCGAGCAGTGAAGGTCAGTCTAGTAACGACGAAATTTTTTTGAAAATCGGGCTGGCCGTGGCCCGCCTCAAGGACAACGTATGGCCTTCGGCTGCGCCGACTATAGACCGAGGTGATTCCTCTAGGCTCGGCACCCACCCAGTCTAACAGAGGGTCTTCTACGGTGTCGATCAAACTCACAGTCTCATCGGCACTTTGTTCCTCCCTTTCGGGGCGTCTTGAAGAGCACGGCTCATCCGCCATGGTTACCTACAGCGCACGGGAAACCAGTCAATTGGGCACGAAACCATACGCTCGTCGCAACAGACAAGATGAAGTGCGCGACAAACCACGTCGCTCCACGCACGACCATAAAGTTGGTTTGAAACAAAAATAACAGTCACCTCCCCGACTTCCAAATGCCTCGACGGGCCCTCCTACAAGCCGCCTAAATAAACAGACAACGCGGTCGCTCGTGGATACATCGACCCGGGATATGAACATGGTGAGCAACATCATAAAGCCTAAAGCTAGAGCTATATCTACCAGGCACGATCACGAATTGGGCACCCTGGATCATGAAGACCCCGGGCAGCACTGCAGATTATAACCTAAACTATGTATCTACCGGCCACGAACATGCGTTTGCCGACTTCATGCATGAATTTGTCGAGCTGAACATAAGTTTACCGGGCTAGTCCCACGCGTACAGCCTCTAAAGACGTCTAAAACGATGAAAATCATGCATCAAAACAGAAAAACAGAGGAGACAAGTCACTTACTTGGAATCAAGGAGTAGATTTGACGACGAAGGAAAGGAATCGGTGACGGAGATCGCGGCGATGATATGAGAATCTGGGAAGAACAACAGCAGCAGGAACAGAGCGAAGAGGAGAAGCGCGAAGAGTAGTAACACGTTCTGGGGCCCAAGGATCCTATTTATAGGGATGACGTGGAATACCAAACGTCACCTCGGGCACCCACGGATTTCCCTCCTCGACGCGCAGCTCCCTTAGGCAATGATGACCCTATCCTCATAGGGTGGCGGCACAGTTCCCAAAAGATACCTCGCGTGCTCGACAGGCGCATGCTGTGAGGAATCCCTGAGCATTCCTCGCGGGGGACTTGTCCCCGAGCACGATACAGGGAAACCCTTGAGTACCCCCACGAGGAGCTGTGTCTCTTGCCCGGGCACGGGGCCCCGAAACGGAAGCAACCTAAGATCAAGCCATGGCTCCTAACCCAAGGAACCACGACTTGGGGGGCTCCTGTTCTGGACTGGGCCCGACTGGCCCAATAGTATTGATAAAGGCCCAATCCAAATGGACTTGCCGGGGGTCACGCCGACCAAAGGGTCACAGTCGTGTCCGACGTACTCCCTGGGGCTACTTGCTTGACCTCCTACTGTCCAACTCGACCTTACCTAGAGCACCCCTCCTAGGGCAGACTCAGTCCACTGCACCCTCACCTGGGTCCCGAAAAGACCGCATCCTCGTCCGCCCGCACTTCACGCAGCACATCCAGGAAGGAGACCACGTGCGGGTCTCCACTACACACGTAGAACCTGGAAGTTCCTTCATTGGGCCAAACCTGCCCGACCCAATGAAGGGACCTTGGCCCAGTGTTGGGGGCTATAAATACCCTCTGTTCCCAGAGGGTCAGGTATTCATCATTCTACCCATACTCTTACTATTACCTGCTCGTGCTCTTACTCACTTTAGCATCGGAGTGTCTTGCAGGTACCCCCCCACCTTGTTCAAAACTTCAGCTTGGAGCCAGCCGTGACGGTCCAAGTCTGATCAGGTTAGATCAGTTAAAATCTTATTCTCATGGGAATAAAAGATTCTCATCTTATAATAGAGAAATAGAAAATGATAAAATTATAAGTGTCTTTGTTTCAAGTTATAAAACTATATTTATTAGAATTATATTTATAAGATTATTGTTTTTAGGAATAATATTTTTACTGGACAAAAATTAAAATTTTTAGGAATATTTACAAATTAATTTAATTTTAAAATTAGATTATAAATAAAAATAATGAGTAGAAGTGGGAAGTTATGAATCTTGAATTCTCACCCTTTATTTCTTGAAATAAGAATAAAAAACGGTGTGTAAATATTATTCTTTGAAATAAAAAGTTCCTTGAAATAATATTACATTCCCATAGTTATATTTCTAAGAATATGTGTTGTAACCTTGAAACAAACACACCCTATGTGTAAATTAAGTTTATGAGAATAAGAAGTTCCTAGGAGTAATTTTGTATAACTTGAAACAAACATTGATATAAAAAATATTTCAATCTACATTTTTGAGAATAAACTCGCAATCCATGAAACAAACGTCCCCTTCTACTATTTTTTTAGTCTCTATTTCTCTTTTTCCCCCTCGTATAATAATTTTATTCTCTCTTAATTATATTTTTATTTTTTTAATGATAAGTGAAACGAAATTAAGAGAAGAATAGAGTGTTAAAAAAAGAGAAGATAGAAAAATAAAATAAATGATTCAAGTTCACAATTACACTATTTTTGTTGAAAATTCACAAAAATTTATGGAGAGTTTCTATCAATCTTGATGAATAAGATTGTTATCACAATAACGATGAAAAAAAGAAAATTAAAGAAGAAAAGAGATTAGGATTTATGCATAATTTCTCTCTGCTCACAAACTGTGGAAAATATTTATTCACTTTGCAACTGCAAAATTCTGTAAATACAAGTTGTTATGAGTTAGTTACAAAAATATGGGTTAGTCTCTCTATTTATTATAAGCTTGCTTTCTCTGTAAGCCAAAAATCCTAAAACTATAAAAGCCCAAAATATATATTTTATACCTAAATTAAAATATGTGCGTAGCAATCTGCTTACAACACTTCGACAGCTAACAACTCGACATACTAAGCTTTTCGACACACCAAGTTTCGAGCAAAAACCTACTTCGACACAAGGAATTAAACTTTCAACACACTACCTAATTTATTGTGTCTAAGCTATCTATATTCATCATAACTTGTAGTCTTCTGAATACTTCGACCTGCACACCCTTCACCATGATGTATGCAATCTGATTCTCAATTCTGCGGTGTTCCAAATTCATCTTCCCATTTGCTACCTGTGATACGGTGGGAGAACTGACTATTGGTTTTGCGTTCGTATTCGCACTTGTGCGGTTGAGCAAGAGTCGCCACCGACTTTTTATTTTATCCTAAAGGAAAGGTTAAAAAAGCACAGCAAAAACCTTTTGAGATATTTCGTGGGTTCGGGGGGTAGATTATGAAAAGGGAAGGTATTAGCACCCTCTTCATCCATGGTTATCCATGGGCTCTTAGTTACTTGGTTTTTTAGATCACTTGCCTTGATTTTTGATTGCTTGAAAATGGTGTGTATGTGTGTGTGTTTTTGAAAATGTTTTTGAAGAGATGCCTTGTCTTAGGCTAACCTTGTAACAATTCTTTACTCGAATATTTTACAAAGGCGTGTATGTTTTCGAAAAGATATTTCAAAATGTTTTTTGAGAGTTTGTTTGAAAGTGTTGTGGATTGTGGTTTTTTGAAAAGAAGGCAAGTGTTTTTGCAAGTCGATCTCAAGTAACTAAGAGTTTTGTCTACCCTATTGTACTCAAAGGTTTTTGTCATGTTTTAACCCTTTTTAGCAATTTTGTTCCACCATTGAATTTGGTGGATAATCTTGCGTTTAGGAAGTTTGTTCGGGACGGGCGCGGGTCATCGTATGGACCATGAATGCAATAGTGTCAAGTGTCTTTGGCAATTTGCTTTGAAGGGACTATGATCATTCCGTTTAGGCAACACTTTGAGGGACTTATGATCATTTGAATTCGTTTTACCAAAGATACTCGACGTGCAAGCATGACCCATTTTGGAAGGCAACATGTGGGATTACCCTAGAGGGTGCAAGTGTGATTGTGTATTGATTTCATGTATTTGTCTTGTATTAGGTTATCTAGCGTTTGATTTTATGTACATGCAAACCCTAGGTCTAACCATGGTATAATTGAAAGCGGTAAATTGCGAAATGTAAAATCTACGCTATTACAAAATAAGTATCCGGGAGTGGGGGTACAAATTTATGAATGGGGATGAGACTTAGGATCATAGTGTCCAAATTAACCAAATCGAACCAATCAAGTGTAAATGAGTATCAACATAAGCAAATGTATAATGTATCAAAACGCAAGTATATTGTGTAAGTGTACGTGCATATGTGTATTCATATATGTAATTATTTACATGTGCGACAATGTGAAATTAATGTGTATTAAGGTATTGTTTAACTCAAAGAAAAAATTAAACGTCTATTTAATTTAATTAATGAGAAAATGTTTTAATGGAGTGTTTTAAGTTCTAATTAAATTCTGTATAAAAATGATGTTTTAGGAAAAGAAAATATTTCTAAGTTTTAATTATGTAAAAAAAAAAGTATTTTTTCATTTGTTATGTACAAAAATATTTTAATTAAAAGAAAGGGAAAATGTTTTCAATTTTAATTACATGGTGTAAAAATGTATTTTATGATTTATGTACAAAAGTATTTTAAGAAATTAAATTATGCAAAATGATGTATTGATCTATTATATACAAGGAAATGTTTTAATCAAAAGAAAAATATTTTCAATCTTATAAAGATATATATTTTTATGTGTATATACAAGGAAAATTTAAATTAAATGTTTTAAATAATAATTAAAAAAATGTGTTTTCATATACTTTAGTATTAATGAAATGATATACAAAGTAACAAAATTTAGGTTTGTGTTAATTTATTGTATAAAATAAAAAATAAACTGGTTTTATATAAAAAATGACTAAGCTAATTAATTAAAAGAAGAAGATATCGTTTGTTTTATGAAAAGGGGTTTGTGTTAATTGAATGGGCCTTTGGTGAATGGAACAGGCAAGGCCCAACATTGCAAATAACGTTTCTTAGGGTTAATGCATTTGGTGTTTAGTTGGGACGAAACACTTTAGGGTTTGTGCAGCGGCGGCGTTCGTTCGTTCGTCCTCTTCTTTGTCTTCCTGAGCGATACCCTCCACCACAGAGCCGCCAGCATCATCATGCCTTCTTCCCTCTGACGACAGTATTAGGGCACTTGACCTAAGGTACCATTCGCCTTCTTACTTCGTTAGGGTTTTTAGTTCTTGCATGCTTATGATTTTCTGCTTATTTGATTAAGTTTTCTTTGACTTGGTTTATGTAACGAGGATGAAGAGGGAGATGTTTTTACCTTGACTGAGAAGAGGGAGAAAATGGAGGTGCTTAGGAGGATCGACGGTGGAGGAAGATTTGCGCGATGAGGGCTTTATCTGGTATCTTGTATATTTCTTTAAGCTTTATGATGATCTGAACTGAAAGCTTGATACACGTCTTTTCTTCTTCTCCTTTTTGCCATTGTATGCTTGTTTACGATGCCTTTGGATGCTTCCCTGACTTTCTTCTTCTCTTTCGCCTCGACTTTGCCCCTTTGAAAATTGTTGAGCTTGATAGTTTTTTACCTTGAGATGAATGTGCTTTTGAACTTTGCCCTATGATGAACTTCTGAGGGTTTTTGTTTCCCTAAATATGCTATGGTTGAAACAGTTTTGTTGTTTTGATTAGCTTTTCTGAGTTGCCTTGTTGCCTTTGAATGATTTGCCTTTTGATTGTTGAGCTTGCCCAATGATGTTTTTTACTGAGGGCTTTATGTTGCCTTTGTTGAATGCCTGGGTTGCTTTTGAATATTGGTTTTGAATGGAATGCCTTTGGTGTTTTATGAATGTCCCTGTGATGAACTCTTCGAGTTCTGAGGGCTTGAGGCTTGAATCCTATGTTTGCACCATTTCTGATTCTTGGCAAGATTGGCTTGAGGCTTTGCAGGTTTTTACTACTGGTTTAGGCCTCTTCAGGTTTTTTGTGCTTGTTGGATTGAGCTACTGCAGGTTTTATGTTTTACAGTAGGTAATAGTTTTTGATGTTTAGGCGTTTGGGGTAGCAGGGACAGGCTTGAACTGGTTTATTATGCTTCAGGTTTTTAGGCCTAGCAGGTTAGCTCTGGTTTTTGCCTTAACAGGTTAAAGGGCTTAGCAGGTTTGGTTGTTATGGTTTAGGCCAGGTTTTTGTTTGACAGTAGGGTGAGTTTGTTTCAGGCAGGGTTGTCCTTAATGCTTGGACTTGGTTTTGCTGGTTTAGGCAGGTGCAGACTTGGCCTTGACAGGTTATGAGGTTTTGATGGTTTAAGCGGGTTTGGTTTTTTGACAGTAGGTAATGGTTTATTAGGCCATTGCAGGTTAGGTGTTTGCTTCTTGTGATATTGGTATTATGGCTCAATCAGGTTTTCTGAAGCTTTTGTTATGGTTATCAGTGGTCTTTTTTTTCTGTTGGAGAGTTTATGCAGTTAGTCTCTATATCCTCTTTTGCTATCCCTGCTGTTGCAATTTTATATTTGTTTCTTTTGTCTTCCAGCCTCTTGGTCTCTTGGCGCCTAAGACTTTTTTTTGAATATCTCAAACTTTGGCATCTTTTCTTGGACCAAGTTACTGGGCAGACTTGCAAGGTTTTTGGCATTTTTCTGTTTTGGTGATTATTTCTGCTGTGTACTTCTGTCTAATTTGAGTAGCACTGATATAATGCTTCTTTTAGCCTTTTGCCTTACTGTCTTATTGCAGTTTTATTTTCTGTATTTTCCTTATGCCTAAAGCCAAACAGTAAGCCCACACTTCTCCTCTTTTCTTTCTCTCTCTTTGGTACACTTCAAAGAATATTAAAATGTTTTTCTTGTGTACTTTCTGAAAAGGCTACTCGTTGGGAAATGATGAAAGAAGATTTGGCTTGCATAAAGACTTCCTCTGCATACTTTATCTCTTCTTTGACAGCTTTGTGCAATAACCTGTACCTTTTGGCATTTGACAGCAAGTTTGACACTTTGCATTTTGATAGAAAGTTGCAACTTGGATTTTTTTTTTAGTTGGGTTTGAACTGTGCAGTTTGCTTGAGATTTTTGAATTTAGATAGTTTGGCACTTTGCATTTTTTTTCTCAACTTTGCATTCATGATCAAATAAAATTCTTCCCTCTTTGTGAACCGGGAGAAATCCCGTGATTTGCAGAGAGGGTTAACTGATCCCAATCAGTGGCCTTTAATGATGACTGTAATTTTATCTGTCTTTATTTATTTACCAGTCACTGACCTTTTCCTTTTCCTTTTACAGATGAATATTTGGATGGAGAGGAGCAAAGTGAAGAATGAAGAATTAGGGACTTAGAAAATATTTAGAAAAATAGGATAGTTTTATTTTCAATTTAATCATTGTAAACTATTATTATTTTAAATACTTCGTAAATGCATACTTGTATCTAAATAATAATTGTAACAAATGTTTAAATATGAAATAAAAATTCTATTGATCCATTTAATTCTTTTTATCCCTTCTCAATTATTTACTTATTATTTATAGTTCCTTAAATTAAAACAAATGAAAATTAAATTCCAGATATTTAATTCTTAGAATAATAAATAATCAACTAAACATTGATTCTTCGTTGATCAAAATAAATGAACTTGGCGCCTCCATCATCTAAAGCAACGCATAGTCAAACGCAATAACTGATCAGACGCATTCCTTCTTTTCACTGATTTTTAACAAACTCTGTAATTCCAAACTGCGTATATCTTTTGACTGGTGAATTCAAACCAAATGCCCTTCTTTTACTGATTAAATCAAAACAATGCGAATTCAAACCGAATCTCGGAATAACTTGCAAAGTGCTGTGGAATTTAAATCCTTCTGAGAATATGCCCACAAAAACCTTAATTCCTGATTGAATGCCAAAGAGCATTCGCCTGATCAAAATTGAGCCAGAATCAACCAAAACCCTAAGCCAACCGTGTGAGAACATCCAGAGCCCTGAAAAATCAATAAAACCCTAATTTTTTGTTTGACTGACGAGAAAAGTCCGTTTGTCCGATTCTTGAGCCAGTTTGAAAAGTCAGGAAATGCCTGAAGCTGAGATTTCTTGTGGTAAGATGTGAGGGCAAATTTTGGGGTACAACAGTTGCCCCTGTTCAATCTTCTTGAACCTGAAGGGTTAGATTGGCAAGTTTGCCTTTCGCGACTTGAAGGTAAAAGAAGATTGGACACTAAAGTACCCAGAAAATTTGCACTCGGCGATGTGATGGTAGATGTGAATGGGCTTAAAGATGCCATTTGGTGATGGGCTTAAAGATGCTACCGGGTGCGATAGAATCTTGTCGGGGAATGGGCTTAAAGATGCCATTTGGAATGAGTATCAGGGAGATGTCCACGCTTGGGACCATCTCTGAACTGGGGGTCTGAATAAGCAATAGATTGACATCCGTCGTTGGGAGGAATCCGTAAGCTGTTTTCAAAAAAATCTTGAGAAGAAAATGAACAAGTGATAGGTTAACATCCATTACTTGGAGAACCCGTGAACTGTTTTCAGGAATCTTGAAGTTGAATAAGTAATAGAGCAGCATCCGTTGTTGGGAAGCGTCCGTAAACTGTTTTCAAAGGTTGCATCTGAACAAGTTGGTAGATTAACATCCGTTGTTGGGAAGAATCCATAAACTGTTTTCAGAAGTCTTGAGGTTGAATAAGTAATAGAGCAGCATCCGTTGTTGGGAAGCGTCTGTAAACTGTTTTCAAAGGTTGCATCTGAACAAGTTGGTAGATTAACATCTGTTGTTGGGAAGAATCCATAAACTGTTTTCAGAAGTCTTGAGGTTGAATAAGTAATAGAGCAGCATCCGTTGTTGGGAAGCGTCCGTAAACTGTTTTCAAAGGTCTTGAAGTTGAATAAGTAATAGAGCAGCATCCGTTGTTGGGAAGCGTCCCTAAACTATTTTCAAAGGTTGCATCTGAACAAGTTGGTAGATTAACATCCGTTGTTGGGAAGAATCCATAAACTGTTTTCAGAAGTCTTGAAAGATAATGATTTTAGTCTGTCGACTGATCTTACCTGAAAAGGTAGAGAGTTAGTTATATGCAATGCCATGATGCATGATACAATACATATTATATGATATGAATGTGAAGGGGTGCGCATGTAAGCTGGAGAGCTGTCTTGCGAAGAATATATGAATCCGGGATGGCTGAAGATAAAAATATCTTGACTGCTGCTGGGAAGGATAATTCCTGGTTGTTGCTGGAGAATAAAGAGCTTGGGTTGCATACCAATCTTCTGAGGAATTCTTGACGATTTCTATTGGGGAGTTCCAACCCAGTCGGCTCATGCTGGGGGTGCAAGACCGAGAATCTTCAGTTTGGTGGGAAGTGTCTCTGGCGACTTCACTGGGGAACTCAAGATTTGCCCTCCTCAAAACTCTGTGGGGAGGAGGTTCATCAGTCTGGCTTCGCTGGGGATTCTGAAACTTAAACTCTAAGGGGAATTGAATTCGGAGGATCCTCTGGCTGGGGGATCGTAAAGATAAGTTACGCTGGGGAATTTTGATGAACTCCGCTGGGGATAGGAAGAATTTGACGAGTGCGATCTTCCGTGGCAGTTAGCTGAGGATAACCCAGTTATAAGCCCTTGTGAGGAATAACTTTGAATAAAACTCGGGAGAGGCGTCCGTACTCTGCAGGGGATAAGCTTCAGGGTTTGCTGGGGATATGGATTCCAAATCTCTTGGGGGTTTTCTTTGAAGGGTATCAAGATATCCAAACCGCACCTTTGACCTATCAGTAATCCTCTTTCTTGATTCGTAAGGAAATGATTATGTTCAAATGCATATGCCTATTTAACAAAACATTGGACGTTTCTCAAAATAAAACAAATAGTGCAAGAGAAAAGAAAGGGAAATGACACAAATTTCTGGGAAAAGTATTTGTATTGACTTTCTATGAGTATATTTGTACAAAGGAGACAATCATCCTAGTAAGAGGATTTTGTTGTAAATATTGAAAGATTTATACAAAATAAAGGATGGCTATGTGAAATAATTCCATGGGATTCCATTCCGCTATAGCTTTCACAACTCTGAATATCTGTCCATTCAATGCTTCGTTTGCCGATGACTGGATTGATCAGAAGCCTGGAACCGGTTGATGAAGAGATTGTCTTTGAAGTGATCCGACGAGACATAGTCATACGCTTTAATTCCCTAACTTTTGCCTGAATCGCCCTTTCAGGTTTTCGATCCACCGGGAAACCCCTTTTTGCCCAAGCCGCCCTTTCGGGTTTTCAACTTGCCGGGTGTACAAATTTTTTTTTGTTTTTATCCCTAATTTTTGCCTGAACCGCCCTTTCGGGTTTTCGATCCACCGGGATGCCCATTTTTGCCCAAGCCGCCCTTTCGGGTTTTCGACTTGTCGGGTTATTTTATGCGTAGTATCTTTTGACTATGTCTGCATTCGCAGGGTGCGGCAAATCGTCGCCGTCCATGGTGGTCAGAATCATTGCACCACCAGAAAATATGCTCTTGATCACAAATGGTCCTTCATATGTAGGAGTCCATTTGCCCCTGGGATCACTTTGCGGTAAGATAATCCGCTTGACTACGAGATCCCCGACTTGATAAACTTGACGTCTGACTTTCTTATTGAAGGCCTTGATCATCCGTTTTTGATACGTCTGACCATGGCATATAGCAGCAAGTCGTTTTTCGTCGATCAGATTGAGTTGATCAAGTCGGGTCTGCATCCAATCATCTTCATTCAAACCTGCATCTTTCATAATCCTTAAGGAAGGAATCTGAACTTCCATAGGTAGGACAACTTCCATGCCGTATACCAAAGAAAATGGTGTTGCCCCGGTCGAAGTGCGTACTGTCGTACGGTATCCATGCAGAGCAAACGGTAACATCTCATGCCAGTCTTTGTAAGTGACTGTCATTTTCTGAATGATCTTCTTAATGTTTTTGTTTGCAGCTTCAACAGCACCGTTCATCTTCGGCCGATAGGGAGATGAATTGTGATGATAAATCTTGAACTGTTCGCACAACGCGGTGATCATTGTGTTATTCAGATTTGTACCATTGTCTGTGATGATCCTATCTGGAACACCATACCGACATATGAGATTTTGCTTAATGAAACGGGCAACCACATTCTTAGTGACAGAGGCGAAGGAAGCTGCTTCGACCCATTTGGTGAAATAGTCAATGGCGACCAGGATGAAGCGATGTCCATTTGAAGCCGTGGGCTTGATTTCTCCAATCATGTCAATGCCCCACATCGCAAATGGCCAAGGAGCAGTCAGAACATTGAGAGGGACCGGAGGGATGTGAACTTTATCGGCGTAGACTTGACACTTATGGCAAGTACGGGAATGTTGATGGCAGTCTGCTTCCATGGTAGACCAGTAATAGCCTGCCCTTAGGATCTTTTTAGCCATTGTGTGTCCGCTCAAGTGGGTGCCAAATGTACCGCTGTGTATATCAGTCATGATCAATTCTGCTTCAGCCTTGTCTACGCATCGGAGCAATACGCAATCATGGCTTCTTTTGTAAAGGATGCCGTTGCTCAGGAAGAATTTGGCAGCAAATTTCCTTAAGAACTTCTTGTCATTTACGGAAGCTCCTTCGGGATAATCTCTAGTCTCAAGATATCTTTTGATTTCATGGAACCAGGGTTGTTCCACTACTTCTTCGATATTAATCTCGTGACAATGCGCAGGTTCATCCATTCGCTTGATGGTGATTTGGGGAGCCTCGTTATCCCAGTTGAGTTTAAACATGGAGGACATTGTAGCTAAGGCATCTGCTAGCTGATTCTCTTCTCGCGGGAAATGCTCGAAGGTAATTTGCTCGAAGTGAGGCAACAATGTCAGGACATGTTCTTTGTATGGGATAAGATTAGGATGCTTGGTATCCCACTCTCCTTTGATTTGACTGATGACCAAAGCTGAGTCCCCAAATACGACCAGAGATTTGATTCCCAAGTCTATAGCAGCCTTGAGACCAAAGATGCAAGCTTCATATTCGGCCATGTTGTTTGTGCAGCTGAAGCAAAGTCGGGCCGTGAAAGGTGTGTGACAACCTTCCGGAGAAATGAGTATTGCGCCAATACCATTTCCAAGTGCATTTGAAGCACCATCAAAGTACAGGGTCCATCGGGATCCCTTTTCGGGTCCGTCATACGGTCCGTTAATGCTGTCCAAATTCATGATGTCCTCGTCCGGGAAATCAAATCTCATGGGTTGATAATCTTCAATAGCTTGATGAGCCAGATGGTCAGCTAGTACACTCCCTTTTATGGCCTTTTGGGTGGTGTACTGGATGTCGTACTCAGTTAGGATCATCTGCCATCTAGCTATCCTTCCAGATAAGGCGGGCTTTTCGAAGATATACTTGATAGGGTCCATTTTGGAAATCAACAAGGTAGTATGAGTCAACATATACTGTCTTAGTCGGCGAGCAGCCCATACCAAAGCGCATCAAGTTTTCTCGAGCAGTGAGTAGCGAGTCTCACAGTCGGTAAACTTTTTGCTAAGGTAATAAATAGCATGCTCTTTTCGACCAGACTTGTCATGCTGGCCCAACACACACCCCATTGAGTTATCCAAGACGGTCAAATACATGATCAATGGTCTCCCTTCGACGGGTGGCATCAGAATAGGAGGTTCTAGCAAATACTCCTTGATCTTATCAAAAGCGGTTTGGCAATCGTTGTTCCATTCAACTACCTGATTTTTCTTCAAGAGTTTGAAGATTGGCTCACAGGTGGAAGTCAGATGAGAGATGAATCTGGCAATATAGTTCAAACGCCCCAAGAACCCTCTAACCTCCTTTTCAGTGCGGGGAGCAGGAATTTCTTGTATTGCTTTCACTTTTGCGGGATCGACTTTGATGCATTTGTTTCTTACAATGAATCCCAAGAGTTTACCAGACCTAACTCCAAAAGTGCATTTACTTGGATTCAGCCTGAGTTTGTATTCTTTCAATCTGGCAAACAGCTTCTCCAGATGTTCAAGGTGCTCCTCTTCTGTTTGTGACCGAGCTATCATATCGTCTATGTAAACTTCAATCTCATGATGTATCATGTCATGAAATAAAGATACCATGGCGCGTTGATAAGCTGCCCTTGCGTTCTTCAGCCCGAACGGCATCACTTTGTAACAGAAAATGCCCCATTGTGTGAGAAAAGTTGTTTTCTCCATATCCTCGGGGGCCATTTTGATCTGATTGTAGCCCGAGAATCCATCCATGAAGGAAAACACTTTGTGCTGAGCTGTATTGTCGATCAAAATGTCGATGTGTGGCAGCGGAAAATCATCTTTGGGGCTGGCCCTATTCAAATCCCGGTAGTCCACACACATCCTGACTTTGCCATCTTTCTTAGGTACTGGCACGATGTTAGCGACCCATTGAGGATAGGACGTAACAGCCAGAAAGCCAGCGTCGAATTGTTTCATCACTTCTGCTTTGATCTTTTCAGACATGTCAGGCCTCATTCGGCGAACTTTTTGCTTGATCGGGGGACAATCCTCTCTTGTGGGGAGACGGTGAACCACGATGTCTGTGTCTAAACCCGGCATATCTTCATAAGACCAGGCGAAGATCTCAACGTACTCATTCAACAACTGTATCAGACGTTCCTTGACATTTGGTTCCAGACTGGCACCCACTTGCACTTCCTTCCGGTCTTCTTCGGTTCCTAAGTTGATAGTCTCCAATGACTCTTCGTGAGGTAAGATGGCCCTCTCCTCTTGCTGTAGAAGTCTGGCTAATTCCCCTGGTACTTCACAACCTTCTTCATCTTCATACTCGACTTGATTGACCAGATCTTCAGAGTTATTGAAGGGTATAGCAGAATAGTCACCCATGGAATCCGGAGTGGACGGGTACCTGCATTGGTGAGTGTGGGTGTGTGTAAGGGATAACCATCCTTAAACAAAAAATGCAAAAGGAAAGAAAATGAACACAAGCAGTTTATCAAATGAAAAACGTCCAATGAATCATTAAACATGGCATATGGATATGAAAAATAATCAAAAACCCTTACAAGTGGACCTACATGCCCCGGGCAAAGGCATGCGGTGAAAAGATAGTGTGCGGATTGTTTGAAAGTAAATATTACAGACCAAATTGAACATGTTTAACAGATAAATTACTGATGAATAAAAGTGATGAGGATAAAGTCTTTTGCCTCCCAGTTGCTCAATCCTCCTTTGACAGTTGGGTAAATCCACTCTTCGATGTTGCTCTCTTTGTCTTCATCCTCCAAAGTGTTGATTCCATAGGGAGAAATTTTGACTGGCGCCCTTTCAATCTTCGAGCGGCGCATAGCTTTCTGGCCTGCGGCTGTGAACCCTAAACCGAATTTGTCCGTCTTATATGGAATGTCAGGTAACTGCCCCCATGCTGAATTCTTCCCTTCCTTGATTGCGGCCCTTGCGTCCTCCAGAGATGCCATCATGCCCATCTGTCTCGGTGTCTCAGCTGCCAACTTTGCTACTGCTATTTTAGGAAGGACTTCTTCGAAATGTTGAAACGGTGTCTCAATGAACTCTCCTTCAACCTCCACATACCGGAAAGAATTTAAGTGGCTAATCATGTACTCTTCTTCGCCATGGACAGTAATGATCTTTCCCTTGACAGGATACTTCAACATCTGATGCAAGGAGGAGGTGACTGCCCCAGCATGGTGTATCCAAGGTCTACCCAGCAAGCAAGAGTATGATGGACGGATGTCCATCACATAGAAAGTGGATTTAAACACCTCAGTGCCTATCTTGATGGGAATTTCAACCTCTCCATGGACCATTCTCTTTGAACCATCGAAAGCTCTGACAACAATATCACTCGGCTTCAACTCCAACCCTTCACAATCTAGTCGGTCCAAGGCCTTCTTAGGAAATACATTCAGCGACGAACCGGTATCGACCAAGACATGCGTGAGGGTGGTTCCCCGGCACTCAACTGAAACGTGCAAAGCATCATTGTGGTTTCTGCCTTTAGGAGTTAGGTCGGCATCAGAAAAACCTAATCCATTATCCGCAGTCAGGCTAGCCACGCAATTCTGAAATTGATCCGCAGAAGTTTCCTGGGGCACATGAGCTGCCTTCAGAAACTTAATCAAAGCTTTAGCGTGCGCTTCTGAGCAAAGTAATAGTGCCAGCATGGAGATCTTGGAGGGGGTTTGCCCCAGCTGCTCTACCACGTCGTAGTCACTCTTCTTGATTATCTTCAAGATCTCATCCATTTCCTTCTTGGAGGTTTCAGAGATAACCAATGGTTGAGCCCTCGTCCTGACGAGCTCATCTTATATTCCCTTTCCTTTATCAGCAATGGTAGGAGAGACAACACTAGGAACAACAACTTCTTCAATTAAAGGAGTTCTAGCAGAGAGTTTTATTGGTGCAGGGATGACCTTCGCAGATGAGGGTCCAAAGATTACTCTTGGAGGGGCAATCTCTGGAGAAAATATTCTCCCGCTCCTGGTGATTTTGCTAGTGCCTGCAATGTTACTAATGCTGGCTTCTTCATCATCCGAACTTTCTTCAGTTATTTCGATTTGCTTGATACCATGGTAGTAGACGTCACCGCCATAGTTCCATGGTATGGACTTCTCGGAAACATAGGGGACTGGCCCTGGCATTGTTATCTTCAAAGGAACAGATTTCGTAGCTGGCGTAATCTTAACAGGCTTTTTGACGGCCTTGGAAAGATTGTCGTGAATGGTTATGATTGAGACATCTTCAGTATGAACTGGAACAGCAGAAACTTTTTCAAACAGGATCTGTCGACTATCCATAAGGCCTTGGATGCCTTTCTTCAGTAGTGGACAATCAAACGGCAGAGAGTAACAACAATAACAGTCTTCTTTACATCCCGGGAAGATCCCGGCCCTTAACAGGTTCAATTTAATGGTTAACAAAGGAGTTATCAGATCATTGACATCAGCAACATACAAATCTTCTTCAATGGCATTGATATTTTGGCCGTGCTTCGGCATGGGTGCAGATATCACATTAGGCTTCTCCGGAGCGTCAAACTCTACTTCCTTCGCTTCTATCAGGTCTTAGATCTTATGCTTGAGTGCCCAACAATCATTGGTGTCGTGTCCAACACTGTCTGAATGGTAGGCGCATTTAGCATTAGCATGATAATGAGGAGAGGACGTATTCACATTCTTTGGTGCCTCCTTGATGGTGGCGAGGTTCAACTTTAACAGATGAGGAAGCACTTGCGCTGGAGTCATATTAATGCGGGTGAACTGCCGTTGTGGCCGTTCCACCCGTTGCTGATTTGGTCTGGACTGGTTGTAGCGAGGCTGCTCACTTGGTGTGTTTTGAATCATTACGGCCCCCACAGTTGGCCGACGCTCCGTCTTCCCTGCTCTTCTCTGAGAATATACCACAATCGTTTCCTTCTTAAAAGGCTTCTTCTCAACACTTGCAGCAACACCCTTCTGAATCTTTCCTGACTTGATGCCAGCTTCAATTCTTTCGCCTGTTAAGATCAAATCGGTGAACCCCACGGAAGAGTTACCAATCAGATGATTGAAAAATGGCCCAGATAGGGTCCCAAGAAACATATCGACGAGCTCACGATCGGTTAAAGGAGGCTGCACCCTGCCAGCCAAATCCCTCCATTTTTGTGCATATTCTTTGAATCCTTCGCTTGTTCATAGTGACATACCTTGAAGTTGGGTACGAGTAGGAGCAAGGTAAGAATTGTACTGGTATTGTTTGTAAAAGGCAGTGGCCAAATCCTCCCAATTGCGGACGCTGGTTCCCTCTAGCTGATAAAACCACTCCAACTGAGCTCCAGAAAGGCTGTCTTGAAAGAAATGAATCCAAAGGTTTTTATCCGCCGTATAGGGTTGAATCTTTCTCACGTAGGACCTGAGATGCATTTTGGGACAGGACAACCCATCATACCTCACAAACACTGGCACTTTGAATTTTGGGGGAATCACGATCCCGGCGACCAAACCCAAGTCTTCAAAATCTAAACCCGGTACTCTTTGTAATTCCATGGCGGCCAATCTGTCTTCTAAACCCTTGTATTTATCATCAGCTGGAGGGTATTGCTGATCAGAATAATCTTCATCCTCTTCGACATCCTCTTCTTCCGCATCAGACTCTGAAGGTACCGCAGCTCCACCTCCTTTGCTGGTTCCTTCATCAGAAATGGGAGGAAATTCGAGCACTCTCCGAGCTTCTCCGTTAAATCTTCTCCCCAAAGTAGCCACTCTGACTCTCTTTTTCTTCTTCTTTACTGGGTCCTTATTCCCCAATTGAGTCTTGATATCCTCCTGACCCTTAGCCAAGGTTATCAGGAGTTGCTGGAACTGTGCATTCTGAGCTTGCAGGTCTTTGACTGTTTGCTCGAGATCCATCCTACTGAAATAAACAGCAGATAGATAAGGAAACTTGGAGTGAGACCTGCTTATGCACATGATGAATGGTATGCTTATGTATGCAATGCATTCAAGGATTTAGGACATTCAAAATTGTTTTAGACAAAGAAGAACGCACGTCATATTAATAAGAAGAAGTTTGTTAGTACATAAGTGCCCCATGGGCCAAATATTACAAAATAACTCCTCAAGGCAAAAAGACATTGCGCATCCTCTTTGGTGCGATGTAGGTGTTGAGGGCCTCTTGCTCATGGAGCCGGCGGGTAAGCTCTAGAACCTTCTTCTCACTGGCGTAGAAGCTAGCTTCAAAAGTGTTCCGTTCCTCCTTGAGCTGAATCCAGCTTTTCTGCATTTCTTCCCATGATGTAGGCATGTCAGGATGTAGGATGGTGTAGGGAACCTCTCCTTCATTGACAGGCTCTTTAATCACAGGGAGTACATGAGGATAAGGCATCATCAGACTTTGGGCTCGGGCTCGTACCCACTTGAGATAAGGTTCAAGAGGGATGGAGTTCTTGTGTCCCAGAGTCTTGCTATCAACCTTGTTGAGCTTTCCCCAAGCTCTGATGAATCTTTGGCGAAGTCCTTGCGCATCGTTGTCGAAGTCAAAAACTAGGTCAAGAATCAACATGTCATGAGGACCATCCCTCCGTGCATATCCAAATTGTCTCAAAGCTAGGCAAGGGTTGTAGGTGATACCTCCTCTAATTCCAAGTAAAGGAACATTAGGAAATTCTCCGCAACGATCGACGATGATGACATTTTCTCTGGACCGAGAACACCAATGTACATCAGAGTGAGTAAGAGTCATCAATCGTTGTGACCACCTTAAACCCCGCTCATTCTTCAAAACTGATTGCGGAAGGTGCGAAATAAACCACCTTGCAAGGAGAGGAGTACAACACATGAGAACACCCCTCTTTCTCATTGTTCGTGTGTAAAATGAGTGAAGAATGTCCCCAAGCAATGTTGGTATTGGATTTCTGGACAAGAAGATTTTGACGGCGTTGACATCTACTAATTGGTCAGGATTTGGGAACAAGACCAACCCATAGATAAGGAGTGCCACAATCTCTTCAAAGGCTTGTAGGTCTAATGAATTCCAACATTCTTGTGCCTTCTCAAACAAGAATTTTGCTAAGAATCCCTTGACGCCGCTTCTGGTTTCCCAATGCCCCTTGATGTCGGAGGGTCGTAGATGTAATGCTCGAGCAACATCTTCCGGCTTTGGTTCCTTTTCCGTACCGTTGAAGGGTAGTTGATTAAGGATAGGAATTCTCAGGAGTTGAGAAAACTCCTCCAAAGTGGGCACCAACTGGTAATCAGGGAAAGTGAAACAGTGGTGAAGAGGGTCAAAGAACTGAAATAGCACTTTCATCATGTCTTCTTCAATGTTGGTGCTGACTAAGTTGAGCAGTCTACCATGTCTTTCACTGAAGGATGAGTTTTCCGGAATTCTTGAGGCGAGCTCCTTGAGTTGAGGAGAGATTCTCACAAGGTTGACTTGGATGGTTTTTCTGCGAGGAATTTCCATGACCTACAAAACAAGAACAAAGATGAAGATCCAAACCCTTGAGATGGTTAGTGAATGCATATGATGCTTCATGATGTTTATGATGTATGCACAAAACACATGTACAAACAAATCACACCAACCCTAGTTTCAGGCTTGCATGAGGTTTCATAGGTAAGTACCCTCTTGAGTGTAGTTGGCTTAAAATCCTGTCCTATAAATAGTAACCGGGTTCTAAGGAGCTCAACATCATTGGATTGTTTTCTGTGTTCATTGTTTTGGTTTATCCACTTAACTAGCGACCAAAATATTCCAAGAAAACAACCCTCAATGAGTGTAGTATCGAGTATCTACCAACTTCGGACTGCACCAAAGCCGGTCATCTCACTACCCCTAATAAAAGGCCAAGATGGTCAAGTAAGGTTCTAGGTCATTAGTGCCTAGTGACATCACTCAGCGGCCCCATACTCTCCTTGATTGAACTCAAGGGTTACCGGTACTCACAAATATGTCGCACTAATATAGCTATTGCTTCGACCGTGTCGGTATACCCCGCACAATTTCCACAACGTATTGCTATCTATGAATGTTTCCCAAATCCGGGTATAGGATTTCAAGCCCAAACAAGAGAACCATAAGAGGTAAAGCAAGCAAAGCAAACAAATAATCATGCAAGAAGGTGATCTAAAAACCCTAAGGTAACCCCACTTTTAAATTCTCCCCAGCAGATTCGCCAGTTCTGTGATATGGTGGGAGAACTGACTATTGGTTTTGCGTTCGTATTCGCACTTGTGCCGTTGAGCAAGAGTTGCCACCGACTTTTTATTTTATCCTAAAGGAAAGGTTAAAAAAGCACAGCAAAAACCTTTTGAGATATTTCGTGGGTTCGGGGGGTAGATTATGAAAAGGGAAGGTATTAGCACCCTCTTCATCCATGGTTATCCATGGGCTCTTAGTTACTTGGTTTTTTAGATCACTTGCCTTGATTTTTGATTGCTTGAAAATGGTGTGTATGTGTGTGTGTTTTTGAAAATGTTTTTGAAGAGATGCCTTGTCTTAGGCTAACCTTGTAACAATTCTTTACTCGAATATTTTACAAAGGCGTGTATCTTTTCGAAAAGATGTTTCAAAATGTTTTTTGAGAGTTTGTTTGAAAGTGTTGTGGATTGTGGTTTTTTGAAAAGAAGGCAAGTGTTTTTGCAAGTCGATCTCAAGTAACTAAGAGTTTTGTCTACCCTATTGTACTCAAAGGTTTTTGTCATGTTTTAACCCTTTTTAGCAATTTTGTTCCACCATTGAATTTGGTGGACAATCTTGCGTTTAGGAAGTTTGTTCGGGACGGGCGCGGGTCATCGTATGGACCATGAATGCAATAGTGTCAAGTGTCTTTGGCAATTTGCTTTGAAGGGACTATGATCATTCCGTTTAGGCAACACTTTGAGGGACTTATGATCATTTGAATTCGTTTTACCAAAGATACTCGACGTGCAAGCATGGCCCATTTTGGAAGGCAACATGTGGGATTACCCTAGAGGGTGCAAGTGTGATTGTGTATTGATTTCATGTATTTGTCTTGTATTAGGTTATCTAGCGTTTGATTTTATGTACATGCAAACCCTAGGTCTAACCATGGTATAATTGAAAGCGGTAAATTGCGAAATGTAAAATCTACGCTATTACAAAATAAGTATCCGGGAGTGGGGGTACAAATTTATGAATGGGGATGAGGCTTAGGATCATAGTGTCCAAATTAACCAAATCGAACCAATCAAGTGTAAATGAGTATCAACATAAGCAAATGTATAATGTATCAAAACGCAAGTATATTGTGTAAGTGTACGTGCATATGTGTATTCATATATGTAATTATTTACATGTGCGACAATGTGAAATTAATGTGTATTAAGGTATTGTCTAACTCAAAGAAAAAATTAAACGTCTATTTAATTTAATTAATGAGAAAATGTTTTAATGGAGTGTTTTAAGTTCTAATTAAATTCTGTATAAAAATGATGTTTTAGGAAAAGAAAATATTTCTAAGTTTTAATTATGTAAAAAAAAAAGTATTTTTTCATTTGTTATGTACAAAAATATTTTAATTAAAAGAAAGGGAAAATGTTTTCAATTTTAATTACATGGTGTAAAAATGTATTTTATGATTTATGTACAAAAGTATTTTAAGAAATTAAATTATGCAAAATGATGTATTGATCTATTATATACAAGGAAATGTTTTAATCAAAAGAAAAATATTTTCAATCTTATAAAGATATATATTTTTATGTGTATATACAAGGAAAATTTAAATTAAATGTTTTAAATAATAATTAAAAAAATGTGTTTTCATATACTTTAGTATTAATGAAATGATATACAAAGTAACAAAATTTAGGTTTGTGTTAATTTATTGTATAAAATAAAAAATAAACTGGTTTTATATAAAAAATGACTAAGCTAATTAATTAAAAGAAGAAGATATCGTTTGTTTTATGAAAAGGGGTTTGTGTTAATTGAATGGGCCTTTGGTGAATGGAACAGGCAAGGCCCAACATTGCAAATAACGTTTCTTAGGGTTAATGCATTTGGTGTTTAGTTGGGACGAAACACTTTAGGGTTTGTGCAGCGGCGGCGTTCGTTCGTTCGTCCTCTTCTTTGTCTTCCTGAGCGATACCCTCCACCACAGAGCCGCCAGCATCATCATGCCTTCTTCCCTCTGACGACAGTATTAGGGCACTCGACCTAAGGTACCATTCGCCTTCTTATTTCGTTAGGGTTTTTTAGTTCTTGCATGCTTATGATTTTCTGCTTATTTGATTAAGTTTTCTTTGACTTGGTTTATGTAACGAGGATGAAGAGGGAGATGTTTTTACCTTGACTGAGAAGAGGGAGAAAATGGAGGTGCTTAGGAGGCTCGACGGTGGAGGAAGATTTGCGCGATCAGGGCTTTATCTGGTATCTTGTATATTTCTTTAAGCTTTATGATGATCTGAACTGAAAGCTTGATACACGTCTTTTCTTCTTCTCCTTTTTGCCACTGTATGCTTGTTTACGATGCCTTTGGATGCTTCCCTGACTTTCTTCTTCTCTTTCGCCTCGACTTTGCCCCTTTGAAAATTGTTGAGCTTGATAGTTTTTTGCCTTGAGATGAATGTGCTTTTGAACTTTGCCCTATGATGAACTTCTGAGGGTTTTTGTTGCCCTAAATATGCTATGGTTGAAACAGTTTTGTTGTTTTGATTAGCTTTTCTGAGTTGCCTTGTTGCCTTTGAATGATTTGCCTTTTGATTGTTGAGCTTGCCCAATGATGTTTTTTACTGAGGGCTTTATGTTGCCTTTGTTGAATGCATGGGTTGCTTTTGAATATTGGTTTTGAATGGAATGCCTTTGGTGTTTTATGAATGTCCCTGTGATGAACTCTTCGAGTTCTGAGGGCTTGAGGCTTGAATCCTATGTTTGCACCATTTCTGATTCTTGGCAAGATTGGCTTGAGGCTTTGCAGGTTTTTACTACTGGTTTAGGCCTCTTCAGGTTTTTTGTGCTTGTTGGATTGAGCTACTGCAGGTTTTATGTTTTACAGTAGGTAATAGTTTTTGATGTTTAGGCGTTTGGGGTAGCAGGGACAGGCTTGAACTGGTTTATTATGCTTCAGGTTTTTAGGCCTAGCAGGTTAGCTCTGGTTTTTGCCTTAACAGGTTAAAGGGCTTAGCAGGTTTGGTTGTTATGGTTTAGGCCAGGTTTTTGTTTGACAGTAGGGTGAGTTTGCTTCAGGCAGGGTTGTCCTTAATGCTTGGACTTGGTTTTGCTGGTTTAGGCAGGTGCAGACTTGGCCTTGACAGGTTATGAGGTTTTGATGGTTTAAGCGGGTTTGGTTTTTTGACAGTAGGTAATGGTTTATTAGGCCATTGCAGGTTAGGTGTTTGCTTCTTGTGATATTGGTATTATGGCTCAATCAGGTTTTCTGAAGCTTTTGTTATGGTTATCAGTGGTCTTTTTTTTTCTGTTGGAGAGTTTATGCAGTTAGTCTCTATATCCTCTTTTGCTATCCCTGCTGTTGCAATTTTATATTTGTTTCTTTTGTCTTCCAGCCTCTTGGTCTCTTGGCGCCTAAGACTTTTTTTTGAATATCTCAAACTTTGGCATCTTTTCTTGGACCAAGTTACTGGGCAGACTTGCAAGGTTTTTGGCATTTTTCTGTTTTGGTGATTATTTCTGCTGTGTACTTCTGTCTAATTTGAGTAGCACTGATATAATGCCTCTTTTAGCCTTTTGCCTTACTGTCTTATTGCAGTTTTATTTTCTGTATTTTCCTTATGCCTAAAGCCAAACAGTAAGCCCACACTTCTCCTCTTTTCTTTCTCTCTCTTTGGTACACTTCAAAGAATATTAAAATGTTTTTCTTGTGTACTTTCTGAAAAGGCTACTCGTTGGGAAATGATGAAAGAAGATTTGGCTTGCATAAAGACTTCCTCTGCATACTTTATCTCTTCTTTGACAGCTTTGTGCAATAACCTGTACCTTTTGGCATTTGACAGCAAGTTTGACACTTTGCATTTTGACAGAAAGTTGCAACTTGGATTTTTTTTTAGTTGGGTTTGAACTGTGCAGTTTGCTTGAGATTTTTGAATTTAGGTAGTTTGGCACTTTGCATTTTTTTTCTCAACTTTGCATTCATGATCAAATAAAATTCTTCCCTCTTTGTGAACCGGGAGAAATCCCGTGATTTGCAGAGAGGGTTAACTGATCCCAATCAGTGGCCTTTAATGATGACTGTAATTTTATCTGTCTTTATTTATTTACCAGTCACTGACCTTTTCCTTTTCCTTTTACAGATGAATATTTGGATGGAGAGGAGCAAAGTGAAGAATGAAGAATTAGGGACTTAGAAAATATTTAGAAAAATAGGATAGTTTTATTTTCAATTTAATCATTGTAAACTATTATTATTTTAAATACTTCGTAAATGCATACTTGTATCTAAATAATAATTGTAACAAATGTTTAAATATGAAATAAAAATTCTATTGATCCATTTAATTCTTTTTATCCCTTCTCAATTATTCACTTATTATTTATAGTTCCTTAAATTAAAACAAATGAAAATTAAATTCCAGATATTTAATTCTTAGAATAATAAATAATCAACTAAACATTGATTCTTCGTTGATCAAAATAAATGAACTTGGCGCCTCCATCATCTAAAGCAACGCATAGTCAAACGCAATAACTGATCAGACGCATTCCTTCTTTTCACTGATTTTTAACAAACTCTGTAATTCCAAACTGCGTATATCTTTTGACTGGTGAATTCAAACCAAATGCCCTTCTTTTACTGATTAAATCAAAACAATGCAAATTCAAACCGAATCTCGGAATAACTTGCAAAGTGCTGTGGAATTTAAATCCTTATGAGAATATGCCCACAAAAACCTTAATTCCTGATTGAATGCCAAAGAGCATTCGCCTGATCAAAATTGAGCCAGAATCAACCAAAACCCTAAGCCAACCGTGTGAGAACATCCAGAGCCCTGAAAAATCAATAAAACCCTAATTTTTTGTTTGACTGACGAGAAAAGTCCGTTTGTCCGATTCTTGAGCCAGTTTGAAAAGTCAGGAAATGCCTGAAGCTGAGATTTCTTGTGGTAAAATGTGAGGGCAAATTTTGGGGTACAACACTACCTACTCCCGAAGATAATGGAACCTCGTCTCGATGTGTTTGCTTCGAACATGTGTTATCGGGTTCTTCACCATATTGATAGTTGACATGTTGTCGATCTTCATGGTAATTGCTCCATGATCTTTACCTGTTATCTCTTCGACCAAGTTCAACATCCATGTTGCTTGACATGCACAAAAAGAAATAATTATGTACTCTGTTTTGCACAATGATAATGCCACTAATGGTTCCTTTCTCGAACTCCAAGCAACTGGTGCACCACCTAGCACAAACACATATCCTGTTGTGGATTTTCAATCCTTAGCATCACTACACCAACTTGAATCAGTGTACCCCACTAACTTGCACTCTTTTCTTTGATCAGTTGCAGAAAATAAAATGTCATAGTCGAGAGTTCCTTTGAGATGCCTTAGTATCCTCTTTATTACTGCTAGATGTGATATCTTAGGCTTCTGCATGAATCTACTTACCATATCTACACTATATGCTAAGTCAGGCCTTGTATGACAAAGGTAGCTTAATGACCCAATAAGTCTTATATATTGGGTTGGGCTGACATCATCTTTATCTGCATATTTCGACAATTTTAGTCTTGGTTCTGCAGGCGTCCAAGTCGAGTTGCACTCTTCCATCTCAAATCTCTTGAGAATTTCTCCTACTAATCTTCTTTGATGCATCATGAAACCTCTAATGCTCTTGTAGAATTCGACGCCAAGGTAATATGAAATGTCACCTAGATCCAACATTTCGAATTCCTTATTAAGATCACCTTTGAAGTCTTCGATCTCCTTCTTGTTGCTACCTGTTATCAACAAGTCTTCGATATAGAGACATAGTATAAGTAATTCATTATTGCTTTTTCTTACATATACTCCATGCTCAGTTGTGCACTTCACAAATTCCTTCTTCATTAGAAAACTATCTATTTTCTTATTCAAAGTTCTTGGAGCTTGTTTTAATCCATACAGAGCTTTATGCAGCTTGTACACCTTTCTCTCTTTGTCATGCTTCACAAACCCAATTGATTGTGCAATATAAACTTCTTTACTTAAGGGTCTATTCAGGAATGCATATTTCACATTCATATGACATATGTGTCAACTGTTCATTTTTGCTAGACCAACAAACAACTAGATTATTTTGATTCTAGCCACAGGTGCAAAAACTTCATCGAAGTCAATTCCTTCTTTCTAAAGAAATCCTTTCACCACAAGTCTTGCCTTGAGTCGAGTTACTTCCCCTATGGGACTCAGCTTCACCTTGTATACCCACTTCACATTGATTGCCTTCTTTCCTTGAGGTAATTCGACAAGTGACCAGATGTTGTTGTCTTCGATGGATTTCACTTATTCATTCATTGCTTTCACCCACTTCAAATCCTTCAATGCTTCAGTTGCATTGACTGGGTTGATATATGCATAGAAAGCATAATGTACCAACTCACCTTCATTATTGACAACATCATCTGATATAATCATACAATCTTGCAACCTTGCAGGCATGTGTCTTGTTCTCTGAGTTCTGATTGTACTTGGTTGATCTCTAACTTCCTCTTTTTGAACTTCTCTTTTGACTTCAGTTTCTGGTTCTTTAAGTAAGATTTTCACTTAATCTTTCTTGACATTTTCAATCCAATTCCATTCTTTAAACTCATTTGTGATCACGTCCCTGCTGATCACAATCTACTTGTTCATAGGGTCGAACAACTTATAACCTTCTGTCAAATAATATCCAACTAGGATTATTTGACTCGACTTGTCATCAAGTTTTCTTCTCGACTAATCTGGCACATGTCTATGTGTTATCGATCCAAACACTTTTAGATGACTTAAGTTAGGTTTAACACCAAACCAACATTCTTCTGGAGTAATTCCTTCTAGCTTCTCCATCAAACATTTGTTCAATATGTACATTGTAGTTAACATAGCTTCACCCCAAAACTCTTTTGGTAAATGCTTGTCTTTCAACATACTTCTCACCATATTCATGTCGGTTAAATTCTTTCTTTTTGCAGTTCCATTCTACTGTGGAGTGTAGGGTGGCACCACCTCATGCACAATACCTTATTTTTGACATAATTTGTCGAATTCTTTCAACACATACTCTCCACCACCAACAGTTCTCAAAGCTTTGAGCATTCGAACCCTTTTCCTTTCGACCATAGACTTAAACTTGGAAAATACCTCGATCACTTTACTTTTCTTCTTGATCAGGTAAGTCCACATTTTTCGTCTGAATTCATCTATGAATGTGACAAAGTATTTGTTACCTCCCATCGAATCAACCTTGATTGGTACATATACATCAGAGTATATGACTTCGAGGATTTCCTTCAACTTGCTTCCCACATCCTTGCCGAAGTTGTTCTTGTGTTGCTTTGCCTGCACACATTCCTCACACACCTTATTTGGAATGTCTATTTCTGGTAATCCTGAAACCATATTTTTTCTCTTCAAATCTCGGATGTCTCTGAAGTTGATATGGCCAAGTCGATAATCCAATATCCATACATCTCTACTAGCTGCAGTGTCCAGGAATTTGTGCTCCATGACATTTAGTTCAATCTTGAAGGCTCTCATGTTCCATTTACATCGACGACTCTCATCATCTTGTCTTCAACCGATACTTAATAATTCTTTTTGACCAACTACCTTATGCTGAGAAAGTTGTTATTCATGCCAGGTATGTACAACACATTGGAAGTTACTGACCTTTTCCTATCTTTCCTCATAATCAAAACATCCTCAATACCTTCAGCTGCAAGAGTATTGTCGTTTGCAAATTTTACCATGTTCTTCATTGAGGGTTCTAGGTTGACAAACCAATATTTACTTCTAAACATGTGTGATGAGCATCTTGAATCCAAGTACCATTGGTCCATGAATTTATTTTTATCTCTTGATGTGACCATCAAAATTATCTCTTCTTTTTCATACTTTGTGAACTTTGCATCACAACATAAACTTATTTTCCTAAGGGTTCATTCAGGAATGCACATTTCACGTCCATCTGACATATGTGTCAACTGTTCATTTATGCTAGACCAACAACCAACCTGATTTTTTTTATTCTAGCCAGAGGTGCAAAAACTTCATCGAAGTTAATTCCTTCTTTGTGAAGAAATCCTTTCGCCACAAGTCTTTCCTTGTATTGATTTACTTCCCCTTTGGGATTCAAATTCACCTTATATACCTATTTCACATAGATTTCCTTCTTGCCTTGAGGCAATTCGAAAAGTGACCAGGTGTTATTGTCTTCGACCGACTTCACTTCTTCATTCATTTATTTCATCCACTTCAAATCCTTCAATGCTTCAACTGCATTGATTGGTTTGATATCAGCATAGAAAGCATAATGTACCAGCTCATCTTCATTATCAATAACATCATCTGATGTAATCACACAATCTTGCAACCTTGCATGCATGTGTCTTGTTCTATGAGGTCTACTTGTACTTCGTTAATCTCTAACTTCCTCTTGTCGAACTTCTCTTTCGACTTGAGTTTCCGGTTCTTCAAGTAAGATTCTCACTGAATCTTTCTTGACATTTTCAGTCTAATCCCATTCTTTAAGCTCATCTATAATCACGTCCCTGCTGACCACAACCTGCTTGTTCATAGGGTCAGAAAACTTCTAACCTCCTATCAAATAATATCCAACTAGGATTATTTGACTCAACTTGTCATCAAGTTTTCTTCTCAACTGATTTGGAACATGTCTATGTGTTACCGACCCAAACACTTTCAGATGACTTAAGTTAGGTTTAACACCAGACTAACATTCTTTTAGAGTAATTCCTTCTAGCTTCTTCGTCAGACATTTGTTCAATATGTATGTTGTAGTCAACACAGCTTCACCCCAAAACTCTTTTGGTAAATGCTTGTCTTTCAACATACTTCTGATCGTATTCATGATGGTTAAATTCTTTCTTTCTGCAGTTCCATTCTACTGTGGAGTGTAGGGTGGCACCACCTCATGCATAATACCTTCTTTTTCACATAATTTGTCAAAGTCTTTCGACACATACTCTCCACCATCAACAATTATCAAAGCTTTAAGCATTCAACCACTTTTCCTTTCGACCATAGACTTAAACGTGGCAAATACCTCAATCACTTTACTTTTCTTCTTGATCAGGTAAGTCCATAATTTTCAACTGAATTCATCTATGAATGTGACAAAGTATTTGTTACCTCCCATCGAATCAACCTTAATTGGTACATATACATCAGAGTATATGACTTCGAGGATTTCCTTCAACTTGCTTCCCACATCCTTGCCGAAGTTGTTCTTGTGTTGCTTTACCTGCACACATTCCTCACACACCTTATTTGGAATGTCTATTTCTGGTAATCCTGAAACCATATTTTTTCTCTTCAAATCTCGGATGTCTCTGAAGTTGATATGGCCAAGTCGATAATGCAATATCCATACATCTCTACTAGCTGCAGTGTCTAGGAATTTGTGCTCCATGACATTTAGTTCAATCTTGAAGGCTCTCATGTTCCATTTACATCGACGACTCTCATCATCTTGTCTTCAACCGATACTTAATAATTCTTTTTGACCAACTATCTTATGCTGAGAAAGTTGTTATTCATGCCAGGTATGTACAACACATTGGAAGTTACTGACCTTTTCCTATCTTTCCTCATAATCAAAACATCCTCAATACCTTCAGCTGCAAGAGTATTGTCGTTTGAAAATTTTACCATGTTCTTCATTGAGGGTTCTAGGTTGACAAACCAATATTTACTTCTAAACATGTGTGATGAGCATCTTGAATCCAAGTACCATTGGTCCATGAATTTATTTTCAGCTCTTGTTGCGACCATCAACATTATCTCTTTTTTTCATACTTTGCAAACTTTGTATCACAACAAAAACTTCTTTGCCTAAGGGTTTGTTGTACCCCAATTTTTACCCCCAAGATTCCCCTATCATATCTGTAGCGGTGAAAATCAGAGATCAAGCTATTAATTAACTTGACTCCCCAGCAGAGTCGCCAATTCTGTAGAGGTGAAAATCAGAGATCAAGCTATTAATTAACTTGACTCGCTAAAGCAAGAGTCGCCACCGCGCTTTATTATTTCCAAGAGAAAAGGGAAAAGAGCGAAATAAAACCCTAAAATATGCAATATATAATAATACTTAAAAGTAATGAAAATACAATACGTTATTGAAAAGAGATAGAGAGTTCGGGGGTTGATTATGAAATGGGAAGGTATTAGCACCCAATGCATCTGCGGTACTCCGCAGGAACCTTTTGAAATATCTGTTTTTTTGGTTTAAAATTGTTTGTTTGATTAAAATGGTTCATTTGGATAAAAATGGGAATGGACGAGATTTTGAAGATACGACGATCTAGTGTCGAAGTTTTAATTTAACAGGTGTGAGTTTGAAAATTGAATCTTTTAGGAAAATCGACTTAAGTTTAGAAAAATATTAAAAAAAAACAAAAAGATGAATGAAGGGGTTCGCTCGATCGTATTAATTATGAAATTAACAACAATATTTCCCTTGGATTAGAAGCAAACAAATCAAAAATAAGATGAACATCACAATGTAAGTAATCAAGATTTCGCAAAGAAATAAATTTAAACGAACAAATTAATGATAAGAAAGGCAGTGAAATATTTAATTCGAAAAGATTAAGACGATTAAAAAATAAAGAGAAGATAACCAATTTTCTAAGGAAGATAAATTACTAAATTAATTCTAAACAAAAAATTAAAACTAAGATCATGAAATTTCTAAATTACATTTAGACTAAGTTAAAGTTCTAAGATTTATTAAAATTAAAATTCTAAAAGTTACTAAGTTTAATCTAAAGTAAATTAATATCATTGGGAAATAAGGCTAAAGAGCTGAAAACAAAATAAAAATGTCCAACATGGGATTAAACTCGTGTCTCCTTGATTGCAGAATACAGGCCTTGCCACTAAGCTAAGTTATTTATTCGTTGTAACTATACTTTTATTAATGTAAGGGAATATTGATAGTGGGATTGGGCCAAAAGGCCCAATGGTTGACCCGGTTTCAAAAAAAGGATAATGAGAAATTTGTAACCCTAACAAAACAAGGCAAAGCGTTGCTGGTGGCTGTTGTCATTGGGAAGAGGAAACGAAAATTAATCCTCACTATTGCTGAGTTGTTTGTTCCAATAAATAAATATTAAGAAAAGTTAAAATCAAGAAAAAGGTACAACCCTTCCTCTCTCATCCGTATCACCGCATCAATACCCCCATCTTCTAAAACTCTAACCATTCTTCTTCTTCAATAAATCCATTGGAATGACCTCGAGTTGACGTTTGGGCTTGCGAGGCATAGGAGGACAAATATGAGGAATTCCTGTGAAACGGAGCTGGGGAGGAGGTGATTTACATTCATCATCTTGGTCTACTTTAGACATTAAAGTTAGGGCCCTTTCCTCCATTTGGTGTGAAAGAATGAATTGAAAGAGGTTTTCCTGTAGTGATTCAAATATATCTTGATCTGAAGGAGAATCAACACGGAAAGGAAGGCGGCACACAACAGAGCTCCTGGAATCATTGAGATTCTTGCGAGTGTCCGCAAAGGAGTCCAAAACAATATCCTTAGGGCCAGAGTGAATGGTTGTCTCGTTAAGCTGTTTTCTCACCACCGTTAGCGTCAGTGTGAGAGGGGATTGCAATTCAAAATCAGCATTTTCTTTCACAACCTCAGGAGTTACAGGAACTTGACAATCTCTTTTTCTCAGCATTCAGAGAGCTCGAATCCATATGCGGCGACTTTGGTTCTGTTTGAGTTGAGTCGAAGAATAAAGAGCAATGATGGGAGAAGGGAAAAGTTTGAGAAAGAGGAGGAGACGGTTTTATTGATTATTTCGATTTGAGGCTGGAAACAGAGGTCGAGTTCATCGAGGCCGAGATTAGTAACACAGTAGATTTGTGTGTCGGTGTCGCAGAAGGGAGATGTGGTTTGCGTAAGTAACAGGTGGTGTTGTTCGAGCAATTGAAGGATGAAGACCGGACGACGACTGAAGAGGGTGGATGTGATTGAAGCAGGTTAAGAATGGAGAGGTAAATGTTTTCAGTTTTTTTGTTTTCACTTCAATTCTTAATCTGGATATTATAGGGTTGTTATTAACATGGCTACTGATGTGATTTTTAGGAATTATATTTACCAGATGCAAAACAACGATAAATAGAGACAAATGGTATAGTTAAACCGACATGAAAAGAAACTTCATACCAATTATCTTCCTTCTGAAATCAGTAGGCTTCTTATTGTCCAGCTGTTATCTGTTTCTTTTTCTCTTCTACTGTGAATTGGCGTGGAAATATTTTGTGTTATGTTAACAGAAACTGACAGCATTTTTGTGGTTCTTGTGAAAATTTTCTGATATTTTCTAAGTTATGTTAACAAAAGTTGATGGTAGGAAGCTTTTTAGAGTATGAAGAGGTTTGAGACGCAGGGTCCGATTGTGAGTAGAGTGAGGCTGAAACTTATGAAGTTCTTGCTAGGTGTCTCTTTTTGAGATTTTTCTATGTTGCTGGTATATATATTTCTTGTGTTTTTTTCTCTGTTAACCAAGTCTAAGTTTATAGAGAAAAAAATGAAATTTTGGGGGGAAAAGGTTGGTGAAACATGAACGAATGCAGTGCCTTATTTCATCTCCTTTCGATGCTGTTTTTTATTTTTCTACTTTTGTGCTACATTTGGACTATTCTTGGACAAGTTTTTGACAAGTTGTGGTGCAGATTTTGCATCAAAGTAGTAGCAGGGTGCAGCAACATGACCTCGCAGGTTTTGGGCAGCATTGCAACATACTTTTGGGACAGTAATGCAACAGGTTTTGAGCAGCATTGCAACATTTTTTGGGGCATTATTTATGCAGAATTTTGACTTGTTTTTGGACTGATATGCAGGGTTTGGAGTAGCATACAACAACAGTTTTTTTGGCAATATTTGGCAACAAGATAGTAGCATAGAAACATGATTATTTTGGTGGTTTAGCATAAAGATTTCATGTAATTTTAGCACTTTAGGACTTAGGAATTCATGTGTTTGTGTATGGTTTTATAATGAGATATGAAATGGTGATGATTTTGTAATGGAAGTATTTTGTAATCTCTTGGATCCACATGAATGAAAGTATGAATCTTGAATGAAATTCTTGAATAAATTCTACGCCAAATGATCTTGCTCTCTTAATTTAATCTCTCGTCCGAATTGACACACAATTTGATTCCAATTAAAATTCGTGTCAAACTTTGTCTTTGAATTTGAAATGCATGAATGGTGAATGAAGTTGAATTCTTGAGAAAGGTCTTGAATAATTCTTGATATTTTGAACAATTCACATTAACGAACTTGCACTCTTGGAATAAACTTCGGGAAATTGGAATGCCTCTTACTCAAGACATCAAATTCATAAACCTTATTGAATCTCTCTTGCAAATAAGAACCCTAATGTTATTTGACAAACTCGAATATTTTGGCTTTATGGTATTGGTTACTTGAAAGAAAACTTCACAACAATGAATCTAAATCTTAATTCAAATCTCAAATCCAAGTTAGCTTGCAAACAATAAGAACTTGAAGAATTCTCAACCCTAACTCGCGTCTTCTCCTCATAGTAATTTGCAATACAGACAAATAGCACAAATCGTGCCTTTAAGAAATTTAATCGACAATCCACCTTAATCCAATGATCGCTATTGTTCAATTGCAAAATGACTTGAAGTAGTCCACAATCAATCAAAGAGTCATTGGACTAAAACTCCAGTTTCATGAATTATCCCAACAGAAAAATCAAACGTTCTTGAGAAAACGTCTGTGGCATGACTTGCACCTTAATCTTTGAAGTAATCTCATAACCAACGCTATTTGTGATTCTTTGCAAAAGAATCGCCTCAGGACGTTGAAAATTGAAGAAGTCATGACCGTTTGAACTTGAACTTGCAAGAGTTGAGTTTTGGTCGAAATGCTTTGAATCGACTTGCAAACTTGATCCTTCTTCGCATTCTAAAGCATCTTAATGCACCTGTAAACCAGTGATGATGAAATCTTGACTGTGCTTTAGGGAATTTTGGAAGAAGCTCGAGACCACTTATCGAACAAGGCGTGGAAATAAACACACGATCCTCTGAAGATCCTCGAGACAGAAGCTATCACACTTGAAATAACCCTGATCAAAATAAGCCTGAACAAAGCTTTAGAAGTCGTGTCTTAATGAACCAGTCTTCGAGAATCAATAATCGATTGTACTTCTGGCTTGAAGAACTCAAAACCCTAATTGAAGCGTAACGCCTGCTGTCCTTGATTTAGACCTGTCTCTGCACATGAAATCAAAGAAACAAAAAAAAAACATACATTTCGTGCTTGATTAGAAGTTAGTGATACATAGGCTAAGAATTTTCAAAACACTTGACAATTTCTGCATAGTCAATGCTTGAAGGTGAGAGGTTAAAACCGACTGTATTTAGTGACCTTGACTTTTGTATAAAAATGGGATCTTAGGTCAAAAATTGGGGTATGACAATATCATATCAACTCGACCATAACAAGATCACATTAGGGTTGGTTCTTCCTCTTTTTCTATCTCTTATCTTTAAGTTTTCTCTTGAGGGATCTCCAAGCACATTAGTTGTGTATTTTGTATATGTGTTGTTAACTAACTTCTAATCAAAATATAAAAAATATTTGTCTTTGAATATTTGTGTTTTGTAGGTACCGAGTCAAAGCATCTGACAAATAAGGTTTTTCAGTATTATTTTCCTAAAATCTCTATTTGCAAAGAAAAATAATTAAAAAAAGTTTCATTTTTTTCACTGTACAATCAATTGCTCCTAGAGTGCAATTGATTGCACAGAGTGCATTTTGCACAATTTTTGAAAAAAAGCACTTATGCAATTGATTGCTCCCAGAGTGCAATCGATTGCACAGAGTGAAATTTTGAAAAAAAAGTAATTTCAAGCTTGTCAATTTTGGCTCCAATTTTTCTTCATTTTTGAAAGATATATCATTAATTCAAATTTTGGCTTCAATTTTTCTTCATTTTTGAAAGATATATCATTAATTCAAATTTTGGCTCCAATTTTTCTTCATTTTTTGAAAGATATATAATTAATTCAAATTTTGGCTCCAAGAATTAATTACCAAGCCTAATTTCATTCCCCAAACCAAACTCCAAACCACCACTAATCTCAAGCCTAAAATCTATAAATAGAGCCCTCATTTCATTCAAATCTCAAGTTTTTGATAGCCAAATTCACTTTGCTAAAAAATCTCTCAAATCCCTCCATCTACCAAATTCACTCAAAGCTCTATTTTCAAAAAAAGTTAGTAAGCTTTGCATTGAAGCTTACTAATATTTGAGCTAAATCTTTATCCAAACACTTTTTCTTCATCAATTCTCTACATTCAAGAAATTAATTCTTGGGGCTGAATTGAAGCAAATTCTTGAAGTTGTTTTGATAATTCTCTAGATCTACTTTTGGTAAGTTGTATTTTTCATCTTTCACAGTGTGGTCTCTTGTTAATCTTTGAGTTTGATTCATTGAGCATTGTTTTGTGATTTTATTGGCGCTATTTTCTCATAATTTGATGAAATTTTCGTGCTTAGTTAAATCCATGATCATAAGGTGTTTAATGGAAAGTTTGAACACGAATTTGGCCTTTTAAAATGTTGATTTTCTATTTTTCACATGGTGCAATCGATTGCACTCACAGCGCAATCGATTTTCACAGAAGAATTTCACATTTTTTATTTTAAAAAAAGCACTGATGCAATCGATTGCTGCCAAAGTGCAATCGATTGTAACAGTGACAAAATTCTTTTTCTGCCTTGTTTTGGGGCTGTTTTGATCCATCTATCTTTTTCTACTCACTCCTTTTGATTGTTGATTTGGATTGCAATTTTAAATGTCCAATTTCTCTTTAAATTCAATGGACTTTGGGTGTAGATGAAGTTGGATAAATGTTAATTAATTCAAATCTACCAAAGAGTGAATTATTTAATTCATTTTTGGTTCTTTGGATTAATGATATGTTTAGTACTTTAATCCATCTAGATGAGTGGTTGGATTTAAAGATGAAAGAAATTTGAGGTAGTGATCCAAATTAGCTTATCATTCCCCTCCCTCTTCATCTTATCCCTTTCTTTTTTATTTGTGCTACATGTTATAGGATGATGATCTCTATATCATTTATCCAAACATGAAGTACATAGATTGCTATTGACCGGCCTCAAAATAGGTGCGACTTCTACATAAGTCCACTTACGATTGCTTAACATGGCGCTAAATTTTGTCCCGATTTGAGAAAATGATCATTCATGTCCCAAACCTATGTTTGCAAGCCCAAGTATGTTAATTTGAACCCTTTAATCCAATAACCTTGAGATTCATTGTTAGGAGGCTTTGGTTCTACCAATCCTCCAATGAATCTTCATCAATTTTAATCAACGCGGATCACTTAAACATCATTGATCATTAAATGTTGTTTTGAGGATTCTTAAATGGATGATATACTTGACAAAAAGCAAATGCAACTTGTTGTTGAGAGGCTTTGGTTCTACTAATCCTCTAATGAGTTTCAAATGCAAGTTTCAAGATTGTCATCCAACTAACTATTAACTTCTAACAATTGACTTTATTTTATGATTTTATTTTTATGCTTTTACTTTATATACCATTTACTTTACCATTTACATTTCATGCTATTTTTCATCTTTGCTCACTTGAGCATTTACTTTTATGCTATTTTTATTTTGCTCACTTGAGCTTTTCTTTTCTTTTGAAGATACTTAATAATCAACATGAACCATAAAAAAACTTTAATGATACTTGGACTATTTGGTTACTATCCTTGGCATTATGGAGTATTGGACTTCTTGGATTTAGGATTAGAGACCTTGGCCTATGTTGGAGACCTTGTGACCTTAATTAATATTTTGTCTGGAGTTCTTGGGGTTTACCTTAAGACATTGGGTTGTTTGTTTTGTGTGCAGGTTATTGTGATTACTTACTTTGTCTGTAATATGGAATTCACCCATATACAACCGTTACTCTGCCCAATTTTTGTGAAGACTTAATACATTTGAAGTTTGGTCATCTCAAGAGGTATAGTATCTTTGCTTGCTTGGTTTCAATCCAAAGAATGGGAATCCTATCTTGACTCATAATGTCAAGTGTTGGCTTCTTGTTGGTTAGATGGTTCTTCTCCCTAGCTTTTACCTTATGCTTTAGGATAGTACCTTCATCTCCTCACATCTTATTTAATTTAAAAAATCTTCTCCCTCCTTTTGAAAACTCTTCTTGTTTCTAAACTTGAACCACTTTCATAATAAACTTGGACTTAGGTCCATGCATTTTCAAAACATTTTCATAAATAAACTTCAATCAACTTAATAATACTTTGACATTTTTGTGAGAAGACTAAAAGTCAATCAATCTCATTCAAACCATTTTTCCATTTTGACTCTTATCTTTAAAAATTTTCTCAAAAAGATTGGACTGTTGTCAATCCTTGTAGTGATGCAAACAACTATACTTCTACAATATATAGTGAAGTGAGATATTTTCCACTTGGGTCTTGAGTGAGGCATTGTTGATTTTAAAATCCCAGTCATATCCTCCACTTTGAGATGATGCAAATACTCCTTTCTCATGATTGTGGGTAGTAAGTATGTTTTCCACACTGACAATGACGATGATGTCTTATCTCATAAAATTGACCAACACACTTGTGTTTTAAATTTTTAAAGGTGAACTACGTGTACCCTGATCCCCTATTGCACGAAAGGTGGTACGTAGGAATTAAAGATTCACAACCGCGGAGGTTGCAAAAATATCATAAAAAAATATTTCTTTTCTCACCTCTACCATATATTTTTATATAACATTTTATAGCCAAAATATACAGATTTTACAAAGAGGTTCCTGTGGAGTACCGTAGATGTTTAGGGTGCTAATACATTCCCTTTGCATAACCAACCCCCTTACCTTGAATCTTTCCACCTCTTTTGGGTTATTCGATATTTTCCTATTCCTTTGGAAACAATAAAGCGCCATGGCGATTTTTATTTTGATCTATACAAGTCTAGTTGTTGTACCCTAAAATTTGCCCTCTCATGTTTCCCAAGGTTTTCTCTTACAGGGGTGGTTACAAATACTTTCTTGAAGAAAGTGAATTTTTTTGAATGATGGTCATGTGTCCTTCTATTGGCAACTGGACAAGGAGTTTCAATTGGGTGTCTGAGACCCTTCGAGCGATATCTGTCTCACAACCTTCGATTGGGCATCTAAAACCCTTTGATAAAGCATTGGCCCATTGTGATCGGTGGGAATGAGAACTGACTGTTTTTGGAATGCTGGTTCGTGTTTGTTTTCGCAAAATGTCGTGGTAAGCAAGAGTCACCACCGTCTTTTATTTTATCCAACAAGGAAAGGACAAAAGCACATAAAAATTCCTTTTCGAGATGTTTCTCGGGTTCGGGAGGTAGATTATAGAAAGGGAAGGTGTTAGCACCCTTTCTATCCGTGGTTATCCACGGGCTCTTAGGTACTTGCTCACTATGTTTTCAAAAGTTTGCTTTTCTTTGTGTTTGTGGGTTTTGAAAAGAGTTTTGTTTTTGAAGAGAGTGTAAGTGTGAAAGGTTTTGTTTTGTTTTTAAAAGGAGCAAGTACTTAAGAACATCTACCTACTCAAAAAGGAATTAAACTGTGCAAATGTCCTTTAGACAGTGTTATCCAACTATTGAGGAACAGGTAGCACCGTCGTTGGAGTTTTCGGGTCAATTCGATTTAAGGGACGTGTGGTCACTAAAGCAATGTTAGGACGCTTTAGTGGTAACCCTAATGTCTTAGATCATTTTATCCGAGGCAACTGTTTCGAGGCAACTTATGATCTTTGGACAAAAGGATGACCTCTAAAACATCCTATACTCAATGACCACGTTCGAGGCAACCAAGTGAGGTGTACCCTAAGAGTGGCATGTGCGAGTGTGTCAATTTTCAGTTTATATTATCTTTACATGTCATGGTGAGCTGTGGTTGATTTTAAATTAAGATAGATCTTGCCATGCAATCCTAGTTAGCATACATCTAAATAGTTAATATATGTACAGGAATTTAAAGTGCGGGAATTGTAAATCCTACGCTATTACAAGGCTTCGGGGAGGGGGATTATTTACATGTCCAAATTTGGGGGAATAAAGCAGTAAAGTGTAAAAGTCTTAGTTAAGCTATTACAAACCAGTAGGAAGTTACAATAAAATAAACGCGCGCGAATCTGAAAATAACCTCTAAAAATCCTAAGAATAAAATCTTTTTGTTGTTTTATTTTATTTTGGGAAAAATGATCTAAATCTACTAAATTTTAGTTTTTGAGAAAATGTTAAGATAATTAAACGATTAATTGAAAAAGTTAATTTAATAGAAAAAAACTAGCCTAATGTTTTTGTGTTTTTTCTTTTTTATTTTAATGTTAATTAAAAAGATAAAAAGATGTCAATGAAAACAAAAATAAAATACAAGGGGGATCCTTCGATCCAGGGAAAAAAAGGAGCTTAGAGCCAAGGAGGGAATGGAAGCTTCGATCCAAACAGGGTCATGGTTCTTTCGATTGGGCCAGGAAGTGGGCATGAACAGCCTTCGATCCAGGGAAGGGGATTTCCCTTCGATCCTGGGAAAAATGCCTTCTTCGATCCAGGAGGATTATGGGAAGCTTTGATCTAGATAAGGTGTCTCCTTCAATCTGGGATGCTATACCTGCAAAAGTATGTTAGCAAAATAAAACTCAGGGCCTGGTATCGAACCCCAGGCCCTTCGATCCTGCGTGCGCTGAGTCTTTTCAGGCTAAATCTGCAGCAAATGTTAGCAAACGAAGAACATGACCTGGGGCCAAACCCAAGCCTTTGAATTCTGTCTAGGATGGAAAATCGAATGGGATAGAAAATATGGAGGTGTTATGCAAAATGAAAAGTTTTGACAATTTACCCTCTCTTACCAGCAGATTGAATCTTTGATTTGGGTACTGGCTGGATGGGAGCACTTTCAATCTGAGGGCTTCTGGGCGTGGGCACCTTCGATCTGAAGGACTGCTTTGGCTTGGAAAATTCTGACAACCTTTGATGGATTGTATGGGCAATGCCTCTCCAATGTTTTTTGTTCTCCTTTTCTTTTCTGTTTTATAATTCTTGTAATGTTTTTATTCCCGTTTGGCACTGTATGCTGGCCCTGTATTTATAGGAGTATGAGGGTCTAGTAACGACAAGAGACAACCATTTAACCAGGCCATTAAAGCCATGAGACAAGAATCAGACATATTAAAAGATTTCCTTTTTTGAAATATTCATGTCTCTTTGGAATCTTGAATGAACCTGGACACTTTTGATTCTCGAATGCCTTCAGGCCCTGCTCTTTGATTGGTCTTGATTTGAACAGAATCACTCGGGTCGAATCAGCTCTTTAGGAACAGAAAAGGCAAGAATCTGGCCTTTAACTCAGGAATTAAATCCATAATCAGCATTTAATTATTTCTACATTTGCAAGGGAAACATGCCATTTTCTCATGTTCAGTGTACCTGGACATGTATTTTTTGAGTGCCCTCTTGATGGCCTCTTTCAAATGGCCTGGAAGGAGTTCTTCAAATGGTCCTGGTCCAAATATCAATCGAAGGGTACTAATTAAAATTCCAATCGAAAGGCTTTGTTAACAGGCCAATCGAAAGGTGCTGTTCATGCTAATCGAAGGACATGGTTAACATGCCTGTTGAAGCTTCCTTGACACAATGCTAAATCGAAGGATCCCTTGGCATGCCAATTGAAAGGCTTGGCCCAGGGTGCCAAACGAAAAGGTATTTCAGAATTCTAATCGAAGGGCTTTGACATAATGCCAATCGAAGTGCTTGTCCATAATGCCAATCGAAAGGCTCATTCAGAATACCAACCGAAGGGTCTTTCAGAATGCCAATCGAAGGGTCTTTCAGAATGCCAATCGAAGTGCTTGTCCATAATTCCAATCGAAATGCTCTTTCAGAATACCAATCGAAGGGTCTTTCAGAATGCCAATCAAAGGCCTTGACCATAATGCCAATCGAAAGGCTCATTCAGAATACCAATTGAAGGGTCTTTCAGAATGCCAATCGAAAGGTACTTAAAGCACCACTCAAAAATTTTCTTTTTCCTTAGGCAAGGGTTTGTGATCAACCATGTAGGGGGAAGACTTTGGAAAACATGATAGGGAAAATTTTGGGGTACAACAGTTGCCCCTGTTCAATTTTCTTAAACCTGAGGATATAGATTGGCTTTCGAGCCTTTCGTGATCCGAAGGTGGAAGATAATTGAACACTAGAGTGCCCAGAAATTTGCACTCGCATGGTGTAGTATCAGCATTGTGATGTCGGGAATGGGCTTATAGATGCCATTTGGAGATTGTTGGTAGGAGGATGGGCTTATAGATGCCATCTTCAGGAGTGTCGATCGCATAAGAGATTCTTTAGCGAGAACTTGCATACCTGTTGTTTGTAGAAGATTCTGCTGGGGAAGTCTAACTTTGGAGGTGAACTGCATATCTGGTCAGTGTATAGGCTACATCGCGACCTACTGGGGAAATGTGAAACCGATCGTGTTTGATAGGTCTAGGTCTTACAGTATTTTGGACTGCTGTCTGGAGATAAGAGAAAAGAGACCTGGATGGTAAGGTTATGAGAAGGAACCTGGGTAAGGTTGCTTCGTGAGGAGTTTGGATAAAACTGCATCTGAATTGAGAAGGAACCTGGGTAAGGTTACCTCATAATGAGTCCATGTAAAACTTCATCTGGAATGGAGGAACCTGTGTAGGGTTGCCTGATGATGAGTCCGTGTAAAACTGCATCTTGGAAAGAGAGGGAACCTGTGTAGGGTTTCTTGATGATGAGTCCGTGTAAAATTGCATCTGAAATTTCCTGAGAAGGAACCTGTGTAGGGTTGCTTCATGATGGGTTTAGGTAAAACTACATCTGAACTGGGAAGAAACCTAGGTAAGGCTGCTTCATGAGGAGTTTAGGTAAAACTGCATCTGAACTGAGAAGGAACCTAGGTAAGGTTGCTTCAGGATGAGTCTGGGTAAAACTACATCGGGAAATTATAAGGAGGAATCTGGGTAAGGTTACTTCGGGATAAGTTCGTGTGAAACTTCTGGAGGAACCTGGGTAAGGTTACTTTGTGATAAGTTCGTGGGAAACTTCTGGAGGAAGCTGGGTAAGGTTACTTTGTGATAAGTTCGTGTGAAACTTCTGGAGGAACCTGGGTAAGGTTACTTTGTGATAAGTTCGTGTGAAACTTCTGGAGGAACCTAGGTAAGGTTACTTTGTGATAAGTTCGTGTGAAACTTTTGGAGGAACCTAGGTAAGGTTACTTTGTGATAAGTTCGTGTGAAACTTCTGGAGGAACCTGGGTAAGGTTACTTCGGGCTAAGTTCGTGTAAAACTTCAGGAGGAACCTGGGTAAGGTTACTTTGTGATAAGTTCGTGTGAAACTTCTGGAGGAACCTGGGTAAGGTTACTTTGTGATAAGTTCGTGTGAAACTTCTGGAGGAACCTGGGTAAGGTTACTTTGTGATAAGTTCGTGTGAAACTTCTGGAGGAACCTGGGTAAGGTTACTTTGTGATAAGTTCGTGTGAAACTTCTGGAGGAACCTGGGTAAGGTTACTTTGTGATAAGTTCGTGTGAAACTTCTGGAGGAACCTGGGTAAGGTTACTTTGTGATAAGTTCGTGTGAAACTTCTGGAGGAACCTGGGTAAGGTTACTTCGGGCTAAGTTCGTGTAAAACTTCAGGAGGAACCTGGGTAAGGTTACTTTGAGCTAAATTCGTGTAAAACTTTTAGAGGAACCTGGGTAAGGTTACTTTGAGATAAGTTTGGTGTAAAACTTCAGGATGAACCGGGGTAAGGTTACTGTGAGATAAGTTTGTGTAAAACTTCAGGAGGAACCTGGGTAAGGTTACTTTGGGACGAGTTCGTGTAAAACTTCATTCAGAAATACATGATAAAGGACCCGTGTAGGATCTTTCAGGATAAACCCGTGTGAAGCTGTATTTGATCATGTAGATAATTACTCTGTTTAGTTTCCGGAGTTAATCTTGAACTTGCTGGAAGTTGTTGATGATAACCATCTTTCCTGAAAAGGTACATGATTAATCGTATATGATGCATGACATGCATTGTAGGATGATGTTCTCAAAATAAATGAGATTATGTTATATGGAATATGTATGCACACGTCATGATATATGAACATGAAATGCTATTGTGGTACGTCCGAGTTTGGGAAAGTAAATCCCTGACTATTGTTGGAGAATAAAGAGTTTTGCTCGCTGGAGATAACGACTGAAGATAATTGGAAGAATAATCCTGCAGGAGAGAATAACTCCGCTGGGGAATGGACCGATGAGGAAATGACTATGTGGGGAGTATATACTCTGCTAGAAGATCTGATGATTTGGAGAAATAAAACTCAGCGGGGGATGAATTACTATTGCTGGTGACAGTGAACCCTGTTGGGGTTTGAATTTCTGTCTATGAAAGGAATGAACTCCGCTGGGGATGATTTTCCAATGGCGACTTCACTGGGGATAATCTTTTAGATTCTACTGGGGATAATCTTCCAGACTCCACTGGGGATAATCTTCCAGTGCTGGTTATAGATAAACTCTGCTTGGGGAGAATCTTGTCGACCCATTCATGGTTGCGAGCCTCAGTTGGGGAGAATTAACACCAATGTCCTTTTCTTACTCTGTGGGGAGTGTAGATGTTACTGGGACGCGGGCTGAGGATATGACAATGACTTTGCATCGAGACTTTTCTGCCCCTGTATCTGCGGGAGAAGGTGCCTGCGGAGGCCTTGTGGATCGAGTATTATTCCAACCTATGAGGTGCTTGGTAATTGCCGATTGAAATGACAAATCTTCTTCTGGTAGGCAAGTGACAAGATGACGGGACATAGTCGTACGCTTTAATCCCTAACTTTTGCCTGGACTGTCTTTTCGGATTTTCAGTCCACCGGGATACCCTTTCTTGCCCAAGCTGCCTTTTCAGGTTTTCGACTTTCCAGGTGTACAAATCTTTTTGTTTTTATCCCTAATTTTACCCGAACCTTTTTGGTTCGCCGGGATGCCCTTATTTTTGCCTAGGTGTGTCAACCTAGCGGGTCTTTGTTCATGCGTAGTATTTTCTGACCATGTCCACGCTTTCAGAGCGTAGGGAGTTGTCACTGTCGGTAGTGTTGTGTTGCCATACTACCAGAAGATGTTCGTTTGATCATACAAGATTCGTTGCTGGAATTCATGTCCAATGCCCCAAGTGATTCAGATGGAGATCTGCCCCTGGCTATTTGGCATTTTGAGAGATTCCTTGAATCTTGACTTGACTGCCCCAGATGATGGACAATGATCATGCCGTGCCCCTTGATTGGAAGTGTTTCTCCACTTGAGGTGATCCTTTTTTATTGAGAAAGTTTTTGTTCACTAGATATTCTTCGTGCGAATTTCTCTGTTGTTGAACAAATAGTCATATGCAAACAATGTTATTTTAAGAATGCAAAGCTTATGTCTGTTTTGAAGTTTCTTTGAAAATGCAGTTTTCAATAAAACAAGCGAATTTTTGTAAAATGTGATGTTAACTCAGGATTTACAGCAAGCCCTACAGGAGTCAGGATACCTTTTGTAACAGTATGCTTTTGAACTAACCCGTGCTTCAGCTAGGACTTTTAAGGGTTATAACGTGGCCTGGTTCACGGTTTAAGAAACAAAGAATAAAGGCTCAAATTTTATTTGTACCCACCCGTTCTTCGTGATGTTCTTCGATCCTAAACTCAGCTAATCGTGCATTAGATCTTGTTTGAGTCTTTGCTCTGATATACCAGTGATGGTTCGGATACTGACAATTTATTTTGAACAGGCAGTCCTTTTTATGAGAGTTTGTAGGACCTCTTTCTTTTTGATTTCGTTATCCCTGTCTTTTTGCCTGAACTGTTTCTTTTGTGATTACAGTCAGCGGGATGCCCCAGTTTTTTGTAAGTCTCCTTCATAGGTTTTGACTTATTGGGCTTTTATTTTGAGAGGTAATGATTGTCTGTCCTTACGATTATACGGAACCATCACCGTCTTTTGTTTCGGAAGGACTTCTTTGATGCCATTCATTGTGCACCTGGATCAAACTGAGAAAACTACCCTGCCCCAGGTTATAATTAAGGGTTTTAATTCATGAAAAGAAAAACTCCAACTTCTTTGGCTCAAAGGGGTTAACTAGGGATTATCTTCCTTATAACTCCACTGTTTAGGATTTGAAACAATGCTTGTACCTCATCAGCGGGGTCTATTCAAAAGCATACTGTAAAGATCGTGGTATCATTTTCGTCATCCTCCCTCTAAAGGCTTGGAGTTTTTTTAATCGAGAGTTGAACATCACAACAAGGAAATATGAAGTAATTTAAGCATAGTGAAAACAATTAATTCAAAACAGACACGTGTAATGCATTAATGAAATAAAAGAGTTCGACATGATAATAATTGTTTGAATAAGAAAAGAAAAATACAATTTCAGAATTCAAATGAACAAAAGTGCTTTCAATCCTAGCCATGTTTTGGCAAGGGAGCAGTGATCACATTGGGAGTCTCAGGAGGGTCGAATTCGATCTCCTTAGCGTCAATCATATTCTGAATCTTGTATTTAAGCGCCCAACAATCGTTAGTATCGTGCCCCGGGCTACCAGAATGATAAGCACACCTTGCATCTGGGTTGTAGTTAGGAGAAGAAGTCTTAGGGTTCAGATGATGGTTTATCACCGTAATCAGATTCATCTTCAACATCTGCTGCAATGCTTGTGACAATGGAATGTTGATTTGGGTGAACTGCCTTTGAAGTCTTTCCCCCTTTGGCTGATTATTTTGTTGGTGTGGTCGTTGTGTGCATACCGGATTAGAGATCAACACTGCCCCCACAGATTGGTGGTAGTCTTCCTGGCTATGCCTCTTCTGGACGTGCACAACATTGGCTTCCCTCTTGCCACCAAATGACTTCTTCTCTGTACTCGAAGAGGTAACTTTCTGGATCTTACCACTCAGGATCCCAGCTTCTACTCTTTCTCCAGTCAAAATTAGTTCGGTGAAACCCACTGACGAGCTGCCGATCAGATGATTGAAATAGGGACCAGACAAAGTCCCAAGAAACATATCCACCAACTCCCTATCAGACAGAGGGGGTTGGACTCTTCCGGCAAGATCTCTTCACTTCTGAGCGTAGTCCTTAAAGCCTCCGCCTGTACCCATAGACATACCTTGAAGCTGAGTACGCGTGGGAGCAAGGTCGGCATTATACTGGTATTGCTTGTAAAAAGCAGCAGCAAGGTCCTCCCAGTTGCGGATGTTAGCTCCTTCCAGTTGACAGAACCATTCAAGTTGAGTCCCTGGCAGACTATCTTGAAAGAAATGAACCCAGAGATTTCTATCAGCAGTATAGGGTTGAATCTTCCTCACATATCACCAGAGGTGTAGCTTTGGACAGGAAGCTCCGTCGTACTTGGCAAAGGCAGGTGCCTTGAATTTATGGGGAATCACCACCCTAGAGGATATACCTAAATCTTCGAAGTCCAGACCGGGAACCTTCTGTATTTCCATAGCGTTCAAACGGTCTTCCAGTTGTTTGTACTTATCCTCAGCAGGAGGATACTGTTCTTCATCATAGTCCGTCTTGTTGTCGGAGACTTCAGGGCTAGGAGCCCTCCTTTCTTATGGACTGTCTTTCCCCCCAGATGAGGTGGTCAGGTCAACTTCATTCTGCAGCCCGTTTCCAAACCTGCGTCCAGTGTTGAATAGGATGGTCCTCTTTTTCTTCTTCTTCCTCTCTTTCAGAATCAGGGTCTTCAGGTCCTGCTGACCCTTAGCTAGGCTCATGACCAACTCTTGAAATTGGGCATTCTGGGCCTGGAGGGCCTTGATAGCTTGCTCAGTGGAAGGTTCAGTAGACATGATGATTGCTGAAATAAACAAAGAAGAAGATAAGCGACCTGTACTGGGAGACCTGTTATGCAATGATATGTATGATATATGTATGCAATGTTTTCAAGGATCTCGCGGGGTAAACATGAAACTGTTAGAATCTGAATCTGGTAGCTTGATTGAAGGAACTTCATGTTGCTGAGAGTCCTTCTTCAAGAGTCAAGCTCACCATATCGAGTGGGTCATAGCCCCTGACTCAAGTTATCATGCTTGGATTTCTAGACAACCTTGGCTAGAGGAAAATAAATCCCCTTTTCCCCTTGCTAGCCATTTGATTTACCATAACCTGCATCACAGACCCTTGAGATCCTTGAAATGGTTAAAGAAATGTTAAGGCATGATGTTATGATGTGTATGTTATGCGTTTAAGCAAAAGTGTGAGGTGATATGATTAAGCCCTGCAATAAATCCAGATTATTGGATAAGGACTATAAACAAAACCTGCAAGGAACCCATGTTGTCAGATAGCAAGAATGTGCAAGTAGTTCAAGTTTGAAGGCACACAAGTCACACATATAGCCTTAAGTTTAGGCTGGCATGGAGTTTAGGCATTACCCTCTTTCAGTTTAGTTGGTTTAAACCTGTCCTAAAAATAGTAACCGGGTCCTAGAGGATCTCAATATCACTGACTACCCTCAATCGGTCATAATTCCAGTTTAGCAACCTTTTCTTGCAGCCGGAATCATCGCGAGAGTTTAGTCTCAATGAGTGTAGCATACTGCTACTGTTCTATGGCCAAGTTGGTCAATTTAAGGTTCTAAGGTCAGTTGGTGCTTAATGACTCCTCAGAAGACCCATAATCTCCTCGTTTCAACACAAGGGATATCGGTACAGACTAAGGTGCCACACCAACGTAGCTACTGTTTCATCCGTGTCGGTCTACGCCGGACAGATCCCTCACAGTTTATTGCTACTTACCTAAAGGGTATCCCCAAATCTGGGTTAGGATCTATAGAACTCCGATACAAGCCCACAAAATTTAAAGCATACAAAGCATACAATTGAAAACACAAGTGATCTAATCCTAAGGTACACCTCACTTATATATTCTCCCCAGCAGAGTCGCCAGTTCTGTGATCGGTGGGAATGAGAACTGACTGTTTTTGGAATGCTGGTTCGCGTTTGCGTTTGTTTTTGCAAAATATCGCGGTAAGCAAGAGTCGCCACCGTCTTTTATTTTATCCAACAAGGAAAGGACAAAAGCACAGAAAAATTCCTTTTCGAGATGTTTCTCGGGTTCGGGAGGTAGATTATAGAAAGGGAAGGTGTTAGCACCCTTTCTATCCGTGGTTATCCACGGGCTCTTAGGTACTTGCTCACTATGTTTTCAAAATTTTGCTTTTCTTTGTGTTTGTGGGTTTTGAATAGAGTTTTGTTTTTGAAGAGAGTGTAAGTGCGAAAGGTTTTGTTTTGTTTTTAAAAGGAGCAAGTACTTAAGAACATCTACCTACTCAAAAAGGAATTAAACTGCGCAAATGTCCTTTAGACAGTGCTATCCCACTATTGAGGAGTACGTAGCACCGTTGTTGGAGTTTTTGGGTTAATTCGATTTAAGGGACGTGTGGTCACTAAAGCAATGTTAGGAGGCTTTAGTGGTAATCCTAATGTCTTAGATCATTTTATCCGAGGCAACTGTTTCGAGGCAACTTATGATCTTTGGACAAAAGGATGACATCTAAAACATCCTATACTCAATGACCACGTTCGAGGCAACCAAGTGAGGTGTAACCTAAGAGTGGCATGTGCGAGTGTGTCAATTTTCAATTTATATTATCTTTACATGTCATGGTGAGCTGTGGTTGATTTTAAATTAAGATAGATCTTGCCAAGCAATCCTAGTTAGCATACATCTAAACAGTTAATATATGTAAAGGAATTTAAAGTGCGGGAATTGTAAATCCTACGCTATTACAAGGCTTCGGGGAGGGGGATTATTTACATGTCCAAAATTGGGGGAATAAAGCAGTAAAGTGTAAAAGTCTTAGTTAAGCTATTACAAACCAGTAGGCAGTTACAATAAAATAAACGCGCGCGAATCTGAAAATAACCTCTAAAAATCCTAAGAATAAAATCTTTTTGTTGTTTTATTTTATTTTGGGAAAAATGATCTAAATCTACTAAATTTTAGTTTTTGAGAAAATGTTAAGATAATTAAACGATTAATTGACAAAGTTAATTTAATAGAAAAAAACTAGCCTAATGTTTTTGTGTTTTTTCTTTTTTATTTTAATGTTAATTAAAAAGATAAAAAGATGTCAATGAAAACAAAAATAAAATACAAGGGGGATCCTTCGATCCAGGGGAAAAAAGGAGCTTAGAGCCAAGGAGGGAATGGAAGCTTCGATCCAAACAGGGTCATGGTTCTTTCGATTGCGCCAGGAAGTGGGCATGAACAACCTTCGATCCAGGGAAGGGGATTTCCCTTCGATCTTGGGAAAAATGCCTTCTTCGATCCAGGAGGACTATGGGAATCTTTGATCCAGAGAAGGTGTCTCCTTCGATCTGGGATGCTATACCTGCAAAAGTATGTTAGCAAAATAAAACTCAGGGCCTGGTATCGAACCCCAGGCCCTTCGATCCTGCGTGCGCTGAGTCTTTTCAGGCTAAATCTGCAGCAAATGTTAGCAAACGAAGAACATGACCTGGGGCCAAACCCAAGCCTTTGAATTCTGTCTAGGATGGCAAATCGAATGGGATAGAAAATATGGAGGTTTTATGCAAAATGAAAAGTTTTGACAATTTACCCTCTCTTACCAGCAGATTGAATCTTCGATTTGGGTACTGGCTGGATGGGAGCACTTTCAATCTGAGGGCTTCTGGGCGTGGGCACCTTCGATCTGAAGGACTGCTTTGGCTTGGAAAATTCTGACAACCTTTGATGGATTGTATGGGCAGAGCCTCTCTAATGTTTTTTGTTCTCCTTTTCTATTCTGTTTTATAATTTTTGTAATGTTTTTGTTCCCGTTTGGCACTGTATGCTGGCCCTGTAATTATAGGAGTGTGGGGGTCTAGTAACGGCAAGAGACAACCATTTAACCAGGCCATTAAAGCTATGAGACAAGAATCAGACATATTAAAAGATTTCCTTTTTTGAAATATTCATGTCTCTTTGGAATCTTGAATGAACCTGGACACTTTTGATTTTCGAATGCCTTCAGGCCCTGCTCTTCGATTGGTCTTGATTTGAACAGAATCACTCTGGTCGAATCAGCTCTTTAGGAACAGAAAAGGAAAGAATCCGGCCTTTAACTCAGGAATTAAATCCACAATCAGCATTTAATTATTTCTACATTTGCAAGGGAAACATGCCATTTTCTCATGTTCAGTGTACATGGACATGTATTTTTTGAGTGCCCTCTTGATGGCCTCTTTCAAATGGCCTGGAAGGAGTTCTTCAAATGGCCCTGGTCCAAATATCAATCGAAGGGTACTAATTAAAATTCCAATCGAAAGGCTTTGTTAACAGGCTAATCGAAAGGTGCTATTCATGCTAATCGAAGGACATGGTTAACATGCCTGTTGAAGCTGCCTTGACACAATGCTAAATTGAAGGATCCCTTGGCATGCCAATTGAAAGGCTTGGCCCAGGGTGCCAAACAAAAAGGTCTTTCAGAATTCTAATCGAAGGGCTTTGACATAATGCCAATCGAAGTGCTTGTCCATAATGCCAATCGAAAGGCTCATTCAGAATACCAATCGAATGGTCTTTCAGAATGCCAATCGAATGGTCTTTCAGAATGCCAATCGAAGTGCTTGTCCATAATTCCAATCGAAATTCTCCTTCAGAATACCAATCGAAGGGTCTTTCAGAATGCCAATCGAAGGCCTTGACCATAATGCCAATCGAAAGGCTCATTCAGAATACCAATCGAAGGGTCTTTCAGAATGCCAATCGAAAGGTACTTAAAGCACCACTAAAAAATTTTCTTTTTCCTTAGGCAAGGGTTTGTGATCAACCATGCAGGGGGAAGACTTTGGAAAACATGAGAGGGCAAATTTTGGGGTACAACACCCACGAGCTTCGATTGAGCGTTGGGTCCCCTTTGAGCAAGCCTTGGTCCAAATTTCATTTGGGCATATGGCCCCCTACAAGTGTGCTTCGATTCCCCAGTAGTGGAATCCTGGGTACAAGCTTCGATTGGGCGTTGAGTCTCCTTCGATCAAGCTTAGTTCATAAAGCTTCCATAAGGATAAGGCCCCTTCAACTTGCCTATGTGTTTGCTTTCGACCCACAAGAAAATGACTTCCTATGGGCTTGCCTTCAGCGCACAAGGAAGAAAATAACTCCTTCATGCCTGATTCGATTCACTAGGCAATGGCTTCTTTTGCGCTTGCTTTGGCCTCCCCCACGCTAGCATCCACAAGGCATTGGATGCCTTTGTGCCATCTTTGACTGGGCAATGGTCCCCTTTGAAATAGTTTCGATTCCATATCTAAAAATCCTTAGCACACAGTTCCCCACCTTGTTGACACCTAGTAGGGCCTATTCGAAAGACACACAAATGATGTCATTGGAGGACATGCATTTGGTCCAGTTGAAAGACACACAATGGTTGGAAATAACTTTTGCTTTCTGGCCAAAGTCTTACATACTGCCAGGCCCAAGCATCATGCACGAGCACATTCATGCCAAAGGGAGCTTCGACTGGCCAGAAAAGAGCTTTTGATTGGGTTAGTTGAAGATTTTCAGATCAAGCTACTAAAGAAAATAGTGGCTCAATCGAAGGCTACAATGCTGAGGCCTGGGGAAATTCGAAGGAAGGTAAGGAGGTTTCTATAAAGCCTTCAATTGATAAAGAGCTGAAGAAGCATTCGACCAGTCAAAAAAAGAAGAGTTGATGCTTCGATTGGTTTTAAACGAAGAAAAGGCAATCGAAGAAGGTAACGCTTGGGGGCTGATCAAAGACAATCTGGTGAAGAAATTCTGAGCAATTTGAATTCATAAAAGGCGCCAATTATCACCTGTCTAGGTTCATTCCCAATTCCAAAAGGGCATGAAAATTCTCTAAATGGAAATCTTTAAATTGGTATGATTTTATTTTCAAATCCATGTTTAATGGCTAGCCTTTAAGGACATGATTCTTTCCCCATTTTCTTGTCTCCTCTCACTCCTATAAATACAAGACACTAACACTAGCCAAAGGAGACTACTTATATATGCACACGCTGCCTCAGAAAACATATCAAAATTCTAACCAATTTTGCAGGCACCCTCAATCCAAACGAATACTATATTTGTGCCCCTGAGACTCCCTAGAGCTTACTCCAAGCCAGTCCACACCAAATTGAAGCATCTCGTCCTTGGTAAACTTCCTAATTCATATTCATGTTTCATGATGTATTAATGTTTTCCAGTGTTTGATTTATGCCCAGGGTATCATATAGCACAACATTCGCATGGAACATACAAAGATAGAGGGAACTATCTATGCTCTTCATCAAATATCAAGAAACCATGGGTTTTAAGGCAAACAAACCCAGATTCGAACTCAAATGAGTCGAATTAAGGGGAGGTCGAATTAGGAAAAAGACCTGGGTTCACACCCAGGCCATGCTTTTGTTTTGTTGACACTTTTTCTTGCCGATTTCAGTGCCTTCCTCCACAGGCAATTCATCAAACGCCCCTAACAATATTCTTGGCTGGATCGAAGGCCGCATATATTCACAGGATCGAAGGCCATCCTTCACAGGATCGAAGGTTTTCCTTCATATGGATCGAAGACCACATGTCTTCATAGGATCGAAGGCCATCTTTCTTCTTGGATCGGAGGATCCTTCCTCTTGCATTTATTTTTATTTTTATTTTTACTCACTTCTTTTAAATCAAAAATCAAATAAAATCACAAAAAACATTAGGTTAGTAATTTTTCTAATTAAGTTAAATTAGATAAATAAATAAATTAATTTAAACTTTTCTTTAAATTAAATAGACTTAGACTTTATTTTCTTTCATAAACAAAAACAACCAAAAGATTTTTATTTCTTAGGATTTTTAGACGTTATTTTCAATTTCGCGCGCGTTTATTACTTCGTCAGTATTTTTTTATATTATTATACTTGCTCAGAGGATGTAATTGAAATTAACTAGGACTATTTACCTCTTTTTCTTTATTTTTCCAAGTTTTGGACATGTAATTAATCCCCAAAGCCATGTAATAGCGTAGGATTTACATTCGTACTTTTAATTCCTGTACATATATTAACTGCTTAGATGTATGATAATAGGATTGCATGACAAGAGCCTAATAATCAAACGTTAGTAAACTTAATTCAAGACTAAAATAACTGAACATAACACACCTTGCACATACACACCTCTAGGGTACTCCCACTTCAGTTGCCTTCGGAAAATAGTCACAACTCTCGAAACGTGAGAGGTTTTAGTGGCTACCCTCTGATTCAAAAAGATCACAAGTCCCTCGATGAACCTTTCAACGTTTCCTCGGTAAAAATATGATCTTAGAATCCTAGGGTAGCTACTAAAGCTTCTTGTCCAGTTACCTTTGTGACTATAAAAACGTCCCTTCAAATGTCCCTCAAACATCTGACGATAGGAATACCTAATCACTAATAGTAGGATATCACTATCTAATGGATAGGAGGAAAATAACGAAATTTTTCGAGTACAAGTAGATAGCTGTTAGATGCTTGCTAAAAATAAACTTTTACAGTTACACAAAAACATTTCAAAAACACTTTAAAAAATATTCGATTTATCAACACTCTTGAGGACTGATACAAGAGTTATCATAAAGTGAATCGCCTCACTAAGGAATTTTCAAATACTTTTCAAAAACACAAAGCACAAGGTATTTAAAAAATGAGATAAGCATCTAAGAGCCCGTAGAAAACTACGGATGGAAAGGGTGCTAACACCTTCCCTTTCCATAACCTACACCCCTTACTCAGAAAATTCTCGAAAAGGTATTTTTCTGTTCTTTTCACCCTTTCCAAAATTTGGATAAAAGAAAAGTCGGTGGCGACTCTTGCTTACTGCAACATTTGTGAACACAAACGCATAACCAGTATAAACAGTCGGTTCTTCCACCGTATTACACTAGTCAATCCAATGGCTTAGTCTTAAACATTTCTATCGCTACAGAAAAAATGGCGACTCTGCTGGGGAAAGATTGACCTCTTGCTGGTCCATCCCTAAGTGGGTTGAGCCTATCTTTGTTTATATCTGTATATGTGCTATTATGTGTTATATATTATATGTTGTGTATATGTTTGTATGGATTCTTCTGGTTTTCAGGGTGCTTGGTGATTACTCATGAGTCCTATACCCGGACTTGGGAAAACTTAAGATTGGACGGGCAATATAGTCATGTTAACTTTGAGGGAGTAATCCCAAAAAAGGAGACATGAGACTCCCTACTCAGTGGAGGCCCCTTGACTGTAGTGTCATTTACCGAGTAATTGGGAAGATGTGCTGCTTTCGACCTGGGAGCCTTCTGAAACTGAGGACCATATAATACCTAACCCATATTGGCCTTTTAGGTGTAGTGCGGAAGCTATGACGGCGTAATCCGAAAATAGTTGTCACGCGATACTACGCTCGGACGAGTTTTTCTTTAGAATATTACTAATTACCGAGTTAATCAGGAAGTTGGTAATATTCGAAGGAAGGATGTAGACTCTGGGAACCTCTAGAACCTTGTTCGACAGGTGATAACTTTTAGACCATACCTTATGGGTAGTACCTTCGACCTCATGCTTGTGACGTTGAACTTATGAACCCTATATTTGTGATCTTGTGTGTGATTGTTGCATCATGCATTCATGCACTCATAAGCATCTTTTGAAAATGTTCTATTTCAAGGGACTTAAAAGTTGACCATTTGTGAATATCTCAGGTACTTTTTGACTATGGATTCTGGAAAAAGACAGACCAGAAAGTACATTTTTAAAGATCCCAAAATAGATGAGTTGATGAGTCTGATTCCCGAGATTGAGTGTTCCGCAGATTTTAGGAGGAAGTATGGGTCCATCATTTATCTCATGAAGCTTAGGATGAAGGAGGGTATTCTCTCGACCTTGGTCCAGTTCTATGATCTTATGTATTAATGTTTTACTTTCTATGACTATCAGTTAATGCCTACACAATAGGAGTATTCTTATCTGCTGGGTTTGCCTATTATTGATCGTATTCCTTTTACTGGTTTGGAGGGTGAGCCAAAACCATATAAGATTTCCGCTTTGATCCATCTGGGGAAGCCTGAAGTTGAAGCCCATATGACTACTAAAGGAGGGATTAGAGGATTACTAGCTCAGTTCTTATTATAGAAAGCTTGTTACTTTGCCAGGATAAGGAGTACATTCGCTTTTGAGGCCATTTTTGCTCTACTTGCTTACGAGTTATTCTTATTTCCTAATGTGGACAAATTTGTTGACATTAATTCCATCAGGATCTTCATGATTGGAAACCTAGTTCCTACATTGTTGGGCGATACTTATTACTCTATTCATCTTCAGGATTCTTATCATGGGGGGATGATAATTTGTTGCACGCCTCTATTATACCGGTGGTTTAATTCTTATTTGCCTCAGTCTGATGCTTTCTGGGATGTCAGGAAGGAAGCCCGTTGGGCTGCTAAGATCATGGCACTTACTCACTCAGCTATTGTTTAGTATCATCAGGCTTACCATGATGTAGAGATTATCGACAGTTGTAGAAGTTTCCCCAATGTACCTCTTCTTGGTACAAAGGGAGGAATTAACTACAACCATGTTCTTAAAAGACGACAACTTGGATATCCGATGAGGGATAAACCAAATAGTATTCATTTGATTAGTTTCTTCATAAAAGATGGAGAAGACCATAAGGAAGATAGGGACCAGATTGTGAAGGCCTGGCCTCACATTCACAGGAAGAGTAGGAAAGACTTGGGACCTAGGGGGGTTGTTTCTTTGGGGCCTTATCTTCAGTGGGTACAAGCGAGAGCTATTCAGTTAAAGATTCCGTATTCTAGGGAAGCACATATGCCTGATTTGTTTGTGAATACCACTCCTCCCTTATTGGATGATGTGGAAGAGCTACAACTTGCTTTAGTCAGGATGCAACAGGAAAAGGAAGCTTGGAAGAATAAGTGCCAAACTCTAGAGATTTCCTACAGAGCAGATTTGAAGGAAAAAGACGACTTGATTGAGATTCTTAAGAGTCGTGTTATAGAGACGATGGAGAGGCAAGGGGATTTATTTTCCCCTAAGCCTCAGTCAGATGTTGGTTGCTCACTTCCTGATTAAGGTGATTGGAAGGAGGTTGCCACCAGATATGTGAAAGAAAACCAGAGGTTGAAGGCTCAGATTACTAGACTTACAGGGAAGCGCCAACATATAGAGTGATCTTCATTAGCTTTACTTCTTAGGGTTTTAGACTTTACTTTCATCTTGTACCTGGGATTATTGAAACATGTAATCTATTTTGAAGTTATAATAAAATTTTCCAGTATTTCAAATGTGTTATTACTTTGATATTTTCAATGTTGTCTGTAAATCTTTAAGTCCTTTGAAATAATAATAATAATAAAATAAACCATGTGCATTGCATATCATGTATCATATTGTACATACTTCTTGCATTTATTGTGCATATCCAAGTGTCTTACTGAGCTTCCTTACTTTGTTCAGTAAGCTGTCTCACCAGCACAATACTCGAGCTAATTTCATAAGGAAGATGGATAACCTAGAACAAGAGAACCGCAAGTTGCACGAGGAAGTTTCTGCTCTGAAGGCCGGAATGGCCAATCTCACTGCTCTAATGGAATCTCTGGTGGCTGCTCAGAATCAGCCACCGAGTGTTCAGCCTCAGCAGATAATGGTTACTACTGAAGCTCCGATTGTTCCCACATCTGTTATTCCAGCTATTATTCAGAATCATATGCCTTTAGGATATCCTTGGGGGATCCCAGAAGACTTTGTGCCAAAAGGTTTTAACTAGGATCCTCAGATTTCCCCGCTTAATCAGAATGCTACTACTCCCGCACCTCTTGTGGTGCATATTATCCCTACTGCTAGAAACGAAATTCACTATGCTGCACCACCCTCAGTGAATATGGTCCCGTTTGCTAATGATGATGTGTATCATCTTATTCCTCCACCAGGTGAAAGCTTGGGCTTATGTGATAGAATAGATGATTTTCAAGACCAGTTTGACAAAATGCAGAAATAATTGAAGGCCCTAAGGGGAAAAGAGCTATTTGGACAGAATTTGAATGACATGTGTCTGGTTTCCAATGTCAAGATACCTGTGAAGTTTAATGTACTGGATTTTGAAAAGTACAAGGGCAATACTTTCCCTTGTTCTCACTTGGTGATGTATATAAGAAGAATGTCTACTCATACAGATGATCAACGCTTATTGATTCATTTATTTCAAGATAGTTTAATTGGTGCAAAGTTGAAATGGTATATGAGCTTGGACAGTGCCAATATTCATTCTTTTAATGACTTAGGTGAAGCGTTTATCAGACAATACAAATATAATATGGACATGGCGCATGGCCATGATCTACTCAAGGCCATGGTCCGGAAGGACAAGGAATCATTCAAGGAATATGCCCAGAGATGGCGTGAGGTAACCGCCCAGGTGATTCCTCCAATAAAAGAAAAATAAATGACAAAGGTTTTCCTGAAGACATTAGGTGCATTCTATTATGAGAGAATGGTGGCGAGTGCGCCCAGTGATTTTACTACAATGGTGGGAATGGGCGTTCATTTGGAAGAGGCTGTGAGAGAAGGGCGTCTCACAAAGAATGAAAGTTCCAGTAATGTGAAGAAGCCATCTTTTTTGGATTTGTTGTGAAGAAAGAAGGGGAAACAAATGTTGTTAGTCAAGAGATAAGGGTTAATACTTCTAGAAGAAATCATCAACGCCATCAGTAGGTTGCCTCGGTAACTCCAGTTGTGAACATGGCTCCCACTATAATTGCTTATCAAAGACCAAACCCTAAGGAAAGTCAAGGGCATAATTAGAGAAGAGAACCTTTTGACTCTATCCCTATAAGTTATACAAAACTAAAACCAACATTGATCCAGAAAAAGTTGGTCCAGACTAGGCTACCTCCTATTGTACCATCCCCTTTACCTTGGTACTATAAGGCAGACCAGACATGCGTTTTCCATCAGGGTTCACCGGGACATAATGTGGAAAACTGTTATCCTCTGAAATCCGAGGTATGGAAAATGGTTAGGTCTAGCCTTTTGTCCTTCAAAGATGTTAGTCCGAATGTAAAAGATAATCCTCTCGTAAAACACGGAGGAACGAATGTTGTTAACATGGTTGCTGGTTGTCTAGGGGACTTCCGCATTTATGATATTAACCTAGTAAGAGGGGACTTGGTAAAGATGCATGCATACCTTTACGATTTTATTTACTACACTCATGGCCATGCTGGTTGTGGTACCTGTAGTACTAATATACAAGGTTGCGATAAGATAAAAGCTGATTTGCAAGAGATAATGGATGAGGGCCTCATCCACACAATCCGGCCTAGGGTAGAGTATGATGAGGAAGTAAATATGGTTTCTGGATGTCCTGGAGAGTTCATAATATTTGATGTGGAACACATGAATGATGATCTCGTACAAATGCATGCTATTTTCTGCCACATGGCTGGTCAGGTAGAACATCAATATGGATCTTGCCGAATTTGCTGTCGGACTCCTGAGGATGTTCAATTGTAAGAAAAGGTATTAAATTGTTGTTGGATAACAGAACCATCAAGGTTTCAGGTAAAAGAGATAATTACTATGAGGTTAATGAGATTGAGGTTGAGGAAGAATCAAATGATGATGAGTATGCTTTTGTAGATGAATTCCTTTCCTCAAGTGAGGATTTGTTATCTGGTGATGATTCTTTGATGACTCAAAAAGGTGTGAATGTGATTGTGCCGTGTTTCAATGATTTTGGCCCTGTTGAAATTGAATATTGTAGTAAGCCATTTGTTGCCCATGTGGTGATTTGCTTACCAGGGCCCGTTCCTTACAAATCCAACAAAGTTGTGTCGTACAAGTATAATGCTACAATTTTAGAGGGTGGTGTGGAAGTTCCCATCCAACCAATGTCTAATGTAGAGAATATTTCCGAGACCGGAAGAATGACCCGCAGTGGTTGTATTTTTGCACCGATTGTTCATGGGGATGCTAGTACTGGAAAGAAGGTTGTGGAAAATGTTAAGGAAAAGAAGGCTACAGGTGAATCCAATGGTGTTACTCTAGAGAAAGAGGTGGATGATATTTTAAAGATAATCAAAATGAGAGACTACAGGATCGTAGATCAATTGTTGCAGACTCTGTCAAAAATATCTATTCTGGCTTTGCTTATGAACTCCTATGCTTACAGAGAATCTTTGATGAGGGTATTGGACCAAGCTTTCATGGAAAGTGATATGCTAGTAGACCAATTCAACAGTGTGGTATGGAACATTACATCATGTAATAACCAGAGTTTCTGCAATGATGAACTGCCCGATGAAGGAAGGAATCACAATTTGGCCCTCCACATCTCTATGAATTGTAAGAATGATTCATTATCCAATGTACCGATTGATAATGGATCCGCATTGAACGTGATACTGAGAAGTACACTGATGAAGTTGAAATATCAAGGGGCTCCTATGTGCCCAAGTGGTATTATTGTTAAAGCTTTCGATGGGTCAAGGAAGTCAGTTATTGGGGAGGTAAATCTGCCTATTCACATAGGCTTGCATCTGTTCCAGATCACTTTCCAAGTCATGGATATTGTACCCGTATATGGTTGTCTACTGGGAAGACCATGGATACATGAAGCAGGGGCTGTCACTTCCACTCTACACCAAAAGCTGAAGTTTGTGCGTGAAGGCAAAGTGGTTATTATAAACGGGGAGCAAGCATTATTGATATCCCACCTATCATCTTTCAGTGTTGTTGAAGCAGATGAAGTTGCTGCGGGGACACATTTCCAAGCTCTATCTGTTGATAATGCATGAGGGAATGAGAACTCTAAGGTTTCATTAAAGGATGCTCAACATGTTGTGTGCAACAGGCCAAGCAAAGTATGGGGACAAGTCATTGATCCTCTGGTAAATAAGAACAAGGTTGGTTTAGGATTCTCTGCAAAGAATGGAAAGAATGAAAGTTTGAAGATGAAGTCTACTATGAGCAGTTATCATGATGTTTTTCGCAGCGGAGGCTACCTCCATCCAACTGTCTCTAGGGTTAATGCTATTGAGAGGGTGGAGAGGATCAGGAAATGTCGAGTTATGTGACGCCTGGAGTCAGAATCCAGAACTGGATCACTTATGATGTTCCATCTTGCATCCATGTCTCAAAGTAATTTGTTTTTTCTTTGCAAAAAGATTTCACTCTTCCCAAGATGAAAGTTAATTTTGTATGGGCTTATCTATTTGCTTTGATCATTAAAATCATAAATAAAAGTTGTCTTTGATTCTTAAAATTGTGTCTTTTATGTTTATGCTTTTTCATGGAAAATGGTAATAATAAAAAACCCTTTTGAATAGAATAATAAATGAAAATAAATCTGCATAATTATTTGATATATATGTCAGTTTCTAAAAACAATCATAAATCATATGTGTAAATTAATTAATAAACCCGTTGAATACAATGACCCGACACCCTCTCCCAACTTTGAATATCCTGTGTTAGGGAAGAAGAAGAAGAGTATGATGAGATTCCAAAAGAGGTCTCACGGTTTCTCGAGCGCGAGGAAAATGCCATTTAGTCACATAAAGAATTATTGGGAACAATCAATCTGGGTTCAGAAGAAGATCCAAAAGAGGTCAAGAATTGAGTATCATTGCATCCTAACGTGAAGAGCAGGTTAACAGGACTGTTGAGGGGATATGTAGACATATTTCCTTGGTATTACCAAGATATGCCAGGTCTAGATACTGATATTGTGGAACATCATTTTCCTTTGAAGCCACAGTGTCTGCCAATCAAGCAAAAGTTGAGAAGAACTCATCCTGACATGGAAATGAAGATCAAAGAAGAGGTTCTAAAGCAGATTAATGCTGATTTTCTTGTGACATTAGTGTACCCTCAATGGATTGCCATTATTGTCCCAGTACCTAAGAAAGAAGGAAAAGTTCGCATGTGCATAGATTATAGAGATTTAAATAAATCTAGTCCAAAAGATGATTTCCAATTGCCGCACATTAATATGTTAGTGGATAGCACAACAAAATTCAAAGTTTTCTCGTTCATGGATGGATTTTCCAGATATAATCGAATACAGATGGCTCCCGAGGACATGGAAAAAACAATGTTTATCACACCCTGGGGAACATTCTATTACAGAGTGATTCCCTTCGGGTTGAAGAACGCTGGTGCAACGTACTAGACGACTATGACAATCCTATTCCATGATCTGATGCACAAGGAAATTGAGGTATATGTTGATTATATGATTTCTAAACCCCATACTGAAAAAGGGCATGTAGAAGATTTGCCAATTTTTTTAAGTGTTTGAGGAAGTATCGTCTCCGCTTGAATCCAAATAAATGTACCTTCAGTGTTCGATAAGGGAAATTGTTGGGTTTCATTATCAGCCAAAGAGGGATTAAAGTTGACCCTGATAAAGTCAAAGCAATTCAAAAAATGCCAGCGCCGAGAACTGAAAAGCAAGTCAGAGGTTTCCTCGGGCATTTGAATTACATCTACAAATTCATATCCCACATGACTGCAACATGTGAATCGATCTTTAAGTTGTTAAAGAAAGATCAAGGATGTGTGTGGATAGATGACTGCCAAAGGGAATTTAAAAGTATTAAAGAATATCTACTTGAACCTCCTATCTTGCTCCCTCCTATTGAAGGAAGACCATTGATTATGTATCTGACAATGTTAGATAATTCTATGGGATGTATTCTAGGACAACAAGATGAAAAGGGGAAGGAAGAGTATGCCATTTATTATCTCAGTAAAAAGTTTACTGACTGTTGTAATACCCCAAATTTGTCCTACCCTCTCACTTTTGTCTGGTTTATGCATTCTCACACTTTCCTCATGTATATAATCCCCATTAGGTTATCTAACACATCATTCATTCATTAATCAATAAAACATGGCATGGGGTGAAGGATATTGAGGAATTAGGGTTTCTCTATGCTTCTAGGCTCTCATCTTCATGCAGGGGAATCCGTTGGTTTCTTCGACAATTATGGTTTAAAGATAGGGTTTTGGATGCATGGCTATTGTGGACTTCTTTCTTATCAAGCTACAAGGGTATCTTCACCATGGGTTTTTAAACCATCAAAGTGCATCTCAAGGGATCTCAGGACCTTGTGATCATTGTCATTTATATGCTTCTAATTGTTCCTATCTACAAGATTTTCTCCATGACATTTGCTTCAAGATCATTGGTTGTCTATTGAGGTGCATTGGTGGAATGGATTACAAAGTTTAAATCATGGTATAAAGATGATGTTGTGGACGTGTAATATGATTAAGGCATTGTTATTATTTGTTACTTCGATTGTAAAGGTGAGGTTAAGAGGAAAATTAAGAGTTGTTGCAAGGAGGCGAGATTGACTTGGTTTGGCTTTTATGGGTCCATTATTTAGAATCGTTTGGAATGCTACCTAATGACATGGGTTAGATTTGCTTGGAGTTTGCAAAATAAGAAGGGGCATTCAGATTTCTTGAAGGACAAGTGAAATTATAAAACATTAACACAACATGTCCATGGTATTAAGCTAGATTCAAGGTGGTTGCATTCACACAAGACTTATTCAATTGTCATCCATAATTCTCAAAACAAGCTCATGAAATTACATAACTTCATTCAATATTATTCTTAATCCCGTACAAGCATTTTATGAATTTGTGAGAATGGAAAGAATCATTTCATTGTTCAAGGGGAGAATATGAAGTTACTATTCCAGATACAAGCCATTAAACCTTATCATGTTACTTTCACAAAAGAATCCCAAATGGAAGTTTCAATAAAATTACAGGAACTTTTTCAAGAAGTCCACAAGATCTAAACATGTGCTGATTCATCAAGTGTTCCTAAGCCTAATCTTCAAGCTTTCAATCCTCCAAACTTCATTCAAAATACACTTCATGCTAAAGCTCAGACGATTTCCTTTAAGTACACCATGTATAAGTTGTAAGCTTACTGTACAAATAGAGCGAGAATCCGCAAGAATCCATTCTTTAAGAACTTGCCACGTTACCTGTCCAAACACAACCAGAAAATTGCGTTAAAGCTTTGTTCAAACCAATGATGTTTACAACCAAGAAGTCCGAACAGGTTGTGAAATGTACCAAGGAAAAAAGAGCAGTTCGGCATTACATCTAAGCACGTTCACAACGGCTGCAGGTACAATGAACTGTGAAGTAAAACTGTAGCGAGCTATCAATATCCAAGTTCAATACAACTGCAAGATTACCCTGTACATTCAAGATTCAGCATACGAGTCAGGTTATGCAACACGTTTATGCTTGGTGAGCTAAATGGTTACTCCGATATACATTCAAGGGAAGGAAGCATTATTCAGAAAAGAGTTCAAGGAAGGAAATCAAGGAAAATACAAAATAGTTTAAAACAACCCTGTAACTAACTGTCAAACAGAATAACTAATCTCTATAACTGCTAACCAAAACAGAATTTTTCCCATTTCCTAACCATTTTTCCATTCCCTAACCGTTCCCTAACCTTCTCAAACTCTCAACCATTTTTACAGAAAAGCAGATTTTCTCATAAAAGTTTTTTTTTTGTTTTTTAATAACTAATTCCTAACAGCAGAACTCAATCCCCTGACTAACCAAATAACCAATTCCAAACAACCCTTTTCCCTAACCATATTCTCCATAACCTATAATAGAAGACTAACAAAACCAAAACAGATTCTTGACAAACCAAATAACCAACTCATAAGAACCCCTAACAGAAACTAACAAAGCTAACTGATTCCTCCACTCAACTAATTCTAAAAGAATCATAACAGAAGGAGAAGAGGAGGGATAACATAATTAGAACAGAAGGGAACAACATTTTTTTGGATAATCAAGAAGAGTAACAAAATAATTTCAACACTCACCTCTGAGATTCCCTTTTCCACGCCCGAGTTCTCATCTCTAATCTTGATCTCCTTCAATCATCTTCAATCTCAGTTCATTTTCTTCATCATCTCTGCAATCCCTATTCTTCATCTATAATCATCACCTTCACTTTTTCACTGCCACTTATTCATCAAATTCGATTTCACATCGCCATAACCAAATCTTCACGCATATTTGCAAATTCATAACAACAACATTATCACCAATTCTCACTTCTCTGCAACACACATCAATAACCATACGCAAGATCAACAACCGAAAACATGGAGAACAGAATTTAAGAAAAAGAAATCAGCAAAGAAAAAGAGTGTAATCGTACCTGAGTTGTTTCCGATTCTTCCATTAGAGCCGTCGTCAGAGCGTCTCTGACAGCTCATTTGTACGAACAAAATCCGAAATCCAAAATTCGTTGAGTGGTCTCTCACAGAGACGAAGCCGCGTCGTTGAAGTTGAATCAGAGATGAGGTCGGGGAATTGTGACGGTGAAATGGAGCTCATCAGATAAACACTGTTGAGGACGGATGCAAAACAGAACCGAAAGAGAATGAAGAGATGTGATACGGTTGCACGTTGTGTGCAGCAATGGAGAAAGAGTGAAAAAGTAAGGAGAAGACTGCGCCGCACGTGATCGAAGAAGAAGGGAAGTGAAGTTGAGACAAGCGGCGCCGTTGACGAACGAAGAGGATAACTCCTCTAACCCTAATACCACGTTCTCATTCCATTTCAATTTTCTTTTTCTTTTTTTCTTTATTTTATTAGTTATTTATTTCTAGTAAAATAATAAAAAACAAAAAAAATAAGCTTGGATTTTTGTTGATGGATCTTGGGCCGGATTGCTTGTCCTGGGCCCATTTTTATTGTTTTTGGCACATGTCGTAGCTAGTGTTACAAGAAGTATTGCTGGACTATATATCCCTTGTATCCTGTTAACACCCCCTGACTTTTCTAATCTCATTAATATTTTAGTTTTTTTCTTCTAGTTTAATTTTTTCCTCTTAATTGATAATAAAAATGATACAAAAATAGTAGAATGTTTTAGGAAATATTTTTAGATTCTCTTTAGAATTTTATTAGAATTTTTTATTATTTCCATGTTTAATAATCATTTTCGTTGTCATTTTTAGTTAAGATTTCGTGATAGTATTGATATAACTTTCGCGATGGGAAATGCTTGGAGATTAACTTTTAATCATTCAAGGAGGCTTCTGTAGAGTTTTCTTATGGCTTGCATGGTTATGAAGAGGCAACAGACCTTCTCCGTTCGACATCGTCACAACTCTATTTTATTCCTGCACTTTACCACTTTCTAGATATCATGTGAAGTAGGGAATAAAGAGCATGCGCTCAAAGTCGCTGTTTAAAGACCTGTAGCAGGCATTCCGCACTTCATTTGCTATATGTGTTGTGCTTGTGTTTGTTTACTTTCTCGTTGATCGATGAGTCACTCAATTTAGAAATTGAGATCATGACTTCGCTCTCAGTGCATGCTCCCTATAGGGTTTCATCGCTTTCCTTTATTTCTTGTCGATCGATGAGTCACTCAATTTAGAAATTGAGATCACGACTTCGCTCTCATTGCATGTTCCCTATAGGATAGTTTTGTTAGACTTTCTTTTGCATGCTAACTTAGATAGGATCTTTCTAGGTGCACTCTCTCGAGTTTATTGGCTTGCTTGCTTTATCCTTGTACATACCATGTTCCCTTAGGATGCGCTTGCTCTGTTCGGATACAAGTTAGACCTTAGATTGCAAACCATGCATGTTGACATTAGGTAGAAACTTCCCCTTTCATCCAAACCTTAGGACCACCATTGTATGATAACACTAGGTTAGAAGTAGGCTAGTCTCCCTTAGACTCTTTTCTTCCCCTCTTTGCATCCTTGCATTCAAAACAAAAACTTCTTTTTTTAGCAAATCAAAAACATGCTAATCATACTTAAACCCTTTTTCAAGGTAACAAAACACAAAACAAATTCAAACCATTTTGTGCGCTCGAGCACCTTTTCTCTAAAACCCTTTTCAGGTAAGGACATGATTAGCTTACTTCTGTGCCAACGCATAAGTCTCCAAAGGTCAAGCTGCGGCAGAAGGCGGAATTAACATTGTCCATAAAAAACACAAAACAAACAAAATCATATAAGCCAAACTAAGGTAGCTCTGATTCCTCAAAAAGGATACGTAAGCATTAGGGTAGGGCCCAGGCGAGCATAATTTTTTTTCCCTACATTCTCTTCTCCTTTCTTTTGCATGAATTTTCCTTCCAGTAGTATAGTAAACAGTAAGAATAGATTAAACACACCCATAAGATAGACAACAAGAGTGGATACCGTAGAGTACTACGGGCGTGTGGGGTGCTAATACCCTTCCCTCGCGTAACAGACTCCCTTACCCGATCTCTCGGTCGCAAGACCGTGACTTCTCCCTTCTTAGGTTTTCTCGATGTTTACCTTTCCCTACATGTGGGATAAAAGAAGTTCGATGGCGACTTCATTGTTTTGATGATTTTCGACCGGTTATTTCAGCTGGCGACTTCATTGGGGAAAGGTCGACCAAATGTTGGTCCATCCCGAAGTTGCTCCTAGCTCTTGCTTTCTTTCATTTGGGTGTTTATATTTACGCTTTCAGTTTATTCATTCATTTTGTATATACTTGAGCATATGTATGCATTGCATTTTACTGTCTTCTATATACTACTGTTGTACTGGATCTGCTTCTTATTGGGTGGGTGTTGCTATGAGGTAAAAGGCCCAATACCCAGGCCAGAGTTGTATACCATAGGAACCCTAGGAATATAGTGGAACATGAATGGCTAGTTGACTTAGGTCTCACTATCGCCGCCATGTCGTCCACGCTCAGATGAGGTACAAATGAGGGACTATCACTTTCACGTAGGTGATACGACGATAGTTTTTCAGGAGTACCCTCGATTCTGAGTTACCATTGCCTTACCCTGACCTAGTCTTCACCCGCGAGTGGGGAGGGAATTTTTACCACAGGTACAAATGGTGACTACGCTCAGACGGTAACTATTGGTTCTAATGGCTATGATCTGGATTTCTGTTATGACTTTATGCAGATGCTATATCCTGTTGGTGACCGTATGGTTCTCGGATTTATTTTCTGAGTTCCTGACTTGTTTACCTGGAGATTTATTCGAGCCTTCGATCTTGGTATCCCCGGCATATTCAGAAAATTCTCAACAGTATCCAGTCCCAGAAGCCTTGATCCTGTACAATCAGTGATCTACATGGTACTTGGTTCTTATATGTGCAAAAGCTATGTCGGACCTTTGATCTGATGATACTCATATGGTTCAGAACAATGCAACAATCATATTCAGGAATGATGGAACCTTGATCCTCTTTGATCTCATGCCTTTGCATACATAACATGGATAGCCACATGCTTAACATACATGTTCTATTATTTCCAAGGAATCAAATTTGCAAGCCTCGTGTGGAACCTTTCCATCATTTACTTGCGTAAAATCAAAATCAAAGCATGCAAATTCCTTAGAAATGACAGAACATGACATGGCATTCATTCATGCACCCCATGCATAATCATGCATTCATAGCAGGTACCCGGAGATTGGGGATTCTTATTCAGACCTGGGGTTCTCTTTAAAGGCTCAACTTGGTTTCTCACTGCACGTGTTTAGGGATCAGCTATGGAATGACTCAGTGTGGTATACTTTGGCCCGTAGTCATATATTTCTTCGAACAGGAAGTTTGTACCGATTCGCTTAGTAAAGCATTCATTCATTCTCCTAAAAGGATCTTCTATGCATCTTATACTGGGGCACCTGGCCGTTCGATTGAAGATATGTCATCCAGAGACCAAGTCCAAGATTGGATCAATTCAGAGACTGTCATGCTCACATCAGATCTAAAAGGGAATTCTCTTGCACACTCGAGCATCAAGACTACAGAAAGTCGTCAGAATCAGCAAGTCCGTACGGAGTCAAGTCTCCTCAACAATGGCAATCATTGGTTTATTTACTGCATTTTCATTTGCATTCTTGCTTGTTTGTTTAAACATTGCTTGTATATGGAAACTTGTCTATTTTTGAACGAAAATCTTAATGCAATAAGTATGCTTGTCTTGAAGTGTTCCTTTCATTTTTACTCATCCATTCGTTATCACTCTTTAAATGTTTTACTTGCATATTGATGCCAAATTTCCTAGACTTATGCTTAGGTAAAGATTCAAAGGAGGATGATGACAACCTAAAACGCAAAATCTCTGGTTGGTACGCTTTTGAGTAAGACCCCGCTGACGATGTACATGCCTTGTTTCAAATCCCTAAACACCGAAGATATAAGAAAGATAGACCCTCGTTAACCCCTCTGAGCCTTCGAAGTAAGAGTTTTCTTTCTCTTCAGAAAAAACCCTTATTTCAACCCTGGGGCGGGTAGTGTTCAGCTAATCTGATCAAGCATTCATAACTCATCAAGAGTGTGCATCCAAGGATACAACAATGGTTATCCATCAAAAGTTGAGGAAAGTCAAAACCACAATGGTTAACCCTCATCTAACAACAACATGCGTATATTGACTATATCCCAATGGGTATCTCTTGCACATTAGGAGGTCAACAGAGGACGATACAACAATGTCTATCCCTCATCTACTAAAGACTCAGGCAGTCACGATCACTTCTGACAAATCAAAGACAACACAAAGATCAATGACTTGTTCAAAGTGAAAATACGAATAAGAAAGAAAAAAAATCCCCGCTAAGTCAAAACTTGAAAACAAGTCTCTTAGGAAAAAATTGGGGCATCCCATTTGTTGTACCCCAAAAGTTGCCCTCCCATATTTCTCAAGACATTGCAAGAATAATCTCCAAGTGGCTCAAGATTGCTCAAGAGTTGGACAGTCAAATCATCTCCTAAGGCAGTCAACCTCAAATTAGGGTTTTGTGTTGCATCAAGGTCCTCACATCCAAATGACCTCAAGTTCTCCCAAATTTCCTGATATGTTCTCAAGTTCATCCATGTCAAATTTCAAGCCTTGCAAAGGAAGTTTGGTCAGTCAATTGCTCAAGAGGCCCAAAAATCAACTGTGCTAGGGCAAAAGTCAATTGTGACCTACAAATAGTCAAACCTCAAGATTTTTTGTCAACATTCTAATTTTGAAGGATAATTCATCATTTGATCAAGGGTTGATCATGATTCATCAAGGATTGCTCAAGATTCATCAAGATTCAAAAGTTGCTAAATTAGGGTTTTGCAGGAAAAGTCAACTCAACTATTGAACAAGCATAACTTTCTCATACTTTATGAGAAATGACCCATACAAAGCTCATTTTTAAGAGGATGCAATTTAATACAATCCATATTCACACCCCAAGATCAAGAAATGCACTCACAAGAAGTTACAAATTTGGACATTATAGGTCATTTTTGAAAGTCAACAAAAACACCTTTTTTTCCACAACTTATAACTTGAGCATGGAATATCAAAATGATATGAGACAAAAAGGGTTGGTTAGAGGACATATCAAGGTTTCTAAAAAATCCAAGAACACTTCCAAAAGTTCAAAATTGAAGAAGTTATGCATTGTTGAAGTTGGGTATTTTTCCAAAATTGCCAAAAGTCAACTATCCCAAAAACTTCAAATTTTGTCAAATGGGCCCACTTTTCCCCACTTGATTTGATCTTGTCACACTACACACGTGTCCTATCTTCAATCTTGTGTCCATTCGTTGATTTTTCTAATTTATTTGATTTTTATTGAATTAATTCATTTTAAATCAATTTAAATCCAAATAAAATCCAAATGTTGATGAAATATGATCTTTTTGATTGATACAAGTTTCAATTATCATCATGGACAAGATCAAACTCGTATCAAGCCATGTTATGAACAAAATATTGGATTTGGGACATTTTTGGAAGCTTTGTAATGGAAGATCATATCAAATCCAAAATCATCAATGCATAAGGATTGAGTCCATAAATGTTAACCTAATTCATTCCTTACTACTTATACAACACAAAGGCACGAAAAGAAGGACCAAGAGGCTGCTAATTCACAAGAACAAAAACTTGGAAAAAGCTTGAAAAGTGGGAAACTGAAATCACATCAAGAGGTGCTTTCAACATAAAGTCTCAACACGGTTCTCTTGCTAGACTTCCATTGAGTCTATTGCAATCAAAATCAAGCCCTCTCATCCCCTGAATCGCACTGTAAGCTTCCTTGAATATCGCCCTGTACATGAAAATGCAATCTCTCATTCTTGCATCTTTTTGACAAAACATGGACATATTCTTGATCCTTGCATGATTTCTGAACTTTCTACATTATTTAATTTCATTTATATAGTCTGTAATGCCCTACCTGAAATTAGGGTTCGTGCTTCTTATTTTTAGGCATTTGAGTTTCAGGTAAAATTGAGGCAAATAATGGATATAGATGAACTCAGGAGGAAGAGACGATCACGTCCATGTTCTTGGATTGTATTTTTATGGCTTAGAATGAATTTTAGGATCAAGCCACGAATTTAGCTGCGGATAAGAATCCGCAGGTAAATATCCAGGCCAAACGAAGAAGATGACAACGTGGCCCTGTCCCATTCGTGGATTCAAATCTCGCTCCTTATTTTTTTTGTTTTCTGGCATTTATTTGTTTTTTCCATATTATATTTGATTTCCAATATTATAACAATTGAGTACATTGGTCCAGTGGCAAGCGCGTTAGTTCAAAGTCCAATGGGACCTGGGTTCGAATCCCAGGTCCCCCAAATGCCTATTATTATTTTGTTACAGGTTATCCAGTGCAAAGCTAATGGTGTGGTCCATCATGCTCCTTCAGATCCCAAGCGCCAGATGGCCTTCAGGCCAAATCTGATGGCCCCAAGGTGACATCCACTATTCACCCAAGTCAACGTGTCATATTGAATTACCAAGGTCAAACGCAGGCTTGCATAATTGGGCTTGGAAATTGCTGTTCTCACCATCAATCTGGGCCCAAACCCCCCAATGGGTTATTTCTTTTCTTTTTATACTTCTTTTTATTTAATTATTTTATTTAATTATTATCATTATTATTTAATTAACCAATTAATTTTTTCTCATAAAATCAAAAAACACAAAAATATTTTTATTTATTAAAATTAAATTCATGACTTTATTTTTGTAAATAAATTAATTTAATTAATTTAGTGTTAATTAGGTTTAACTTTAATATTTTTGCAAACAATTAAAATTAATGTACAGAATTAGGTTTTTACTAACTTTGGCCAAATTAATTTATTTCTTCAAATACTCAAAAAAATCCAAAAAAATATTATTTTTATTAATTAATTAATTAGCTCATTTAATTTAATAATTAATTTAGATCTAGTTTCTTTTTTAATTTAAAACAAAAAAAAAATGCGTTCTTTTCAAAAAAAGGGTCAAAACCCTAAAAAATGCGCCGATTTAATTTTCTCGCACGCGATCCATATTTTCATATTACTGTACTTGCTTCCGGTATGTAATAGCTTTTAATTAGGACTTTATTTTATCGATTTATTTATTTTCCGCAATTTAAATTAAAGGGTTGCTTTTGGCGATGTAAATACCCGACGCCTTGTAATAGTATAGATTTAATTTCCACAATTTAAATTCCGCAACTATACACTATTAGATGTTTGGGAATAGGGAATGCATGACAAGATCAAATGTATGAACTTAAAATCAACGTAGCTCACCCATGACATGTACAAAGATAAAATTAACCGAAATAACACACTCACACATGCGCACTCTTAGGGTACACCTCACTTGGTTGCCTTCGAACGTGGTCATTGAGTATAGGAAGTTTTAGAGGTCATCCTCTTGTCCAAAGATCATAGTTGCCTCGAAACGGTTGCCTCGGAAAAATGATCTAAGTCATTAGGGTTACCGCTAAGGAGTCCTAACATTGCTTTAGTGACCACACGTCCCTTAATCGAATTGACCCTTAAAACTCCAACGACGATGCTACTTACTCATCAATAGTGGGATAGCGTTGTCCAAAGGACATTAGCACATTTTAATTCCCTTTTCGAGTAGGTAGATGGTTCTTAAGTACTTGCTCCTTTCTAAAACAAAACAAAACTTTTCGCACTTACACTCCTTTCAAACAAAAACTTCTTTCAAACCCACAAACACAAAGAAAAGCAAATTTTGAAAACACTTTGAGCAAGTACCTAAGAGCCCGTGGATAACCACAGATAGAAAGGGTGCTAACACCTTCCCTTTCTATAATCCACCCCCCGGACCCGAGAAACATCTCAAAAAAGGAATTTTTCTGTGCTTTTTTCCTTTCCTTGTTGGATAAAATAAAAGACGGTGGCGACTCTTGCTTACCGCGACATTTTGCAAAAACAAACACAAACCAGCATTCCAAAAACAGTAAGTTCTCTTCCCACTGTATCACAGAACTGGCGATTCTGCTAGGGAATATTTAAAAAGTGAGGTGTACCTTAGGATTAGATCATTGTGTTTTCAATTGTATGCTTTGTATGATTTACATTTGTGGGCTTGTATCAGAGTTCTATGGATCCTAACCCGGATCTGGGGATACCCTTTAGGTAAGTAGCAATAAACTGTGAGGGAACTGTACAGCGTAGACCAATATGGTTGAAGCAGTAGCTACGTTGGTGTGGCACTTTAGATTGTACCGATATCCCTTGTGTTGGAACGAGGAGAATATGGGTCATCTAAGGGGTCATCAAGCACCAACTGACCTTAGAACCTTTAAATTGACCAACTTAGCCATAGAACAGTAGCAGTATGCTACACTCATTGAGACTAAACTCTCGCGATGATTCCGACTGCAAGAAAAGGTTGCTAAACTGGAATTATGACCGATTGAGGGTAGTCAGTGATATTGAGATCCTCTAGAACCCGGTTACTATTTTTAGGACAGGTTTAAACCAACTGAACTGAAAGAGGATAGTACCTAAGCTCCTTGCCAGCCTGAAATCTAAGGGCTCTCTGTGTGACTTGTGTGCCTTTACCATGTTTTCTATTTGTGGATACTTGTGGTGTGCTTACTATCATGACATCATGACATCATAATATTGCATACATCTTGCATAAGACTAACCCATTTCAAAGATAGGAGGGATTCATCTTTGTTCTGTTTTGTAGGTCATCATGATGCCCATGCGTAGGAATACCATCCGGATTAACTTTGTCCAAGTTCCCACCTTGCTTAAAGATCTGATTGCAAAGATGCCTGATACTACTTCCTTCCTCAGAAGACATGGTTATCTTCTCAGTTTGGTCACCTCTAAATTGGAAGAGCAGATGATGAGTGTCCTGGTCCAATTCTATGATCCACTGTACCATTGTTTTACTTTCCAGGACTACCAGCTGGTTCCCACCCTAGAAGAGTTCTCTGAGCTGCTCGGTATCTCTGTTCTGGAGCAGACCCCATTTACTGGTTGGGAAAAGATGCTTAGGCCCGAAGAGATTGCTGCAGCCCTCCATTTGACAAAAGAGGAGGTAATGGCTAATTGGGAGACTAGAAGTGGAGCAAAGGGCTTTCTGACTAAGTTTTTGGTTGGTAAAGCTAACTATTTCTGGGATAGTCTAGACTTCAAGGCATTCGAGGATATTTTGGCTCTTCTGATATACGGCTTGGTATTGTTTATGAACTCTGACTCCTTTGTTGATGTGAATGCGGTAATGTTCTTCATCTCTCGGAATCCGGTACCCACTCTCTTGGGTGACATCCTTCATCATCTTTATGCTCGTACGGCCTGAAAGCGGGGAACCTTGATGTGCTGTGCTCCGTTATTGGAAAGGTGGTTTATTTCGCACCTTCCCAAGTCAGTGCTGAAGAACAAAGAAGGCATGGGCTGGGCTTATAGGGTGATGTCTCTCTCTCATAATGACATTATCTGGACTCTCAAGGGTATGGACGAGGTGACTGTTATTGATCGTTGTGGGGAATACCCAAATGTTCCACTGTTAGGAACCCATGGAGGAATTTCTTACAACTCATGCTTAGCTCTATGTCAGTTCGGGCGTTCTAGAAGAGAAGTACCTCATGAGATGCTAATGCCTAGTATCATCTTTGATTTTCAAGGGGATAGCGACGAGCAACGTCCCAGATTCATAAGGGCTTGGGATAGAGTTCACCAATCTGATCCACATGAGTTGGGCCCAAAGAATTCTCTCCCGATGGAGCCATATCTCAGATGGGTCCGCATCCATGCCCAAAAGCTAGGTATGCCATATGAAGCTATCTGGCCTGTCACTCTTGAAGTTTCTAATGAAGAAAGAGTTCTTCCAACCATCCTCCATCCTTATATGCCCACTGACATTGGGGCACTGAAAAGGTCTTGGATGCAGCTGAGGGAAGAACGGGATTCTTACCGAGATAAGTTCAACGAGCAAGAGCAGAAGATCCAGAAGTTGACTAGGCAGTTGGAGAACGAGCGGATTCTCAAAGACTATGTCCGCACTGATAAGAAGAGACCATGGGAGCGTTGATTGACCTTTGATGATTTCCTTTCCAGTTTTCATTTACTTTTCAGTATTTCCATTCTTGTAACGCCCTAAGGGCATCAGTTGAACAATTTGAATTCCAAAGTTTATCTAATAAAGTGTATTTCCTTTCTGGTTTACAAATTTGAATCTCTTGACTGTCTTTGAAATCATAATCATACGCATTTCATCCCATGAACTTCATAAACAGGTACCCATTACATGCCTCTTATCTTCTTCGCTGTTTATTTCAGCACTTATCATGTCTGCTGAACCTTCAACTGAGCAAGCTATCAAGGCCCTCCAGGCCCATAATGCCCAATTCCAAGAGCTATTCATGAATCTGGCTAAGGGTCAGCAAGATCTGAAGACCCTGATTCTGAAAGAGAAGAATAAGAAAAAGAAGAGGACAATCCTGTTTAACACAGGACACCGGTTTGGAAACAGGCTACAGAATGAAGTAGATTTGACCACCTCATATGGAGGGAAAGATAATCAAGAGGAAAGGAGGGCTCCTAGCCCTGTGGTCTCCGACAACGAGACGGACTACGATGAAGAATAGTATCCTCCTGCCGAGGATAGATACAAGCAACTGGAAGATTGGTTGAATGCTATGGAAGTTCAGAAAGTGCCTGGTCTGGACTTTGGTGATCTAGGTCTATCATCTGGGGTAGTGATTCCCCACAAATTCAAGGCGCCAACCTTTGCTAAGTATGACGAAGTTTCTTGTCCGAAGCCGCATCTCCGGTCATACGTGAGGAAGATTCAGCCGTACACTGCTGATAAGAACTTATGGATCCATTTCTTTCAAGACAGTCTCTCAGGGACTCATCTTGAGTGGTTCTATCAGTTGGACAGAACCAGTATCTGCAGTTGGGAGGATTTGGCTACTGCATTCTACAGGCAGTATCAGTACAACTCCGACCTTGCTCCTACGCGTACCCAACTCCAGGGTATGTCAATAGGAACGGGTGAGGGATTCAAAGATTATGCTCAGAAGTGGAGAGACCTCGCCGGAAGAGTACAACCACCCTTGGCTGATCGGGAGCTTGTTGACATGTTTCTGGGGACCCTGTCTGGTCCATTTTTTAACCACTTAATTGGAAGTTCTTCATCTGGGTTTACAGAGCTTATTTTGACCGGTGAGAGGATTGAAGCCGACATTAAGGCTGGGAAGATACAGAAGGGTGCCTCATCGAGCACCGAGAAGAAACCATTTAAGAAAGAGTCCAGTGCTGTCTATAGTGCGAGAAGCCAGAATAAACCCGAACTCCGCCAAGCTATTAATGCGGTTGTTATTTCAAAACCGGCAGGTGTTCCTCAACACAACAATCAACAGAAGGACGAGAGACCTTGATGGAAATTCACCTGTATCAGCATGACCTTATCCCAGATTCTGCCACAGTTGCTGAAAACTAATCTGTTGATTCTAAAGGAAGCCCCAAAGAATTCAAATACAAACATCACTGAGGTATAACCCTAACGTCCGCTGTGCTTATCACTTTGATAGCCCGGGGCATAATACAGATGATTGTTGGACTTTGAAGAATAAGATACAGGACTTAATTGATGCCAAGAAGATTGAGTTCGAGGCGCCCAAGAGGCCTAATATTGTGACTGCTCCTATGCCCAAGCATTGAGTAAATGTTGTAGAAGAAGATTCATTTGTGGTTTCTGTGAATGATATTGCTACCCCTTTGTTGATTGTGAAGAAGAACCTTTTGCTGGCCGGTTTATTTTCGGGCTGTGACGAAGGTTGCTGTATGTGTTCTGTTCTACCTACTGGTTGCCATCTCTTGAAGTCAGGTATCCAACGCCTGATGGATAGTAAAGAGATTATATTTGAGAAGACTTTTGTTCCCTCCATTCCTACTGAAGAAGTTGCCATTATTACCATTTTCGACAATTCTTCCAAGGCTCCCTCGAGGACTCCTGTTAGAATTACACCTGTTCCGAGAATCGCACCTGTAATCATCACTATTCTAGGGCCCATCCCTTATACCTCTGATAAAGTTGTCCCTTGGAACTATGGGGCTGATGTTTATTTCCATGGAGTTAAGCAAGAGTTGGACGCTGATACTGACATCAACAATATTGTTGGACCTGCTAAAGTCACCCGCAGCGGAAGACTTTTCTCACCTGATATTGCTCCACCAACTGCCCGAAGACCTGTTGTTATTACACCTGCCAGTGTACCTGCCACTATTCCCGTTCAAGTTCTTATTCTTACCCCTGTCGCCGAGTCATCTGACACTCGGGGCAAAGGGATCACCACTGATGTGCCTGCCAAGACAGAGGCACCAAAGACGATTACTGTTGAAGCTTCTAAGCAAGAGATGGAAGAGATCCTGAAGATCATTAAAAAGAGTGACTACAATGTAGTTGAGCAGCAGGGGCAAACCCCATCCAAGATTTCTATGTTGTCATTGTTGTTATGCTCAGAGGCCCATGCCAAGGCTCTGATTACCTTCTTGAAGACTGCCCATGTGCCACAAGAGACATCAGCTGATCAGTTTACAGATTGTATGGCCAATTTGATTGCTGATAATGGGTTGGGCTTCTCTGACGCCGACTTGACCGCTAAGGGGAAGAATCACAACGATGCCCTACATGTCTCTATTGAATGCAGGGGCACTACTCTTGCACATGTATTGGTGGATACTGGTTCCTCGTTGAACGTCTTGCCCAAGAAAGCTCTAGACCGGTTGGACTGTGAAGGTTTGGAGCTGAAACCAAGCAACATTGTCGTTGAGGCCTTTGATGGGTCTAAAAGGATGGTGCATGGAGAGGTTGATATCCCGATCAAGGTTGGTTCTCAGGTCTTCAACTCTACATTCTCTGTGATGGACATTCAGCCATCTTATTCTTGTTTGCTGGGTCGTCCATGGATCCATAAAGCTGGGGCCGTAACCTCAACGCTCCATCAGAAGCTGAAGTACCCAATCAAAGGGAAGATTGTGACAGTACAAGGAGAGGAAGAGTACATGGTTAGCCACCTCAACTCTTTCAGATATGTAGAGATGGATGGGGAGTTCATTGAGACCCCATTCCAGCATTTTGAAGAGGTTCCCCAGACATTGGTGTCAGCAGAGGCTGTTAGTGAAGATTCTCCTATGAAGATGGCTTCCTTAAAGGATGCCCGGGCTGTTATTGAGAAGGGTGAGTGTGAAAATTGGGGACGACTCCCTGATTTTACACAAAAGACTAACAAGTTTGGTTTGGGTTTCACTGCAGAAGCTCAAAGGGCTGTTCGGAATGCAAGGATCGGAAGACCTCCCGTGTTCATCAGCAACTGGGAGTGAATGCCATTGAAGATGATATGGAAGAGTCTGAATTCGACAGCTGGATCTATCCTACGACCGGCGGTGGACCAAGCAACTGGACAGCAAAGGACTTCACCCCTATTACTTTTGTTACCCAGTAATGAAACTTTTTGTTTTGAATATGTAACAGACAATGTTTTAAACTTTATGGCCCGGTGTCTTACCCGGGGCACCGTGGCTTCATTTGTGAGGGCTTTATGTGTGTCATCTTCATATATCATTAATAAAAGCATTGGACGTTCTTGCATTTCAAATTTTGCGCTCCTTGTTTTTCTTTATTATATATTGCAAAACAACTATTTTACACACACTCACATATACAGGTCCTCATCCACTCTGGATCTCACTGGTAATGACTCTGCTACTGCCAGTTATGTCTTCGAACATCCAATCAACTTAGCCGAAGACGAAGGTGAAGATGATTGCGAAGTTCCTGGTGAGCTTGCAAGATTGTTACTTCAGAAAGAGAGGGCCATTCAGCCACATGAAGAGCCAGTGGAAACGGTGGATCTGGGTAGTGAGACAGACAAGAAGGAAGTTAAGATCAGTGCAAATTTGGAAGCTAGTGTGAAACAACGGTTGATTCAGATGCTGCATGACTATGTTGAGATCTTTGCCTGGTCTTACAAAGATATGCCTGGTTTGGATAATGATATTATGGTTCATCGCCTGCCTACCAAGGAAGACTGTCCTCCAGTAAAACAGAAGGTCCACCGAATGCACCCCGAGATGTCTGAGAAAATCAAGGCCGAAGTTATGAAACAATTCGACGCCGGTTTTCTAGCAGTTACTTCTTACCCTCAGTGGGTGGCCAATGTGGTTCCTGTGCCGAAGAAGGATGGTAAGGTCCGAATGTGTGTTGATTACAGGGATTTGAACAGGGCGAGCCCCAAGGATGATTTCCCTCTACCTCATATTGACGTTCTGGTTGACAACACCGCCCAGCATAAGGTATTCTCCTTCATGGATGGTTTCTCCGGTTATAATCAGATAAAAATGGCTCCCGAAGACATGGAGAAGACAACTTTTGTTACTCAGTAGGGAACCTTTTGCTACAAGGTCATGCCTTTCGGACTGAAGAACGCTGGGGCAACGTATCAGCGTGCCATGGTTGCTTTATTTCATGACATGATCCATCATGAGATTGAGGTATACGTCGATGATATGATTGCAAGGTCCCAAACTGAGGAGGAACATCTTGACCATCTGCAGAAGTTGTTTTACAGGCTGAAGTTGTACAAGCTGAGGTTAAACCCGAACAAGTGCACCTTCGGGGTGAGATCTGGTAAGCTACTGGGTTTCGTCGTAAGCGACAAAGGTATTCAAGTAGATCTTGCCAAAGTGAAAGCTATACAGGAGATGCCAACTCCCAGAACAGAGAAAGAAGTCAGAGGCTTTCTGGGACATCTGAACTACATTGCCCGATTCATCTCGCACCTAACTACTACTTGTGAGCCAATCTTCAAGCTACTGAAGAAAGATCAAGTGGTACGTTGGAACGATGAATGCCAGTCCGCTTTCAAAAGGATCAAAGAGTATCTCCAAGAGCCACCTATTATGATGCCTCCAGTTGAAGGGAGACCTTTGATCTTATACTTGACAGTACTCGACAACTCAATGGGGTGTGTGCTGGGGCAGCATGACGAGTCTGGCCGAAAAGAGCATGCAATTTACTACCTTAGCAAAAAGTTTACCGACTGTGAGACCCGATACTCACTGCTCGAGAAAACTTGCTGTGCTTTGGCATGGGCTGCTCGTTGACTGAGGCAGTATATGTTGACTCACACTACTCTATTGATATCAAAGATGGATCCAATCAAGTATATCTTCGAAAAGCCTGCCTTGTCCGGAAGAATAGCAAGATGGCAGATGATCTTGACTGAGTATGACATCCAATATACGACCCAAAAGGCAATTAAGGGAAGTGTGTTGGAAGACCATTTGGCACATCAGGCAATGGATGATTACCAGTCTATGAACTTTGAATTCCCGGACGAGAATATCATGTTGGTAACTGATTGTGAGACACCTGGACCGGATGAAGGATCTGAGGAAGGATCCCGATGGTCTATGTACTTTGATGGAGCTTCAAACGCTTTGGGTAATGGCATTGGCACCATGATCATATCTCCTAAAGGTTCTCATACTCCGTTCACCGCCCGGTTATGTTTCAACTGCACCAACAATATGGCGGAGTATGAAGCGTGCATCATGGGTCTTCGAGCAGCAATTGACCTAAGGATTAAGTTCCTAAGTGTCTTCGGAGATTCCGCTCTCGTGATCAGTTAGATCAAAGGCGAGTGGGATACGAAACACCCAAATATTATCCCTTACAAAGAGTATGTATTGACATTGCTTCCCCATTTCCAGGAGATAACCTTTGAACACTTCCCTAGAGAGGAGAATCAGTTGGCGGATGCGTTGGCTACGATGTCTTCTATGTTCAAAGTCAATTGGGACAACGAGGCTCCCCGAATCATCATTGAAAGATTGGACGAACCTGCACATTGCTATGATATTGAGACTGAAGAGGTAATAGAGAAGCCCTGGTTTCATGAGGTGAAAAGGTATCTTGAAGCTCAGGAATACCCCCAGGGTGCGTCTGTTAATGACAAGAAGTTTCTGAGGAGGTTTGCGGCGAAGTTCTTCATCAGCAATGGCATCCTTTATAAGCGTAACCATGATTCGACCTTACTGCGATGTGTGGAAGGGAATGAAGCGGAAAGGATCATGGCGGAGTTACATGAAGGTACCTTCGGAACTCATTCCAGTGGACACACCATGGCAAAGAAAATCCTTCGGGCAGGATATTATTGGTCCATAATGGAAGCTTACTGTTATCAACATTCTCGGACATGTCATAAGTGTCAAGTCTATGCTGATAAGGTGCACATACCTCCAGCACCTCTGAACATTTTGACGGCACCTTGGCCTTTTGCAATGTGGGGCATTGATATGATTGGCGAGATCAGGCCTACGGCATCCAACGGGCATCGTTTTATCCTGGTAGCTATTGATTACTTTACGAAGTGGGTTAAAGCAGCTTCCTTTGCTACTGTAACCAAGAAATTCATAGCACGGCTCATTTGACACGATCTGATCTGTCGATACGGTGTACCAGAGAGGATCATTACGGACAATGGTACCAATCTCAACAACAAAATGATCACTGAACTTTGCGAGCAATTCAAGATACAACATCATAACTCTTCTCCCTACCGGCCGAAGATGAATGGGGCTGTTGAAGTGGATAATAAGAACATTAAGAAGATTGTGCAGAAGATGACAGTGACATACAAAGACTGGCACAAAATGTTACCATTTGCTTTTCACGGGTACTGTACCTCAGCGCGGACGTCAACAGGGGCAACACCCTATTCCTTGGTATATGGTATGGAGGCAGTCTTGCCCATTGAAGTTCAGATACCCTCTCTTCGAATCATGAAGGATGCAGGTTTGAGTGAAGATGACTGGATTCAGACCCGGCTTGATCAGCTGAACCTAATTGGCGAAAAGAGACTTACTGCTATTTATCATGGTCAGACGTACCAAAAGCGGATGATCAAGGCATTTAACAAGAAAGTTAGACGACAAGAGTATCAAGTTGGGGATCTGGTAATCAAGCGCATTATTCTACCTCAAGGTGATCCCAGGGGCAAATGAACCCCTACTTACGAAGGGCCATTTGTGGTTAAGAACATTTTCTCAGGAGGAGCTATGATTCTAACCACTATGGATGGTGACGACCTTCCTCACCCCGTCAATGCAGACATAGTGAAAAGATACTACGCATAATCAAAGACCCGCTAGGTTGATTGGCCTAGGCAAAAATAAGGGCTTCCCAGCGAACCAAAAGGGTTCGGGTAAAAATAAGGGATGAAAATGAAAAAATCTGTACACCCGGCAAGTCGAAAACCTGAAAAGGCAGCTTTGGCAAAAAAGGGTATCCCGGTGGACTGAAAACCCGAAAGGGCGGTCCAGGCAAAAATTAGGGATCAAAGCGTAACACTATGTCTCATTGGATCACCTTGCATCCAGACTTCGATATCAACTATCAAGCTCGGACGACACTAATCAATCTGATTCATCTTCAACCAGCAGCAAAGTGATGAGATGCTTGAGGACATAAAGGCAATAGCAGAGTTGGAACCCGGTGGGATCATTCACATAGCTATTTTGTTTAGTTTTTCACAAATCGTGTAAATTCTATTATTCGGCGGCATTCTCTTACTAGGACGTCAGCCCCTTGTACAAAAACGTCTGTTTATAGGCCAAACTTCAAAATCAATACAAATTCATTATTAGAAAATTCGAACTGTTTTTCCTTTATCTGTTTTGTTTTGCAAAGAACATCCAATGTTCATTTTTGATGTATGCATTTGACATTAATTGCTTCTCTTAAATATTTACATGCGAAACGAAAGATAAATTACTGGTAATAGCAGAAACAGGGGCAAATAAGAATAGTCCGAACTGTACAGTTGCTCTATCCACCAGGTACAAGGAAAATTCAGCTGAAGAATATGGCTAAGATACTTTCACTCCCCGCAGAGTAAGACAATAATGATAACTCTCCCAGCTGAGACTTGCAGCTATGAACAAATCAGTAATGCTCTCCCCAAGCAGAGTTAGTCTACCATCAACACTAAAAGGGTCTTAATATTCCCCAGTGGAGTATAAGAATATTCCCCAGCAAGTATAAGAGTATCCCCGACAGTCTTAATATTCCTCAACGGAGTATAAGAATGTTCCCCGGCAGAATACAAGATACCCCTAGTGGAGTCATATATTCCCAGCACGGTCTGAAAAAAGCTTCCCCAACAGAGTTGAATCAGCATCCCCAGTAGACTCTGGAAGTTTACCCCCAGCGGAGTACAAAATAAACCTCCCCAGCCAAATTCAGAGGGTTGTCCCCACAAGAGTCTAACAGGGTTATCCCTAGCAAGTTGCAACCGAAAGATCGTCCCCAGCGAAGGTCTTTCCTTTCACAAGCAGGAATTCAATCCTCAACAGATTTAATATCACCAGCAACGATAATCCATCCCCAGCGGAGTTTATCATTGAAATCCCCAGCAGAGCTTATCAGCGGAATCCCCAGTAGAGTTTATCAATGACATTCCCAACAGAGCATCTCTTCTCCACAGAGTAATCTCTTCATCAGTTTATTCCTTAACGGAGTTCTCTTTGCCCGCTGGTTTATTCCCGCAATTACCCTTGTTCATCATCCCCAGCGGAAACGAAGAATTCAACTCTATTCTCCAACAGCTCCGGGATTTATTTTCCCCAGCTAAAACATCACATTTCCATACATCATGATACATGCATATACACATCATATCACACTATCTCATTTATGTTGAGAACATCATTGCTTGATCCATATCATGTATTGCATATGACTGACCTTTACCTTTCAGGAAAGATACAGTTAAAAGTTCTCAGCAGTCAAAGGAGACAAATCCAGATAAATCGAATCCTAAAGATTTTTCTGATGCTAATGCAGTCAAAGGAGACAAATCCAGATAAATCGATTCCTAAAGACTTTTCTGATACTAATACAGTCAAAGGAGACAAATCCAGTCAAAGAAGACAAATCCGGTCAAAGGAGACAAATCAAGTCAAAGGAGACAAATCCAGTCAAAGGAGACAAATTCAGTCAAAGGAGACAAAACCAGTTAAATCGATTCCTAAAGATTTTTCTGATGCGAACGCAGTCAAAGGAGACAAAACCAGTTAAATCGATTCCTAAAGATTTTTCTGATGCGAACGCAGTCAAAGGAGACAAAACCTGTTAAATCGATTCCTGAAGATTTTTCTGATGCGAACGCAGTCAAAGGAGACAAAACCAGTTAAATCGATTCCTAAAGATTTTTCTGATGCGAACGCATTCAAAGGAGACAAAACCAGTTAAATCGATTCCTAAAGATTTTTCTGATGCGAACACAGTCAAAGGAGACAAAACCAGTTAAATCGATTCCTAAAGATTTTTCTGATGCGAACGCAGTCAAAGGAGACAAAACCAGTTAAATCGATTCCTAAAGATTTTTCTGATGTGAACACAGTCAAAGGAGACAAAACCAGTTAAATCGATTCCTAAAGATTTTTCTGATGCGAACGCAGTCAAAGGAGACAAAACCAGTTAAATTGATTCCTAAATATTTTTCTGATACGAACACAGTCAAAGGAGACAAAACCCCCTCTGGTCCAGTTAAATCGATCCCTAAAGATTTTTCTGACACCAATCCAATCAAAAGAGACAAAACCCCTCTGGTCCAGTTAAATCGATTCCTAAAGATTTTTTTGACGCCGATCCGGTCGAAGTTCAGACCACCTATCGACAATCTCCAAATGGAATCTGTAAGCCCATTCCCGACATCACAAGGCTGATACCACTTCATGCGAGTGCAAATTTCTGGGCACTCTAGTGTTCAATCATCTTCCACCTTCGGATCACGAAATGCCCGAAGGCCAATCTATATCCTCAGGTTTAAGAAAATTGAACAGGGGCAGCTGTTGTACCCTAAAATTTGCCCTCCCATATTTCTCAAGACATTGCAAGAATAATCTCCAAGTGCCTCAAGATTGCTCAAGAGTTGGACAGTCAAATCATCTTCTAAGGCAGTCAACCTCAAATTAGGGTTTTGTGTTGCATCAAGGTCCTCACATCCAAATGACCTCAAGTGCTCCCCAATGTACTAATATGTTATCAAGTTCATCCATGTCAAATTTCAAGCCTTGCAAAGGAAGTTTGGTCAGTCAATTGCTCAAGAGGCCCAAAAATTGACTGTGTTAGAGCAAAAGTCAACTGTGACCTACAAATAGTCAAAACTCAAGATTTTTTGGAAACATTCTCATTTTGAAGGATAATTCATCATTTGATCAAGGTTTGATCATGATTCATCAAGGATTGCTCAAGATTCATCAAGATTCAAAAGTTGCTAAATTAGGGTTTTGCAGGAAAAGTCAACTCAACTATTGACCAAGCATAACTTTCTCATACTTTATGATAAATGACCCATCCAAAGCTCATTTTGAAGAGGATGCAATTTAAAACAATCCATCTTCACACCCCAAGATCAAGAAATGCACTCACAAGAAGTTACAAATTTGGACATTATAGGTCATATTTGAAAGTCAACAAAAACACCTTTTTTGCAAAAGCTTATAACTTTAGCATGGAATATAAAAATGAGATGATACCACAGGGGTTGGTTGGAGGACATCTCAAGGTTTCTAAAAAGTCCAAGAACACTTCCTAAAGTTCAAAATTGTAGAAGTTATGCATTGTTGAAGTTGGGCATTTTTCCAAAATTGCCAAAAGTCAACTATCCCCAAAACTTCAAATTTTGTCAAATGGCCCCACTTTTTCCCACTTGATTTGATCTTGTCACATTACACACGTGTCCTATCTTCAATCTTGTGTCAATTCATTGATTTTTTCTATTTTATTTGATTTTTATTGAATTAATTCATTTTAAATCAATTTAAATCCAAATAAAATCCAAATATTGATGAAATAGGATCTTTTTGATTGATACAGGTTTCAATTATCACCATGGACAAGATCAAACTCGTATCAAGCCATGTTATGAACAAAATATTGGATTTGGGAAATTTTTGGAAGCTTTGTAATGGAAGATCATATCAAATCCAAAATCATCAATGCATAAGGATTGAGTCCACAAATGTTAACCTAATTCATTCCTTACTACTTATACAACACAAAGGCACGAAAAGAAGGACCAAGAGGCTGTTAATTCACAAGAACAAAAACTTGGAAAAAGCTTGAAAAGTGGGAAACTGAAATCACATCAAGAGGTGCTTTCAACACAAAGTCTCAACGTGGTTCTCTTGCTAGACATCCATTGAGTCTATTGCAATCAAAATCAAGCCCTCTCATCCCCTGAATCGCACTGTAAGCTTCCTTGAATACCGCCCTGTACATGAAAATGCAATCTCTCATTCTTGCATCTTTTTGACAAAACATGGACATATTCTTGATCCTTGCATGATTTCTGAACTTACTACATTATTTAATTGCATTTATATAGTCTGTAACGCCCTACCCGAAATTAGGGTTCGTGCTTCTTGTATTTAGGCGTTTGAGTTTCAGGTAAAATTGAGGCAAATAATGGATATAGATGAACTCAGGAGGAAGAGACGATCACGTCCATGTTCTTGGATTGTATTTTTATGGCTTAGAATGAATTTTAGGATCATGCCACGAATTTAGCTGCGGATAAGAATCCGCAGGTAAATATCCAGGCCAAACGAAGAAGATGACAACGTGGCCCTGTCCCATTCGTGGATTCAAATCTCGCGCCTTATTTTTTTATTTTCTAGCATTTATTTGTTTTTTCCATATTATATTTGATTTCCAATATTATAACAATTGAGTACATTGGTCCAGTGGCAAGTGCGTTAGTTCAAAGTCCAATGGGACCTGGGTTCAAATCCCAGGTCCCCCAAATGCCTATTATTATTTTGTTACAGGTGATCCAGTGCAAAGCTAATGGTGTGGTCCATCATGCTCCTTCAGATCCCAAGCACCAGATGGCCTTCAGGCCAAATCTGATGGCCCCAAGGTGACGTCCACTATGCACCCAAGTCAACGTGTCATATGGAATTACCAAGGTCAAACGCAAGCTTGCATAATTGGGCTTGGAAATTGCTGTTCTCACCATCAATCTGGGCCCAAACCCCCCAATGGGTTATTTCTTTTCTTTTTATACTTCTTTTTATTTAATTGTTTTATTTAATTATTATCATTATTATTTAATTAACCAATTAATTTTTTCTCATAAAATCAAAAAACACAAAAATATTTTTATTTATTAAAATTAAATTCATGACTTTATTTTTGTAAATAAATTAATTTAATTAATTTAGTGTTAATTAGGTTTAACTTTAATATTTTTGCAAACAATTAAAATTAATGTAGAGAATTAGGTTTTTACTAACTTTGGCCAAATTAATTTATTTCTTCAAATACTCAAAAAAATCCAAAAAAATATTATTTTTATTAATTAATTAATTAGCTCATTTAATTTAATAATTAATTTAGATCTAGTTTCTTTTTTAATTCAAAACAAAAAAAATGCTTTCTTTTCAAAAAAAGGGTCAAAACCCTAAAAAATGCACCGATTTAATTTTCTCGAACGCGATCCATATTTTCGTATTATTGTACTTGCTTCCGGTATGTAATAGCTTTTAATTAGGACTTTATTTTATCGCTTTATTTATTTTCCGCAATTTAAATTAAAGGGTTTCTTTTGGCCTTGTAATAGTATAGATTTAATTTCCGCAATTTAAATTCCGCAACTATACACTGTTAGATGTTTGGTAATAGGGAATGCATGACAAGATCAAATGTATGAACTTAAAATCAACGTAGCTCACCCATGACATGTATAAAGATAAAATTAACTGAAATAACACACTCGCACATGCGCACTCTTAGGGTACACCTCACTTGGTTGCTTTCGAACGTGGTCATTGAGTATAGGAAGTTTTAGAGGTCATCCTCTTGTCCAAAGATCATAGTTGCCTCGAAACGGTTGCCTCGGAAAAATGATCTAAGACATTAGGGTTAACGCTAAGGCGTCCTAACATTGTTTTAGTGACCACACGTCCCTTAATCGAATTGACCCTTAAAACTCCAACGACGATGCTATCTACTCATCAATAGTGGGATATCGTTGTCCAAAGGACATTAGCATAGTTTAATTCCCTTTTCGAGTAGGTAGATGGTTCTTAAGTACTTGCTCCTTTCTAAAACAAAACAAAACTTTTTGCACTTACACTCCTTTCAAACAAAAACTTCTTTCAAACCCACAAACACAAAGAAAAGCAAATTTTGAAAACACTTTGAGCAAGTACCTAAGAGCCCGTGGATAACCACAGATAGAAAGGGTGCTAACACCTTCCCTTTCTATAATCTACCCCCCGGACCCGAGAAACATCTCGAAAAAGGAATTTTTCTCTGCTTTTTTCCTTTCCTTGTTGGATAAAATAAAAGACGGTGGTGACTCTTGCTTACCGCGACATTTTGTGAAAACAAACGCAAAACGCAAACCAGCATTCCAAAAACAGTCAGTTCTCTTCCCACTGTATCACACCGTTGGACTTCCAAGTCAAAATTCAAAAGAATTTGTCCAGGAAAAAATTAGGGAAAGCAAGAAAGGAATTGAAAATCCTAAAAGGCGAGAAAAGGATTACCAATGAAAATCCTCATCAAAAACAAAGTCGTCTGATCAGACACCAAAGGAAAAGAAGTTAGCAACTGTCGTGTCCAAGAAACCACAGTGGTTCCTCAATCATCGCAAACTCTTCTCGAGAGATGAACGCTTGTGTCGGGTCAACTTAACATAGGAATGGAGAACATCATGGAGAATGGGTGGACACCAAATAATTTTGAGCCTTAAATCTTTTTTCTAAAACCGTGAACCAGGCCATGTTACAACCCATGAAAGTCCTAACTGAAGCATGGGTCAATTTGAAAGCATGCTACAACAAGATAGTGTTTAACTGACTCCTAAGAGGTATGTTTGAATATCTGTGTTGGCATTGTGATACGGTGGGAAGAGAACTGACTATTTTTGGAATGCTGGTTCGCGTTTTGCGTTTGTTTTCGCAAAATTTCGCGGTAAGCAAGAGTCGCCACCGTCTTTTATTTTTATCCAACAAGGAAAGGAAAAAAAAACACAGAAAAATTCCTTTTTTGAGATGTTTCTCGGGTCCGGGGGGTAGATTATAGAAAGGGAAGGTGTTAGCACCCTTTCTATCCGTGGTTATCCACAGGCTCTTAGGTACTTGCTCAAAGTGTTTTCAAAATTGCTTTTCTTTGTGTTTGTGGGTTTGAAAGAAGTTTTTGTTTGAAAGGTGTAAGTGCGAAAAGTTTTTGTTTTGTTTTAAAAAGAGCAAGTACTTAAGAACCATCTACCTACTCGAAAAAAGGAATCAATCTGTGCTAATGTCCTTTAGACAATGCCATCCCACTATTGATGAGTAGGTAGCGTCGCCGTTGGAGTTTAAGGGTCAATTCGATTAAGGGAAGTGCGGTCACTAAAGCAATGTTAGGACGCCTTAGCGTTAACCCTAATGTCTTAGATTATTTTTTCGAGGCAACCGTTTCGAGGAAACTATGATCTTTGAACAAGAGGGCGACCTCTAAAACTTCCTATACTCAATGACCACGTTCGAAGGCAACCAAGCGAGGTGTACCCTAAGAGTGCGCATGTGCGAGTGTGTCGTTTTCAGTTAATTTTATCTTTATGCATGTAAATGGTTATCTATGTTGATTTTAGGTTTAAACGTTTGATCTTGTCATGCATTCCCTATTACCAAACATCTAACAGTTTATAAGTTGCAGAAATTAAATTGCGGAATTTAAACTAACTATTACAAGGCGTCGGGTATTTACATCGCCAAAAGCAACCCTTGAAATTAAAATACGGAAAGTAAATAAAGCGACAAAAATATTTAAAGTCCTATTAAACTATTACATTCCGGGAAACAGATACAATATTGAATAAAAATGGATTGCGTGCGGGAAAATTAAATTGGGCGCATTCTAGGGTTTTGACCCTTTGATCATTAAGGAAAGATTTTTTTTGGTTATTTTGAATTAAAAGGAAGTTAAATTAAGTTAAGCATTAAATTAACAAATTAATTAATTAATTAATAAAATAATATTTTTGGATTTTTGATATTTAAAGAAATAAAAATAATTTGATCAAAGTTAATAAAAAACCTAATTATCTAAATTAATTTCAATTATTGCAAAAGATATTAAAGTTATTCCTAAGTTAGAACTAAATTAATTAAATTAAATTTATTAACAAAATAAAATACTGGAAATTAATTTTAATAATGAAAATGTTTTTTTGGTTTTTGATTTTTATTAAGAAAAAGTTTTGATTGGTTATTTAAATTATGAAACATAATTAAACAAAAATAAATAAATAAAATAGAAAATAGAGAGAATTAGAGGTTTGGGCCTATTTAAGGGAGGTTTATTCAGCAATTTCCAAGGCCCATTTGTGCAAACCTGTGTTGACTTTCTGGAATTCCATGTGGCACGTTGACTAGAGCATATGGTGGACATCACATCTGGATCACCAGATCTGGCCTGGGGCCATCTGGCGCTTTGAGATTTGAGGGAGTATGATAGGGCAAAATTCTTGAAATGCGTTGGAATACCTGAAGAAAAATAGCAAAGCAATATGGGGGACCTGAGATTTGAACCCAGGTCCTGTGGATCATTCTACACACACCTCTACCAATGCACCACTAGGCTTTAGTTGTTAATGTATTGGATAACAACAATAATTTTGGAAATCAAATAATATGCCAGAATTAAAAAATAAAAATGCGCGAAGTTTGAAACATCTAACCAGGGGGAGACACGTCATCGTCTACCTCATTCAACCCTGGTTATTTACCTGCGGATTTATATTCGCAGCTAAATTCACATGTTCCACCTAAAATCCGTTCTAGGCCATGGAAATTGATTCCAAGCACATGGTTGTGCTCGTCCAGGCCTCCTGAGCAAACCTATGTCTCTCTTGAGTCTTGATTTCACGTGTACACGAAATGCCCAAAAACACAAACCAAGAACCCTAGATTCGGCTATGGGGTTACATGCCAGATAAATGAAATTGGCTAATGCAGAATGCTTCTAAATTAAACGATAAGCATGAATATGCAAAGATTTTGCAAGAAAAGTGCAAGAACAATGATATACGAATTCAACTGAAAAGCATATTTTTGAGACACTTACAGAGCTTTAGGGCACGTATGAGGGCTTGTTAGGGATTGGTTTCACTTCAATGATTGCCCAGCAATGGATTAGTATGGAGATTTACTTCTGAATTGGCCTCTATGCACGATTTCAGTTTCACACTTTTTGGCAATTTTTTCAAGTTTGCTTTTGATGATTTTGCAGCCTCTAGGTCTCCAATTCGTGTCCTTTAGCTTGTATATGTATAATGCAATGTATTATGTTAACTTTTGTGGACTGAATCCTTGTGCATCAATGCTTGGAGATTTGATTTGATCCTCCATTGATAACCTTCCAATTTTGTCCAAAATCCAATCTTTTTGCACATGGAATGTATGATACGAATTTGATTCACTTGATGATGATGATTAGGTCCATTTTGGTGTCATCTCATTTTTATATTGCATGCTCAAGTTATATGCTTTGGCAAAAAATGTGTTTTTGTTGACTTTTAAAAATGACCTATAATGTCCAAATTTGTAACTTCTTGTGAGTGCATTTCTTGATCTTGGGGTATGAATATGGATTATAGTAAATTGCATCCTCTTCAAAATGAGATTTGGATGGGTCATTTCTCATAAAGTATGAGAAAGTTGTGCTTGGTCAAAGTTGAGTTGACTTTTCCTATAAAACCCTAATTTAGCAACTTTTGAGTCTTGATGAATTTTGAGCAATCCTTGACGAATCATGATCAACCCTTTATAAAATGATGAAATATATTTCAAAATGAGAATGTTTCCAAAAAATCTTGAGGTTTGACTGTGTTTGGGTCACAATTGACTTTTGCCCTAGCACAGTCGATTTTTGGACCCTTTGAGCAATTGACTGAGCAAACTTCCTCTACAAGGCTTGAAATTTGATATGGATGAACTTGAGAACATGTTAGGACATTGGGGAGAACTTGAGTTCATTTGGATGCAAGGACCTTGATGCAACACAAAACCCTAATTTGAGGTTGACTGCCTTAGGAGATAGCTTGACTGTCAAACTCTTGAGCAATCTTGAGCAACTTGGAGATTTTTCTTGCAATGTTTTGAGAAATAGGAGAGGGAAAATTTTGGGGGTACAACAGCTGCCCATGTTCAATTTTCTTAAACCTGAGGATATAGATTGGCTTTCGGGCCTTTCGTGATCCGAAGGTGGAAGATGATTGAACACTAGAGTGCCCAGAAATTTGCACTCGCATGAAGTGGTATCAGCCTTGTGATATCGGGAATGGGCTTACATATGCCATTTGGAGACTGTTGATAGGTGGTCTGAACTTCGGCTGGAATACGAATCAGGCAGATCTTATCGTCGATCTGACTGAACCAGAGAAGGTCTTGGATTAACTTTTACTGGATGGGCATCAGAAAAATCTACAAATTGATTTAACTGGACCAGACGAAAGTCTTGGAATAACTTCAAATGGAATACGAATCAGGGAGATCTTCGCAGCGATCTGACTAAACCAGAGGAGGTCTTGGAATAACTTTGACTGGATCGACATCAGAAAAATCTTCGAATTGATTTAACTGGACCAGACGAAAGTCTTGGAATAACTTCAACTGGAATACGAATCAGGGAGATCTTCGTAGCGATCTGACTGAACTAGAGGAGGTCTTGGAATAACTTTGACTGGATCGACATCAGAAAAATCTTCGAATTGATTTAACTGGACCAGATGAAAGTCTAGGAATAACTTTAACTAGAATACGAATCAGGGAGATCTTCGCAGCGATCTGACTGAACCAGAGGAGGTCTTGGAATAACTTTGACTGGATCAGCATCAAAAAAATCTTCGAATTGATTTAACTGGACCAAATGAAAGTCTTGGAATAACTTCAACTGGAATACGAATCAGGGAGATCTTCGCGGCGATCTGACTGAACTAGAGGAGGTCTTGGAATAACTTTGACTGGATCAGCATCAGAAAAATATTCGAATCGATTTAACTGGACCAGGCGAAAGTCTTGGAATAACTTCAACTGGAATACGAATCAGGGAGATCTTCGCGGCAATCTGACTGAACCAGAGGAGGTCTTGGAATAACTTTGACTGGATCGACATCAGAAAAATCTTCGAATCGATTTAACTGGACCAGACAAAAGTCTTGGAATAACTTCAACTGGAATATGAATCAGGGAGATCTTCGCGCCGATCTGACTGAACCCGAGGAGGTCTTGGATTAACTTTGACTGGATCGACATCAGAAAAATCTTCGAATCGATTTAACTGGACCAGATGAAAGTTTTGGAATAACTTCAACTGGAAAACGAATCAGGGAGATCTTCGCAACGATCTAACTGAACCAGAGGAGGTCTTGGATATAGCTGATAACTTAACTGCATTTTTCCTGAAAGGTAAAGGTCAGTCATATGCAATGCATGATATGGATCAAGCAATGATGTTCTCAAAATAAATGAGATTGTGTGGTATGGTGCGTATATGCATGTATCATGATGTATGAAATGTAATGTTTTAGCTGGGGAAAATAAATCCTGGATAGCTGTTGGAGAATAGAGTTGAATTCTTCGTTTCCGCTGGGGATGGCGAACAAAGAGAATAAACCTGCAGGAGAAGATGATTTTGTTGGGGGAATAAACTGATGAGGAGATTACTCTGTGGGGAAGAGATGTTCTACTGAGGATTCCACTGATAAATTCCGTCGGGATGAACTATCGTTGCTGGTGATATTAAATCCTATCGAGGGATTGAATTCCTGTTTGTGAAAAGAAAGGACTCCACTAGGGACGATATTTCAGTTGTGACTTGCTGGGGATAACCCTTTAGATTCTTGTGGGGATAATCCTTCTGGATTATGCTGGGAATGATCCTTTGAACTCGGCTGGGGAGATTCATTTTGTACTCTGCCAGGGATAAACTTCCAGAGTCTACTGGGGGTGATGCTTTAACTCCGTTGGGGAAGCTTTTTTCAGACTGTGTTGGGAAAATTTTAAATCCACTGGGGGTATCTTGTATTCTGCCGGGGAACATTCTTATACTCCACTAGGGAATATTAAGTCTGCCGGGGATATCAAGCCTTTTTAGTGCTGATGGTAGATAAACTCTGCTTGGGGAGAGCATTGCTGATACATTCACAGTTGCAAGTCTCAGCTGGGGGAGAGCTACCATTACTGTCTTACTCTGCGGGGAGTGAAAGCATCTTAGCCATATTCTTCAGCTGGATTTATCCTTGTACCTGGTGGACAGAGCAACTATATAGTTTGGACAATTTTTATTGCCCCTGTTTTTGATATTACTCATAATCGTCTTTTATTTCGCATGTAAATATTTATGAGTAGCAATTAATGTCAAGTGCATATATCAAAAATGAACATTGGACGTTCTTTGCAAATCAAAACAGATAAAGAAAAACAATTTGAATTTTTTTTTTGAAAAATGAATTGTATTGATTTTGAAGTTTGGCCTGTAAATAGGCGCTTTTGTACAAGAGGCTGACGTCCTAGTAAGAGAACGCTGCCGAACAAATAGAATTTATACAATTTTTGAAAAGAAAACAAAATAGCTATGTGAATAATCCCACTGGGTTCCAGCTGCTATTGCCTTTATGTCCTTGAGCATTTCATCACTTTGCTACTTGGTTGAGGGTGGATCAGATTGATTAGTGCCGTCCGAGCTTGACAATTGATACCGAAGTGTGGATGCAAGGTGATCCAATGAGACATAGTGTTACGCCTTGATCCCTAATTTTTTCCTGGACCGCCCTTTCGGGTTTTCAGTCCACCGGGATACCCTTTTTTGCTTAAGTCGCCTTTTCAGGTTTTCGACTTGCCGGGTGTACAAATTTTTTTCCTTCATTTTCATCCCTTATTTTTGCCCGAACCCTTTTGGTTCGCCGAGAAGCCCTTATTTTTTCCTAGGCCAGTCAACCTAGAGGATCTTTCATTATGCGTAGTATCTTTTCACTATGTCTGCATTGACGGGGTGAGGAAGGTCGTCACCATCCATGGTGGTTAGAATCATAGCTCCTCCTGAGAAAATGTTCTTAACCACAAATGGCCCTTCGTAGGTAGGGCTCCATTTGCCCCTGGGATCTCCTTGAGGTAAGATAATGCGCTTGATTACCAGGTCCCCAACTTGATACTCTTGTCGTCTAACTTTCTTGTTAAATTCCTTGATCATCCGTTTTTGGTACATCTGACCATGACAAATAGCAGTAAGTCTCTTTTTGTCGATTAGGTTCAGCTGATCAAGTCGGGTCTGAATCCAGTCATCTTCACTCAAACCTGCATCCTTCATGATCCGAAGAGAGGGTATCTGAACTTCAATGGGCAAGACTGCCTCCATACCATATACCAAGGAGTAAGGTGTTGCCCCTGTTGACGTCCGCGCTGAGGTACGATACCCATGAAGAGAAAATGGTAACATCTCGTGCCAGTCTTTGTATGTCATTGTCATCTTCTGCATAATCTTATTAATGTTCTTATTAGCCGCTTCAACAGCTCCATTCATCTTCGACCGGTAGGGAGAAGAGTTATGATGCTGTATCTTGAATTGCTCGCAGAGCTTGGTGATCATCTTGTTGTTGAGATTGGTACCATTGTCCGTAATGATCCTCTCTGGTACACTGTATCGACAAATCAGATTATGCCGAGTGAACCGTGCCACGACGTTCTTGGTCACAGTAGCAAAGGAAGCTGCTTCAACCCACTTCATAAAGTAATCAATTTCTACCAGGATGAAACGATGCCCGTTGGATGCCGTAGGTCTGATCTCACTGATCATATCAATGCCCCACATTGCAAAAGGCCAAGGTGCCTTCAAGATGTTTAGAGGGACTGGAGGTATGTGCACCTTATCAGCATAAACCTGGCACTTGTGACATGTCCAAGAATACTGATAATAGTCAGCTTCCATTGTGGACCAATAATATCCTTCCCGTAGGATCTTCTTTGCCATGGTGTGTCCACTGGAATGAGTCCCGAAAGTACCTTCATGTAAATCTGCCATGATCCTTTCTGCCTCATTCTTACCCACACAATGTAGTAAGGTTGAATCATGGTTACGCTTGTAAAGGATGCCATTGCTGATGAAGAACTTCACCGCGAACCTCCTCAGAAACTTCCTATCATTAACAGATGCACCCTCGGGGTACTCTTGAGACTCAAGGTACCTCTTTACCTCATGAAACCAGGGTTTATCTGCTACCTCCTTAGTCTCAAGATCATAGCAATGTGCAGGCTCGTCCAATCTTTCAATGATAATCCGGGGAGCCTCATTGTCCCAATTGACTTTGAACATAGAAGACATCGTAGCCAGCGTGTCTGCCAACTGATTCTCTTCTCTAGGGAAGTTTTCAAAGGTTATCTCCTCAAAATGGGGAAGCAACGTCAACACATACTCCTTGTAAGGAATAAGGTTCGGGTGTTTCGTATCCCACTCGCCTTTGATCTGACTGATCACGAGAGCGGAATGTCCGAAGACACTTAGAAACTTAATCCTTAGGTCAATGGCTGCTCGAAGACCCATGATGCATGCTTCATACTCCGCCATATTGTTGTGCAGTTGAAACATAATTGGGCGGTAAATGGAGTATGAGAGCCTTTAGGAGATATGATCACGGCGCCAATTCCATTGCCCAAAGCGTTCGAAGCTCCGTCAAAGTACGTAGACCATCAGGATCCTTCCTCAGGTCCTTCATCCGGTCCAGGTGTCTCACAATCGGTTACCGACATGATATTCTCGTCCGAGAATTCAAAGTTCATAGACTGGTAATCATCCACTGCTTGATGTGCCAAATGGTCTGCCAACACACTTCCCTTGATTGCCTTTTGGGTCGTATATTGGATGTCATACTCAGTCAAGATCATCTGCTATCTTGCTATTCTTCCGGACAAGGCAGGCTTCTCGAAGATATACTTGATTGGATCCATCTTTGATATCAATACAGTAGTGTGAGTCAGCATATACTGTCTCAGCCGGCGAGCATCCCATGCCAAAGCGCAACAAGTTTTCTCGAGCAGTGAGTATCGGGTCTCACAGTCGGTAAACTTTTTGCTAAGGTAATAAATAGCATGCTCTTTTCGGCCAGACTCGTCATGCTGACCCAGCACACACCCCATTGAGTTGTCGAGTACTGTCAAGTATAAGATCAGAGGTCTCCCTTCAACTGGAGGCATCAGAATAGGTGGCTCTTGGAGATACTCTTTGATCCTTTCGAAAGCGACCTGGCATTCATCGTTCCAACATACTACTTGATCTTTCTTCAGTAACTTGAAGATTGGTTCACAAGTAGAAGTCAGGTGCAAGATGAATCGGGCAATGTAGTTCAGACGTCCCAGAAAGCCTCTGACTTCTTTCTCTATTCTGGGAGATGACATTTCCTGTATGGCCTTCACCTTTATAGGATCCACTTGAATACCTTTGTCGCTTACGACGAATCCCAGCAGCTTACCAGATCTCACCCCAAAAGTGCACTTGTTCGGGTTTAACCTCAGCTTGTACAACTTCAGCCCGTCAAACAGCTTCTGTAGATGGTCAAGGTGTTCCTCCTCAGTTTGGGACCTTGCAATCATATCATTGACGTATACCTCAATCTCATGATGGATCATGTCATGAAACAAAGCAACCATGACACGCTGATACGTTGCCCCAACATTCTTCAATCCAAAAGGCATGACCTTGTAACAAAAGGTACCCCACTGAGTAACAAAAGTTGTCTTCTCCATGTCCTCGGGAGCCATCTTAATCTGATTATAACCGGAGAAACCATCCATAAAGGAGAATACCTTGTGCTGAGCGGTGTTGTCAACCAGAACGTCGATATGAGGTAGAGGGAAATCATCCTTGGGGCTCGCCCTGTTCAGATCCCTATAGTCAACACACATCCGAACCTTACCGTCCTTCTTCGGCACGGGAACCACATTGGCCACCCATTATGGGTAAGAAGTAACTGCTAGAAAACCGGCATCAAACTGTTTCATCACTTCAGCCTTGATTTTCTCAAACATCTCTGGGCGCATTCGGCGGACCTTCTGTTTCACTGGAGGACAATCTTCCTTGGTAGGCAGGCGATGAACCACAATATCAGTATCCAACCCAGGCATATCTTCGTAAGACCAGGAAAAGATCTCAACATAGTCACGCAGCATCTGAATCAAATGTTGTTTCACACTAAGCTCCAGATTTGCACCGATCTTGACCTCTTTCTTGTCCTCTTCTGTACCCAGATTCACTGATTCCACCTGCTCTTCGTGCGGCTGAATATCCCTCTCTTCCTAAAGTAACAGTCTTGCAAGTTCACCAGGCACTTCTCAATCATCTTCACCTTTGTCTTCGGCTAAGTTGATCGGATTTTCGAAGTCATAACTGGCAGTAGCAGAGTCGTTACCAGTGAGATCCAGAGTGGTTGCAGACCTGTATATGTGAGTGTGTGTAAAATAGCTATTTTGCAATATGTAATAAAGAAAAACAAGGAGCGCAAGATTTGAAATGCAAGAAACATCCAATGCTTTTATTAATGATATATGAAAATGACACACATAAAGCCCTCACAAATGAAGCCACGGTGCCCCGGGTAAGACACCGGGCCATAAAGTTTAAAACATTGTCTGTTACAAATTCAAAACAAAAAGTTTCATTACTGGGTAAAAAAAGAAATAGGGATGAAGTCTTTTGCTGTCCAGTTGCTTGGTCCACCGTCGGTCGTAGGATAGATCCAACTGTCGAACTCAGACTCTTTCACATCATCTTCAATGGCATTCACTCCCGAGTTGCTGATGAACACGGGAGGTCTTCCGATCCTTGCATTCCGAACAACCCTTTGAGCTTCTACAGTGAAACCCAAACCAAACTTGTTAGTCTTCTGTGTAAAATCAGGGAGTCGGCCCCAATTTGCACACCCACCTTTCTCGACAACAGCCCGGGCATCCCTAAAGGAAGCCATCTTCATAGGAAAATCTTCAATAATAGTCTCAGTTGACGCCAGTGTCTGAGGAACCTCTTCAAAATGTTGAAAGGGGGTCTCAATGAATTCCCCATCCATCTCTACATATCGGAAAGAGTTGAGGTGGCTCACCATGTACTCCTACTCTCCTTGCACTGTCACAATCTTCCCTTTGACCGGGTACTTCAGCTTCTGGTGGAGCGTTGAGGTTACGGCCCCAACTTTGTGGATCCATGGACGACCCAGCAAACAAGAATAAGACGGCCGAATGTCCATCACATAGAATGTAGAGTTGAAAACCTGAGAACCAACCTTAATCAGAATATCAACTTCTCCGTGCACCATCCTCTTAGACCCATCAAAGGCCCTGACGACAATGTTGCTTAGTTTCAACTCCAACCCTTCACAATCCAACTGGTCTAGAGCTTTCTTAGGCAAGACGTTCAATGAGGAACCAATATCCACTAATACATGAGCAAGAGTGGTTCCCCTGCATTCAATGGAGACATGCAGGGCATCGTTGTGATTCTTCCCCTTAGCAGTCAAGTCGGCGTCAGAAAAACCCAACCCATTATCAGTAGTCAGATTGGCCATGCAATCTTTAAACTGATCAGCTGATGTCTCCTGTGGTACGTTTGCAGTCTTCAGGAATGTAATCAGAGCCTTGGCATAGGCCTCTGAGCATAGAAATAGTGACAACATAGAAATCTTGGACGGGGTTTGCCCCAGCTGTTCAACTACATTGTAGTCACTCTTTTTGATGATTTTCAGAATCTCTTCCATCTCTTGTTTAGAAGCTTCAACAGTAATTGTCTTTGGTGCCTCCGTCTGGGCAGGCTCACTGGTGATCCCTTTGCCCCGAGTGTCAGATGACTCGGCGACAGGGGTAAGAATAGGAACTTGAACAGGAATAGTAGCAGGTACACTGGCAGATGTAATAACAATAGGTTTTAGGGCAGTTGGTGGAGAGATATCAGGTGAGAAAAGTCTTCTGCTGCGGGTGACTTTAGCAGGTCCAACAATATTGCTGACGTCAGTATCATCATCCAACACTTGTTTAACTCCATGAAAATAAACATCGGCCCCGTAATGCCAAGGGACAGCTTTATCAAAGGTGTAGGGGATAGGCCCGGGAACAGTGATGATCAATGGTGCCGTTCTTGGAAAAATGTAATTCTAACAGGCTTCCTCGAGGGAGCCTTAGAAGAATTATCGAAAATGGTGATGATGGCAACTTCTTCAGTATGAACTAAGGGAACAACAGTCTTCTCAAACAGAATCTCTTTACTATCCATCAGGAGTTGGACACCTTATTTCAAAAGATGGCAACCGGTTGGTAGGGCGGAACACATACGACAACCTTCATCACAGCCCGGAAATAAACCAGCTAGCAAAAGGTTCTTCTTCACAGTCATCAAAGGGGTAACAATGTAGTTCACAGAAACCACAAACAAGTCTTCATCTATAGCATTTACTCCTTGCTTGGGCATAGGAGCAGTCACAACATTAGGTCTTTCGGGCGTCTCAAACTCAATCTCCTTATCATCAATTAAGTCCTGTATTCTATTCTTCAAAGACCAATAATCATCTGTATTATGCTCCGGTCTATCAGAGTGAAAAGCACAGCGGGCATTAGGGTTGTACTTCGGGGATGTTATATTTGGATTCTTCGGGGCTTCCCTTGGAATCACTAGATTGGTCTTTAATAGCTGTGGCAGAATCTGAGATAAGGTCATGTTGAGATGGGTGAATTGCCTTCCAGGTCTCTCGTCCTTTTGTTAATTGTTGTGCTGAGGAGCACCAGCAGGCTTTGAAATAACAACCATATTAACAGCTTGACGGGGTCCAGGTCTATTCTGGTTTTTCAAACTGTAGACAGCACTTGACTCTTTCTTAAAAGGCTTCCTCTCAGTGCTTGATGAGGCACCCTTTTGTATCTTACCAGCCTTAATAACAGCCTCAATCCTTTCACCGGTCATAATTAGCTTTATAAACCCAGACAAAGAGCTTCCAATCAGATGGTTGAAAAATGGACCAGACAAGGTCCCCAGAAACATGTCCAAAAGCTCCCGATCAGCCAAGGGTGGTTGCACTCTTCCGGCGAGGTCCCTCCACTTCTGAGAATAATCTGAAACCTTCACCGGTTCCCATTGACATACCCTGGAGTTGGGTACGCGTGGGAGCAAGGTCGGAATTGTACTGGTACTGCCTGTAGAAAGCAGTATCCAAATCCTCCCAACTGCGAATACTGGCTCCGTCCAACTGGTAGAACCATTCAAGCTGAGTCCCTAAGAGACTGTCTTGAAAGAAGTGGATCCATATGCTTTTATCAGCGGTGTACGGATGAATCTTCCTTATATATAACCGGAGGTGCAACTTCGGACACGAAACTCCGTCATACTTAGCAAAGGCTGGTGCCTTGAATTTGTGGGGAATCACCACCCCAGATGATAGACCTAGATCACCAAAGTCCAGACCCGACACTTTCTGAACTTCCATCGCACTCAACCGGTCTTCCAGTTGCTTGTATCTATCCTCAGCAGGAGGATACTGGTCTTCGTTGAAGTCCGTCTCGTTATCGGAGACCACAGGGCAAGGAGCCCTCCTTTCTTCCTGACTATCTTTCCCTCCAGATGAGGTGGTCAAATCAACTTCATCCCGTAGCCTGTTTCCAAACCTGTGCCCTGTGTTAAACAAGACTCTCCTCTTCTTCTTCTTCTTCTTATTCTTTTTTTTCAGAATCAGGGTCTTCAGATCTTGCTGACCCTTAGCTAGATTCATGAACAGCTCTTGGAATTGGGCATTCTGGGCCTGTAGAGCCTTGATTGCTTGCTCGGTTGATGGTTCAGCAGACATGATGAGTGCTGAAATAAACAGTGAAGAAGATAAGAGACCTGTAATGGGTACCTGTTATGAAGTGCATGGGATGAAATGTGTATGATATGATTTCAAAGACAATCGAGAGATTCAAATTCGTAAACAAAAAGGAAACACACTTTTATTAGATAAACTTTGAAATTCAAATTGTTCAACAGATGCCCTTAAGGCGTTACAAGAAAGGAAATACTGAAAAGTAAATAAAAACTGGAAAGGAAATAATCAAAGGACAATAAGTGCTCCCATGGTCTCTTCTTGTCGGTGCGGACATAGTCATTGAGAATCCGCTCGTTCTCCAGCTGCCTAGTCAACTTCTGGATCTTCTGCTCTTGTTCGTTGAACTTTTCTCGATAAGCATCCTGTTCTTCTCTCAGTTGCATCCAAGACCTTTTCAGTGCCCCAATGTCAGTGGGCATGTAAGGATGGAGGATAGTAGGAAGAACCCCCTCTTCATTAGCAACTTCAACAATGATAGGTAGGACGTCTTCATACGGCATACCCAACTTTTGGGCACGGATACGAACCCATCTGAGATATGGCTCCATTGTCATTCTAAACCCAGTTTTCGTCTGGTGGCCAGTCCCCGTCTGACAAATAATTCACTCTTCCAACACTCGTCTGTGTTAGTTTCCTAAACAATCGTCGTGTCAACTTCTAAACACTCGCCGTGTAAATTCCTAAACACTCGTATGTGTCAAGTTTCCTAAACACCCACCCGGGTCAGTTATTCAAACACTCATCCGTATTTAGCCTTGGATACTCGTCCATATCTTCTTTCAATACTCGTCTGTATTGAATCAAACACTCGTCCGTGTTTAACCTCTTGATACTCGTCCGTATCTTATTTTAATACTCGTTCGTATTGATTCAAACACTCGTCTGTGTTTAAACTTTTGATACTCGTCCATATCTTCTTTCAATACTCGTCCATATTGATTCAAACACTCGTCCGTGTTTAACCTTGGATACTCGTCCGTATCTTCTTTCAATACTCATCTGTATTGAATCAAACACTCGTCCATGTTTAACCTCTTGATACTCGTCCGTATCTTCTTTCAATACTCGTCCGTACTGATTCAAACACTCGTCCGTGTTTAACCTTTGATACTCGTCCGTATCTTCTTTCAATACTCGTCCGTATTGATTCAAACACTCGTCCGTGTTTAACCTTTTGATACTCGTCTGTATCTTCTTTTAATACTCGTCCGTATTAATTCAAACACTCGGTCGTGTTTAACTTTTGATACTCACCTGTGTCTTCTTTCAATACTCGTCTGTATTGAACCAAACACTCGTCCGTGTGTAGCCTTTGATACTCGTCCGTATCTTCTTTCAATACCCGTCCGTATTGATTCAAACACCCGTATGTGTTTAATCTTTCTTGATGCTCGTCCATGTCGCTTATCTAAACAATCATCATGTTGTAACCCATGTTTCCATCTTAGAACCTAAGATCGCCCGTAGGATAGGTTGTTCCTTAGATCATCTTAGAACCTGAGATCGCCCGTAGGCTAGGTTCTTCCTTAGATCATCTTAGAACCTGAGATCGCCCGTAGGCTAGGTTCTTCCTTAGATCATCGTCAAACCTGAGATCGCCCGTAGGCTAGGTTCTTCCTTAAATCATCTTAGAACCTGAGATCGCCTGTAGGCTAGGTTCTTCCTTAGATCATCTTAGAACCTGAGATCGCCCGTAGGCTAGGTTCTTCCTTAGATCATCGTCGAACCTGAGATCTCCCGTAGGCTAGGTTCTTCCTTAGATCATCGTCGAACCTGAGATCGCCCGTAGGCTAGGTTCTTCCTTAGATCATCTTAGAACCTAAGATCACCTCTTGGTTAGGTTCTTCCCATAGATCATCGTCGAACCTGAGATTGACTCTTGGCTAGGTTCCTCCTTAGATCACCTTCTTAGAACCTGAGATCGCCTCTTGGCTAGGTTATTTCCATATACTTTGTCTTAGAACCTGAGATCGCCCTTAGGCTAGGTTCTTTGTCAAACTACTCATTGTTTCACCTTAGGATCGTAGGTCGCCCGTAGACCTCGTCCACTGTCTTTTCATACTAACCATTTGTCTTGTATTGGAATCGCTCCATGTTACAAGTCCAATCTCTGTCTCTCCATTGAAAAACAAATTTCTTTCCCCTAGCGGATATCACAAAATAAATAAATAAATAAATACTCACACTTTCTCCCAGAACAAATTTTTGGAATTGGTATTTAATCATCTTCTACCTTGAACTTTTGAAAGGCACGCACCAATCGTACTTTCAAGTTTAAGACGATTAAATAGGGGCAGCTGTAATACCCTAAATTTGTCCTACCCTCTCACTTTTGTCTGCTTTATGCATTCTCGCACTTTCCTCATGTATATAATCCTCATTAGGTCATCTAACACATCATTCATTCATTAATCAATATAACATGGCATGGGGTGAAGGATATTGAGGAATTAGGGTTTCTCTATGCTTCTAGGCTCTCATCTTCATGCAGGGGAATCAGTTGGTTTCTTCCATAATTATGGTTTGAAGATAGGGTTTTGGATGCATGGCTATTATGGACTTCTTTCTTATCAAGCTACAAGGGCATCTTCACCATGGGTTTTTAAACCATCAAAGTGCATCTCAAGGGATCTCAGGACCTTGTGATCATCGTCATTTATATGCTTCTAATTGTTCCTATCTACAAGATTTTCTCCATGACATTTGCTTCAAGATCATTGGTTGTCTATTGAGGTGCATTGGTGGAATGGATTACAAAGTTTAAATCGTGGTATAAAGATGATGTTGTGGACGTGTAATATGATCAAGGCATTGCTATTATTTGTTACTTAGATTGTAAAGGTGAGGTTAAGAGGAAAATTAAGAGTTTTTGCAAGGAGGCGAGATTGACTTGGTTTGGCTTTTATGGGTCCATTTCGTTTGGAATGCTACCTAATGACATGGGTTAGATTTGCTCGGAGTTTGCAAAATAAGAAGGGGAATTCAGATTTCTTGAAGGACAAGTGAAATTATAAAACATTAACACAACATGTCCATGGCATTAAGCTAGATTCAAGGTGGTTGCATTCACACAAGACTTATTCAAATGTCATCCATAATTCTCAAAACAAGCTCATGAAATTACAGAACTTCATTCAATATTATTCTTAATCTCATACAAGCATTTTATGAATTTGTGAGAATGGAAAGAATCATTTCATTGTTCGAGGGGAGAATATGAAGTTACTATTCCAGATACAAGCCATTAAACCTTATCATGTTACTTTCATAAAAGAGTCCCAAATGGAAGTTTCAATAAAATTACAGGAACTTTTTCAAGAGGTCCACAAGATCTAAACATGTGCTGACTCATCAAGTGTTCTTAAGCCTAATCTTCAAGCTTTCAATCCTCCAAACTTAATTCAAAATCCACTTCATGCTAAAGCTCCGACGATTTCCTTTAAGTACACCATGTATAAGTTGTAAGCTTACTGTACAAATGGAGCGAGAATCCACAAGAATCCATTCTTTAAGAACTTACCACGTTACCTGTCCAAACACAACCAGAAAATTGCGTTAAAGCTTTGTTTAAACCAATGATGTTTACAACCAATAAGTCCGAACAGGCTGAGAAATGTACCAAGGAAAATAGAGCAGTTCGGCATTACATCCAAGCACGTTCACAACGGCTGCATGTACAATGAACTGTGAAGTAAAATTGTAGCGAGCTATCAATATCCAAGTTCAATACAACTGCAAGATTACCCTGTACATTCAAGATTCAACATACGAGTTAGGGTATGCAATAAGTTTATGCTTGGTGAGCTAAATGGTTACTCCGATATACATTCAAGGGAAGGAAGCATTATTCATAAAAGAGTTCAAGGAAGGAAATCAAGGAAAATACAAAATAGTTTAAAACAGCCCTGTAACTAACTGTCAAACAGAATAACTAATCTCTATAACTGCTAACCAAAACAGATTTTTTCCCATTTCCTAACCATTTTTCCATTCCCTAACCATTCCCTAACCTTCTCAAACTCTCAACCATTTTTACAGAAAAGCAGATTTTCTCATAACAATTTTTGTTTTGTTTTTTAATAACTAATTCCTAACAGCAGAACTCAATCCCCTAACTAACCAAATAACCAATTCCAAACAACCCTTTTCCCTAACCATATTCTCCATAACCTGTAATAGAAGACTAACAAAACCAAAACAAATTCTTGACAAACCAAATAACCAACTCATAAGAACCCCTGACAGAAACTAACAAAGCTAACTGATTCCTCCACTCAACTAATTCTAACAGAATCATAACAGAAGGAGAAGAGGAGGGATACCAGAATTAGAACAGAAGGGAAAGAATTTTTTTTGGATAATCAAGAAGAGTAACAAAATAATTTCAACACTCACCTATGAGATTCCCTCTTCCACGCCCGAGTTCTCATCTCTAATCTTGATCTCCTTCAATCATCTTCAATCTCAGTTCATTTTCTTCATCATCTCTGCAATCCCTATTCTTCATCTACAATCATCACCTTCACTTTTTCACTGCCACTTATTCATCAAATTCGATTTCACATCGCCATAACCAAATCTTCACGCATATCTGCAAATTCACAACAACAACATTATCACCAGTTCTCACTTCTCTGCAACGCACATCAATAACCATACACAAGATCAACAACCAAAAACACGGAGAACAGAATCTAAGAAAAAGAAATCAGCGAAGAAGAAGAGTGTAATCGTACCTGAGTTGTTTCCGATTCTTCCATTAGAGTCGTCGTCCGAGCGTCTCTAACAACTTGTTTGTGCGAACGGAATCCTAAATCCAAAATTCATTGAGCGGTCTGTCATGGAGACGAAGCCGCATTGTTGAAGTTGAATCGGAGATGAGGTCGGGGAATTGTGACGGTGAAATGGAGCTCATCGGATAAACTGTGTTGAGGACGGAGGCGAAACATAACCGAAAGAGAATGAAGAGATGTGATACGGTTGCGCGTTGTATGCGGCAGTGGAGAAAGAGTAAAAAAGTAAGGAGAAGACTGCACCGCACGTGATCGAAGAAGAAGGGCAGTGAAGTTGAGACAAGCGGCGCCATTGACGAATGAAAAGGATAACTCCTCTAACCCTAATCTCACGTTCTCATTCCCTTTCAATTTTCTTTTTCTTTTTTTCTTTATTTTATTAGTTATTTATTTATAGTAAAATAATAAAAAACAAAAAAATAAGCTTGGATTGTTGTTGATGGATCTTGGGCCGGATTGCTTGTCCTGGGCCCATTTTTATTGTTTCTGGCACATGTCGTAGCTAGTGTTACAAGAAGTATTGCTGGACTATACCCCCTGTATCCTGTTAACACCCCCTGACTTTTCTAATCTCATTAATATTTTAATTTTTTTCTTTTAGTTTAATTTTTTCCTCTTAATTGATAATAAAAATGATACAAAAATAGTAGAATGTTTTAGGAAATATTTTTAGATTCTCTTTAGAATTTTATTAGAAATTTTTATTATTTCCATGTTTAATAATCATTTTCATTGTCATTTTTAGTTAAGATTTCGTGATAGTATTGATATAACTTTCGCAATGGGAAATGCTTGGAGATTAACTTTTGATCATTCAAGGAGGCTTCTGTAGAGTTTTCTTATGGCTTGCATGGTTATGAAGAGGCAACGAACCTTCTCCGTTCGGTATCGTCACAACTCTATTTTATTCCTGCACTTTACCACTTTCTAGATATCATGTGAAGTAGGGAATAAAGAGCGTGCGCTCGAAGTCGCTGTTTAAAGACCTGTAGCAGGCATTCCACACTTCATTTTCTATATGTGTTATGCTTGTGTTTGTTTACTTTCTCGTTGATCGATGAGTCACTCAATTTAGGAATTGAGATCACGACTTCGCTCTCAGTGCATGCTCCCTATAGGGTTTCATCGCTTTCCTTTATTTCTTGTTGATCGATGAGTCACTCAATTTAGAAATTGAGATCACGACTTCGCTCTCATCGCATGTTCCCTATAGGATAGTTTTGTTAGACTTTCTTTGGCATGCTAACTTAGATAGGATCTTTCTAGGTGCACTCTCTCGACTTTATTGGCTTGCTTGCTTTATCCTTGTACATACCATGTTCCCTTAGGATGCGCTTGCTCCGTTCGGATACAAGTTAGACCTTAGATTGCAAAACATGCATGCTGACATTAGGTAGAAACTTCCCCTTTCATCCAAACCTTAGGACCACCATTGTATGATAACACTAGGTTAGAAGTAGGCTAGTCTCCCTTAGACTCTTTTCTTCCCCTCTTTGCATCCTTGCATTAAAAAAAAAACTTCTTTTCTTAGCAAATCAAAAACATGCTAATCATACTTAAACCCTTTTTAAAGGTAACAAAACAAAAAACAAATTCAAACCATTTTGTGCGCTCGAGCACATTTTCTCTAAAACCCTTTTCATGTAAGGACATGATTAGTTTACTTCTGTGCCAACGCATAAGTCTCCAAAGGTCAAGCTGCGGCAGAAGGCGGAATTAACATTGTCCATAAAAAACACAAAACAAACAAAAACATATGAGCCAAACTACGGTAGCTCTGATTCCTCAAAAAGGATACATAGGCATTGGGGTAGGGCCCAGGAGAGCATAATTTTATTTTCCCTACATTCTCTTCTCCTTTCTTTTGCATGCATTTTCCCTCCAATAGTATAGTAAACAGTAAGCATAGATTAAATACACCCATAAGATAGACAACAAGAGTGGATACCGTAGAGTACTATGGGCGTGTGGGGTGCTAATACCTTCCCCTCGTGTAACAGACTCCCTTACCCGATCTCTCGGTTGCAAGACCGTGACTTCTCCCTTCTCAGGTTTTCTCGATGTTTACCTTTCCCTACATGTGGGGTAAAAGACGTTCGATGGCGACTTTATTGTTTTAATGATTTTTGGCTGGTTGTTTCAACTGTGAGTCGCGATATTCTATGCTGGAAAAAACATGTTGCGCTCTGGCCTGGGCGGTAAAATGTTTGCGGCAGTATATGTTGAATCCGTCTACTTGGTTGATCTCCAAAATGGATCCAATCAAGTACATTTTTTAAAATCCTGCTCTCACTGGGAGAACTGCCCGTTGGCAGATGTTGTTATCTGAATATGATATTGAATACCACACTCAAAAAGTTATTAAAAGCAACATGTTGGCAGATTATCTTGCTCACCAACCAGTTGATGATTATCAGTATGTGAAGTATGATTTCCCCGGTGAGGATGTGATGTTTCTGAAAGTGAAAGATTGTGATGAACCATTGCCTGAGGAATGTCCTGATCCTGAATCTCGTTGGAGCATGATATTTGATGGAGCTGTGAATGCTTATGGTAAAGGAATTGGTGATGTGATTGTCACCCCACATGGACCACACATTCCTTTTACTGCAAGGTTGAAATTTGATTGTACTAATAATATGGAGGAATATGATTATTGTACCCCAAAATTACCCCTCTCATTTTTACTCAAAACATACTCTTAGAGGTCCTCAATCACTCAAGTTGACTAAGGATTGACCAGACAAATCCTCCTCCTAAGACAATGAGTCTCAAACTAGGGTTTCACTCCTCATAAAGATGTTTGAGTTCCAAGGGTCCTAAATGGTTTCCATTTCCATAATATGTCCTCAAGATCATCCATGCCAAGTTTCATGCCTTGCACAAGAAGTTTGTTCAGTCAACTGCTCAAATGCCTGAAAATCAACTGTACTAGGTCAAAAGTCAACTGTGACCCACATACAGTCAAACTTCAAGATTTTTGGTCAACATCAAAATTTTGAAGTGATATCCATCATTTGATCAAGGGTTGATAATGATTCATCAAGGAATGCTCCTAATTCATCAAAACTCAAAAGTTGCTAAATTAGGGTTCCTATAGCAAAAGTCAACCAAACTTTGACCAGGCATAACTTTCTCATACTTTATAAGAAATTTCTCATCCAAGGCTCATTTTTAAGAGAACCCAATTCCCTATAACTCATCTTCATCCTTCAAGGTCAAGAAATGCCTCAATCAAAAGATACAAGTTTATACATTATAGGTCATTTAAAAAAGTCAACAAAAACACCTTTTGGATCAAAGCTCCTTACATGAACATGGAAGATCCAATTGAGATGAAACCAAAAGGGTTGTTTAGAGTACATCCTTAGCTTTCTAAAAAGTCTAAGAACACCCTCTTAGGGTAAAAAATTAGAGATATATGCATTGTTAATGTTGGCCATTTTTGGAAATTTACCCAAAGTTAACAATGTTCAAAATTGCATTTTTTTTCCACATGGGCCCATCTTTTCAAGATTGAATCTCAGTCCTAGAATGGTCCACGACCTATGGAACCCTCCATGACTTATTCACTTATTTATTTAATTTATTTTGATTTTATTTATTTAAAATTCAAATAAAATCAAATTAAATCAAAATAAATAAAATCAATGGAATGAGATTTGTTTTACATTGAATTATAGATCATGCAAGCTGTCTATAGCCAAGAAAAAACGTGCAAGGTTGAAAACAAGAGGAAATCTCCAAATGGGGAAAGATTTGAATCAAAAATTCATGACCATAACAACTTTGGATTCTTTCTAATTCTAATAACGTAGATTGATTCTAATACATATAACAAAGTATTGCAACCCTAGAGAAAGAGAAGAAGTGTGCAGCCTGCCTCAAAAAGAGAAAGAAAAAGTTTCAAAAAATTTCAAGAAGAGTGTAACTCTCAAACACTCGAGCTAGCCCTCCTTAGTGAGATTGAATCATTCCATCACCCTTCTGAGGATTCCAGGAGGTGAACTAGTCCATTGTTGAAGGCCAAACCACTCTGAATCGCGCTAGCCCGATCCTCCCATATTGCCAGGATCACAAGTTACCATTGTTAGAGCTTAGGGAGAAGCAAGCTTCGGTTCTAGTGATATAGGGACTTTTAGGGCAAACGGACACCACCATTGGATACTTAGGGAAATTTTAAGGGGTGTAGGGTCCTTTTTATGCTTTGATATGACGTGTTTCGCAGGTTTCAAATTCTTGGGTCACCGGAGAAGGTGACCGGAACCAGCATGGCCGGTGGCTTGACTTTTGCAGGCGGTGGTCCAAGCATGCGTGGCTGTTTCCAGGCGTTCCATTTGCTGAATGCAATAATGAAATTCCTCCCTCCACATATGATTGGTTCTTTGAATTACCAAGGCCCCACAATTCCTGCGTGTCAAGTTAATTCAACACTGGATCTATTTTTCCCTTATTTTATTTTTGCTTGATTATTATAAACGAATGACTACTAGCGCATATGGCGAGGGAATGAGTATGCAACGTCAATGACCTGGGTTCGATCCCAGAAACCCAATTTTGCATTTTCTAACATTTCTATGCAGGATCTAATGCACCACTATTCAACGTGTCCATCATGTAACTCAGGATCTGACCATCAGATTCATCTCCATCCAAGATCCAACGTGCAGTAGGTGCAGTGCATAGTGGGCATCCCAGATCCAATGGCACTGGATCAAACTCCAGCCTTGGGCCAGCTATTCTGGGCCTGGAAAATTTCAACCATGCACCCCCCAGTTTGCTATTCCATACCAGACCCATTTTATTTATTTTTTAATTTCTTATTTTAATTATTGGTTTTAATTATTTTACAAAAAATCATTGTTTTTTTTAATTAAATAAAAAAATCACAAAAATCACAAAAACATTAGAATTAGGATTTTTTCATAAAATATTTAATTTCATTAATTAATTAGGTTAATTAGGATGATTTAAGTTCCTTTTTCATAATTAAAATTAATTAGAAATTAGGTTAATTTGCGAAATTAATTACTTTCTCAAAAAAATCCAATTTTCTTTATTCACTAAATTAAATGTCTTTGAATTTAATTTTAGTTCCTCATATTTAATTTCATCGCGTGTGTTTATTTCATTAATTTTCCAATTAATGTAATTGCTCCGAGTTTGTAATAGCTTTTAACTTAGGTTTATTGCTATTTTCATTTACTGTTTTCCCCAAGTTTTTGATTATGTAATCCCCCTCCCTAAAGCCTTGTAATAGCTAGGTTTAAACTTCTCGCACTTTTACTTTCCGTCATTATAAACTGTTAGATGGTTGATAATATGATTGTATACAAAAGATCATAATTTAAAACAGTAGAAAACCCTAAATGTGCAAAGATTAAATAAACTGAAATCAAACACTTGCACATGCTCACTCCTAGGGTTTGCCCCATTTCGGTTGCCTTCGGAAAAAAATCATGAAGTATAGGGGGTTTTAATGGTTGCCCTCAAGTCTCAAAAGATAAAAAATGACCCACTCGAATGTTGCCTCGGAAAAATCTTTAGGACTCTAGGGTAACTAATAAGGTTTCCTAACAATTGCTTTAGTGATCGTGATTGTCCCTTTCCATAGTCCCTCTACATCCAACGACTAGGGTTACCTACGCATTAATAGTAGGATAGCACAATATAAAGGGTAAGAGGAAAAGAACGCCTTTTTCGAGTAGGTAGATAACTGTTAGGCACTTGCTCAAAATAATCTTTTACACCATACACTTTCAAACATAATTTTCAAACAAAAGTTTTCAAAAACACTTTATCACACTCTTGAGGACTGATACAAGAGTTACCATAAAGTGAAACGCCACACTAAGGCAATTTCAGAACTTTTTTAAAGCACACAAACACACAAAAGCAATTTAAGAATGAGCAAGTACGTAAGAGCCCATAGAAAACCTTGGATAGAAAGGGTGCTAAAACCTTCCCTTTCTATAATCTACCCCTCGTATTCAGAAACATCTCGAAAAAGGTTTTTTCTGTTCTTTTTCCCTTTTCCTTTGTTGGATGAAATAAAAGACGGTGGCGACTCTTGCTTACCATGACATTTGCGAACAAAAAACACAAACTAGTATTAACAATCGGTTCTGCCACCATATCACAAAACTGGAGACTCTTCTGGGGACTTAAATAATGTTGGGTTTACCTTAGGATCTAGGTCATTTTTAAAATTGCTTTCTTATTTGTTTTTCCTGCTTTATCTTTAAGGGTTTTTGCTTGGGTATTGTTGAAGAACCTACACTTGGATTTGGGGACACTTTTTAGGTAAACAACAATAGATCTTAGAGACTGTACGATGTAGACCGATATGTTTTAAGCAGTGACTATGTTAGTGTGACACTTTGCTTGGTACCGGTATCCTTCGTGTTGAAACGAGGAGAATACGGGGCCGCCGCATGGTGTCGTGAAGCACTAACAGACCTTAGAACCTTAGTTGAACAAACTTGGCTATTAGAAAGTTGTGAGATAGCCAGCCTCGGTATAAAGTTGAGGATTGGTTGATACTCGATGCTATAATCATTGAGATTAGACTTTCGGGATATTTCGTCCGCAAGAAAAGATTGCCTGAGCTAAAACAATGCCCGGTAAAGGATGATCAGTGATATTGAGAATCCTTAGAATCCAGTTACTTTTCTAAGACAGGTTTAGAACCAACTAAACTTCAAGAGGGTATTTACCTTTAACCTCATGCAAGCCTTTGAACCTAAGGTATGTTGTGTGCTTTAATTGTGTGTGATTTACTTTGTTTGAACATAACATCATGCATCATAACATAACATCCATTCTTATTACACTAACCATTTCAAGGACTGAGGTAATTTATCTTTGTTCTGTTTTGCAGCATCATGGCTTCCACTCGTAGAAACACTATCCGAATCAGCTTTGTGAGAATACCTCTCCAACTCAAGGAGCTAGTATCAAGGGTTCCTGAAACTCCTTCGTTCACTAAGAGATATGGTCAACTTCTCAAACTGGTTACTTCGAGCTTTGATGAAAATATGATGGGTGTACTCTTTCAGTTCTTTGATCCCAAGAACCACTGCTTCACCTTTCCAGACTATCAGTTGGTGCCTACCATGGAAGAGTTCTCTCAGTTATTGGATATACCTATTCTTGACCAGATGCCTTTCACAAGTTTATAAGAAGTTCCCAAGCCAGAGATCATTGCCTCAGCTTTGCATCTGAAACGGGCCGATGTGGTATCCAATTGGGAAACAAGAAGCGGAGTCAAGGGTTTTCTAGCCAAGTTTCTAATAGAGAAGGCCCAGCTGTTTTGGAATGATTTATACTTTCAGGCTTTTGAGGAGGTCTTGGCTCGTCTAATTTATGGGTTAATACTGTTCCCTAATCCAGACTTACTCATAGATGTGAATGATATCAAGATCTTCATCTCTCGCAACCCTGTGCCTACTTTGCTCGGAGATATCTTGCATGCTCTCCACACTCGTACCATGAAGAGAAGAGGGGTTCTTATATGCTGCATGCCATTACTGTCAAGGTGGTTTATTTCTCACCTCCCTAAGTCAGTGTTGAAGAATGAAGAAGGTTTGGGTTGGTCACAAAGGATAATGTCACTTTCTCACGCGGATATTCTCTGGTATTCCCGATCTATGGGAGATATTTCTATTATTGACCGCTACAGGGAGTTCCCTAATGTCCCACTACTTAGCATTAGGGGAGGCATAACTTATAATCCTTCCTTGGCTCTGCGAAAATTTGGTTACGCTCGGAGGGATGGTTCTCATGAGATGCTTATCCAGGGCATTATGTTTAACTATGAGGATGATGTTCAAGGGTACCGCCAGAGGTTCATACGAGCTTGGGGCATGGTAAACAGATATGGCGTTAAGACTTTGGGGATGAAGACTTCCATTCCTATGGAACCTTATCTCTAATGGGTACGAGCTCGTGCTCAGAAACTTATGATGCCATACATAGATGTCTTACCAGTGATTGTGGAGCCCATTACTGAAGGGGATATTCCCTACACGGTTCTTCATCTTGATATGCCCACTGATCTTGAAGAATTACAAAGGTCCTGGATTCAGCTGAAGAAGGAGCGGGATACTTATATGGACCATGTCTATGCCCAAGAGAAGAAAGCTTTAGAGCTCACAAAGCAACTTCATGAAGAAAGAAGCCTTAATGTCTATCTTGGCACGAAGAGGAAGCATCCATGGGAAACTTATTTTTCTTTAGTTTTTAGAATTTTCAATTGAAACTCCTAAAAGGCAATTGTATTTTGAATTCTACTAATAAAATTTTTGTTTCATTTTGGTTCGCAAATTTAAATTTCCCAAAGTCCTTGAAATCATTGCATACACATGCCATACATATCAATGCATAAACAGGTCTCATAACAGCTTTCTCATTTTCTTCGCTGTTTATTTCAGCAATAATGACTTCTGAACAAAGTATCAAGGATCTCCAAGCACAAAATGCCCAATTTTAGCAAATGTTCGTAGCTTTGGCTAAAGGAAAGGAAGATCTGAAGGCCCTTATTCTGAAAGATAGAAAGAAGAAGACAAAGAAGACCGCTGGTGTCCTGAATCTAGGCAGAAGATTCAGGGGACCGTTGAAGCAACCAGTTGATCTGACCTCTTCATCCAAAGAAGGGGAGAACCAAGAGGGTGAAATAAGGGAGGAAGACCCTAGTCCAATGGTTTCTGAAGATGAATCTGATCACGATGATGAATAATATCCTCCCGCTGAGGATATATACAAGCAGTTAGAGGATCGTCTGAGCATAATGGAGATCCAAAGAGTACCAGGGCTGGATTTTGAAGAGCTGAGTTTGGTATCTGGGGTTGTCATCCCACCGAAGTTCAAGGCTCTGGTATTCGCAAAGTATGATGGGGTTTCTTGTCCCAAGCTTCATCTCTGTTCTTAAGTGAGGAAGATTCAGCCTCACACTGCTGATAGGAACTTGTGGGTCCATTTCTTTCGAGATAGTATGTCCGGGACTCAACTTGAGTTGTTCTATCAGCTAGAGGGAACCAATGTCTGCAAATGGGAAGATCTGGTTGCTGCTTTTTATAAGCAGTATCAATATGACACTAACCTTGCTCCTACCCATACTCAACTCCAGAGTATGTCCATGGGTGTAAGCGAAGGTTTTAAGGACTACGCTCAGAAGTGGAGAGATTTGGCAGGGAGAGTTCAACCCCCTTTGTCTGATAGGGAGTTGGTGGACATGTTTCTTGGTACACTGTCTAGTCCGTTCTTTAATCACTTGATTGGTAGCTCCTCAACTGGTTTTATTGAGCTGATATTGACTGGAGAAAGGGTAGAAGCCGGGATCTAAAGTTGCAAGATCCAGAAAGACACCTCTTCAAGTACAGTGAAAAAGACATTCATGGGTAAGAAGGAGGTCAATGCTATTTACAATCCAAGAGGTCAGAGCAAAACCGAGCACGTCCAACGGTAGGGGCTGTGATGATACCTAGGCCTGTGGCTACTCAACAATGAAGCAATTAGCCAAGGGTAGAAAGACCTCAAAGGCAGTTCACCCGAATCAATATGATGTTGTCTGAGGTTTTACCCCATATGCTAAAATCTAACTTGGCAACCTTAAAGGAGGCTCCCAAGAACCCCAACACCAAATCTCTTTGTTACAATCCAAACGCTCGGTGTGGTTACCATTCTGAGAGTTCAGGCCACGATACAAACGATTATTAGGCTCTGAGGAATAAGATACATGATCTGATCAAAGAAAAGGAGATTGAGTTTGATGCTCCTGAAATGCCTAATGTCATAACTTCTCCCATGCCCAAGCACAACCGTGGTGTTAATGCCGTTGACACTGATCTATTTGTTACTTTTGTTGATGAAGTTGCTACTCCTCTCATGATTGTCAAGAAGAATTTGTTGCTAGACGGTTTATTTTCGAGCTATGGTGAAGGTTGACACATGTGTTCATCTCTGCCTTCTGGTTGTTATTTGTTGAAAGCAGGTGTTCAACGCCTGATGGATAACAAAGAGATTTTGTTCGAAAAGACTCCGGTTCCGACTGCTCTACATGAAGATGTTGCTATCATAACCATTTCTGCCAATCCTTCCAAGGTCTCCTCAAAAAGACCTATTAGGATTACACCTGCTCCAAGAATTGCTCCATTAATAAGCACATTTCCTGGCCCTGTACCATACTCCTCGGACAAAGTTATTCCTTGCAATTATGGTGCTGACGTTTACTACCAAGGCGTCAAGCAAGATTTATTAACCAGTAAAGACGAAAAAGCTGAAGAGACTAATCCCAATATCAATAACATTGTCGGGACCAGTAAAATTACTCGAAGTGGAAGGGTTTTCTCTCCCGATATCTCCTCGAAGACTGTTGCTAAGCATGTTGTTACTCCATCTGTGGTTCTGGCTAGTACTTCTTCTACTACTCCAATCCTTACTCCAGTTGTTACCCCTGCCGACGAGTCATCTGGGACTCTGGGCAAAGAAGCTATAGGTGAGCCTGCCCAGAAGGAGGCACCTAAAGAAGTTATTTTGGAATCCTCTAAACAAGAAATGGAGGAGATTTTAAAAATAATCAAGAAGAGCAACTACAATATGGTCGAACAGCTGGGGAAAACCCCTTCGAAGAAATCAATGTTATCTCTACTATTATGTTCCGAGGCCCATGCAAAGGCATTAATTACATTTCTCAAGACTGCGCATATGCCGCAAGAAACCTCCGTTGACCAATTCAAGGACTGTGTGGCCAGTTTGACTGCTGATAATGGGTTGGGTTTTTCTGATGCCGATTTGACACCAAAGGGGAGAAAGTATAATGATGCTCTGCATGTCTCGATCGAATGCAGGGGAACTACTATGGCCTATGTGCTAGTGGATACTGGATTGTCACTAAATGTTCTGCCCAAGAAGGCTCTTGATAGGCTAGACTGTGAAGGTTTGACCTTAAAGCCCTGTAACATTTTGGCGAGGGCTTTCAACGGTTCAAAAAGAATGGTGCACGGGGAGGTGCACATCCCTGTCAAAGTGGGTTCCCAGACCTTTGAATCCACCTTCTACGTGATGGATATCAGGCTATCTTATTCTTGTTTGTTGGGTCGTCCTTGGATCCATGAAGCTGGAGCCGTTACTTCTACGCTGCACCAAATGCTGAAGTACCCAGTGAAGGGAAAGATTGTCAATGTGCATGGCGAAGAGGAGTACATGGTAAGCCACCTGAACTCTTTCAGGTGTGTGGAAATGGACGGTGAGTTCATAGAGACCCCTTGTCAAAATTTTGAAGAGGTTCCCCAGATTATGGCATCAACCGAGACTATCACCGGTGTGCCGAAGATCACCAAACCTCCTTTGAAGATGGCTTCTCTCAAGGATGCCAGAGCAGTAGTTAAAGAAGGTGGGTGTACCATTTGGGGACAGCTCCCTGATTTTCCTCATAAAACGGACAAATTTGGTTTGGGATTTACTTCAGGAGATCAAAGGGCTGTTCGACGTGCTCAGGCTGGAGGGCCTCCCCTACGCATAAGCAATCGTGGGGTCAACGCTATAGAAGGCAATGATGAGGATTCTGATATTGACATATGGATCTACCCTACTACCAACGGTGGACCTAGTAACTAGACGGCCAAAGATTTTGTGCCGATTACTTTTGTTCAGCAGTAATTGTCTTACTTGTTTTTCGGATTTGTAATAAACAATATAAACTCTATGGCCTTGTATCTTACCCGAGGCATAATGGTTTATTTGTGAGGGTTATTATATGTCATTATCATATGTCATCAATAAAACATTGGACGTTCTTGCATACAAATTTTGCGCTCTCTATTTTTCTTTTCTGCTTTTCACTTTATCAATACAGCTATGCTCTTACATACACTCACATATCAAATTGTAGATCCATATCCAGCTCTGGATCCCATTGATAACAATTATGCTATTGCCAGTTATAACATCGAGAATCCGATCAACCAAGCCGAGGATGAAGGCGAGGAAGATTGTGAGGTGCCTGGAGAACTTGCTAGACTGTTACAGCAGGAAGATAGGGCTATACAACCTCATGAAAATCTAGTTGAGACAATAAAGTTGGGCACAGAGGTAGACAGAAAAGAAGTCAAGATCGGCACAAATCTGGAGATTAATGTCAAACAGCGGTTGATACATATGTTGCACGATTATGTTGAGATATTCGCCTGGTCATATGAAGATATGCCTGGTTTAGACACATATATAGTGGTTCATCGTCTGCCGACTAAAGAAGATTTCCCTCCGGTAAAGCAAAAGGTCCTCCCTATGCGCCCTGAAATGTCAGAGAAGATCAAAGCAGATGTTATGAAACAGTTCAATGCTGGGTTCTTAGCTGTCACCTCCTATCCGCAGTGGGTTGCTAACGTTGTTCCGGTACCTAAGATGGATGGTAAGGTACAAATGTGTGTGGACTACAGAGACCTGAACAGGGCAAGCCCCAAGGATGACTTCCCGCTTCCTTACATTGATGTTCTGGTTGACAACACCGTACAACACAAAATCTTTTCCTTCATGGATAGTTTCTCCGACTACAACCAGATCAAGATGACACCCGAAGACATGGAAAAGACAACCTTCATCACACAGTGGGGCACTTTCTGTTACAAGGTGATGCCTTTTGGGTTGAAGAATGTTGGGGAAAATTATCAGCGAGCCATAGTAGCTTTATTCCACGATATGATTCACCATGAGATAGAGGTTTATGTTGATGACATGATAGCCAGGTCTTAAAATGAGGAAGAACACCTTGATCATCTACAAAAGCTGTTTGACAGGTTGAAGACATACAAGTTAAGACTGAATCCGAACAAGTGCACCTTCGGGGTAAGGTCTGGTAAACTTCTGGGGTTCATCGTCAGTGACAAAGGTATTCAGGTAGACCCTGCAAAGGTGAAGGCCATACAAAAGATGCCGGCTCCCCGTACTGAGAAGGAAGTTAGAGGATTCTTGGGACAACTAAATTATTTCGCCAGGTTTATTTCACATCAGACTGCTACTTGTGAGCCGATCTTCAAACTCCTTAAGAAAGATCAAGTAGTAAAATGGAATGACGAATGCCAGACTGCTTTCAAAAGAATCAAGGAATACCTTCAAGAACCACCAGTTATGATACCTCCAATTGAAGGAAGAGCTTTGATAATGTACTTAACAGTGTTAGACAATTCAATGGGGTGTGTGCTGGGGCAGCATAACGAGTTTAGTCGAAAAGAGCACGCAATATACTACCTTAGCAAAACGTTTACCGATTGTGAAACACGATACTCACTGCTCGAGAAAACTTGCTGCGCTTTGGCATAGGCTGCTCGCCAACTAAGACAGTATATGTTGACCCACACTACTTTGTTGATATCTAAGATGGATCCGATCAAGTACATCTTCAAGAAGCCTGCTCTCTCCGGAAGAATAGCAAGATGGCAGATGATCTTAATTTAATATGATATCCAATACACAACCCAGAAAGTAATCAAGGGAAGTGTATTAGCTGATCATTTGACTCATCAGGCCGTGGATGACTATCAGTCCATGAATTTTGAGTTCCCGGACGAGAATATTATGCTAGTGACTGACTATGAAGAACCTGGACTGGATGAAGGACCTGAAGAAGAATCCCGATGGACTATGGTTTTTGACGGATCTTCGAACACACTCGGTAATGGTATTAGCGCTGTAATCATATCTCCTAAAGGCTGCCATACTCCTTTCACTTTCTGACTATGCTTCAACTGTACCAACAACACGGCGGAGTATGAAGCGTGCATCATGGGTCTCAAAGCTGCTATTGACCTAAGGATCAAGTTCTTAAATGTTTTCGGGGATTCAGTCATGGTGATAAGCCAAATCAAAGGAGAATGGGATACAAAGCACCCGAATCTCATCCCGTACAAAGAACATATGCTGACATTGCTCCCACACTTTGAGGAGGTAACCTTTGAACATTTCCCACGAGAGGAGAATCAGTTAGCGGACGCACTAGCTACCATGTCTTCTATGTTCAAGGTCAGGTGGGACAACGAAGCTCCCTAAATCACCATCGAGAGGATGGATGAACCAGCTTACTACTGTGAAATTGATACTGAAGAGGTAGCAGACAAACCTTGGTTTCACGAAGTAAAAAGGTATCTCGAGGCTCAAGAGTTCCCGAGGGGGCATCTGTCAATGATAAGAAGTTTCTGAGAAGGGTCACCGTGAAATTCTTCCTCAGTAATGGAATCCTCTGCAAGCACAACCATGACTCTACTTTACTTTGGTGCATATATAAGAGAAAAACAGAGAGGATTATGACAGATCTACATGAAGGTACCTTCAGAACCCATTCAAGTGGACATACCATGGCTAAGAAGATCCTACAGGTAGGATACTATTGGTCCAGTATGGAAGCAGATTGTTATCAGCACTCCCGAACTTGTCATAAATGCCAGATATATGCTGATAAGGTGCATGTGCCTCTGGTTCCTTTGAATGTCTTGACGGCTCCTTAGCCCTTTTCAATGTGGGGAATTTACATGATCAGAGAGATCAAACCTACCACTTCCAATGGAAATTGCTTCATCCTGGTGGCCATTGATTATTTCATGAAGTGGGTTAAAGCTGCCTCTTTTGCTACTGTTACCAAGAATGTTATGGAGTGGTTTATCAAGCATAACCTGATCTGTCGGTACGGTGTGCCAGAGAAAATAATCACTGACAATGGCACGAATCTCAACAATACGATGATCACTGAACTCTGTAAGCAATTTAAGATACAACATCATAACTCTTCTCCCTACCGGCCGAAGATGAATGGCGCTATCGAAGCTGCTAACAAGAACATCAAGAAGATTGTACAGAAGATGACAGTGACATACAAAGACTGTCATAATATGTTACCATTTGCTCTTCATGGGTATCGCACCTCAGCACGTACGTCGACAGGGGCAACACCCAACTCTCTAGTATATGGCATGGAGGTTGTCCTGCCTATTAAGGTCCAAATCCCTTCTCTGAGGATTATGAAGGATGCGGGTTTGAACGAAGATGACTGGATTCAGAATCGACTTGATTAACTGAATCTGATCGATGAGAAGAGACTTACTGCTGTCTTTCATGGTCAAATGTATAAAAAACGGATGATCAAGGCTTTCAACAAAAAAGTCAGACGCCAAGAATATCAAGTTGAGGATCTAGTGATCAAGCGCGTCATACTGCCGCAAGGTGATCCCAGGGGAAAATGGACTCCCACATACAAAGGGCCATTTGTGATCAAAAACATTTTCTCGGGTGGAGCCATGATTCTTACCACCATGGACGGTGACGACCTTCCTCACCCTGTCAATGCAGACATAATGAAAAAAATACTACGCATGATTAAAGACCCACTAGGTTGACTGGCCTAGGAAAAAATAAGGGCATCCCGGTGAACCAAAAGGGTTCAGGCAAAAATTAGGGATGAAAACGAAAAAATATGTACACCCGACAAGTCGAAAACCTGAAAAGGCGGCTTGGGAAAAAAAGGATATCCCGGTGGACTGAAAACCCGAAAGGGCGGTCCAGGAAAAAGTTAGGGATGTAAAGCGTATCACTATGTCCCATTGGATCACCTTGAGACCAAACTTCGGTATCAACTATCAAGCTCGAACGACACCAATCAATCTAGTCAGCTTCGGACAAGAAGCAAAGTGATGAGACGCTCGAAGACATAGCGGCAATAGCAGAATTGAAACTCAATGGGATTATTACACATAGATGCTTTCTTCTCTTTGTACACAATATTTTATAGCTTTCACTTTCACGGCGGTATTCTCTTACTAGAGCGTCATCTTCCTTGTACAAAAACGCCTGTTATAGGCCAACTTCAGATATTAATACAAGTAATTTTTACAAAACCATTTGTTTTTCTTTTTCTGTTTTATTTTGCAAAAACGTCCAATGATTTATTCTTGACATATGCATTTGAATATGATTTCTATTCACAAATATTCGCATAAGAAACAGAAAGACAGTTGCTAATGACTTAAGGAACGAGGCAAAAACTAAAAAACATTTCAATCCCGACAGTTACTCTGTTTAGCATGGTGCAAGGGAAGAGACAATTTTGAAACAAGGTCACCATTACCTGCGACCCCGTGACGTCTACACTCCGCACATAGTAGCAGCAACCAAATCTTTGACATCGGCTCCCCCAAACATGAGTTACTTTCCCCAGCAAAGTTCCTTCAGAGAGCCAACGTCTATATTCCCCAGCCGAATTTTTATGAGCGCAAGTGGTTCATAAAGTTGTCTCTCAAGCAGAGTTTATTTCTCTGAATACAGAAGCTCAATTCCCAACAGGTTTTTTCCTCCAGCTACAGAGTTATTCCCCCGCAGAGTTATTCTCAAGCAGAGTCTCTCCCCGGCAAAATATTCACAAACATAAAGGAATAAATCCACGTCATAGCCATCTCCATTCACCATCCCCTAGCGGAAGTAGAAGAATCACTTTTTCTACAGCGGCCAGGAATTCAATTTCCATGCAATGTATTTCATGCATCACATATAATTAATCCTGTACCTTTTCAGGAAAGATGGTTATCATCAATAATTCCAACAGTTCAAAATTAAATCCATGAAGCTATACATGTCATATCTGCAGACAACTAATGGAAAATCAGTTCCTGAAACCAAATGGGTCAACTAATATACATGATCAAATGAAGCATCCCTACTATCCAGACTTTCATTTCGAAGTAGCCCTACTATCCGGGCTTTCATTTCGAAGTAACCCCACTACCCAGGTTCCTTCTCAGCAACCCTACTACCCAGGCTTTCATTTCGAAGTAACCCTACTACCCAGGTTCCTTCTCAGCAGCCCTACTATCCAGGCTTTTATTTCGAAGTAACCTTACTATCCAGGTTCCTTCTCATAGCCCTACTATCCAGGATTTATTCTGAAGTAACCCTACTACCCATGTTTCTTCTCATAGCCCTACTACCCAGACTTTATTTCGAAGTAACCCTACTACCCAGGTTCCTTCTCATAGCTCTACTATCCAGGCTTTCATTTCGAAGTAACCCTACTATCTAGGTTTCTTCTCAGCAGCCCTACTATCCAGGCTTTAATTTCAAAGTAACCCCACTATCCAGGTTCCTTCTCATAGCCCTACTATCCAGGATCTCATTTCGAAGTAACCATACTATCCAGGTTCCTTCTCATTGCCCTACTATCTAGGCTTTCATTTCGAAGTAACCCTACTATCCAGGTTCCTTCTTATAGCCCTACTATCCAGGCTTTCATTTCGAAGTAACCCTACTATCCAAGTTCCTTCTCATAGACCTACTATCCAGGATTTCATTTCGAAGTAACCCTACTATCCAAGTTCCTTCTCATAGCCCTACTATCCAGGCTTTCATTTCGATGTAACCCTACTATCCAGGTTCCTTCTCATAGCCCTACTATTCAGGGTTTCATTTCGAAGTAATCCTACTATCCAGGCTTTCATTTCGAAGTAACCTTACTATCTAGGTTCCTTCTCATAGCCCTACTATCTAGGATTTCATTTCAAAGTAACCCTACTATCCAGGTTCCTTCTCATAGCCCTACTATCCAGGCTTTCATTTCGAAGTAACCCTACTATCCAGGTTCCTTCTCATAGCCCTACTATCCAGACTTTCATTTCGAAGTAACCCTACTATCCAGGTTCCTTCTCATAATCCTACTATCCAGGCTCCTTCCTTTTTATCTCCGGACAACAGTTCACAACACTGTAAAACTTGGACCCGACCAGATACGGTCTATTTCATATTCCCCAGTAAGTCGTCGTGAAACCCGAGCTCGACCAGATAACAACTCACTTTTTTCTCATCAATCAAGAGTTAATTCTATAGTAGAGTAATGGACAACCGAAGCTCCTAGACTCTATTTCCCAGGATATAAATCAACATTCCTCGGCGAAGTCCTCCCAACGGCAGGGACATGAATTCTCGCAAAGGAATATCTTATGCAATCGACATATTTTCTGGATGGCATCTTTAAGCCCATCTCTGACGATTCTCCATCGTCTTCCAAATGGCATCTGTAATCCCATTCCCGATATTATCGATCGACATTTACTTCATGTGAGTGCAAATTTCTGGGCACTCTAGTGTTCAATCATCTTCCACCTTCAGATCACGAAAGGCAGACCAACCACTCTACATCCTCAGGTTTAATAAGATTGAACAGGGTCAGCTGTTGTACCCCAAAATTTTCCCTCTCATTTTTACTCAAAACATACTCCTAGAGGTCCTCAATCACTCAAGTTGACTAAGGATTGAATAGACAAATCCTCCTCCTAAGACAATGAGTCTCAAACTAGGGTTTCACTCCTCATCAATATGTTTTAGTTCCAAGGGTCCTAAATGGTTTACATTGCCCTAATATGTCCTCAAGATCGTCCATTCCAAGTTTCATGCCTTGCACAAGAAGTTTGTTCAGTCAACTGCTCAAATGCCTAAAAATCAACTATACTAGGTCAAAAGTCAACTGTGACCCACATACAGTCAAACTTCAAGATTTTTGGTCAACATCAAAATTTTGAAGTGATATCCATCATTTGATCAAGGGTTGATCATGATTCCTCAAGGAATGCTCCTAATTCATCAAAACTCAAAAGTTGCTAAATTAGGGTTCCTATAGGAAAAGTCACCCAAATTTTGACCAGGCATAACTTTCTCATACTTTATCATAAATTTCTCATCCAAGTCTCATTTTAAAGAGAATCCAATTCCCTACAACTCATCTTCAACCCTCAAGGTCAAGAAATGCCTCAATAAAAAGATACAAGTTCATACATTATAGGTCATTTCAAAAAGTCAACAAAACAACTTTTAGGTCAAAGATCATTACATGACCATGGAAGATCCAACTGAGATGAAACCAAAAGGGTTGTTTACAGGACATCCTAAGCTTTCTAAAAAGTCAAGGAAAACACCCTCTTACGATAAAAAATGAGAGAGATATGCATTGCTAAAGTTGGCCATTTTTGAAAATTTGCCTAAAGTCAACAATGTTCAAAATTGCATTTTTTCCACATGGGCCCATCTTTTCAAGATTGAATCTCAGTCCTTGCATGGTCCACAATCTATGGGACCCTCCATGACTTATTCACTTATTTATTTAATTTATTTTGATTTAATTTATTTAAAATTCAAATAAAATCAAATAAAATCAAAATAAATAAAATCAATGGAATGAGATTTGCTTTGCATTGAATTATAGATCATGCAAGCTGTCTATAGCCAAGAAAAAATGTGCAAGGTTGAAAACAAGAGGAAATATCCAAATGGGGAAAGATTTGAATAAAAAATTCATGACCATAACACCTTTGGATTCTTTCTAATTCTAATGACCTAGATTGATTCTACTACATATAACAAAGTATTGCAACCCTAGAGAAAGAGAAGAAGTGCGCAACCTTCCTCAAAAAGAGAAAGAAAAAGTTTAAAAAAAATTCAAGAAGAGTGCAACTCTCAAACACTCGAGCCATCCCTCCTCAGTGAGATTTGATCATTCCATCACCCTTCTGAGGATTCCAGGAGGTGAACTAGTCCATTATTGAAGGCCAAACCACTCTGAATCGTGCTAGCCCGACCCTCCCATATTTCCAGGATCTCAAGTTACCATTATTAAGGCTTAGGGAGAAGCAAGCTTCAGTTCTAGTGATACAGGGACTTTTAGGGCAAACGGACACCACCATTAGATTCCTGGTGTAAATTTAAGGGGGGTAGGGTCCTTTTTATGCTTTGATATGGTATGTTTCACAGGTTTCAAATTCTTGGGTCACCGGAGAAGGTGACCGGAACCACCGTGGCCAATGGCTTGACTTTTGACGGAGGTGGTCCAAGCATGCATGGCCATTTCTAAGCGTTCCGTTGGCTGGATCCAATAATGAAATTCCTCTTTCCGCCTCTGATTGGTTCTTTGAATTACCAGGGTCCCATAATGCCTGCGTGTCAAGTTGATTCAACACTGGATCTTCTTTCCCTTATTTTATTTTTGCTTGATTATTATAAATGAATGACTACTAGTACATATGGCCAGGGAATGAGTATGCAACGCCAAGGACCTGGGTTCGATCCCAGAAACCCAATTTTGCATTTTCTAACATTTCTATGCAGGATCTAATGCACCACTATTCAATGTGTCCATCATGCAACTCAAGATCTGACCATCAGATTTATTTCCATCCAAGATCCAACGTGCAGTAGGTGCAGCGCATAGTGGGCATCCCAGATCCAATGGAACTGGATCAAACACCAGCCTTGGGCCAACTACTCTGGGCCTGGAAAATTTCAACCATGCACCCCCCAGTTTGCTATTCCATACCAGACCCATTTTATTTCTTTTTTTATTTCTTATATTAATTATTAGTTTTAATTATTTTACAAAAAATCATTGTTTTTTTTAATTAAATAAAAAAATCACAAAAATCACAAAAACATTAGAATTAGGTTTTTTTTCATAAAATATTTAATTTCATTAATTAATTAGGTTAATTAGGATGATTTAAGTTCCTTTTTCATAATTAAAATTAATTAGAAATTAGGTTAATTTGCGAAATTAATTACTTTCTCAAAAAAATCCAAAAAAATATTTTTTTATTCACTAAATTAAATGTCTTTGAATTTAATTTCAATTCCTCGTATTTAATTTCATCGCGCGTATATATTTCATTATTTTTCCAATTAATGTAATTGCTCCGAGTTTGTAATAGCTTTTAACTTAGGTATATTGCTATTTTCATTTATTGTTTTCCCTATGTTTTTGATTATGTAATTCCCCTCCCAAAAGCCTTGTAATAGCTAGGTTTAAACTTCTCACACTTTTACTTTCCGTCATTATAAACTGTTAGATGGTTGATAATAGGATTGTATGCAAAAGATCATAATTTAAAACAGTAGAAAACCCTAAATGTGCAAAGATTAAATAAACCAAAATCAAACACTTGCACATGCTCACTCTTAGGGTTTTCCCCACTTCGGTTGCCTTCAGAAAATAGTCATGAAGTATAGTGAGTTTTAGTGGTTTCCCTCTAGTCTCAAAAGATGAAAAATGACCCATTCGAATGTTGCCTCAGAAAGATCTTTAGGACTCTAGGGTAACTACTAAGGTTTCCTAACCATTGCTTTAGTGATCGTAATTGTCCCTTTCGATAGTCCCTCAACATCCAATGACTAGGGTTACCTACTCATTAATAGTAGGATAGCACGGTCTAAAGGGTAAGAGGAAAAGAACGCCTTTTTCGAGTAGGTAGATAACTTTTAGGTACTTGCTCAAAATAATCTTTTACACCATACACTTTCAAACATACTTTTCAAATAAAAAATTTCAAAAATGCTTTATCACACTCTTGAGGTTTGATACAAGAGTTACCATAAAGTGAAATGCCGCACTAAGGCAATTTCAAAACTTCTTTAAAGCACACAAACACACAAAAGCAATTTAAGAATGAGCAAGTACCTAAGAGCCCATGGAAAACCATGGATAGAAAGGGTGCTAACACCTTCCCTTTCTATAATCTACCCCCCGTACTCAGAAACATCATAAAAAGGTTTTTTCTGTTCTTTTTCCCTTTTTCTTTGTTGGATGAAATAAATGACGGTGGCGACTCTTGCTTACCGCGACATTTGCAAACAAAAAACGCAAACCGGTATTAACAGTCAGTTCTACCACCGTATCACAATGAGGCTTACACCATGGGTCTTGAGGAAGCTATTGATCTCAGAATTGAAATTCTAGATGTGTATGGAAATTCATCTTTGGCAGTAAATTAGATTAAAGGAGAGTGGGATACTCATCACCCTGGCTTGATCCCTTACAAAGTTTATTCTAGGATATTGTTACCCTTCTTTAATAAGGTTGAATTCCATCACATCCCCAGAGATGAAAATCAAATGGCGGATGCTCTGATAACTTTGGGTTTTATGTATCAAGTGAATACTTGGAATGATATACCTCGAATTATAATACGGCGACTGGATAGGCCCGCTCATGTGTTTACAATAGAGGAAGTAGTAGATGAGAAACCTTGGTATCATGATATCAAGAATTTTCTCTAGACACAGAAATTTCTGATTGGTGCATCGAATAAAGATAAAAATACATTGAGAAGATTGGTTGGCAGTTTCTTCCTCAGTGAAAATGCGTTGTACAAGAGAAATTATGACATGGTCTTGCTCAGATGCGTGGATAGACACGAAGAAGACATGTTGATGCATGAGATTCATGAAGGTTCCTTTGGCACTCATTCCAATGGACATTCGATGGCTAAGAAGATGCTAAGGGAAAGTTACTATTGGCTGACAATGGAATCTGATTGTTACAAGTTTGCTAAGAAGTGCCATAAATACCAGATTTATGCGGACAAAATTCATGTGCCTCCGACACTTCTCAATGTTATTTCTTTCCCCGTGGCCTTTCTCTATGTGGGGGTATTAACATGATTGGAATGATTAAACTCAAAGATTCAAATGGACACCTTTTTATCTTGGTAGCAATTGATTACTTCACCAAATGGTTGGAGACAACTTCATATGCAAATGTTACTAAGAAAGTGGTAGTGCGCTTCATTAAGAATAATCTCATATGTAGGTATGGTGTGCCAAGCAGAATTATCACCGATAATGACTCGAATCTAAATAACAAGATGATGCCAGAACTTTGTAAAGAATTCAAGATTGTCCATCACAATTCATCTCTGTACAGGCCAAAGATGAATGGGGCTGTTGAAGCTGCTAATAAGAATATCAAGAAGATCCTCCAGAAGATGGTTGTTACTTATAAATATTAATATGAAATGCTCCCTTTTACTCTGCATGGGTACCAAACATCTGTACACACTTTAACAGGGGTAACCCCGTTCTCTCTTGTATATGGCATGGAAGCAGTTCTCCCCATTGAAGTTGATATTCCCTCTTTGTGAGTAAAAATGGAAGCCAAGTTGTCGGAGGCTGAATGGGTCCAGAACAGGTTTGACCAGTTGAATTTAATAGAAGAAAAAAGAATGATAGCCTTGTGTCATGGGCAATTATACCAAAAGAGAATGAAGAAAGCTTTTGATAAGAAGTTCAAACCTCCTAAATTCAGAGAAGGCGACCTCGTACTCAGAAAGACCATGTCTTTTAACGCTGATTCTAGGGGCAAGTGGACTCCCAATTTTGAAGGCCCATATGTTGTCAAGAAAGCCTTCTCTGGTGGTGCATTGATTCTTGAGGCAATGGATGGTGAGGAGTTCCCACGTCATGTGAATGCTAATGCAGTCAAGAAATACTTTGCCTAGAAAAATAAAAGAATAACTCGCTAAGATGAAAACTCGAAAGGACAACTTAGGCAAAAAGGAGCATCTCGGTAGGCCGAAAACCCGAAAGGGAGGTCTAGGCAAAAATTAGAGACATAAACAGAATAAATTTTTTTGGTAGGTTGAAAACCCGCAAGGGAAACCTAGGAAAAATTTAGGGATTTTTTTGGCAAGTAACTGCATTAGACAAGACTTGATCAATGGAGCAACAATCTGCTTGGATCTTGCTACTCTTCGACCAAAGTTTCGACTCAGGAATTCAAAGTTGCTAGAGAGAATGGTGGTCATTGTAATTCAATGTATCTTTTCCAATATATATTACCATGTTCTAAACTTTGTAATCAATCATGGAGTCTTGCCATTCACAGACTACCGTTCTATTAATAAAGTTTGTGCCTTTTATCCAATTCTTTGCAATTCTTATTTTATTCAGCTTATAAAGATTTCATTTATTATTAATAGTAATGATCAAAGCAAACAGATTAATAAAAAAATTATTTTTTGAAAATATTTTATAAATTGCTTTAAATTTTGTGATACAAGGAAGACAAGATTAGTGATTTCAGGGATGGATAAACTCAAAGGTTTGCATAATATGAGGACTCTATCTAAGTCTCCCTAGTGAAGGCTTCACTCATTTGGTAAAACTTTTCTCTCTCCATACATGCTGAGATTGGACTTATTTGTGAAACATCTTCTTTCGGTAGTACTAGCATTTATTTGTTTACTCGGAAGTCAAGCAAGGGTAATGTCTTATTGAAGAAGTGTTGAATTGGTTATCAACTGTACGGGTTTTCTCCCACCAAGTGCTGGATTGGATTTAAAATCCCCATAAGTTTTCTTGCTGTAGTGTTTGACTTATTAAAAATACCCTGGGTGATGTTGAGACGAGAAATTTTTCTGAAATTGTTGCCCCGTGAGGTTTTCGTACTTCCTCCCTAGAGAAGTTGGTGCAATTATCACTCTCATTATTGAGAATGTATCTTGAAGTATTCTTCGCAAATATAGTATTATCCTTCCCAATGAATTCAATATGTCATCCCCAACTGATGTGTCAATAAGGTGATATTGTTTTTCCCCAGTGAATTCAACCCTGGCAGAAGTATGAACTTCAAACATTTTGTCCCCCCCCCCCCCCCCCCCGAAGTTCGTATGGTTTCCCAGTAGAAGCTCGTAGGAAGATGTTATATCACCATTTTGTTTGATCTTGTGCCTCCCCAGTGAAGTTAAGCTATGGAATAAGAATTTGTTTCCTTGGTTGGTGCTTACTATCTTATGGAATTTCCATCATGTTTGTGATTTAGTCGGGTATTGATTGTACCCATTTTTTGTCTTGTGTGTATCCCCTGTGTTATATGATTGTTTTTTCAGCATACACATGATAACATTCATACCTTCATATCAGCATCATGCATAATCATTGCTCATTTGCATTTTTTTTAATATCTTGTTGGTATATTATCCTATTTTGCAGAGTTATGTTAATCTCTCTCTAATAGAGTGTCAACCTTAAGAAAAAAATGTATATTCCTTCAACTTCCCCACTGAGTTATCCCTCATGGGAGAATTTTTGTTTCAGCCTTCTTTTCAACTTGTTGTGTGGAGATAATTGGATTCCTTCTTGAGTTTATTTCTTAGGATATGTATTTTTGTTGACTGCTTCATTCCAGTTTATTTCTATTTGGAGTGGATACCTTCAGCAACATTATTATTCGGATTTTGCCAAGCTTTGAGCTTTAGTTTGAGAATGTGTATTTATTTTGCACAAGAAGATTTTATCCCCTCAGCAAGAATTTATTGGCATTTCTCCAAGAGTTCCATCTCTTTCCCCAGGAAGCCATATTTTCCTCCTTCAGGAAAGTCTTTATTGCATTTTCTCCTCATAGCAGCAAGTGGCAGGTCTCTTTATTTGATCAACCTGCACTTCCCCCAATGGATCTGATAACTCCCAGAGAAGATTTTGATTTTGTTACTCCAATGGATGGTAGCCTTGTCATTATGGAAGGTAGTCTGTTGTTGAGATTTTTGTTACTCCAATGGATGGTAGCCTTATCATTATGGAAGGTAGTCTGTTGTTGAGATTTTTGTTACTCCAATGGATGGTAGCCTTGTTATTATGGAAGGTAGTCTGTTGTTGAGATTTTTGTTACTCCAATGAATGGTAGCCTTATCATTATGGAAGGTAGTCTGTTGTTGAGATTTTTGTTACTCCTATGGATGGTAGCCTTGTCATTATGGAAGGTAGTCTGTTGTTGATATTTTTGTTACTTCAATGGATGGTAGCCTTGTCATTATGGAAGGTAGTCCGTTGTTGAGATTTTTGTTACTTCAATGGATGGTAGCCTTGTCATTATAGAAGGTAGTCTGTTGTTGAGATTTTTATTCTGATGGATGATAACCTTGTTATTACGGAAGGTAGTTCGTCGTTGAGATTCTGTTACTCCAATGGAAGTTCATCTGTTCGCAGTTATGAATATTGGATACATCTTGAGATTTCTTGGTATCATCTTATCATCTCTTTCTCTGGTGGGCCGACGTTACTTTTTTGCTATCCCCTTAAATATTGGATAGTTAGCAGTCTTTTGTCGGTCACCATTAATCCTTTACTATCTTAAGTTGACGATGCTTTGGATCCTATCTTGGACATTACCTCAATAGAGGCTTGTCTTTCCTTCACCAGTGATTTATTTTCCTGGTCGGGTTTCTCTTTTGATCTTTGTTCCTTTTTTACAGCCCCAGTGGTGTCTTGCGTCCCTTTAGACTTATTCATCTACATTCATACTCATAAGCATTGCATGGTATCTTAGGGCCAAAAATAGGGCTTGTTTTATATTTAAGTATCTTCAATTACGTCAACACGAAGACTTTTGTGATGTGGTGCGAGAACTGACTTGAGGTTTTGTGTTTTGTTGCAAATGTCACGGTTAGCAAGAGTCGCCACCGACTTTTCTTTTATCCAAAAGGAAAGGTGAAAAAGCACAGGAAAGACCTTTGAGATGTTTTCTTAAGTTCGGGGGGTAGATTATAAAAAGGGAACGTGCTAGCACCCTTTTCATCCATGGTTTTCCATGGGCTCTTAGTTACTTTCTTAGATCACTTGCTTTGGTTTGTTTGAAATGGTGTTGATGTGGTTTTGAAAGTATTTTGTAAAAGAGGCCATTCGTTTAGGCAATCTTTGTAATGATTCTCGTTCGTAAGTATGTATACAAAGATGTTTGTCTTTTTGAAAATGTTTTCAATGTTTATAAGATGTTTTTGAAATGTGTATGCATTTGTTTTGAAAATAGCAAGGATTGTTGTTTGAAATGGAGCAAGAAACTTAGAAGCTATCTACCTACTCAAATGTCTTTCTTATGCATCTTCTATTCCTTTGACATTGTTGACTTACCATTGGTTTGGTAAACAACCCTATCTTTGGATGTAAACGGGATGGGCGTGGGTCATCGTATAGCCATGATAGCAATGTTGCAAAGTATCTTAGCATTTTTGAGGGACCAAGATCATTTTTGTTAGGCAACTTTTGAATAGCGTCATCGAGGGGCTATGATCTTATAGTTGTTTGTTTTGCCAAGATACTTCGCATGCGTAACATGGCTATTTTTGTATAAGGCAACCAAGTGGAGAAACCCTAAGCATGCTTGTGTGCAAGTGTGTTATTTGCATGCGTTTTGTCTTTGATTAGGATTGTCTATTTTGTTGTTTTTATCTTGCCATACACACTTATTTACTAGCAATATATGAGAAGCAAGTAAAAGGCGGAAAGTAAAATCTAAGCTATTACATCCCTTTAGGGGGGTGGGGGTATAATTTAACAATGGGGGTGAAGTAGGAACTAAAATATTACAACCATATCGAATGATAATAAAAAGAATGTGAAAACAATGCAAAATAAAGGAAAAATGCACTTTTGAACTGCTATGTGTCGACCCAAGCTGCTATGCATCGACACATAGCTTCTCCTTGCCCCTGTAAAGTGAAATTTGTTCAGTATGTGTTAACATATAATGGGATGTATCGACTCATACACCTTTTTGCATCGACGCGAAATGCGTATATGTCGACTCATAGTCCTTCCTAGTTTCTGTTTTGTGACCTGAACTCAGTATGGGTCGATGCATGAGGGCCATGTGTCGACTCATACCCTGTATTTTCACTAAGATGGGTCGACACATGTGGATATGTGTCGATACACACAGCATTTTTCTGCCTTAAACACCATTCTTTGCATACATCAGTTAGTTTTTAACATATGAATGAATAACAGGAACAACAAATAAATAATTAACTTCAAAAATAGTGATTGCTACATCTTATAAACAGAAAAATTGATGTATGTAAAAGGCAAGGTAAAGATGACTTACCTTAAAACTGCACTTTAGGTTTTGAATCCAAATACCCTTCAAGATGTTGTATGAACTTTAAGGAAGCTCCAACAGGCTGCTAGACTTTCCTTTTTGTTGAAGGTTACTAAACAACCTCTGTGTGGTGTGAAATGTTTGGATGGTTTTTAGATGAAATATGCAAAGTGTGAGAGGTTTAAAGGTTTAGACTTCAAAACTCAAGAGTGGAGGTTTTATGGACTGTTATGGCTTTTTGTGAATATGATATTTTAAGGGTTTATCAATATAACTTCTGGCTTTTCTCCTTGTTCTTTCTCTCTATTTCTTCTAACCTCTTTGTCTTGCAAATGCTTCTTCTATTTATAGGCAAAGGACTTGTGAACAAAGGTTGAATATGTTTACAACATAACATGTTATGGTTTGGTTGGGATGCAAGTATTAAACTATGTCAATTACTCCATGGTTCCAAGATGAAGTACCAAAGTTACTGGTTTAGAGGGGTTGATTTCCATGTTTTATGGTAGAATAAAGTCAGAAAATAAACAAAGTATGGGCTCAAGACAAACTTTGTACAAAAAGTTTGCTTTTCAAGAATAGAAATGATGCCTTTATACCATACATGGAAAGATCCTTTGGACAATGGCTTAAACACTTGGGTAATAGCTTAAAAGTGGGTGTAAGAATTAAATTATGTAGAGATTTTCAAGCAAGAAGGCCTGCAACATAAGATTATGCAGCATATCATAATGGGTTTTGTTGTGTGTTCTTTAATAGAATGACTTGCAAATCAAGGGTGGATGCCCAACTTCATGCTCTTGAATCTCCTAGCCCAAGTATGATAAATTCATGCTCTTGGATGTTTTGGAAAGCTTGAAACACCCTCTATAACTTTCATGTTGACCACTTTTGTTAAATCAAATTGGAACTTGATGAAAATCGGCCAAGAAGTTGGGATAAAAACCTTACCAAAACTGCTGAAAATTTCTCTAAGTGTTAAATGAAAATGTCATGACTTTATGAATTTATAACTTGAAATCCCAGCATATTTAGGAGAAGTTGTGTAAAGAAATGTTGTAGATATCATGGAGATCTACAACTTTCATGTTGAAAGTTTCCCTTGAACTGTTTTGCATCTTAGTGAAAGAATGGCATGAAATGATGAAATTATCATGTATAAAGATACTTAGAAAATTTCTAAGTCTTGGAAATCTTGACCTTTCAAGTTGACTTTTGACTTTCTTGATTTTTTGATGATCAAGTTTCATATTTTTGAATGTCTTGATGAAATTTGATCCTTGGAATTTAATGTTGACCAAAAAGTCAAAGTTTGACTTTCTAGTATGCAACTGACCATTTTTCCCTTTTTCCAATTCCAAGCCTAAATTGATGTATCAGTGCTGCAAATTTGATGTCTTAGAATATCTTGTGAGCAAATACTTGACAAATGAGAGGGAAAATTTTGGGGTACAACAACTGCCCCTGTTCAATCTTCTTAAACCTGAAGAGTTAGATTGGCGAGTTTTGCCATTCGTGACTCGAAGGTGGAAGATGATTGGACACTAGAGTACCCAGAAATTTGCACTCGGTGATGCGATGATAAAAGGAATGGGCTTAAAGATGCCATTTGGAGAGGTGATAGAATCTTGTTGGATATGGGCTTATAGATGCCATCCAAGAATGCTTGTTGAATTGTAATTTGTAAGTTGGAAGAATGGGTATCAGAATTGAGTCCATGTCTGGAATGTATCTGAGCTGTATCTGAATGAGTATCAGGATGGCATCCGTATCTGGAGCGTATCTGAACTGTATCTAGAAGCTGAATCTGAATGAGTATCAGGATGGCATCCGTATCTGGAGCGTATCTGAACTGTATCTGAAAGCTGAATCTGAATGAGTATCAGGATGGCATCCGTATCTGGAGCGTATCTGAACTGTATCTGAAATCTGTCTTTGAATGAGTATCAGGATGGCATCCGTATCTCCAGCGTATCTGAACTGTATCTGAAAGCTGTCTTTGAATTAGTATCAGGATGACATCCGTATCTGGTGCGTATCTGAACTGTATCAAAAGGTTGAATCTGAATGAGTAACAGAATGGCTTCCGTGTCTGGAGCGTATCTGAACTGTATCAAAAGGTCGAATCTGAATGAGTAATAAAATGGCCCCCGTGTCTATAGCGTATCTGAGCTGTAACTGATTTTGAAAATTGAATGAGTAACAGAATGTCATCCGTATCTAGAGCGTATCTGTACTGTATCATGATTGCACATTGTTTAACGGTAGCTGTTAATCTTATCCTAAAAAGGGTAAAATGTTAGCTGGAACATAGAATTATGTTGCATGAAATGTATGGTGCAATATATGTGTTTTATCAATGTTTATGATATGTGGATGTAATGTATGCGCATGTAAGTTGATTCGCTGTATTGCTGAGGAAAATAAATCCTTGACTGCTGTTGAGGATATGTGGATTGTTCATGTCTTGAAGTTGGAGTAATTGACAAAAATTCTATTGTGAGAAATGCCATATACTTCTTGAGTAATCTGCTTGGGGAATCCAGAGAATTTTGATTACTTCTACTGGGGATCTAACAATGGGAATCCTCGTTCTGTTGGGGAACAATGAAAACTCTGTGGGGAAAAAGCTTATTCCTGTTTGGAAAAAGTTCAGGAGTTTCGGTCACCTGCCACTCTACTGGGGAATTATCCTAGGTTAGGGAGAAACAGAAGTTAGCCGTTATCCGGTTGATTTTCAAGCTTCAAGACAACTTGCTGGGGAACTTGGAGAAACTGGATGGTTTCCACCGGGGATTAATAGTTTGAAGTTTCAGCTCCGTTGGGGATCTTAATGACGTACTGTAGGGATTGCTCATGGAGTAGCCTAAAGACGTTTTCCTATTCTTTCGACCTGTCAGTAATTGTTCTTTTCCATTTTTCTTATTTATATACAATAATTATGTTCAAATGCATATGTTCATTAATGAATCATTGGAAGCTTTTGCAAATAAAACACAAGTGTAAAAGAAAAGGACAAATAGCTTTCTGTACTTTAAAGAGATATCTTTGTATTCACTTTGAATAAGTATTTTGTACAAAGGAGACAGACATCCTAGTAAGAGGATGGTGTCATAAAAATAAGAAAAATTTATACAAAGAAAGATAGCTATATGTGATAATCCCATGGGGTTCCCATTCGTCTATAGCCTCCGTATCTCCAAATATCTTGTCCATTCGTTGCTTCATCCGAAGATGATTGAATTGATCAGAAGCTCAGAGTTTGTCAGTGAAGAGATTGTCCTTAAAGTGATCCGACGAGACATTGTCATACGCTTTAATTCCCTAACTTTTGCCTGGACCGCCCTTTCGGGTTTTCAGTCCACCGGGAAACCCTTTTTTGCCCAAGTCGCCCTTTTGGGTTTTCAACTTGCTGGGTGTACATATTTTTTTTTACTTTATCCCTAATTTTTGCCTGAACCTTTTGGTTCGTCGGGATGCCCTTGTTTTGCCTAGGTGTGTCAACCTAGCGGGTCGCTTATGCATAGTATATTTTGACTATGTCTGTGTCTGCAGAGTGCGGCAGGTTGTCGCCGTCCATGGTGGTTAAGATCATTGCCCCACCGGAAAAGATTTTCTTGATTACAAATGGTCCTTCATAGGTAGGAGTCCATTTGCCCCTGGGATCACTTTGTGGCAAGATGATGCGCTTGATCATCAAATCTCCAACTTGATATACTTGGCGTCTGACTTTCTTGTTGAAGGCCTTGATTATCCGTTTTTAATACATCTGACCATGGCAAACAACAGTAAGCCTCTTTTCATCAATTAAGTTCAGTTGATCAAGCCGGGTATGGATCCAATCGTCTTCACTCAAACCTGCATCTCTCATAATTCTCAAAGAGGGGATTTGAACCTCAATAGGCAAAATAGCCTCCATGCCATAAACCAAATAATAGGGTGTTGCCCCAGTTGATGTGTGACCCGTGGTACGGTACCCATGGAGAGAAAACGGTAGCATCTCATGCCAGTCTTTGTAGGTGACTGTCATCTTCTGTATGATCCTTTTAATGTTTTTATTAGCTGCTTCGACCACACCATTCATCTTTGGCCGATAGGGGGATGAATTGTGATGTTGAATCTTGAATTGCTCGCATAAGGCGGTGATCATAGTATTGTTAATGTCCGTACCGTTATCAGTGATGATCCTTTCTAGGATACCGTACCGACAAATAAGATTCTGCTTGATGAAGCGGGTAACAACATTCTTAATAATGGATGCGAAGGAAGCTGCTTTGACCCACTTTTTGAAATAGTCAATGGCCACTAGAATGAAGCGGTGTCCATTGGAGGCTGTAGGCTTGATCTCCCCAATCATATCGATTCCCCACATAGCGAAGGGCCAAGGAGCTGTTAAGACATTTAGAGGAACCGGAGGCACGTGCACCTTGTCTGCATAGATTTGACTCTTATGACAGGTCCGGGAGTGTCGATAGCAGTCTGCTTCCATGGTAGACCAATAATAGCCTGCCTGTTGAATTTTCTTCTCCATCGTATGCCCACTAGAGTGAGTGCCAAAGGTACCTTCATGTAATTCAGCCATGATCTTTTCAGCTTCAATCTTATCCACACAACGGAGCAGAATAGAATCATGATTACATTTGTACAGGATGCCATTACTTAGGAATAACTTAGCTGAGAATCTCGTTAAGAACTTTTTATCATTGATTGAAGCTCCTTCTAGATATTCTTGAGCCTCGAGATACCTTTTGACTTCATGAAACCAAGGCTGGTCCACTACTTCTTCAGTAATAAACTCGTGACAGTGTGCTGGTTCGTCTATTTGTTCAATGGTGATCTGGGGAGCCTCGTTATCCCGATTAAGTTTAAACATATATGACATTATGGCTAGAGCATCTGCTGGTTGATTTTCTTCTCGCGGGAAGTGCTCGAAGGTAATCTGCTCAAAATGTGGTAGCATATCAAAACATGTTCTTTGTAAGGGATAAGGTTTGGATGCTTAGTGTCCCATTCTCCTTTGATCTGACTGATGACCAAAGTTGAATCTCCAAACACATCTAAAGATTTGATTCCTAAGTCTATGGCAGCCTTGAGACCAAAGATGCATGCTTCGTATTCCGCCATGTTGTTCGTACAATTGAAGCAAAGTCTGGCAGTAAAGGGAGTATGGCACCCTTCCGGAGATATGAGTACAACGCCGATACCGTTATCAAGTGTATTGGATTCCCCATCAAAGAACAGGGTCCATCGGGATCCTTGTTCAGGTCCTCATATGGCCTGATTTCTTCACCGTTGTCTAATGTCATGATGTCTTCGTCTGGGAATTCAAACTTCATGGACTGATAATCTTCTACAGCTTGATGAGAAAGATGATCAGCTAGCACGCTGCCCTTTATAGCTTTTTGGGTAGTGTACTGTATGTCATATTCTGTTAGGATCATCTGCCATCTAGCTATCCTCCCAGACAGAGCAGGCTTCTCAAAGAGGTACTTTATTGGATCCATCTTAGATATCAGCAAAGTGGTATGAGTCAACATATACTGTCTTAGCCGGTGAGCATCCCATACCAGAGCGCAACAAGTTTTCTCGAGCAGTGAATATCTGGTTTCACAGTCGGTAAACTTTTTGCTCAGGTAGTAAATAGCGTGCTCTTTTCGGCCAGACTCGTCATGCTGCCCCAATACATACCCCATTGAGTTCTCTAAAACAGTCAGATACATGATCAATGGTCTTCCCTCAGCTGGTGGCATCAAGACAGGAGGCTCTTGTAAATACTCTTTGATTTTGTCAAAAGCAACCTGACACTCCTCATTCCATCTGACTACTTGATGTTTCTTCAACAGTTTAAAGATTGGTTCACAAGTAGATGTTAGGTGAGAAATGAATCTGGAAATATAGTTCAGGCATTCCAAGAATCCTTTGACTTCCTTCTCAGTGCGAGGAGCAGGCATTTCTTGTATTGCTTTAACCTTGGCAGGATCAATGTCGATGCCTTTGTTGCTGACAATGAAACCTAAGAGTTTACTGGACCGGACTCCGAATGTGCACTTGTTTGGATTCAACCTTAGTTTGTACTCCTTCAATCTCTCAAACAACTTTTGCAAGTGACCAAGGTGCTCCTCCTCAGTTTGTGATCAGGCTATCATGTTATCTACGTAGACCTCTATCTCATGATGTATCATATCATGAAACAAAGCTACCATGGCGCGTTGATAGGTTGCCCCAACATTCTTCAGACCGAATGGCATCACTTTGTAGTAAAATGTGCCCCACTGTGTGACAAACGTAGTTTTCTCCATGTCCTCAGGTGCCATTTTGATCTGGTTATAGCCTGAGAATCCGTCCATGAAAGAAAATACTTTATGCTGGGCCGTATTATCAACCAAGATGTCGATGTGTGGAAGTGGAAAATCATCTTTAGGGCTGGTCCTGTTTAAATCTCTATAATCCATGCACATTCTTACTTTGCCGTCCTTTTTAGGCACGGGAACAATGTTGGAAACCCATTGAGGATAAGAAGTAACATCTAGAAATCCAGCATTGAACTGTTTCATGACTTCCGCTTTGATCTTTTCTGACATGTCAGGTCTCATGCGGCGGACTTTTTGTTTTACTGGTGGACAGTCTTCTCTTGTGGGTAGACGATGTACCACGATGTCTGTATCGAGTCCCGGCATGTCTTCGTATGACCAGGCAAAGATCTCAACATAATCATGTAATAGCTGAATTAGACGCTCCTTGACACTCGGCTCTAAATTGGCACCCACTTTGATTTCCTTTTTATCTTCCTCGGTACCCAAATTGATTGTATCCAACAGCTCCTCATAAAGCTGAACAGCTCTTTCCTCTTGTTGTAGTAGTCTGGCCAATTCCCCCGGCACCTCACAATCTTCCTCACCTTTGTATTCGGCTTGGTAGATCAGATCTTCAGAGTCACTGAAGGCTATATCAGTATCATTACCCATGGGATCCGGAATGGAGGGGTACCTGCATTTGTGAGTGTGGGTGTGTGTAAGGGTATAACCATCTTTAAACAATAAAATGTAAAAGAAAGACAATGAGCACAAAAGGTTTATATATGAAAAAGCATCCATGATTCATTGAATTTCATATGAAGATGGAATAAAAATCCTTACAAATGGACCATTGTGCCTCGGGTAAGACACAAGGTTTTTAAAGTGCGAATTTTTCGTGAATATTACAAGTCCAACAAAAATGTAAAAGATAAATTACTGAGAGATGAAAGTTATTGGGACAAAGTCTCTGGCTTCCCAGTTGTGAAGTCCTCCGTTGACAGTAGGAAATATCCAATCTTCCAAGCTGCCATCCTCTTCATTTTCTTCTACTGCATTGACCCCTTGGTTGCTAATCTTCACAGCTGGCCCTCCGGCATGGGCGCGACGCACAACCTTCTGAGCAGTTGAAGTAAACCCCAAGCTAAACTTGTCTGATTTGTACGGAATGTCTGGAAGCTTCCCCCAGATGGTGCATCCACCTTCTTCCACTACTTCCTTTGCGTCCTTTAGAGATGACATCCAAAGTGGAGGTCTTGTGATCTTAGGAATCGAGGATACCGCCTTGGTTGCCGCTACTTCTTAAGAGACTTCTTCAAAATGTTAGAAAGGGGTTTCAATGAACTCGCCATCAAACTCCACATATCGGAAAGAATTCAGATGACTAATCATGTACTCCTCCTCCCCATGGACAATTATGATCTTTCCTTGGACCGGGTACTTCAGCATCTGATGCAATATGGAGGTGACAGCACCGACATTGTGGATCCAGGGGCGTCCTAACAGAGATGAATAAGAAGGACGGATATCCATCACATAGAAAGTTGAGTTGAAAATCTGAGTTCCCACCTTTATTCGGATGTCCACCTCCCCGTGGACCATCCTCTTCGAACCATCAAATGCTCTCACCACTATGTTACTGGGTTTTAAAGTCAGCCTTTCGTAATCCAATCTACCAAGGGCTTTCTTCGGTAAGACGTTTAAAGATGATCCAGTATCAACCAAGACATGGGCTAGGGTTGTTCCTCTACACTCCACAGAGACATGTAATGCCTCGTTGTGTTTTCTCCCTTTGGGTGTCAAATCAGCATCGGAGAAACCCAAGCCATTGTCAGCTGTCAAACTGGCCACATAGTCTTGGAACTGGTCAGCAGACGTCTCTTGTGGCACATGAGTTGTCTTCAGAAATTTTACCAGAGCTTTCGCATGTGCCTCAGAGAACAACAACAATGCTAGCATGGAGATCTTGGAAGGGGTTTGCCCCAAATGTTCAACCACATCATAATCACTCTTCTTTATTATCCTCAGGATTTCTTCCATTTCCTTCTTGGATGTTTCAGGAATAGCTAGTGATTGAGCCTTCGTCTGGACAGGCTCTTCTTGAATGCTTTTTCCTTTATTCTCAGTAGTGGAAGTAGGGATAGGGATTATGTTGTCTTTGTCGGTAAGTACGCTTGCAGGTATAATCACTGGTATAAAGGTAATCTTCGGAACGGCCGCGGGTCCAAAAACTGCCTTTGGAGGGGCAATCTCTGGAGCGAAGATTCTATCACTGCGGGTAATCTTGCTAGTTCCGACAATATTGATAATGTCAGAATTGTCCTCTTCGGAGCTCTCTTCTTCGGCAGTCAGTTCATCTTGTTTAATACCATGGTAGTAGATTTCTCCACCATAATTCCATGGTACTATTTTATCTGATTTGTACAGGACCGGCCCGGGAATTGTAATCTTAAGTGGTGTAGTCTTTGGAGCAGGTGTAATACTAATGGGTCTTTTAGGGGCCCTGGAAGGATTGGCGTAGATGGCTATAATTGAAATGTCTTTAACAGGAACGAGTGAAACAAGAGCATTCTCGAACATAATTTCTTGGTTATCAATCAGTCGTTGGATACCTTTTTTCAACAGAGGGCAGTCAAATGATGAGGATAGGCAAACATGGCAGTGTTTGTCACAACCTGGGAATATACTAGCTTTTAACAAATTCAACTTAATGATCGGGAGCGGAGTCAATAGTTCATCCACAGTGGCAACAAATAAATCTTCCTCAATAGCGTTGGCATTGTGACCATGCATAGACATCAGAGCAGAAATAACATTTGGTTTCTCAGGCGCATCAAACTCAACTTCCTTCACATCTATTAGGTCTTGAATTTTGTTCTTTAGAGCCCAACAATTGTTAGTGTCGTGCCCTGGACTTTCAGAATGGTATGCGTATCTGGCATTTGGATGGTAACAAGGAGACGCAGTATTGGGATTCTTTGGGGCCTCTTTTAAAGTTTCCAGATTCAATTTCAGAAGATGTGGTAGAACCTTGGCTGGAGTCATGTTAATCCTGGTGAATTTACGGACTGGCCTTTCCACCCTTGGTTGGTTATTTCTTGGTTGGTCAGATGCAGGCTTTGGATTCATAACGGCCCCCACCGTTGGTCGTTGTTCAGTTCTTCCTTGATTCCTCTGTGAATAAACAGCAGAAACCCCATTCTTCCCAGTGAAAGGTTTCCTCACAGCTGTAGAGGCATACGCATCCTTCTAAATCTTCCCACTTCTTATACCAGGTTCCACCCTCTCGCCGGTTAAAATCAATTCAGTAAACCCTACAGTGGAACTCCCAATCATATGATTGAAGAAAGGCCCTGATAGAGTTCCCAAGAACATGTCCACCAACTCCCTTTCAGACACAGGGGGCTGCACTCTTCCGGCTAGATCTCTCCACTTTTGCGTGTAATCTTTGAATCCCTCATTGGAAACCATAGCCATACTCTAAAGTTGAGTACGGGTAGGCGCCAAATCAGAGTTGTACTGGTATTGTTTATAGAAATCTGCGGCCAGGTCTTCCCAATTGTGGACGTCGACCCTTTCTAATTGGTAAAACCAATCCAGTTGCGTTCCTGATAAACTGTCTTGGAAAAAGTGGACCCACAAGTCTTTGTCGGCAGAGTGCGGCTGAATCTTTCTGACATATGATCGGAGGTGCATTTTAGGACACGACACTCCATCATACTTGGCAAATAATGGCACTTTAAACTTTGGTGGGATCACAATTCCTGACACTAACCCCAACTCTTCAAAATCTAGCCCCGGTACTCTCTGTATTTCCATAGCGCTTAAACGCTCTTCAAGGTGTTTGTACTTGTCATCAGCCGGAGGGTATTGTTGTTCAGATTAGTCCTCATCTTCCTCCTCTTCTTCAAAATCTGATGGTACTTCCGTTTCTTTTCCTTTTCTTTCCCCTTCATCAGATGTTGTTGGAAAATCTAAGGTCCTTCTAGCTTGTCCCTGAAACCTTCTGCCCATGATTACCACACCAACTGGCTTCTTCTTCTTTTTCTCTTTCTCTTTCTATAGCAGAGTCTTCGGCTCCTCTTGCCCCTTGGCTAAGGTCATGAGTAACTGTTGAAATTGTGTGTTCTGAGCTTGAATATCTTTGACCATTTCTTCGAGATCCATCTTACTGAAATAAACAGTAGAGAGATGAGGAAACTTGTTGCAAAGACCTGTTTATGTTTATGATGAATGATATGTATTCATGCAATGCTTTCAAGGATTCAAAATTCAAATTTGTTTTAAACAAAAAGAAACACACGTTATATTAATAAGATATAATTTGAGTACATCAATGCCCCTTGGGCAAAATAATACAAAATTATAAGATAAAAAGACATTGTGCATCCTCTTTGGTGCAATGTAGGTATTTAGAGTCTGCTCCTCATGAAGTAGCCGAGTGAGTTCCAAAACCTTCTTCTCGCTTGCATAGAATTGGGCTTCAAAAGTATCACGCTCTCCTTTGAGCTGTATCCAATCCCTTTATAGGTCTTAGAGTGATGTAGGCATGTCAGTATGTAGGATAGTGTATGGAACTTCTCCCTCCTTAACAGGCTCAAAAATCACTGGGAGAATGGAAGGATAAGGCATCATAAGACTTTGAGCGCGGGTTCGTACCACTTGAGGTAAGGCTCAAGAGGGATAGAATTCTTGTGTCCCAAAGTCTTGCTATCTACCTTGTTTAGCATCCTCCAAGCTCGGATGAATCTCTGGCAAAGTCCTTGATCGTTGTTGTCGTAGTCGAATACCAGGCCTTGAATCAGCATATCATGTAGGCCATCCCTTCGGGCATAACCAAACTGTCTTAGAGCTAAGCACGGGTTATAGGTGATGCCTCCCCTAATTCCAAGTAGAGGGACATTAGGGAATTCCCCACAACGGTCAACAATGATAACATTCTCTTTGGATCGATATCACCAATGAATATCCGAATGTTTGAGCGTCATTAACCTTTGTGACCACCTCAAACCTTGCTCATTCTTTAAGACTGATTGGGGAAGATGAGAAAGAAACCATCTTTCCAAGAGAGGAGTGCAACACATAAGAACACCTCTTTTCCTCATTGTACGAGGGTGAAAAGAGTGTATGATATCCCCAAGCAATGTAGGCACCGGGTTGCGAGACATGAAGATTTTAACAGCACTCACATCTATGAGTTGGTAAATATTGGGGAACAAGACCATCCCATAGATGAGAAGAGCTACAATCTCCTCAAAACTTGTAAGTCTAGGTAATTACAACAGCTTTGGGCCTTCTTAAACAGAAACTTTTCCAAGAAGCCTTTGACACAACTTCTAGTTTCCCAATGAGTTGTGGCATCAGATGAGTGCAAGTGCAGGGCTTGAGCAATCTCTTCTAGCTTTGGATCTCTTTCTGTACCGTTGAAAGGTAGTTGATTGAGAATTGGAATTCTCAATAGTTGAGAGAATTCTTCCAAAGTGGGCACAAGTTGATAGTTAGGAAATGTGAAACAATGATGCAAAGGGTCAAAGAACTGGAAGAGAACCTTCACCATATCCTCCTCTGTGTTGGAGGTGACCAAGTTGAGTAGACGACCATGTATCTTGGTGAATGGAGAGTTCTCAGGGATCCTTGAAGCTAGCTCCTTGAGTTGTGGAGAAATTCTTACAAGGTTGATTTGGATAGTTTTCCTGCGAAGTGAATCCATAACCTACAAAACAAGAACAAAGATGAATCTCCAAAATCCTTGAAATGGTTAGAGAATGCATATGATGTTCATGATGTCCATGATGTTTATGTACAAGCATGGATATACAAACAAATCAAGAAACTTCTTAGTTTAGGCTTGCATGGGGTTTCATAGGTAAGTACCCTCTTGAAGTTTAGTTGGCTCAACCTGTCCTAGTAACAATAACCGGGTTCTAAGGAGCTCAATATCACTGGATTGTTTCCTTGGTCATTGTTTCAGCTCAAGCCTCTTTAATGGCGACCGAAATATTCCAAGAAACCAAACCTCAATGAGTGTAGTATCGAGTATCTACCAACTTCGGACTGTACCAAAGCCGGTCATCTCACTACATCCTAAAGGCCAAGTTGGTCAAGTAAAGGGTTCTAGAAGTTCATTAGTGCTTCATGACATCACTCAGCGGCCCCGTATTCTCTTTGATTTACTCAAAGACTACCGGTACCCACAAATATGTCACACTAACATAGCTATTTCTTAGACCATGTCGGTATACTCCGCACAGTTTCCACAATGTATTGCTATTTACCTATAATGTTTCCCAAATCCGGGTAGAGGATTCAAACCCAAACAAAGAACCATAATGTAAATCAAACAAGTCAAACAATGTAAGCAAATAAATGTGATCTAAAACCCTAAGGTAACCCCACTTTTAGAGTTTTCCCCAGCAGAGTCGCCAGTTCAATGATGCGGTGGGAGAACTGACTTGAGCATTTGCATTTTGTCGCAAATGTTGTGGTTAGCAAGAGTCACCACCGACTTTTCTTTTATCCAAAAGGAAAGGTGAAAAAGCACAATAAAGACCTTTGAGATGTTTTCTTGAGTTCGGGGGGTAGATTATGAAAAGGGAAGGTGCTAGCACCCTTTTCATCCATGGTTTTCCATAGGCTCTTAGTTACTTGCTTAGATCACTTGCTTTGGTTTGTTTGAAATGGTGTTGATGTGGTTTTGAAAGTATTTTGTAAAATAAGCCATTCGTTTAGGCAATCTTTGTAATGATTCTCATTCGTAAGAATGTATACAAAGATGTTTGTCTTTTTGAAAATGTTTTCAATGTTTATAAGATGTTTTTGAAATGTGTATGTGTTTGTTTTGAAAATAGCAAGGATTGTTGTATGAAATGGAGCAAGTAACTTAGAAGCTATCTACCTACTCAAATGTCTTTCTTATGCATCTTCTATTCCTTTGACATTGTTGACTTACCATTGATTTGGTAAACAACCCTATCTTTGGATGTAAGCGGGACGGGCGTGGGTCATTGTATAACAATGATCGCAATGTTGCAAAGTATCTAAGCATTTTTGAGGGACCAAGATCATTTTTGTTAGCCAACTTTTGAATAGCGTCATCGAGGGGCTATGATCTTATAGTTGTTTGTTTTGCCAAGATACTTCGCATGCGTAACATGGCTATTTTTGTATGAGGCAACCAAGTGGAGAAACCCTAAGGATGCTTGTATGCAAGTTTGTTATTTGCATGCGTTTTGTCTTTGATTAGGATTGTCTATTTTGTTGTTTTTATCTTTCCATACACACTTATTTACTAGCAATATATGAGAAGCAAGTAAAAGGTGGAAAGTAAAATCTAAGCTATTACATCGCTTTAGGGGGGTGGGGGTACAATTTAACAATGGGGTTGAAGTAGGAACTAAAATATTACAACCATATCGAATGATAATAAAAAGAATGTGAAAACAGTGCAAAATAAAGGAAAAATGCACTTTTGAACTGCTATATGTCGACCCATGCTGCTATGCATCGACACATAGCTTCTCCTTCCCAGTTTCTGTTTTGTAACCTGAACTCAGTATGGGTCGATGCATGAGGGCCATGTGTCGACTCATACCCTGTATTTTCACTAAGATGGGTCGACACATGTGGATATGTGTCGATACATACTGCATTTTTCTGCCTTAAACACCATTCTTTGCATACATCAGTTAGTTTTTAACATATGAATGAATAACAGGAACAACAAATAAATGATTAACTTCAAAAATAGTGATTGCTACATCTTATAAACAGAAAAATTGATGTATGGAAAAGGCAAGGTAAAGATGACTTACCTTAAAACTTAACTTTAGGTTTTGAATCCAAATACCCTTCAAGATGTTGTATGAACCTTAAGGAAGCTCCAACAGGCTGCTAGAATTTCATTTTTGTTGAAGGTTACTTAACAACCTCTGTGTGGTGTGAAATGTTTGGATGGTTTTTAGATGGAATATGCAAAGTGTGATAGGTTTAAAGGTTTAGACTTCAAAACTCAAGAGTGGAGGTTTTATGGACTGTTATGGCTTTTTGTGAATATGAGATTTTAAGGGTTTATCAATATAACTTCTGGCTTTTCTCCTTGTTCTTTCTCTCTATTTCTTCTAACCTCTTTGTCTTACAAATGCTTCTTCTATATATAGGCAAAGGACTTGTGAACAAAGGCTGAATATGTTTACAACACAACATGTTATGGTTTGGTTGGGATGCAAGTATCAAACTATGTCAAGTACTCCATGGTTCCAAGATGAAGTACCAAAGTTGTTGGTTTAGAGGGGTTAATTTCCATGTTTTATGGTAGAGTAAAGTCATAAAATAAGAAAAGTATGGGCTCAAGACAAACTTTGTACAAAAAGTTTGCTTTTCAAGAATAGCAATGATGCCTTTATGCCATACATGGAAAGATCCTTTGGACAATGGCTTAAACACTTGGGTAATAGCTCAAAAGTGGGTGTAAGTATTAAATTATGTAGAGATTTGCAAGCAAGAAGGCCTGCAACATAAGATTATGCAACATATCATAACGGGCTTTGTTGTGTGTTCTTCAATATAATGACTTGCAAATTAAGGGTGGATGCCCAACTTCATGCTCTTGAATCTCCTAGCTCAAGTATGATAAATTCATGCTCTTGGATGTTTTGGAAAGCTTGAAACAACCTCTATAACTTTCATGTTGACCACTTTTGTTAAATCAAATTGGAACTTGATGAAAATCGACCAAGAAGTCGGGATAAAAACCTTACCAAAACTGCTGAAAATTTCTCTAAGTGTTAAATGAAAATGTCATGACTTTATGATTTTATAACTTGAAATCCCAACATATTTAGGAGAAGTTTTGTAAATAAATGTTGTAGATATCATGGAGATCTACAACTTTCATGTTGAAAGTTTCCCTTGAACTATTTTGCATCTTAGTGAAAGAATGGCATGAAGTGATGAAATTATCATGTATAAAGATACTTAGAAAATTTCTAAGTCTTGGAAATCTTGACCTTTCAAGTTGACTTTTGACTTTCTTGATTTCTTGATGATCAAGTTTCATATTTTTGAATGTCTTGATGAAATTTGATCCTTGGAATGTAATGTTGACCAAAAAGTCAAAGTTTGACTTTCTAGTATGCAATTGACCATTTTGCCCTTTTGCCAATTCCAAGCCTAAATTGATGTATCAGTGCTGCAAACTTGACGTCTTAGAATATCTTGTGAGCAAATACTTGACAAATGAGAGGGTAAATTTTGGGGTACAATAACTTCTAATCTTCGCATCTCCGGATAGAAGACACTTAAATAAGGGCAACTGTTGTACCCCAATTTCCCCCCCTAAGATTCCCCTATCATATCATATCAACTCGACCATAACAAGATCACATTAGGGTTGGTTCTTCCTCTTTTTCTATCTCCTATCTTTAAGTTTGCTCTTGAGGGATCTCCAAGCACCTTAGTTGTGTATTTTGTTTATGCGTATTTGTGTTTTGTAGGTACCGAGTTAAAGCATCTGACAAAAAAGGTTTTCCGATATTATTTTCCTAAATTTCCTATTTGCAAAGAAAAATAATTAAAAAAGTTTTTTTCCACTGTACAATCGATTTCTCCTAGAGTGAAATCGACTGCACATAGTGTATTTTGCGCAATTTTTGAAAAAAAGCATTGATGCAATCGATTGTTCCCAGAGTGGAATCGATTGCACAAAGTGAAAATTTTAAAAAATCAACAATTTCAAGCTTGTCAGTTTTGGCTCCAATTTTTATTCATCTTTGAAAGATATATTATTAATTAAAATTTTGGCTTCAATTTTTCTTCATTTTTGAAAGATATATCATTAATTGAAATTTTGACTCCAATTTTTCTTCATTTTTTGAAAGATATATCATTAATTCAAATTTTGACTCAAAGAATTAATTACCAAGCCTAATTTAATTTCCCAAACCAAACTCCAAACCACCACTAATCCCAAGCCTAAACTCTATTAATAGATCCCTCATTTCATTCAAATGTCAAGCTTTTGATAGCCAAATTCATTTTGCTAAAAAATATTTCAACTCCCTCCATCTACCAAATTCTTCAAAGCTCCATTTTCAAAAAAAAGTTAGTAAGCTTTGCATTGAAGCTTACTAATCTTTGAGCTAAACCTTCATCCAAACACATTTTCTTCATCAATTCTCTACATCCAAACTTGGAAATTTAATTATTGGGGCTGAATTGAAGCAAATTCTTGAAGTTGTTTTGATAATTCTCTAGATCTACCTTTGGTAAGTTAGATTTTTCATCTTTGACAATGTGATCTCTTGTTGATCTTTAGGTTTGATTTATTGAGCATTGTTTTATGATTCCATTGGTGCTATTTTCTCATAATTTGATGGAATTTTCATGCTCAATTAAATCCATGATCATAAGGTGTTTGAAGGAAAGTTTGAACAAGAATTTGGCCTTTTAAAATGCTGATTTTCTGTTTTTCACAGGGTGCAATCGATTGCACTCACAATGCAATCGATTGCCACAGAAGAATTTCATTTTTTTTTTTGAAAAAAAGCACTGATGCAATCGATTGCTGCAAGAGTGCAATCGATTGTAACATTGATAAACTACTTTTTCTTCCTTTGTTTTGGGGCTGTTTTGATCCATCTATGTTTTTCTACTCACTCCTTTTGATTTTTGATTTGGATTGCAATTTTAAATATCCAATTTCTCTTTAAATTCAATGGACTTTGGGTGTATATGAAGTTGGATAAATGTTCATTAATTCAAATCTACCAAAGAGTGAATTATTTAATTCATTTTTGGTTCTTTGGATTAATGATATGTTTAGTACTTTAATCCATCTAGATGAGTGATTAAATTTAAAGATAAAAGAAATTTGAGGTAGTTATCCAAATTAGCTTATCATTCCCCTCCCTCTTCATCTTATCCATTTATTTTTTATTTGTGCTACATGTTATTGGATGATGATCTTTATATCATTTATCCAAACATTAAGTACATAGATTGCTATTGAATGACCTCAAAATAGGTGCAACTTCTACATAAGTCCACTTACGATTGCTTAACATAGTGCTAAATGTTGTCCCGATTCGAGAAAATGATCATTCGTGGCCCAAACCTATATTTGAAAGCCCAAGTATGTTAATTTGAACCCTTTGATCCAATAACCTTGAGATTCATTGTTAGGGGGCTTTGGTTCTACCAATCCTCCAATGGATCTTCATCAATTTTGGTCAACGCGGATCACTAAAACATCATTGATCATTAAATGTTGCTTTGAGGATTCTTAAATGGATGATATACTTGACAAAAAGCAAATGCAACTTATTGTTGAGAGGCTTTGGTTCTACCAATCCTCTAATGAGTTCCAAATGCAAGTTTCAAGATGGTCATCAAACTAACCATTAACTTCTAGCAATTGACTTTAGTTTATGCTTTTATTTTTATGCTTTTACTATATGTACCATTTACTTTAGCATTTACATTTCACGCTATTTTTCATCTTTGCTCACTTGAGCATTTACTTTTATGCCATTTTTATTTTGCTCACTTGAGTTTTTCTTTTCTTTTGAAGATACTTAATAATCAACATGAGCCATAAAAAACTTTAATGATACTTGGACTATTTGGTTACTGTCCTTGGCATTATGGAGTATTGGACTTCTTGGACTTAGGATTAGAGACCTTGGCCTATGTTATAGACCTTGTGACCTTAATTAATATTTTGACTAGAGTTCTTGGGGTTTACCTCAAGACATTGGGTTGCTTGTTTGTTTTATGTGCAAGTTATTGTGATTACTTACTTTGTCTGTAATATGGAATTCACCCGTATACAGCCATTACTCTGCCCAATTTTTGTGAATACTTAATACATTTGAAGTTTGGTCTTCTCAAGAGGTCTAGTATTTTTGCTTGCTTGGTTTCAATCCAAATAATGAGAATTCTATCTTGACTCATAATGTCAAGTGTTGGCTTCTTGTTAGTTAGATTGTTCTTCTCCATAGCTTTTACCTTATGCTTTAGGATAGTCCCTTCATCTCCTCCCATCTTATTTATTTTCCAAAATCTTCTCCTTCCTTTTGAAAACTCTTCTTGTTTCTAAACTTGAACCACTTTCATAATAAAATTGGACTTAGGTCCATGCATTTTCCAAACATTTTCATAAATAAACTTTAATCAACTTAATAATACTTTGACATTTTTGTGAGAAGACTAAAATTCAATCAATCTCATTCAAACCATTTTGCCATTTTGGCTCTTATCTTTAAATATTTTCTCAAAAAGATTGGACTCTTGTCAATCCTTGTAGTGATGCAAATAACTATACTTCTACAATATATAGTGAAGTGAGATATTTTCCACTTGGGTGTTGAGTGAGGCATTGTTGATTTTAAAATCAAGCCATATCCTCCACTTTGAGATGATGAAAATACTCCTTTCTCATGATTGTGGGTAGTAAGTATGTTTTCCACATGGACAATGACGATGATGTCTTATCTCATAAAATTAACCAACACACTTGTATTTTAAAATTTTTAAAGGTGAAATACGTGTACCCTGATCCCCTATTGCATAAAAGGTGGTACGTAGGCACTAAAGGTTCGCAACCGCGGTGGGTGCAAAAAAATCATAAAAAAATATTTCTTTTCTCATCTCCACCATCTATTTTTATATAAAAATTTATAGCCAAAATATACAGATTTTACAAAGAGGTTCATGTTCAGTACCGTAGATTTTTAGGGTTCTAATACCTTCCCTTTTCATAACCAACCCCCTTACCTTGAATCTTTCCCCATCTTTTGGGTTATTCGCTCTTTTTCCATTCCTTTGGAAACAATAAAGCGCAGTGGCAATTTTTATTTTGATCTGTACAAGTCTAGTCAATCCAATGGCTTAGTCTTAAACATTTCTACCGCTACAGGGTTCATTCAGGAATTCACATTTCACGTCCATCTAACATATGTGTCAACTGTTCATTTATGCTAGACCAACAACCAACCTGAGTGTTTCGATTCTAGACAGATGTGTAAAAAATTCATCGAAGTTAATTCATTCTTTTTGAAGAAATCCTTTTGCCACAAGTCTTGCCTTGTGTTGAGTTACGTCCCCTCTGGGATTCAACTTCACCTTATATACCTATTTCACATAGATTGCCTTCTTACCTTGAGGCAATTCGACAAGTGACCAGGTGTTGTTGTCTTTGTTGGACTTAACTTCTTCATTCATTACTTTTATCCACTTCAAATCCTTCAATGCTTCAGCTATATTGACTGGTTTGATATCTGCATATAAAGCATAATGTACCAGCTCATCTTCATTATCGACAACATCATCTGATGTAATCACACAATCTTGCAACCTTGCATGCAAGTGTCTTGTTCTATGAGGTCTACTTGTACTTGGTTAATCTCTAACTTCCTCTTGTCGAACTTCTCTTTCGACTTGTGTTTATGGTACTTTAAGTAAGATTCTCACTGAATCTTTCTTGACATTTTCAGTCCAATCCCATTCTTTAAGCTCGTCTATGATCACGTCCCTGCTGGTCACAACCTGCTTGTTCATAGGGTCGAATAATTTAAACCTCCTTTCAAATAATATCTAACTAGGAACATTTGACTCGACTTGTCATCAAGTTTTCTTCTCAATTGATCTGGCACATGTCTATGTGTTATCAATCCAAACACTTTTAGATGACTTAAGTTAGGTTTAACACCAGACCAACATTCTTCTGGATTAATTTCTTCAAGCTTCATCGTTAGATATTAGTTCAATATATATGTTGTAGTCGACACAACTTCACCCAAAAATTCTTTAGGTAAATGCTTGTCTTTCAACCTACTTCTCACCATATTCATGATGGTTCAATTCTTTCTTTCTGCAGTTCCATTATGCTGTGGAGTGTAGAGTGGTACCACTTCATGCACAATCCCTTACTTTTCACATGAATTATTGAAGTCTTTCGACACAACTATCCACGATCACCAATTTTCAAAACTTTGAGCTTTTGAACACTTTGTGTTTCGACCATAGACTTAAACTTGGTAAATAACTCGATCATTTCACTTTTCTTCTTGATCAGGTAAGTCCACATTTTTTGACTGAATTCATCTATGAATGTGACAAATTATTTGTTACCTCCAATCAAATCCACCTGGATTGGTACACATACATCAGAGTGTATGACTTTGAGGATCGCCTTCAACTTGCTTTCCACATCCTTGCTAAAGTTGTTCTTGTGTTGCTTCGCCTGCACACATTCCTCACACACCTCGTTTGGAATGTGAATTTCTGGTAATCCTAAAAACATATTTTTCTCTTCAAATCTCGGATGTCTCTGAAGTTGATATGGCCAAGTTGATAATGCAATATCCATACATCTCTTCTAGATGCAGTTTCTAGGCATTTGTGCTCCATGACATTTAGTTCATCCTTGAAGGCTCCCATGTCCCATTTGCTTCGACGACTCTCACAATCTTGTCTTCAATTGAAACTTAGCAATTCTTTCCGACTAACTGCCCTATGCTGAGCAAGTTACTATTCATGTCTGGTATGTACAACACATTGGAAATTATTGAACTTTTCCTATCTTTCCTCATAATCAGAACATCCCCAATACCTTCAGCTGCTAGAGTATTGTCGTTTGCAAATTTTACCATGTTCTTCATTGAGGGTTCTAGGTGGACAAACCAATATTTACTTCCAGACATGTTTGATAAGCATCTTGAATCCAAGTACCATTGTTCCATGAATTTATCTTCATTTATTGATATGGCCATCAACATTATCTCTTATTTTTCCTACTTTTCGAACTTTGCAGCACAACATAAACTTCTTTGTCTAAGGGTTCATTCAGGAATTCATATTTCACGTCCATCTGACCTATGTGTCAACTGTTCATTTATGCTAGACCAACAACCAACCTGATTATTTCGATTATAGCCAGAGGTGTAAAAACTTCATCAGAGTTAATTCCTTCTTTCTGAAGAAATCCTTTCGCTACAAGTCTTGCCTTGTGTTGAGTTACTTCCCGTCTGGGATTCAACATCACCTTATATACCTAATTCACATCGATTGCCTTCTTACCTTGAGGCAATTTGACAAGTGACCAGGTGTTGTTGTCTTTGATGGACTTCACTTATCCATTAATTTCTTTCATCCACTTCATATCCTTTAATGCTTCAGCTCATTGACTGGTTCGATATCTGCATAGAAAGCATAATGTACCAGCTCACCTTCATTAACAACAACAACATTTGATGTAATCAAAAAATCTTGCAACCTTGCATGCATATGTCTAGTTCTTTGAGGTCTGGTTGTACTTGGTTAATCTCTAACTTCTTCTTGTCGAACTTCTCTTTCGATTTGAGTTTCTAGTTCTTCTAGTAATATTCTCACTAAATCTTTCTTGACATTTTCAGTCCAATCCCATTATTTAAGCTCATCTATGATCACGTCCCTTCTGATCACAATCTGCTTGTTCATAGGGTCGAACAACTAGTAACCTTCTTCCGAATAATATCCAACATGGATCATTTGACTCAATTTGTCATCAAGTTTTCTTCTCAATTGATCTGGCGCATGTCTATGTGTTATCAATTCAAACACTTTTAGATGACTTAAGTTAGGTTTAACACCAGACCAACATTCTTCTGGAGTAATTCCTTCTAGATTCTTTGTCAGACATATGTTCAATATGTATGTTATAGTCGACACAGCTTCACCCGAAAACTCCTTTGGTAAATTCTTGTCTTTCTACATATTCCTAACCATATTCATGATGGTTCAATTCTTTCTTTCTGCAGTTCCATTATGCTGTAGAGTGTATGGTGGCACCACCTCATTCACTATCCCTTCTTTTTCACATAAATTATCGAAGTCTTTCGAACATACTCTCTACCATTATCGGTTCTCAAAACTTTGAGCTTTCGACCACTTTGTCTTTCGACCATAGACTTAAACTTGGCAAATAACTCGATCATTTCACTTTTATTCTTGATCGGGTAAGTCCATATTTTTTGAATGAATTCATCTATGAATGTGACAAAGTATTTGTTACCTCTCATCGAATCTACCTGGATTGGTACACATACATCAAACTATACGACTTCGAGGATTGCCTTCCACTTGCTTCCTGCATCCTTGCCAAAATTGTTCTTGTGTTGCTTCGCCTGCACACATTCCTCACACACCTCATTTGGAATGTCGATTTCTGGTAATCCTGAAACCATATTTCTTCTCTTCAAATCTCGGATGTCTCTGAAGTTGATATGGCCAAGTCGATAATGCAATATCCATACACATCTGCTAGCTGCAGTTGCTAGGCATTTGTGCTCTATGACATTTAGTTCAATCTTGAAGGCTCCCATGTCCCATTTTTGTCGACGACTCTCATCATATTGTCTTTGACTGACACTTGGTAATTCTTTTTGACCAACTATCCTATGTTGAGCAAGTTTCTATTCATGCCTGGTATGTACAACACATTGGAAGTTACTGACCTTTTCCTATCTTTCCTTATAATCAAAACATCCCCAATACCTTCAGATGTAAGAGTATTGTCGTTTGCAAATTTTACCATGTTCTTCATTGAGTGTTCTAGGTTGACAAACCAATATTACTTCTAGACATGTGCGATAAGCATCTTGAATCAAAGTACCATTGGTCCATGAATTTATTTTCATCTCTTGTCGTGACCATTAACATTATCTCTTCTTTTTCATACTTTGAGAACTTTGCATCACAACATAAACTTATTTGCCTAAGGGTTCATTCAGGAATGCACATTTCATGTCCATCTAACATATGTCTCAACTGTTCATTTATGCTAGACCAATAACCAACCTAATTGTTTCAATTCTATCCAGAGGTGCAAAAACTTCATCAAAGTTAATTCCTTCTTTCTAAAGAAATCCTTCCGCCACAAGTCTTGTCTTGTGTTGAGTTATTTCCCCTCTGGGATTCAACTTCACCCTATATACCTACTTCTCATTGATTGCCTTCTTGCCTTGAGGCAATTCGACAAGTGACCAGGAGTTGTTGACTTTGATGGACTTCACTTCTTCATTCATTGCTTTCATCCACTTCAAATCCTTTAATGCTTCAGCTGTATTGACTGGTTCGATATCTGCATAGAAATCATAATGTACCAGTTCACCTTCATTATTGACAACAACATCTAATTTAATCACACAATCATGCAACCCTGCATGTGTAACGCTCCAGATTATATAGAGTATTTATTTAATTAATTTAAATTATGGAGTTTGATGATGATATGTGATTTTTATTATTTTGGTGAGAAATTATGATTTATGTGACGTTTAGAGGTGTTCTGAGAATTATGGGACAATTTAGAAAAATTATAAGAATTAAGTTAGAATTATTTAATTAGAGAAAATAAAGTAATTTTGGAGTTGGAGACAGAAAGGGCATATTGGTCATTAGCAAATAATTAGTAAGGACAATAATGGAAAACCATATTAGACGTCAAAGGGTTACATAAGGAGAAAACAATTTTGTCAAATTCATTATGTGCATTCGTGTTGGAAAAGAGGCAGAGAGAAAAGGAAAATAGTTAGGGACTTGAGGAGAACGGAAAAGGACTAGAAGGACACGAAGAGAATTAAATAACAAGAAATAATCTAAGGTAATGGAAGTCTATAATGTTTATTATAATTGGTCTAAGTGTTAGATAATTGTAGGAATTGTGTTTGGGGTTTTTGGTTCATGATAATGTGATTGTTGTGATGGGAATTGATGAATTGGTGGTATTATGTCGCAATAGATTGATAATCCCGATGAATAATTAAGTGTTATATGTTGTTATAAATACTATAAAATCATAGGATTTTAGATTCTATGACTGGGGCTTTTTACGGAATCGAATTCTGAGGTCTGGAAGGCCTCCAAATATAAAAAATATTGAACTGCAGCATTTCTACTGTGAATGGTGGTCGCCATGTCCTTGTGACGGGTGCCACAATGAATATATAGGGTGTGTAGGTCGTCGTGGCATGTGTTCCACTATCCATAGGTGTGTGGAGGGCATGGCAAGGGCCATGGAGTTGTGGCGCTCTCCACAGTAGTTAGCAGAAACAGTTTTTCTTAAAATGGTCGTAACTTTTGAAACAAGAGTCTATTTTAGGTGTCGTTTGAAGCATTAGACAGCTAACGCAATGATATAAAATCTATTAAAATAATATGAAGTATATAATGTGATTATATAGTGATTGTGTCGTGATTAAGTGACAAGATTTCACGCTGAACCAACTGTATGTATATTTTACAGCATGATTTTTTGTGATTATGTCATAAGGTCAATTGTTTAGTATCCATATGATAAAATGACATCGATTTAACTATGATTTATGCGTTATGATGTTGTGAAGATAACATGATGATTATGATGGTTGATGATGCGTTTTTGACTAGTCGTGGTCATATTTTTATGTGTTGTTGCGCATCATGTATTCATAGCATTTGTTAGGATGAATAGTACAATGATGTTTTGTAGGATAATAATCCAATGAAGTTTGTAGGACGCTTCTGTCCAATGATGGCCTTAATCCAATAGTGTGGATTAAGTGCATTTTCTGATGTGCTCTGGTTCCAAGCGGGAACCAATCATATTGGTGGAGATCTTTAGAGATAACGATGATTAAGTCATCAGTTATGTTTCGGTACTACATGCATGAGTCTAGAAAAGTTGCATTTCATTATTGGTGGAATTGCATAATATTTGAATTAAGTGATGTATTTGAATGACTATTGAATGGTGGTGTTTTTATGAGAAGAGCTAGTGATTGCGATTATGTTATAGACGTAGTAGAGGATGTCATGTGATTGTATTGTAACCATGCTATAACTACTATATCTATTACTTATGCTTTTTATAATGATTATGATTTACTTAACCCATTTTGTTTTAATGTTGCCTCCATGCAAGCAATGTGCAGGTGATCAAGATTAGTTCGTAGTAGCATGAGGATAGGTTGGAATCTTTTGTGTGATTCGATTGAATAAAATGAGTCTTGCTCTGATATGTAACATCAGGATATTTGGGATTTGTTTAAATTGAACCATTTTCTTTGTTGGCATGATGCATTGATATATTTGGTTTATTTATTAAGATGTTTTGAGCATGACTTATAAGTCACAAAGCGTGATGGTATTTTATTTGAAGTATTTAATAAAGATGTTTTAAGACTATAATTTCCACTGCGATGTTTAAAGTTGATAATATATTCAAAGAGATAAATGTTTTAATGATGGTTGAAAATCCGTGTTACGGAGCAAGATGTATTATTATGATATTTTATATTAAGATGTGACACCCTTGTTGGTGATTTGTGCTTGAATATTTGTTAATTATTTGCAAAAATTTCTTGGGGTTTAGAAGGGTGTTACAACATACATGTGTCTTGTTCTATGAGGTCTGCTTGTACTTGGTTAATCTTTAACTTCCTCTTGTCGAACTTCTTTTTCTACTTGAGTTTCTGGTTCTTCAAGTAAGATTCTCACTGAATCTTTCTTGACATTTTCAGTCTAATCTCATTCTTTAAGCTCATCTATGATCACGTCCCTATTGATCACAATCTTCTTGTTCATAGGGTCGAACAAATTGTAACCTCTTTCCGAATGATATCCAACTAGGATCATTTGACTCAACTTGTCATCAAGTTTTCTTCTCAACTGATCTGGCACATGTCTATATGACTTAAGTTAGGTTTAACACTAGACCAACATTCTTTTGGAGTAATTCCTTCTAGCTTTTTCGTCATACATTTTTTCAATATGTATGTTATAGTCGGCATAGTTTCACCCCAAAACTCTTTAGGTAAATGCTTGTCTTTCAACATATTTCTCACCATATTCATGATGGTTCAATTCTTTCTTTCTGCAGTTCCATTATGCTGGGAGTGTAGGGTGGTACCACTTCATGCACAATCCCTTCTTTTTTACATGAATTATCGAAGTCTTTCGACACATACTCTCCACCATCACCAGTTCTTAAAACTTTGAGCTTTTGACCACTTTGTGTTTCGACCATAGACTTAAGCTTTCTAAATAACCCGATCATTTCACTTTTCTTCTTGATCAGGTAAGTCCACATTTTTTGACTGAAATTATCTATGAATGTGACAAAGTATTTGTTACCTCTCATCGAATCCACCTGGATTGGTACACATACATCAAAGTATATGACTTCGAGGATTACCTTCAAGGATTGCCTTCGAGTTTCTTCCTTCATCCTTGCTGAAGTTGTTCTTGTGTTGCTTCACCTGCACACATTCCTCACACACCTCATTTATAATGTCAATTCCTGGTAATCCTAAAACCATATTTCTTCTCTTCAAATATCTGATGTCTCTGAAGTTGATATGGCCAAGTAAATAATGCCATATCCACTCATCTCTGCTAGCTACAGTTGCTATGAATTTGTGCTCCATCACATTTAGTTCAATCTTGAAGGTTCTATTCTGGGACATCAAAGCATGCCACCTTTGTTCTTTATGCAATAACTTCTTCTTGCCAACGGGAATCCCTCTGCCAAAAAAACGTTTAATCTTGCTCTCTCGTGGGAGACTACACCACTTTCAATGGTTGAGCAAGATGAGCATGAGGGACATGATGTCTGAAATGTCCTACCATGTTCATTGTATGGTCGATGTTCTACCTATTGGTGCTTCTAGATGGGAATAACTTTTTGCTTTGTACAACATCAGGAAGGTGAATAAGCTTATGAAGAAGAAACTTGATGATGTCCTTCCCAAACTATATGGTGTTAAAAAAGAATTAGTAAAGGTGAATGGACATCTTGCCTCTTAGAAGAAGAAGGTGGATAAGAATGGGACATCTTCCGCCATTGCTTCTAAAATCAAGCTTTTGGATGGGTCACTTAAATAAATAGAGAAGCTTGTTAGGGAAGTTTAGGATTCCTTGATTATTGTTAAAAAACTTTGGTCAATGTCCAAGAATCCCTTAGTACCGCAACGACGGTGATGACAAACATGGAGAGTGTCCTTGCCAATGAGAAGAATGCATGTTATAATGAGGCAAAGGCCTTTACAGATCGACCAAAGGACATGTCAAACAAACTTGAATACTCCATTAACATGTGTGATTAAGGGGTAGATATTCTCAACTTAATTCTTAACTCTATCTCAATATTCTACCTTTTCTTGTTGAAAATGTATGTTAAGATCTGGAAGGATGTTATTAAGATTTAGAGGAAGTTCCTCTGGGGGTGAGGGTTTTAAAGGCTAGACTAAAATGTCTTAGGAGTTTATGATCTTTGTCTAGTTAATTTTTCCATGTTTGGGGATTGATATCCTTATTTCTAGATATGGTTTTTGTATATCCCTCAGTCGGGTAAGGGTGTCATCTCTGAGGTTTTCCTCCCCTGGTGGAATGAAGTTTCCCTCTTTGGATCTAGTGTAATTTCTTGTCTGAATGGTTTTTTGAGTCTCATCTATGAGGTTTTCTTCTAATTTTAGGGTACTAACCTCTCCATGATAGGGGTCTACATAGTTTGCAACATAGGTGTTGTACCCCAAAATTTTCCCTCTCATTTCTCAAGATATTTCCTGCAAAGATATTTAATACCTCAAGTTTGCACAAGCATCGACTAGGTCAAAAAATCTCCTCAACAATGATGCCTCAAATTAGGGTTTGAGTTTGTACAAAGGATTTTGGATTTATAATGTTTCAAATGACTTTCATGGATCATTATGGACCCTCGAGATTTATTTTTGTCAAGTTTCAAGTCTGGGATCAAAACTTTCCAAGAAAGTCATTCAAATTACCAAAAGGGCAGAATGGGTAAAACTAGGGTTTTGACTGTAAACGACCGAACTTTGATTTTTGACCTAATACTTGGCTTATTGATTGGAAGCATGATCTCAAGGATCCGAGCGTGTCATTTTGACCTAATTGCACATATCAATTCATCTCATGAGATTAGTGGATTGATAGACAAAATTCGGTCAACTAGTAGGAAAAGTCAATTGTACACTAAAAAGTCAAACTTTGACTTTTTGACCAAAGTTGAGTCCCAAAAATCATATTTCATCAAGACATCCAAAATATGAAATTTGATCATCAAAAATCAAGAAAGTCAAAAATCCAACTTTTGCAAGACTTTGAAATTTTTCTAAGTTAAGTTCATTGCTTCATGACATCTTGTCACTACAATTCAAAATAGTTCAAGATGTTACAAATAATTCAAGTTATTACAAAGTGGCATTTTTGCAAGTTTACAAATCCTAGACTTTGTATTGGTTTGGACTTTTCCCTTTGACTCAAAACCTTGCCACAATGCTTCATCTTTGATACAGTTTGCATAAATTGCTCCACAAACCAAACTTGTTTCATGCTGCAAACTATGTTGTCCAAGTTATTGCTGAACAAAGAATGACATGCTACTTCTATACATTGCCATAACACTCCAAAACCCTGCTCCATTTCTGTCCTACAAAAAACCTTGTGCTATGCTGCACCACAAACCTGTCATAAAAGACCTGCATATGCTATCCTATACAGTCCAAAGTCTGTCCAAAAAACCCAGTCCAAAACTGCTCTATGCAGTCTACTCCAACCTGCATCATAACACCCACAAAATTGCACCAAAATGGCAAAAGAAAATTGTGTGAAAAAAGTATCAAAGCAGTAGGCAAAAACAATTCAAAATAAATTATTTTGTTTCCTTCCTAAACTTCAGTCAAGGATCTACAAAAGACACTGTTTCATAAGACATAGGGGAGGATTTTTCTTAAAAAAGAGGAGAGAGGAGAAAAATAGAACTTTTTTAAAACTCAACTCATTTTCAACTCTGCTTTCACCCACAGAACAGAAAAATCCTCAACCCATTATTGTACAACCTTGTAAACTCTCCCACAAACCTTCTAAACACCTCACATCACATAGATATTGTTCAAGCACAAGAATAGTTTATGAAGTACCCTTATTCTCAATTTCTAAATAAAGGATAGTATTGTGAAAACTTGATTGTTCGGAGTTGGTTCAACAACCATCAACACAAAGGGAGTTTTAACAGCTCTATGGAGTTTCATTAAGATCCACACAACATCTTGAAGGGTATTCAGACTCAAAACCTAAAGTGCAGTTTCAAGGTAAGTCATTTTAACCTTGCATTTTCCATACATAATTTTTGGTTTATTTCTGAAGATAGTATGTAGCAAGCACTACTCTTGAAGTTAATCATTTACTTTCTGTTCATGTTTATCATTTATATGTTGAAAACTGATTGATTCATGCAAAATAATGGTGGTAGAAGGAAAAAAACAACAGCATGATTCGACACATATCCACATGCGTCGACTCATTCTAAGTGAAAAAATAGGGTATGATTTGACACATGGCCTTATGCATCGACTCATACTGCTATCCAGGTCCCAAAACAGAAAGATGGAAGGTGCATGAGTCGACACAAAACGCGTATGTGTCGACACAAGAAGGAAATGAGTCGACACATCCCATTATGTGTCGACTCATACTGAGTTGATTTGGTTTTGCAGGGGCGAGTAAAAGTTATGTGTCGATGCATAACAGCATGTGTCGATACATAATAGTTCAAAATGCAGTTTTTCCTTCTTTTTACACTGTGTTTGCATTGTATATATTCTTCATTACTGTCCACTTATTCAATATGGTTGTGATAATTAGACACCTATTTCATCCCCATTTACAAATTGTACCCCCATCCCCCTAATGATGTAATAGCTTAGGATTTTAATTTCTGCAAGTTTACTGCTTTTCATATAATTGCTAGTAAGATAGGGTGTGTATGATAAGATAAAATCAACCGTTAGCAAAACCTAATCTCAATGACTAAATGCATGCAATCAAACACACTTCACACACATGCACATCTAGAGTAATCTCACTTGTTGCCTCGGAAAATAGTCATGTCCCTCGAATATGGGAATTTTAGCAAAGACCCTCGATAAAAATATCATAGTCCCTCGATGTTGCCTTCGGTAAAATGATCTTAGTCCCTACGAAAATTGCTAAAACGTCTCATAGGTTGCCTTCTACAACTATACAATTGACCCGCGACCGTCCCTTCACATCCAATGATGGGGATTCTTATCAATCAATGGTAAGATAGCCACATCTAAAGGAGGAGGAAATGAACATTAGACCTTTTGAGAGGTAGGACGCTCGTAGTTGCTTGCTCTTGAACTAAAACCACTTTCCACACTTACACTTTCAAAAACATCTTCAAGAACATCTCTTTGAACTATTTTCAAAACCAACACTTTGTACGCATTCTTATAGAGACGAGAACCATTACAAAGTTCGCCGCAACAAAGGCATTTTGCAAAATATTTTCAAACCCACACCACAAATCACATTTTCAAACAAAGCAAGTGATCTAGCAAGCAACTAAGAGCCCGTAGATAACTATGGATGAAAAGGGTGCTAATACTTTCCCTTTTCATAAACTACCCCCCGAACTCAAGAAATAATCTCAAAGGTCTTTCCTGTTCTTTTCAACCTTTCCTTATTGGATAAAATAATAGTCGATGGAGACTCTTGTTGTCCGCAAGAATTGCGATCAAATGCAAAACAACCAAGTCAGTTCTCCCACCGTATTATAGAACTGGTGACTCTACTGCGGGATTATACTTAAAAGTGGGGTTACCTTAGGGCTAAATCACCTTTACTTGCTTTACATTTTTGGGTCTTTGCTTGGGCTTTTGTTAAAGATCCTATACACGGATCTGGGGCACCTGTCTAGGTAAGTAGCAATAAATCATGGAGGCTGTACGGTGTAGACCGATATGGACAAAGTGATAGCTACGTTAGCGTGATTATCTGGTTTGTACTAATGTTCCTTGAGTTAGTCAAGGATAACATTAGGCTTCCTTATAGTATCATTAAGTGCTAACTGACCTTTAGAACCTTTATTTGACTCATCCTAAGCCATTAGAAAGTAGTGAGATGACTGACTTTGGTTCTGACCGAAGATTGGTTGATACTCGATGCTAGACTCATTGAGATTGGACTTTTGGGATATTCTGGATGCAATAATTTAGTGCTTGAGCTAGAACAATGCCTAAAACAAAGGTCAGTGAAATGAGACTCCTTAGAACCCGGTTAGTATTAATAGGACAGGTTGAGCCAACTAAACTTTAAGAGGGTACTTACTTTTAAAAACTCGCGCAATCTGTTAAACCTAGGGTCTTTGTGTGACTTGCTTGATATATCTGATTTTAGAGCATAACCATAACATCATAAACATCATGGCATACACGCTAACCATTTCAAGGGCCTAGAGATTTATCTTTTCTTTTGTTTTGTCGGGCATGGATTCAATTCGCAGAAAGACCATCTGGATCAATTTTGTAGAGGTCCCTCCCAAGCTCAAAGAATTGGTCCTAAGAGTGTTAGAACAATGTTTGAATCTACTACCCTATATTTGAGTTTTGATGATAACAAAGTGAAAAGATATAGTATTTATAAGTTTCATGAATGAACTATCTGCTGCCTAAAATTATTATGTTCTGACTTGCAGATACTCTGATTGATGTAAGCAAGATCACGTCTATTCAGCATCAGAATTTGATTTCATACACCAGCATCAGAAGTTGCCATATCAGAACGTCAAAATCAGATGATCAACTCACGTACATGCTGAAGCTTGATGAACAGAACTGCGCTCAACACTCTGATACAGAAACACAATAGTTCATCAGCAGCGAAGCAGAATCAGAATGAGCCAAGCCAGAACTTGCGTTAAAGAAGCAACGGTACTGTGCATTGAAAGCTAATTAATCCCAACGGCCTCATTCTAGACAAGATCTGCTCAAAAAGGAAAGCTTGTTATTAGCATTGAATCAAGAATATTGCATTCAATGTTCATCTTCTCAAGTGCTATATAAACAAGGCTTTGAAGATTATAATGCTAATGCTCTCCAAATCTCTACACGCACAAAGCTGAACCATAATCTTCGTTCTACCAGTTTTGCTAAACCACATACTCTGATATTCATTATTGTTTAGCAATCTAGTTTCTAAGCTTCATTTTGTGTATACATCACAGTTGTGATAAAGTTTTGTAGAAAACATCCACACACATTGTTTTATACCTTTGTAAGAAAGTGCTGCCTTGACAAACCGGGTTGTGGTTTGAATCAAGAAGGCTTTAGCAGTTGTTAAAGCAGTCTGTAATATTCAGTTGAATATAGTGAATTAAGACCTCGTTGGAGAGAGGCGAAATCACCTTGACGGGTGGACTGGAGTAGTTTGAGATCAAACGAACCAGGATAAAAATATCTTGTCAATTGCTTTAGATTTCAGTTTTACAATTCAACCCCCCCTTCTTGTGTTTTTCACCACTTCAATTGGCATCAGAGCGCCTGGTTCTGAGCTAAAACACTTAACCGTGTCAGTACAAGATCCAGCGTCAGAAAAACACAATGGCAGGAAACAATTCTCACATCAGCAATGACAACAATGAGGACAGAGACAGATTCAGTGGCAAACCTCCAGTCTTTGATGGAGAAAACTTTGATTACTGGAAAGACAGAATTGAAAGCTTCTTTCTAGCACATGATGCTGATCTGTGGGATATGGTGACAGATGGATACACGCCTCCTGTGAATGCAAGTGGTCAGAAGATTGATAGAAAATCAATGACTGATCAACAAAAGCGTGACTTCAAGAATCACCATAAGGCTAGAACCATCCTCCTCAGTGCCATCTCCTATACTGAGTATGAAAAGATCTCCAACAGAGACACAGCAAAGAACATCTTTGATTCTCTCAGAATGACGCATGAGGGCAACGTTCAAGTCAAAGAAACAAAAGCTCTGGTGCTCATTCAGAAGTATGAGGCGTTCAAAATGGAAGAATCTGAATCCATTGAAACTATGTTCTCTAGATTCCAGATTCTGGTAGCTGGTCTCAAAGTTCTGGACAAAGGATACTCTACTGCTGACCATGTCAAGAAAATAATCAGAAGTTTACCCAAGCAGTGGAGGCCTATGGTTACTGCTCTGAAGCTAGCTAAAGATCTCAACAAAATCACTCTGGAGGAACTTATAAGCTCCCTCAGAAGTCATGAGATAGAGCTAGAAGCTGATGAGCCTCAGAAGCAAGGTAAGCCTTTAGCATTAAAATCTAACAGAAAATTTGAGTCTAAAGTTTTGCAGGCAGTTGAAGAAACATCTCATGGATCCTAATCAGAAGAAGACGAACTTTCCCTTCTCTCCAGAAGAGTAAATCAACTGTGGAAGCAAAGACAAAGGAAGTTCAGGAATCCCAGAAGATCTGATCAGAACGAGTCTTCTTCCAGATACAGAAGGACAGATTCTTCCTCTGGATACAGAAGATCTGAAGGCTCCTCCAGTAGCAAGAAGCCAAACACCAAAGACATCATCTGCTACGAGTGTAATGAACAAGGACACTACAAGAGTGACTGCCCAAAGCTTCAGAGGGAAAAGCCCAAAAAGAAGTTTGGAAGAGAGAAGAAGAAAAGTCTCATGGCCGCATGGGATGACTCTGACTCGTCTGAAGCTGACTCAGAATCAGATGATGAAAGGGCAAACATAGCTCTCATGGCAAACATTTCTGAAGATAGTGAAGCTTCTGAATCAGACTCAGAATCAGACACAGAAGAGGTATTTCCTAACTTCGCTGTTAACTTTACAAAGGCTGAACTTGCTGAAAGCCTTAATGAAATTCTGGAACGTTATCAGCAGATTAGAGCTAAATTCAGAGACCTGAAAAGGAATCTTGAATCTGACTCTAATAAGTCTGAGAGTCTCAAATTGGAAAATTCTGAGCTGAGAGATAAAATTTCAAAATTAGAAAACACTTTACAAAACTCTCAGAAGGAACCAATTTCTGAAACTCCCAGCAACGCTGATGAGATCATCAAGGAGTATGATCACAGTTTCCAGAAGTTCCTTGCTAAAAGCATAGATAGAAGCAGAATGGCTTCAATGATCTATGGAGTTAGCAGAAACGGCAGGAAAGGAATAGGATACCAAGGTAAGGTTCCTACACCAAAGAATGTCATGGACTTAACCATTAAACACACTCCTTTGAATTCACACTTTGTGTATGGTCACACACATGATATCAAATACACTAGCAGTAAGCAATCTGTGAAACCAAAATTCAACCAGAGTTTTGGTAAAACTAACAAATCAGGACCCAAGAAAATCTGGGTACCTAAGGATAAAATAATACATGTTGGAGATATCTTTAGCAGCAAGTCAGAAACACCAGTCATGGTACCTGGACTCTGGCTGCTCACGACACATGACGGGAAGAAGGCATATGTTCCAAAGCCTGGAACTTAAGCCTGGAGGCCACGTTGGCTTTGGAGGCAATCAGAGGGGAAAGATTATTGGCTCTGGAACTGTAGGTAATGGAAATCTTCCCTCTATTAATAATGTTCTGCTAGTAGATGGATTGATGCATAATCTGTTATCCATAAGTCAATTAAGTGATAACGGTTATGATATAATCTTTAATCAAAAATCATGTAAAGCTGTTAGTCAGAAAGATGGGACTATCCTGTTTAATGGTAAGAGGAAAAACAACATTTACAAAATCAAACTTTCTGAACTAAAGAGTCAGAATGTAAAATGTCTTCTGTCTGTTAACAACGAGCAGTGGATCTGGCACAGAAGATTGGGGCATGTTAGTATGAGAAGAATATCTCAGATTAACAAACTCAATCTGGTCAGAGGACTTCCTAATTTGAAGTTCAATTCAGATGCTCTGTGTGAAGCATGTCAGAAAGGCAAATTTGCAAAACCTTCTTTTAAATCTAAAAATGTTGTTTCCACCTCTAAGCCATTAGAACTTCTGCACATTGACTTATTTGGACCAGTTAAAACTGCTTCAGTTAGTGGTAAGAAGTATGGGTTAGTAATCGTAGATGACTATAGCAGATGGACATGGGTAAAGTTCTTAAGACACAAGGACGAGTCACACTCTGTGTTTGTTACCTTCTGTAACCAAGTTCAGAATGAAAAGGATCTTAGAATCATTAAAGTCAGAAGTGATCATGGTGGAGAATTTGAAAATAAAGATTTTGAGTCATTCTTTAATGACAGAGGCATTCTGCATGATTTCTCTTATCATAGAACTCCCCAACAAAATGGAGTTGTAGAACGAAAGAACAGAACATTGCAAGAAATGGCCAGAACCATGATCAATGAGACAAACGTTGCTAAGACTTTCTGGGCAGAGGCAATAAACACAGCGTGCTACATTCAGAATAGAATCTCAATAAGACCTATTCTGGAAAAGACTCCATATGAATTGTGGAAGAACAGAAAGCCCAACATTTCATATTTTCATCCATTTGGATGTACTTGCTTTATATTAAATACAAAGAATTATTTGAACAAGTTTGACTCTAAGGCACAGAAGTGTATTATGTTAGGATACTCTGAACGCTCAAGAGGGTACAGAGTATACAATACAGAAACACAGATTGTGGAAGAATCAATCAGTGTTCGTTTTGATGATAAGCTTGACTCTGAAAAGTCAAAGCAGAATGAAATTCTTGCAGGTATAGAAATTGAATTTGCAGGTTCTGAAGACAAGTCATCAGAAGCTCTCAACACAGACATTCCTTCAACATCTGAAAGGAGCACTGCTAGAAATCCTACAACAACTGCTGATCAACCTCAGAAGAGATTACCCAGAAGCAGCTTGGATCACCCAGAAGAGACTATCCTAGGAAGAAAGGAAGATCCAATCAGAACAAGAGCAAGCTTCAGAAACTCTGAAGAAACTCTTATGGGACTTGTATCTCTGATTGAACCTTCTTCTATTGATGAAGCACTTCTGGATAATGACTGGATTCTGGCAATGCAAGAAGAGCTGAATCAATTCACCAGAAACGACGTATGGGATCTCGTTCCCAGACCAAAAGGATTCAACGTCATTGGAACAAGATGGGTGTTCAGAAACAAGCTAAATGAACAAGGTGAAGTCATCAGAAACAAGGCACGACTGGTTGCACAAGGTTATAGTCAGCAAGAGGGGATAGACTATACAGAAACCTTTGCCCCAGTCGCCAGAAAATTTGCTAAGTGTATGCAGGCAGAATTTGAGATGAGCCTCATGGGGGAACTGAAATTCTTTCTAGGAATTCAGATCAATCAAACTCCAGAAGGAACTTACATTCATCAGAGCAAATACATCAGAGATCTTCTGAAGAAATTTGACCTCTCAGAATGTAAGCCATCAAAGATTCCAATGCATCCCACGTGCATTCTGGAAAGAGAAGAGGTAAGCAAAAGTGTAGAACAGAAAGTCTACAGAGGTATGATTGGTTCTCTCCTCTATCTGACTGCTTCAAGACCTGACATATTATTCAGTGTTTGCATCTGTGCTAGATTCCAATCAGATCCTAGAGAATCTCACTTAACAGCTGTTAAGCGAATTTTCAAGTATCTGAAAGGTACTACTAATCTGGGTTTGTTTTATAGAAAATCTAGTGATTACAGCTTAGTAGGCTACTGTGATGCTGATTTTGCTGGAGACAGAGTGGAACGTAAAAGTACTTCTGGAAGCTGCCAGTTTCTGGGAGAAAATCTGATCTCTTGGTCCAGCAAAAGGCAATCAACAATTGCTCTGTCAACAACAGAAGCTGAGTATATAGCAGCAGCAGGATGTAGCACACAAATGCTCTGGATGAAAAGTCAGCTTGAAGACTTCTAGATTTTTGAGAGTAACATTCCTATACTTTGTGATAATACTTCTGCTATTTGCTTAAGTAAGAATCCTATTTTACATTCTAGAGCTAAGCATATAGAAATAAAACATCACTTCATTAGGGACTATATTCAGAAAGGTATTTTGAACTTAAAATTTATAGATACAGACCATCAATGGGCTGATATCTTTACTAAACCCCTTTCAGAAGATAGGTTTAATTTCATTCTGAAACATCTCAGCATGAAAGTGTGCCCAGAGTGAAAATGTTTTAATTCCATATATTTACCTTCAGAATGTAATTATTTTACTGTGAACTTCTGATCAATCTCCTTTCAGAAAGATAGAACATGCAGATTGTATCAGATGCAAGTCTAAAGATCTGAGAGTCTAATCTCAAAGACAGACGTGTTGATCACCACATCAAACAAGTGTCATCCAATCATCAGCATATCTCTGAAGCAGAACGCGTGCACGCTTCTGAGAAGACAAAGCGCTGATTGGGGGCATTGAGACACATGTCTGGTAACCGTTTTTAAGTATCTTTCTCAAATCCCCCAAAATCAGCAAGCATTTAATGAAAAGTAATCATGCTTTTAAATGGCAATCATGATTTTTTTCTCTCTCTTAAAAACGTTTATCTTTTCAAAATAATTTTGAAAACTCTATTTAAGCACATTAATCTCTCATTATTATTCTTTACGCTTTCTCATTAACACTCAAGCTTTTTCTGCATATTTCTGAGTTCATCTCTTGCAAACCTTTTTTTTCTCAATTCATTCTCAAAGCTTTTTTAGTGTGAACAATGGCATCCTCCAGCATTTCTGCAGGCAATCAGAAGAAAGCAACTTCTGAACAATATCAAGTGCCACTCAGAACTCTCCTCACTCCGGTGAAGAACCTTGAAGTGCTCTCTGAGTTAATCATTGACTTTGAAAGCTTGAAGGAAAATGGTTTTGACCTAACTGAAGAAATTAGGGCTCAAAAGTGGGAAAGGTATTTCGATAGGTTGGTTGGACCAACATTCCCAGCGCTGGTCAAGGAATTTTGGATTCACGCTAAGGTTTCAAAACATCTAGTTATCTCCTCTGTCATGGGGAAGAAGATTGTGATTTCTGAAGATCTCATTGCAAGGCTAATCGGTCAAAGTGGTGGTGGCGTCCGTTGTGTGGACATGGCTGAAAGATGTGCTGATACAGCTGTGGTAGCTAACAGGATTTTCACTCTTGGGATGCCCAGCAGCAAGATTAAGGATCTGAAGGATCACTGCAGAGTATGGGCTAAGATTGTTCTGGGGTGCTTCAACCACAGGAAACCAACAAGTTCTCCTGATTATATAAATGTGGATCAGCAGTTTCTGATCTACTTTATTGATTAGAAGATTAAGATCAATCTGGCTCACTTCTTGTTCAACCATCTCAAAACCAGTGTGAAAGAAACAAGGGAAGAAGAAAGAACCAAGAGGGACTGGATACCGTTTGGAAGGCTTATATCAGATATTCTGACAGAGAATAGGCTGATTGAACATCTGATAGAAGCTCAGGAGCTGAGCACTATTGAACCAACAATTGGGAAACCTCTGAACGCAAAGAATCTGAAAAAGATGAAGCTGATAGAAAATATTCAGAAGGAACCCAGAGCTACTTCCACTGCTGATATCTCCAGCAGAAGAGTGCCTCTGAGTGATTTTCCGGTATTTTCTGAAATGGAATCCAAACCAGAGATGTTTCTCAGGTACCCAGATGCGTACAAGGCAGAAGATACATGTTCAAAGCTGAATATCAAAGATCTGAGTCAACCCCAACCAGAAGTGACTCTGAAGAAGACAAAGAAGAGGAAAGCGCCATCAGAAGGATCATCTCATCAGACTCCAAAGAAAAGAGGTATTTCATCTGCTGCCCCTATTTCAAATTCTTTTACTATTCCAACATCTATCCCTCCTCAAACCTCTCACAGAATATCCATCCCAATCCCTACCATTGATGAAACCATACAAGAAGAAGACCCTTCTGAGGCATTAAAACTCAGAAGACCTAGAACCAAACTCCCCAAACAACCAACAATTTCAACAACAACAGCACTTGACCAAGTGCTGGCTGATATTGAGCGTGAACATGCCTCTGCTCAACCAAACTCTGAACCACAAAATGTTCCTCCTCCACAACCAGAACAACAACAACAACCTGAACCAGAAATACAACAACAACCAGAACCAGAATCACAACAACAACAACCACTCACAGAAGAACCTCTGATCCCTGAGCAATCAGAGATTCCAACTCCCTCTCCCCAACCAGAAATAAATCCACCTTCACCACAAACAGAGTTTCACCATTCTGAAACCCCTTCTCCTCATAAATCTGACCCTCACTCACCTCAACCTTCACCGCTGGCAATCCAGTTGCCATGTGGAACCACTATTGTCATGCCCCAGTTACCATCTTCAGAAGAATCGACACCACCAAAGACTCCCAAAACACCACCCACTCCAATCGAAATATCTGACTCTGATACCCCTCCTCCAAAACAAACAGCATCTCAGAAAACCTCAGAAAACCCCAGCAGGACTTTCATTGACTTAACCAGTCTTGACCGTCTTGCTGATCTAAAACACAAAATTGCTATCCCAAAACCAAAGCAACCAGATGTTGGCTCTGGTATTTTGAATTTTGAAACAGGTGTGCTGCAATGGATTGCTTCTTTGAAGCAAGTCTGTCCTGGGATGATTAACCCAGCTGCTTCTGATCAGCTCTGGTCATAGTTCAGACTTTGGGTACGCGCTGAAGCCCTCAAGTTGCAGGATATCAACTATGAGCAGGCACAACAGAACTTCAGCAAGCTGCTGAAGGAAGTTGAAAGTCAGCTGCCTCAGGAAGTCGTGCTCCCTCTGGACAGTGTACCTTGGTCTGAGAAACAGCAAGCTGCAAAGGTGCAACCATCAGAAGAAGACAAGACCATTCAGGCTGAAGAAAATCAAGCAGAAGACGCTGCTGAAAGTTCTGAGAAGCCTCCTCCTTCTGATGCTTCTCAAGCTGCCTTGGACAGGCAGACTCTGGAAGAACTAAGGCTGAATGACATGCGTCTACAGCAGCGGATGGATAAGAACGATCAGAAGATGAAAGCAAGAATGGATGTGCAGGACAGCAAGATTGACACTGTTGTCAGCATGGTTCATAAACAGAATGAAACTTCTGAAAAGATTCAAGCGATGCTGGAGAGCCTGTTCTCACGCTTGCCCCCTCAACCTTAAATCTTTTTCATGCATGACCTTTTTCATGTTTTCCTGATTTTCTGTTGTACTGTTTTGATTATGCTTTGTAATATTTTCTTCCTCTGATTCTGAACTATTTTAATATGATTAGTTTTTCTGATCTTAATTATTTTAGCACATCACCAACACTTTTTGATTGCTGACAAAAAGGGGGAGAACAAGAATGATATTTAAATCAATAACGGCTAACTAGACAGAAATTCTCAAACATTCTAACTCTATTACTTGAAATGTTTTTTTTTCTGTTTTGTCTAAAGTCTACAGGAACAAGGAAGCTCCTGGACACTCTGAAGACTAGAAGCTCTGATCAAAACGAAGAAGCTCTGATCAATATGAAGTTGCTCTGATCAATATGAAGTTCTGATCCAAAGCAAAGCTCTGACAGGAAAAGCTCTGAAGCTCTGCTCTCTGATAAGTCAAAGACTCTGATAATCTGATGTTCAAAGAAAGAAAAAGATCTGATCCTGAAGAACACGTATAAATCAAAGGGAAGTAATCAACTCAGGGGGAGTATCTCTTAACTCTGACTTCTCCGTACTTCTTAACTCTGATAAATTTTCCAGATACCTTTTCACGTTATTTTTCATTTAAAATATCTAGTTTTTGTCATCATCAAAAAGGGGGAGATTGTTAGAACAATGTTTGAATCTACTACCCTATATTTGAGTTTTGATGATAACAAAGTGAAAAGATATAGTATTTATAAGTTTCATGAATGAACTATCTGCTGCCTAAAATTATTATGTTCTGACTTGCAGATACTCTGATTGATGTAAGCAAGATCACGTCTATTCAGCATCAGAATTTGATTTCATACACCAGCATCAGAAGTTGCCATATCAGAACGTCAAAATCAGATGATCAACTCACGTACATGCTGAAGCTTGATGAACAGAACTGCGCTCAACAGTCTGATACAGAAACACAATAGTTCATCAGCAGCGAAGCAGAATCAGAATGAGCCAAGCCAGAACTTGCGTTAAAGAAGCAACGGTACTGTGCATTGAAAGCTAATTAATCCCAACGGCCTCATTCTAGACAAGATCTGCTCAAAAAGGAAAGCTTGTTATTAGCATTGAATCAAGAATATTGCATTCAACGTTCATCTTCTCAAGTGCTATATAAACAAGGCTTTGAAGATTATAATGCTAATGCTCTCCAAATCTCTACACGCACAAAGCTGAACCATAATCTTCGTTCTACCAGTTTTGCTAAACCACATACTCTGATATTCATTATTGTTTAGCAATCTAGTTTCTAAGCTTCATTTTGTGTATACATCACAGTTGTGATAAAGTTTTGTAGAAAACATCCACACACATTGTTTTATACCTTTGTAAGAAAGTGTTGCCTTGACAAACCGGGTTGTGGTTTGAATCAAGAAGGCTTTAGCAGTTGTTAAAGCAGTCTGTAATATTCAGTTGAATATAGTGAATTAAGACCTCGTTGGAGAGAGGTGAAATCACCTTGACGGGTGGACTGGAGTAGTTTGAGATCAAATGAACCAGGATAAAAATATCTTGTCAATTGCTTTAGATTTCAGTTTTACAATTCAACCCCCCCTTCTTGTGTTTTTCACCACTTCAAAGAGTTCCTGAGAGCTTATCATTTAACAAGAGATATAGTCACTTGCTCAGTTTGGTTACTACCGGGTTTGACGATGTTCTGATGAGTGTCCTGTTCCGGTTCTTCGACCCTAAACACCATTGCTTCACATTTCCAGATTATCAGTTGATGCCCACGTTGGAACAATTCTCCAAAATACTTGGTTCACCTATATTGGAACAGATACCTTTCACTGGTTTAGAACAAGATCCAATTTCTGAAAGTGTTGCCATAACTTTGCATTTGAAACCATATGATATTGAGTCCAACTGGGAAAGAAGAAGTGGAGTTAAGGGCCTCCTTGCAAATTTTCTAATGAAGAAAGCTCAGATATTCTTAGATGCTATGAGTTACCATGCCTTTGAAGACGTCTTAGCTCTCTTGATCTATGGATTGGTTCTGTTTCCAAATTCAGACTAGTTTATAGATGTCAGTGCCATTAACATCTTCCTTGCTTGCAATCCAGTGCCTACATTTCTCGGAGATCTGCTGCATTCACTCCACACTCGTACCATGAAGAAATGAGGGACCCTTATATGTTGTACGCCTTTGATCTATAGGTGGTTTATTTTTCACCTTCCTTGGTTGGTAATTAAGAATGAGTTAGGCTTAAGGTGGAATCAAAGGTTAATGTCTCTTTCTCATTCTGATATCTATTGGTGCCCTCGCTCCCAAGGAGATATTTCTTTTATTGATCGCTACAGAGAGTTCCTTAATGTGCCACTCCTTGGCATCAGAGGAGGAATCACCTACAACCCTTCTTTGGCCCTGCATAAATTTGGTTACGTCCATAGGGATGGTCCCCATGATATGCTCATCCAGGGTATTATGTCCGACTACTCAAATGATTTGCAAGGTTATCACTAGAGGTTCATCCGTGCTTGGGGCATGGTGAAGAAGATTGATGGTATCATCTTGGGGCGTAATAACTCCATCCCTTTTGAGCCTTACCTCAGATGGTTACGAACTCGTGCTCAAAGTCTTATGATGCCATACGCTGCTATCCTGCCAATAATCTCAGAGTCTGTTGTTCAAGAGGACGAGTCTCACATCATTTTTCATCCTGATATGCCAACAAACTTCGAAGAATTGTAAAAGTCTTGGATCCAACTCAAGGAAGAATGAGACACCTTTGAGAACCAATTATATGCCAGTGAGAAGAAGGTTCTGGAGCTCACAAAGCAACTTCATGAAGAGCAAAATTTGAACGCATATATTGCACCGAAGAGGATGCGTTCGACCTTTTTGTCTTAGGAGTTTATTTTTGTATTTATTTCCTTCATCGTAAGCCCCAAGAGGCATGATGTAATCAACTTGGATTTATTAATACAATGTGTGTTTCCTTTTGTCTAAGTAAATTTAAATCACCCAGTTTCCTTGAAATCATTTGCATGCACATGTTCATGCATCAAACACAGACATGTTTTTCATAAACAAGTTTCCTTATCTTTCTATTGTTTATTTCAGTGAGATGTATATTGAACAGACAATAAAGGATCTTCAAGCACAAAATGCTCAATTCCAACAGATGTTCCTGGATTTGGCTAAAGGACAAGAGGACCTGAAGGCTCTCATGATCAAAGATAAGAAGAAGAAGGCGAAGAAACCAACCGGTGTTTTGAATTTGGGAAGAAGGTTCAGAGGACCGGCCAAACAAGCTCGAGATTTCGCAACCTCGTCAGGTGAAGGAGATGATCAAGAAGAAAAGAACAAGGAAGGAAATGACAACCCAAAGTCTGAGGAAGATGAAGCTGACTACTCTGAAAAACAGTATCCCCTGCTGATGATAAATACAAACAACTAGAGGATCTCCTCAATGCTATGGAGATCCAGAGGGTACCCGAGCTGGATTTTGAAGAGCTAGGACTGGTCTCAGGGGTGGTCATCCCGCATAAATTTAAGGTCCCCACATTTGCTAAGTACGATGGTGTCTCCTGTCCTAAGCTGCATTTAAGGTCATATGTCAGGAAGATCTAACCCCATACTACTGATAGGAATCTGTGGGTACATTTTTTCCAGGAAAGTTTGTCGGGGACGCAGTTAGAATGGTTCTATAAGTTGGAAGGAATTAATATTCGCAATTAAGAAGATTTGGCTGCTGCTTTCTACAAGCAATACCAGTATAATGCTGATCTAGCTCCAACTCGAACACAACTAAAAAGTATGTCTATGGGTTTTGGTGAGGGTTTCAAGAATTATGCCCAGAAACAGAGGGATCTCGCGGGAAGAGTCGAACCCCCTTTATCTGATAGGGAGCTGATGGATATGTTATTGGGCATGTTGTCTGGTCCATTCTTCAACCATCTGATTGGAAGCTCTTTAGCTTGGTTTACTGAGCTGATATTAACCGGTGAACAAGTAGAAGTTGATATTAAGAGTGACAAAATTCAGAGGGATGCATCCTCAAGAACGATGAAGAAACCCTTCACTGGAAAGAAGGAAGCCAGTGTTGCTTATGGCAAAATAAATCACAACAAAGATGAGCGTCGTTCGACGGTATGGTCTGTTATGATTTCTAATCCCGCCTCAAACCAAAAACGAAACAATTAGCGCATACCAGATGCGCCCATAAGACAGTTCATCCAGATCAACATGACCCTATCCCAGGTTTTGCCACACCTGCTGAAGTCCAACCTGGTGACCCTATAGGAGGCCCCAAAAAATCATCATACTACCTCTCCTCGCTACAACCCAAATGCTCGATGTGCCTACCATTCTGAAACTCCGGGGCATGATACAAACGAGTGTTGGGCTTTAAAGAATAAGATACAGGATCTCATCGAAGCAAAGGAGATTGAGCTTGACCTTCTAGAGACACCTAATGTAATAACTGAGCCAATGCCCAAACATGGCCAAGGTGTCAATGCTGTTGATGATGACCATTTTGTTTCCTCGGTGGATGAATTAACTACTCCTCTTTTGACTGTTAAAGAGAATCTATTATGAGTCGATTTATTTATGGGCTGTGGTGAAGGTTTCCACTTATGCATGTCTCTACCAGATGGCTGTTTGTTGTTAAAAATGGGCATCTAGCGCTTGATGGTTAACAAAGAAATTCTATTCGAAAAAATTCCCCTTACAAGAAGTTATTATGAAGATGTCTCGATAATCACCATTTCCAAAAATCCTCCCAGGATCTCCACCAAAAGACCCGTTAGGATTACACATGTTCCCAAGTTTGCTCCCTTGATCATCACCATGCCGGGGCCAATACCATATTCCTCAGATAAAGTTGTTCCCTGGAATTATAGGGATGACATCTATTACCATGGCATCAAGCAAGACCTGTTGACTATTGAAGACAAAGTTGCTGAAGATACTGATCTTGACATCAATAATATCATCGGGACCAGTAAAATTACGAGAAGAGGAAGAGTTTTCTCTCCCTAAATCTCTCCAAAAAATGTTTCTATTCCTGTGATTATTCCGGCTGCTTCTCCTATCAGTATTCCCATTGTTACTCCTATTGTTAGTCCTACTGTTATCCCTTCTACTGAGTCGACCGAGACACAGGGCAAAGAGGTATTGGTTGAGCCTTTCCAGACGAAGGCGCATCCAGAAGTCATCCCCGAGGCTTCTAAAAGGGGAATGGAAGAGATATTAAAGATAATCAAGAAGAGTGATTAAACATATCTAAAGGTTTTTCCTGTGCTTTTTCACCTTTCCTTATTGGATAAAAGAAAAGTTGGTGGAGACTCTTGCTAAACTGCAACATTTGCGAATACAAAACGCAAAACCTCAAGTTAGTTCTCCCACCGTATCATAGTGATTATAATGTCGTGGAGCAGTTGGGGCATACCCCCTCAAAAATATCAATGTTGGCCTTACTTTATTGCTCTGAAGCCCATTCTAAGGATTTAGTAAAATTCCTGAAGTCTGCCCATGTGCCTCAAGAGACCTCTGTTGATCAATTCGAGAATTGCGTAGCCAGCCTGACTATTGATAATGGACTGGGTTTTTCTGATGCTGATTTAACTCCCAAGGGAAGGAAACACAATGATGCCCTGCATGTCTCCATCAAGTGCAGGGGTACTACCCTAGCTCACGTTCTAGTGGATACAGGTCCATCGTTGAATGTCTTGCCCAAGAATGCTCTAGACAGGTTGGATTGCGAAGGACTCACACTAAAGCCTAGTAACATTATGGCGAGGGCCTTCGACGGTTCTAAAAGAATGGTGCACGAGGAAGTGGACATCCCTATCAAAGTTGGTACTCAGACTTTTAACTCAACCTTCTATGTGATGGACATCCACCCATCTTATTACTGTTTATTAAGTCGACCTTGGATCCACAAGGATGGTGCTGTTACTTCTACCTTGCATCAGATGTTGAAGTACCCAGTCAATGGAAATATTATCATAGTCCATGGGGAGAAGGAATACATGGTGAGCCACCTGAACTCTTTCAGGTATGTCGAAATGGACGGCGAGTTCATTGAGACCCCCTGTCAGAACTTTGAAGAGGTTCCATAGACCGTTGCTGCAACCAAGACTGCTTCCAAGACCCCGAAGATTACCAGACCTCCACTAAAAATGGCTTCTCTGAAGGATGCCAAGGCGGTAGTGGAAGAAGGTGGTTGTAAAATTTGGGGCCAACTTCTGGATATTCCCTACAAATCTGACAAATTTGGTTTGGGTTTTACTTCAGGAGCCCAGAGAGCTGTTTGTCGTGCTCGTGCCAGGAGACCACCTTTGCAGATCAGCAACCAGGAAGTCAATACTCTGGAAGACAATGATAATGATTATGACCTGGAAAAATGGATCTTCCCAACCATTAGCGGTGGACTCAATAATTAGGAGGCCAAAGATTTTGTGTCCATTACTTTTATTCAAGAGTAATTTATCTTTTTATTTTTGAAGATATGTAATATTTAAACAGTTGAAACTTTAAAGCCTTGTGTCTTACCCGAGGCACAATGGTCTATTTTGTGAGGGTCATTACTCCTTTTTTATATGTCATTAATAAAACATTGGACATTTTGCATACAAATCTTACTCTCTTTGTTTTTCTTTTCTGCATCTTTACTTTATTAAAAATATACAGCTATGCTCTTACACACACCCATATATCAAACTGCAGATCCACATCCACTTTGGATCCCATTGATAATGATTCTTCTATTTCCCATTATGACTTTGAAAATCAAATCTACTAAACCAAGGATGAAGGTGAAGAAGATTGTGAAGTACCAAGAGAACTTGCCAAAGTGTTACAACAGGAAGAAAAGGCAATACAACCTCATGAAGAGTCGGTTGAGATAGTTAACTTGGGTACTGAAGAGGACAAGAAGGAAGTCAAGATAGGTTCCAATCTGGAGCATGGTGTCAAGGAGCGTTTAATTCAGATACTATATGACTATGTTGAGGTCTTTGCCTGGTCATACGAAGACATGTCAGGACTCGACACTGATATCGTGGTTCATCTCCTGCTGACAAAAGAAGACTGCCCTCCAGTGAAACAGAAGGTTCGTCGTATGCGGCCAGAGATGTCAGAAAAGATAAAGGTTGAAGTCATGAAGCAGTTCAACACCGATTTCTTAGTTGTTACCTCCTATCCATAATGGGTTACTAATTTTGTTTCGGTACCTAAGAAGGACAACACGGTACGTATGTGTGTGGATTACAAAGATTTGAATAGGGCAAGCCCCAAGGATGACTTCCTGCTTCCCCATATTGATGTTCTGGTAGACAACACCGTACAACACAAGGTATTCTCCTTCATGGATGGTTTCTCTGGGTACAATCAGATCAAAATGGCACCTGAGGACATGGAGAAAACGACCTTCGTCACGCAATGGGGCACTTTCTGCTACAAATTTATGCCATTTGGGTTAAAAAACGCTGGGGCAACCCATCAACGTGCCATGGTGGCTTTTTTTCACGATATGATCCATCACGAGATAGAGGTCTATGTGGAAGATATGATAACCAGATCTCAAACTGTAGAGGAACACATTTACCACCTGCAAAAGCTATTTGTAAGACTGAAGAAATACAAACTGAGTTTGAACCTGAATAAATGCACCTTTGGAGTAAGATCCGGTAAACTTTTAGGTTTCATTGTCAGCGGAAAAGATATTGAAGTAGACCCCACAAAGGTAAAAGCGATACAAGAAATGCCAAATCCTTACACTGAGAAGGAAGTTAGGGGATTCTTGGGATGTCTAAACTACATCACCAGATTCATTTCCCATCTAACCGCTACTTGTGAGCCAATCTTCGAATTATTGAAGAAAGATCAAATGGTGAAGTGGAATGACGACTTCCAGGTTGCCTTTGACAGGATTAAGGAGTACCTTCAAGAGCCTCCAATTTTGATGCCTCTAGTTGAAGGAAGACCTCTAATCATGTACTTAACAGTATTAGAAAATTCAATGGGGTGTGTGATGGGGCAGCATGACGAGTTTGGATGAAAAGAGCATGCAATTTACTACCTGAGCAAAAAGTTTACCTACTGTGAAACCAGATATTCACTGCTCGAGAAAACTTAATGCGCTCTGGCATGGGCTGCTCATCGACTAAGACAGTATATGCTGACTCACACTACCTTATTGAAATCTAAGATAGATCCTATTAAATACATATTCGAGAAGCCCGCCCTCTCTAGAAGAATAGCAAAATGGAAAATGGTCCTGATCGAATACGACATTCAGTACACTACCCAAAAATCAATAAAAGGAAGTGTACTAACTAATCATTTGGCTCATTAGGCTGTGGATGACTATCAATCCATGTATTTTGAATTCTCGAACGAGGACATCATGTTAGTGAATGATTGTGAAAGACTTAGACCGTATGACGGACCTAAACAAGGATCCCAATGGACTATGGTTTTTGACGGAGCTTCCAACGCACTCGGCATTGGCATTGGCGCCGTGATCATATCTCCTAAAGACTGTCATACTCCTTTCAGTACCAGGCTGTGTTTCGACTGTACCAACAATATGGCTGAATATGAAGCATGTATTATGGGTCTCAAAGCTGTTATAGAGTTGGGGATCAAATCCTTAAGTGTATTTGGAGACTCGGCCTTAGTAATCAGTAAAATAAAAGGAGAATGGGACACGAAGCATCCTAATCTCATACCTTACAAAAAGAATGTGTTGACACTGATTCCACATTTTGAAGAAATTACCTTTGAGCATTTTCCACGAGAGGAAAATCAACTAGCAGACGCGCTAGCTACTATGTTATCCATGTTCAAAATCAGGTAGGATAATAAGGCTCCTCAGATCACTATTGAGAGGATGTACGAACCAACATACTGTCATGAGATTGATTTTGAAGAAGTAGTGGACAAACCTTGGTTCCATGAAGTTAAAAGATATCTTAAAGCTCAAGAATATCCTGAGGGTGCTTCATCGAACAATAATAAGTTTATAAGAAGTTTCTCTTCCAAGTTCTTTCTCAGTAACAGAATCCTCTACAAGCGTAACCACGACTCTACCTTGCTTCGGTGCATAGACAAGAGTGAAGCAGAAAGGATTATGGATGATTTGCATGAAGGTACCTTTGGAACCCATTCTAGTGTGCACACGATGGCTAAAAAGATCCTATGGGCAAGATACTATTGGTCCACTATGGAAGTGGACTATTATCAACATTTGCGAACTTGTCACAAATGCCAGATCTGTGCTGATAAAGTACATGTGCCTCTGGTTCCTCTAAACGTCTTGACTGCTCCCTAGCCATTCACAATATGGGGCATCGACATGATTTGGGAGATCAAACCTATAACTTCTAATGGGCACCACTTCATCCTGGTTTCCATTGATTATTTCACGAAGTGGGTAGAGGCATCCTCTTTTGCTTTTGTTACCAAAAATTTTGTGGCTCGGTTCATCAAACATAACCTTATATGCCGATATGGTATTCCAGAAAGAATCATTATAGATAATGGTACCAATCTAAATAATACTATGATCATCAAGCTCTACACGTAGTTCAAGATCCAACGTCATAACTCTTCCCCTTACCCGCCGAAGATGAATGACGCTGTAGAAGCTGCTAATAAAAATATCAAGAAGATCATCCATAAGATGACAATGACATATAAAGAATAGCATGAGATGTTACCATTTTCTCTTCATGGTTACCGTACCATGGTGCACACCTCAACACGGGCAACCCCTTTCTCTTTGGTATGCAGTATGAAAGTTGTCCTACCCATTGATGTCCAGATCCCTTCCTTGAGAATCATGAAGGATGCAGGGCTGAGCAAAGACGAATGGGTTCAGACTTGACTTGACCAATTAAACTTGATTGACGAGAAGAGGCTCGCGTCTGTCTGTCATGGTCAGATGTACCAAAAGCGTATGATCAATGCTTTCAATAAGAAGCTCAAACGTCAAGTATATCAGGCTGGCGATCTGGTAATCAAGCGCATCATACTGCCACAAGGTGGTCCCAGGGGCAAATGGACTCCCATATCGAATGGCTATTTGTGATCAAGAACATATTTTCTGGTGGAGCCATGATCTTAACCACTATAGACGGTGACGACCTTCCGCACCCTGTAAACGCGGACATAGTTAAAAGATACTACGCATGAACAAAGACCCGCTAGGCCGACTGACCTAGGAAAAAATTAGGGCATCCCAGCTGTTGTACCCCAAAATTTTCCCTCCCATTTCCTCGACATTCTCTCATCACAAGACCCTTGGAGCTCAAGATCAAGTTAGGGTTTACTCTGCTCAAGACTTCTCCTTGCACTGTTGACCCAAATTAGGGTTTGAGTTTGCACAAAGATGTTTTGACCTAAAAGGCCCAAGATAACTTTCATTCTTCATATTAGACTCACAAGTTTATCCATACCAAGTTTCAAGCCTTGATTCCAATCTTTGCCCAGTCAATTGGACAGTTGACCTAGAAATCAGTTGTATTGGGGAAAAAGTCAACTGTGGTCAATTGACAGTCAAACCTCATGATTTTTGACCCACATCAACATTATGAACTCATATGAACCATTTGGTCAAGTTTGGATCACAATTCCACAAGAAATTTGATCAGATCACCAAAAGGGCAAAATGGTCATTTTTAGGGTTTTGATTGCACAAAGGCAATTTTTGACTGTTTGACCTAGCCAATGGCAAACCAAGCTCACATATGGACTCAAGGACTCAATGTCATGGCCTTGACATATTCAATAAGTTCAAAAGATCCCAAATGCACAAGATTGACAGATGAATTTTCCAGTCAACTGATCAAATTTGACTGTATACTCAAAAGTCAAACTTTGACTTTTTGGTCAAAATCAAGTGTCAAGACTCATTTTTCATCAAGACATGTCAAATTGTGAAACTTGTTCATCAAGAAACAAAAAAAATGCAAATTAGGGTTTAGAATGAGAAAATTTCATAACTTAGAATTTTTCTAAGTTATGAAACTTCCTTATTTTTTCCTAACTTTGTCCCATTTTTTCATCAAGATACATTTGGATTCAAACAAAACTCAAAACATGAAAGTTATAGTCCATTGAAAAATCTACAACTTTGATTCACAAAGTTTCCTCAAAAGAAGCATGTAGCTCAAGTTATTATTTTTGGAACAAGGGTGCAAAACATTCTTAACTTAAAAAAATTTTGACCTATTCTAGGAAGGATTTTTGCCTAACTTCATGGCCACTTTTCACATGCTTCCACTTGGAATTTCAGCTTTCATTAGGAAGATGGATTGTAGTACACATTCCAAGCTTTCCAAATTGTCCAAGAACTTCTCAAACACCCTTGTGGTTAGGGAGAATCGAATTTGTTAATGTGGGCAAAAGTCACTTGGATTCATGGCCAAAGGCATATTCATACACTTTGCATTTTTGAAATCAGCTTGCACAAGCTATTTACAGGCCTCTAATCTCATTTACACTCAATAATTAAATGCCAATCCATTGTGTTCTATCATTATTTTGTGCATTTGGACATTACATGAAGAATTAAGCCATATTTGGAAAAAGCAAGTTATCCATTGTTGTAAAGCATGACTTTATGTCAAATAAAAATCAAAGAAGTACAATGCAAATCTCTGAGGCACAAGTTATTGAACTAATCCCACTGATCAAGACTAACTTCGCAGCATGTTTAGGGGGCCTGCATAAGCTCGAACCTAACTTGGCATTTTTGACTTAAGATAGAAGCAACTTTGCAAACACAACAACATCTCACATTCCTGTCAACACATGCCTAAGCAAACTTATTGAACACATTCCAAACATCAGACCTGACCTGAAACACGAGCCAACCACCTTCAATCCCTCCTCATTCACAGAAACACCTCCTTGCTGCAAAAACAGAGTCCCTTCTGCAACTTGACTTCCACAAACACTTCCACTCGTGCGTTTTGGCTGAAACCTTTGCAAACACATTCCATAACATCCATACAAACTATTCCAAACATTGAACTGGAACTGTAACAGCCATAGCCAAGTGTGCCATTTTCATTTTTCATCTGTGTAGGTTAACTTCTGTAGCTCGATTCATCAAGATTCAAAGCAATCTAAGCATAGGAGAAGCATCCCTGGACCTCAAGCAAGCTATACAAGTCCTTACATTGCATTGAAAGTACCTCCATTGTCATACACGAATCAAGTTGAACAGGTAAAAGTTTGAACTCCTATCTCTTAATCTAGGCATATCTAGGCTTAGGTTTGTGAAGAAGTTATGTCATACTCATGTCCCTGAAGCCACCCATATCCTCACTTTCCATTTATATTGCATGTGCTGAGAGAATTTAAGACATGAACATTGAAAAAAACTTAGGTCAGGAATTGGGGGTGAAGAAATTCTCTCTCATTTCAGAGAGTTAGATTGACTTTTTTATATATTTGGAATCGTGACAAGATGCTCTATAACATTGCTGTTGTAAGTTTTTGCTGAATGTCAAAGAATCATGAGATAGCAGGAAGCGCGCGTTTTGTTCTGTTTGAATGTCCAGAGGTTGAAGACAAAGTTCTTCTGGGCTGGGCCTGACCTTTTTTCTGTTTGCACCTTCATTTCACACATACACCCCCTGGCCCATTGCATGATATACTTGTCATTTTTTATTTTGATTTTATATTTTTATCCAAACATGAAAAAACATTTAAAATATTTTTCTCACATTTTTTGTATTTTATTTAGTATTTATTTTGTTTCATTTAGTTTCATACATAAATAAATAAAATACCCTTTTTTTCAAAATACAAAAATAATACAAAATACATTTTGTTTTCTAATTTTATTTTATTTTATCTTTTGAAAACATTTTCTAAAAATATACTTTTTTTTTGTAAATAATAAATATTTTATTTTTGTATATATTTAATATATTTAGTAAATAATATAAATACTTATATATTTATTAGAATATTTAGTAAAAAAAAAACATAAAAATAATACATTTTTATTTTTATTAATATTTAACCTCAAAAATACTTTTTTTACAATATACTTTCTTTTTATTTATTTTTTGTACATAATTAATAAATGTTGTATATAATAAATAATTAATACATTTTATTTAGCAAATTAGGGTTTTGCCCTAAAGACATAAAAATACCCAAAAATTAACCTTTTTATTTTTGTTTATTTGACACATAAAAAATACTTTTACATACATATAAAAATCATTTTTTAGCATCTTGCATATTTATTGTATTTTATTTAATTATTGTACAATTAAATACCTTGTAAATTCCATTTGGATGTAATAGCTTAGGTTTTAATTTCTTGCTAAAATATCCCCATTTGAACATTTGTACCCCCATCCCATAATTGTGTTGTAATAACTTAGGACTTTTATTTTTCGCGTTTAAAAGCTTTCTAAATATGCCATGATAGACTTAGGGTTTTGTATGCAAAAATCAACCAAACAAATAGTTTAACCTAATTCAAGATAAAAGCATGAAAATGAAAAAACACCAATCACACTTGCACCCCTTAGGGTTACTCCACTTGTTGCCTTCAATAATGGGCCATATTGAATGTTAAGTGTTTTTGGAAAACAAGTAATAACAAATGATCATAGTCCCTCGATGACGCTTTCGGAAGTTGCCTAAAAATGATCAAGTCCCTTAAAGGAAAAGTTGCCAAAGACACTTGGCACCATTACAATCATGGTCTAAACGATGACTCGCGCCCGTCCCGTTCACATCCTAACACAAGATTGTCCACCAAATACAATGGTGGAACAAAATTGTTAAAAGGGTTGAAACATAGAGAAAACCTTTGAGTAAATTTAGGGCTAGACAACTCTTAGTTACTTGATCAAACTTGCAAAAACACTTGCCTACTTTTCAAAACACACTTCACAACACACTTTCAAACAACTTTCAAAAAAAACTTTGAAAACTTTTCAAAAGATATACACCTTTGTATACATCCAAACATGGGTCATTACAAAGGTTGCCACCACATTGGCCTCTTTTCAAAACATTTTCAAAACCCACACACAAAGCACCATTTCAAACAATTGAAAATCAAGGCAAGATGATCTAAGCAAGTAACTAAGAGCCCATGGATAACCATGGATAGAAAGGGTGCTAATACCTTCCCTTTCTATAATCTACTCCCCGAACCCAAGAAAACATCTCAAAGGTTTTTGCTGTGCTTTTTAACCTTTCCTTAGGATAAAATAAAAAGTCAGTGGCGACTCTTGCTCAACCGAAACATTTGCGAAAAAAAACGCAAAACCTCAAGTCAGTTCTCCCACCGTATCACAGAACTGGAGACTCTGCTGGGGAAAATTTTAAAGTGGAGTAACCTTAGGGCTTAGATCACCCTCTTGCATGACTAATTGTTTGCTTTGTTTGCTTTATATCTTGGCTCTCTTATTTGGGTTTGAAATCCTACACCCGGATTTGGGGAAACATTCATAGATAGCAATACGTTGTGGAAACTGTGCGGGGTATACCGACTCGGTTGAAGCAATAGCTATATTAGTGCGACATATTTGTGAGTACCGGTAACCCTTGAATTCAATCAAGGAGAGTACGGGGCCGCTGATTGATGTCACTAAAGCACTAATGACCTAGAACCTTACTTGACCATCTTGGCCTTTCATTAGGGGTAGTGAGATGACCGGCTTTGGTGCAGTCTGAAGTTGGTAGATACTCGATACTACACTCATTGAGGGTTGTTTTCTTGGAATATTTTGGTCGCTAGTTAAGTGGCTAAACCAAAACAATGAACATGGAAAACAATCCAATGATATTGAGCTCCTTAGAACCCGGTTACTATTTATAGGACAGGTTTTTAAGCCAACTACACTCAAGAGGGTACTTACCTATGAAACCCCATGCAAGCCTGAAACTAGGGTTTTGTGTGAATTGCTTGTACATATGTTTGTGCATACATCATGAGCATCATAAAGCATCATATGCATTCACTAACCATTTCAAGGGTTTAGATCTTCATTTTTGTTCTTGTTTTGTAGGTCATGGAAATTCTTCGCAGGAAAACTATCCAAGTCAATCTTGTGAGAATCCCTCCTCAACTCAAGGAGCTCACATCCAGAATTCCGGAAAGCTCTCCCTTCAGTGAAAGACATGGTAGACTGCTCAGCCTAGTCAACATCAACATTGAAGAGGACATGGTAAAGGTGTTATTCCAGTTCTTTGACCCCCTTCACCACTGTTTCACTTTCCCCGACTACCAATTGGTGCCCACTTTGGAGGAATTTTCTCAACTCTTGAGAATTCCTATTCTTAATCAACTACCCTACAACGGTACGGAAAAAGAACCAAAGCCTGGAGATATTTCTCAAGCACTACACTTGCAACCATCTGACATCAAGGGGCATTAGGAAACTAGAAGCGGTGTCGAAGGCTTCTTGGCAAAATTCTTGTTTGAGAAGGCACAAGAGTGTTGGAATTCATTGGACCTACAAGCCTTTGAAGAAATTGTGGCACTCCTCATTTATGGGTTGGTCTTGTTCCCAAATCCTGACCAGCTTATAGATGTCAATGCCGTCAAGATCTTCTTATCCAGAAATCCAATGCCAACATTGCTTGGGGACATTCTTCAATCATTTTACACACGAACAATGAGAAAGAGGGGTGTTCTCATGTGCTGTACTCCTCTCCTTGCAAGGTGGTTTATTTCGCACCTTCCACAATCTGTCTTGAAGAATGACCAAGGCTTAAGGTGGTCACAACGGTTGATGACCCTCACTCACTATGATGTACATTGGTGTTCTCGGTCCAGAGAAAATGTCATCATCATCGATCGTTGTGGAGAGTTCCCTAATGTTCCATTACTTGGCATTATAGGAGGCATTACCTACAACCCTTGTCTAGCTTTGAGACAATTTGGATATGCACGGAGGGATGGCCCTCACGACATGTTGATTCCTGACCTAGTTTTTGACTTCGACAACGATGCGCAAGGACTTCGCCAAAGATTCATCAGAGCTTGGAGGATGCCTAACAAGGTAGACAGCAAGACACTGGGGCACAAGAACTCCATCCCTCTTGAGCCTTATCTCAAGTGGGTACGAACCCGAGCCCAGAGTCTAATGATGCCTTACCCTCATGTTCTCCCTGTGGTTAAAGAGCCCGTTACGGAAGGAGAGGTTCCTTACACCATCCTATATCCTGACATGCCTACATCGTGGGAGGAGATGCAGAAGAGTTGGATCCAACTCAAGGAGGAACGGAACACTTTTGAAGCCAGCTTCTACGCCAGTGAGAAGAAGGTTTTGGAGCTTACCCACCGACTCCATGAGGAAGAGACCCTCAACACCTACATCGCACCAAAGAGGATGCGCGACGTCTTTTTACCTTGAGAAGTTTTTTGTAATATTTGGCCCATGGGGCATTTATGTACTGACAAATTTCTTCTTATTAATATGACGTGTGTTCTTTTTGTTTGCAACAATTTTGAATTTTCTAAATCCTTGAATGCATTGCATACATAAGCATATCATTCATCATGCGCATAAGCAGGTCTCCACACCAGGTTTCCTTATCTTTCTGCTGCTTATTTCAGTAAGATGGATCTCGAACAGACGGTCAAGGACTTGCAGTCTCAAAACTCACAGTTTCAACATCTCCTGATGACCTTGGCAAAGGGTCAGGAGGATCTAAAGGCCCTGCTGGGGAACAAAGAGCAAGTGAAAAAGAAGAAGAAAAGAATCGGGGTGGCTACCCTAGGAAGAAGGTTTGAGGGTGAAGCCAGAAGAGTGCTTGAATTTCCCCCTACATCTGAAGAGGGAACCAGTAAAGGGAATGCGGCTGCGGTACCTTCCGAATCCGAAGCTGAAGAAGGAGAGGCTGAAGAAGACGAAGACTACTCTGAGCAACAATACCCGCCCGCCGATGATAAGTACAAAGGTTTGGAAGACAGGTTGGCAGCTATGGAGCTGGAGAGTTCCCGGCTTAGATTTCGAAGATTTGGGATTAGTTGTTGGAATTGTGATACCCCCGAAGTTCAAAGTGCCAGTTTTTGCTAGATATGACGGGCTGTCCTGCCTGAAGATGCATCTCAGATCATATGTAAGGAAGATCCAACCTTACACTGCAGACAAGAACTTATGGATCCACTTCTTTCAGGATAGCCTTTCAGGGGCCCAACTCGAATGGTTCTATCAGCTGGATGTAGCCAGTATCCGAAACTGGGAGGACTTGGCTACCACATTTTATAAACAGTATCAGTATAATTCTGACCTTGCTCCCACGCGTACCCAACTCCAGGGTATGTCACTGGGGACAGGTGAAGGATTCAAGGAGTATGCGCAAAAGTGGAGAGACCTGGCTGGCAGGGTGCAGCCACCGCTGACTGACCGTGAACTTGTTAACATGTTCTTAGGGACCCTGTCTGGTCCGTTATTCAACCATCTGATTAGGAATTCTTCTGCTGGGTTCATAGATTTGATCTTGACTGGTGAGAGAATAGAAGCTGGTATCAAGTCGGGGAAGATATAGAAAGGTACCTCCTCGAGTACTGAAAAGAAGCCCTTCAAGAAGGAAGCCAGTGCTGTTTATGGTCCCAGAAGAAAAATTAAGCCGGAACGCCGCCAAGCTATCAATGCATTGGTAATTTCAAAGCTTGTTGCTGCTCCTCAGCAGTTTAACCAACCAAGGGGTGAGAGACCCAAAAGGCAGTACACTCGGCTCAGTATGACCCTGTCTCAGATATTGCCGCAACTGCTGTCAACAAATCTGGTAACTGTCAAATAAGCTCCGAAGGTAGTGAACACAGCTTCTCCAAAGTACAACCCCAACGCCCGTTGCTCTTATCACTCTGATAGCCCGGGGCATACTACAGATGACTGCTGGGCTCTGAGGAATAAGGTTCAGGACCTTATTGATGCTAAAGAAATACAGTTTGAGGCGCCCGAAAGGCCCAATGTTGTGACTTCTCCCATGCCCCAGCATGGAGTGAACGCTGTGGAAGAAGACCGGTATGTGGCCTCCGTGGAAGAGATTGTTACTCCGTTATTGACTGTCAAAAGGAACCTGTTGCTAGCCGGTTTATTTCCGGGATGTAGCAAAGGTTGCCTTCTTTGTGCTGTTTCACCTGCTGGTTGTCCCTTGCTGAAGTCAGGCATCCAAAGCCTGATGGATAGTAAAGAGATCTTGTTCGAGAAGATTGCGGTCCCTGCTACCCCTACTGAAGAAGTTTCTATTGTTACTATTTTCAACAAACCTCTTAAGGCTCCTTCGAAGAAGCCTGTCAAAATCATGTTCACTCAGAAAATTGCTCCTATCATCATCACTGTTCCGGGGCCTCTCCCTTATACATCCGACAAGGCTGTCCCATGGCATTATGGGGCAGATGTTTACGTTCTTGGAGTAAAACAAGAGTTTGATACTAATACCGGTGTCAGTAACATCACCGGGCCTGCCAAAATCACTCGCAGTGGTAGGCTGTTCTCACCAGATATTGCGCCACCAGCTACTCAGAAACCTCTTATCATCACACCTGCAAGTGTGTCTGTTCCCCTTCCTAATCAAGTTCCTGTTTCTACCCCTGCTGCCGAGTCATCTGACGCTCGGGGCAAAGGGATTACTACTGATTTGCCCGCCCTGACGGAGGCACCAAAGACAACCACTGTTGAAGCTTCCCAGCAAGAGATGGAAGAGATTCTCAAGATTATCAAGAAAAGTGATTTCAACGTAGTTGAGCAGCTGGGGCACACCCCATCAAAGATTTCTATGCTATCACTGTTGTTGTGTTCAGAGGCCCACGCCAAGGCTCTGATCTCCTTCCTAAAGACGGCCCATGTGCCACAAGAAATGTCTGTTGATCAATTTACCGATTGTGTGGCCAACTTGACTGCCGACAATGGTTTGGGCTTCTCTGACGCCGATCTGACTGCCAAAGGAAAGAACCATAACGACGCCCTCCATGTCTCCATTGAATGCAGAGGCACTACTCTTGCCCATGTGTTGGTAGACACCGGTTCTTCTTTGAACGTATTGCCCAAGAAGGCCCTAGATGGGTTGGATTGTGAGGGTTTAGAGCTCAAGCCTAGTAACATTGTTGTCCGAGCCTTTGACGGTTCGAAGAGGATGGTACATGGTGAAGTTGACATTCCAATCAGGGTTGGTTATCAAGTCTTTGATTCAACTTTCTATGTGATGGATATCCGACCATCCTATTCTTGTTTGCTGGGTCGTCCATGGATCCACAAGGCTAGAGCTGTGACCTCCACACTACATCAGAAGCTTAAGTACCCGGTCAGAGGGAAGATCGTTACAGTTCAGGGGGAAGAAGAATATATGGTCAGCCACCTCAACTCGTTCCGGTACATAGAGATGGATGGGGAATTCATTGAAACCCCCTTTCAACACTTTGAAGAGGTGCCTCAGACACTGGCGTCAGCAGAGACTGTGATTGAAGACCCTCCTTTGAAGATGGCTTCCTTGAAGGATGCTCGGGCTGTTATTGAGAAGGGTGAGTGCGCAAACTGGGGCCGACTTCCTGATTTCACTCCGAAGACTGACAAGTTTGGTTTGGGTTTCACTGCAGAAGCTCAGAGGGCTGTGCGTAAGGCAAGGATTGGAAAACCTCCTGTGTTCATCACCAACCCGGGAGTAAATGCTATTGAAGATGACGTGGGGGAATCTGAATTCGACAGCTGGATCTACCCAACGACCAACAGTGGACCAAGCAACTGGACTGCCAAAGACTTCACACCTATTACTTTTGTCACTCAGTAATGAACTCTTTTGTTTTGAATTTGTAACAAACAATATTTTGAAACTTTTATGGCTCGGTGTCTTACCCGGGGCACCGTGGCTTCATTTGTGAGGGCTTTTGTGTGTCATTTTCATATATCATCAATAAAAACATTGGACGTTTGTTGCATTTTAAAATCTTGCACTCCTTTTCTTTCTTTATTATATATTGCAAAACAGCTATATTTACACACACTCACTTATACAGGTTCCAATCCACTCTGGATCTCACTGGTAACGACTCTGCTATCGCCAGTTATAACTTCGAAAATCTGATCAACTTAGTCGAAGACGAAGGTGAAGATGATTGCGAAGTGCCTGGTGAACTTGCAAGACTGCTACTCCAGGAAGAGAGGGCCATTCAGCCGCATGAAGAGCCAGTGGAAACGGTAAATCTGGGTATTGAGATAGACAGAAAGGAAGTCAAGATTGGCGCTAATCTAGAGCTCAGTGTGAAACAACGGTTGATTCAGATGCTGCATGACTATTTAGAAATCTTTTCCTGGTCTTACGAAGACATGCCTGGGTTGGATACCGACATTGTGGTTCATCACCTGCCTACCAAGGAAGATTTCCCTCCGGTAAAACAAAAGGTCCTTCGTATGCGTCCAGAGATGTCCGAGAAAATCAAAGCTGAGGTTATGAAACAATTTGATGTCGGGTTTCTAGCAGTGACTTCTTATCCTCAGTGGGTTGCTAATGTGGTTCCAGTGCCGAAAAAGGATGGTAAGGTCCGAATGTGTGTTGATTACAGGGATTTGAACAGGGCCAACCCTAAGGATGATTTCCCTCTGCCTCATATCGACGTTCTGGTTGACAACACTGCTCAGCATAAAGTATTCTCCTTCATGGACGGCTTCTCCGGTTATAATCAGATCAAGATGGCTCCTGAAGACATGGAGAAGACCACTTTTGTCACTCAGTGGGGCACCTTTTGCTACAAGGTCATGCCATTTGGGTTGAAAAATGCTGGGGCAACCTACCAACATGCCATGGTCGCTTTATTTCATGATATGATCCACCATGAGATTGAAGTGTATGTCGATGATATGATTGCAAGGTCCCAAACTAAGGAGGAACACCTTGGCCATCTACGGAAGCTGTTTGACCGTCTGAAGTTGTACAAGCTGAGGTTGAACCCAAACAAGTGCACCTTTGGGGTGAGATCTGGAAAATTGCTAGGCTTCATCGTAAGCGACAAAGGTATTCAAGTGGACCCTGCCAAAGTAAAATCCATACAAGAGATGCCAACTCCCAAGACAGAGAAAGAAGTCAGAGGCTTTCTAGGACGGTTGAACTACATTGCCCGATTCATCTCGCATCTAACTGCTACCTGTGAACCAATCTTCAAACTGCTGAAGAAAGATCAAGTAGTACGTTGGAACGATGAATGTCAGGCCGCTTTCGAAAAGATCAAAGAGTATCTCCAAGAACCACCCATTCTTATGCCACCAGTCGAAGGGAGACCTCTAATCTTATACTTGACAGTACTTGACAACTCAATGGGGTGTGTGCTGGGACAGCATGACGAGTCTGGCCGAAAATAACACGCCATTTATTACCTTAGCAAAAAGTTTACCGACTGTGAGACCCGGTACTCACTGCTCGAGTAAACTTGCTGCACTTTGGTATGGGCTGCTCGCCGGCTGAGACAGTATATGTTGACTCACACTACTCTGTTGATTTCAAAAATGGATCCAATCAAGTACATATTTGAAAAGCCTGCTCTATTTGGAAGAATAGCAAGATGGCATATGATCTTGACGGAATATGACATCCAGTACACGACTCAAAAAGCAATCAAGGGAAGTGTATTGGCAGACCATTTGGCGCACCAGGCAGTGGACGATTACCAGTCGATGAACTTTGAATTTCCAGATGAGGATATCATGGTAGTAACTGATTGTGAAGTACCTGGACCGGATGAAGGACCTGAGGAAGGATCCCGATGGTCTATGCACTTTGACGGGGCCTCGAACGCTTTGGGTAATGGTATCAGTGTTGTGATCATATCCCCTAAAGGCACTCATACTCCACTCACCGCCCGGCTATGTTTCAACTGCACCAACAACATGGCGGAGTATGAGGCATGCATCATGGGTCTTCAAGATGCAATCGACTTAAGGATCAAGTTTCTGAGTGTCTTCGGAGATTCCGCTCTCGTGATCAATCAGGTCAAAGGCGAGTGGGATACGAAGCACCCAAATCTTATTCCTTACAAGGAGTATGTGCTGACATTGCTTCCCCACTTCGAGGAGATAACTTTTGAACACTTCCCAAGAGAGGAGAATCAGTTAGCGGACGCATTGGCTACAATGGCTTCTATCTTCAAAGTCTAGTGGGACAACGAGGCGCCCCGGATCATGATTTGGAAGTTGGACGAACCTGCATATTGCTGTGATCTTGAGGCTGAAGAGGTAACTGAAAAACCCTGGTATCATGAAGTGAAGAGGTACCTTGAAGCTCAAGAATACCCCGAAGGCGCATCTGTTAATGACAAGAAGTTCCTAAGAAGGTTTGCGGCAAAGTTCTTCCTCAACAACGACATTCTGTATAAACGAAACCATGATTCAACCTTACTGCGTTGTGTGGATAAGACTGAAGCAGAAAGGATCATGGCAGAACTACATGAAGGTACCTTCGGAACACATTCCAGTGGACATACCATGGCAAAGAAAATCCTTTGGGCAGGATATTTCTGGTCCACAATGGAAGCCGACTGTTATCAGCATTCTCGGACGTGTCATAAATGCCAGATCTATGCTAATAAGGTGCACATTCCTCCGGTTCCTCTAAACGTCTTGACAACACCTTGGCCTTTTGCAATGTGGGGGATTGATATGATCGGCGAGATCCGACCTACGGCATCTAACGGGCACCGTTTCATCCTGGTAGCAATTGATTACTTCACAAAGTGGGTCAAGGCAGCTTCCTACGCTACCGTAACCAAGAGCGTTGTGGCACGGTTCATTCGGCACAACCTGATCTGTCGATACGGTGTACCTGAGAGGATCATTATGGATAATGGTACCAATCTTAACAACAAGATGATCACTGAGCTCTGCGAGCAATTCAAGATACAGCACCACAATTCTTCTCCCTACCGGCCGAAGATGAATGGAGATGTCGAAGCGGCTAATAAGAACATCAAGAAGATTGTGTAGAAGATGATAGTGACCTATAAAGATTGGCATGAGATGTTGCCATTTGCTCTCCATGGGTACCGTACCTCAGCACGGACGTCAACAGGGGCAACTCCCTTTTCCTTGGGCTATGGCATGGAGGCAGTCTTGCCTATTGAAGTCCAGATACCCTCTCTCCGGATAATGAAGGATGCCGACTTGAGCGAAGATGACTGGATCCAGACTCGGCTTGATCAGTTAAACCTAATTGACGAGAAGAGACTCACCGCTATTTGTCATGGTCAGGCGTACCAAAAACGGATGATCAGGGCATTTAACAAGAAGGTCAGACACAAGAGTATCAAGTCGGAGACCTGGTAATCAAGAGCATCATTCTTCCTCAAAGTGATCCCAGGGGCAAATGGACCCCTACGTACGAAGGGCCGTTTGTGGTTAAACATATCTTCTCAGGAGGAGCTATGATTCTAACCACCATGGATGGTGACGACCTTCCTCACCCCGCCAATGCAGACATAGTAAAAAGATACTACGCATGAATTAAAGACCCGCTAGGTTGACACACCTTGGCAAAAATAAGGGCTTCCCGGCGAACCAAAAGGGTTCGGGCAAAAATAAGGGATGAAAATAAAAAAATCTGTACACCCGGCAAGTCGAAAACCTGAAAAGGCGGCTTGGGCAAAAATGGGTATCTCGGTGGACTGAAAACCCGAAAGGGCGGTCCAGGCAAAAATTAGGGATAAAGCGTAATACTATGTCTTAGTGGATCACCTTGCATCCAGAATTCGGCATCAACTATCAGGCTCAGATGACTCAAATCAATCAACTTCATCTTCAACTAAGCATCAAAGTGATGAGACACTTAAAGACATAAAGGCGATAACAGAGTTGGAACCCAATGGGATTATTTTTCACATAGCTGTTTTGTTTCCTTTTCACAAAATTGTATAAACTCTATTTTTGCTCGGCGGCGTTCTCTTACTAGGACGTCACCCTCTTGTACAAAAACGCCTATTTATAGGCAAATTTCTAAATCAATACAAGTTCAAATTTTACAGACAAAATTACCCATCGTGTTTCCTTTTTATGTTTTTGTTTTGCAAAGAACGTCCAATGATCATTTTTGATATATGCATTTGACATTAATTGCTAACCATGAATATTTGCATGCGAAACAAAGGACTAATTACAGGTGACATTAGAAGCAAGGGCAATAAAGTATTGTCTAAACGATCTAGTTGCTCTGTCCACCAAGGTACCTAGGTAGGTTCGGCTGAAGAACGTAACCAAGTTACCTCAATTCCCCACAGAGTATCTCCAGCAAGTCAGCAGTACTCTCCCCAAGCCGAGGTAGTCTACTGCCAGCCTTAAGGAAGTTGGATATTCCCAGAAGATCTCAACATTCCCCAGCGGAATATAGACATTCCTCAACAAGCATCCCCGACAGTCTTAATATAAGATTGTTCCCCGGAGGAATACAGACACCCCAGTGGAACCCTTCCCCAGTACAGTCTGAAAAGTTTCCCTAGGAGAGTGGAATCCTTATCCCCAGTAGATTCTGGAAGCTTATCACCTGCAGAGTACGTACGTCTCTCCCCGACTTTATTTAAAGGTTATTTCCCCACCAAGGTATAACTGGGTTATCCCCAGCTAATTACCACGGAAAGATCGTCCTCGGCGAAATTCTTCCTATTCCCCAGCGGAGTTCATCAAATTCCCCAATATAACCTATCAGTGGAATCCCCAGCGAAGTTCTCATCAAAACCTCAGCGAAGTATCTCTTCCTACAAAGTAATTCCCCGCAGAGTAATCTCTCCAACAAGTTTATTCCCCAACGGAGTCATCTTCTCCTACCGGTTTACTCTTACAACCATCATCCCCAGCGGAAGCAAAGAACTCTACTCTTCAACATCAGCCTAGGATTTCAAGTTCCCGACACTCGTCAAGGATTTATTTTCCTAGAAAAAAATACATTCATAAGACATTTCACATTTCATACATCCTGCTTACATACATGATAAAGTGAATACAACACTATCTCAGTTTAATACATCATGACATCATGCATCTCATACAACATGACATTGCATACAGCTAATGTTTTGCCTTTTCAGGAAAAGGTCAATCCAAAGATGATTACTATCAACTATCGCAATTCCAGATTCGATACCTGTATCTAGCCAGGGCATATCTGTGAGTGATGGATTGAAGATTCGATACCTGTATCTAGCCAGGGCATATCTGCATGAAGAGTTTGAAGATCAACCCCTGTAACAGGCCAGGAAATTATCTTTCATTCTCAGGTCAGAGGTTTACACCTGTATCCAGCCAGGAAAGCTATCTCTACCAACCTTTTGCAATTCCAGATTCGATACCTGCATCCAGCCAGGGCATATCTATAGACGATAGTTTCCAGATTCGATACCTGTATCCAGCCAGGGCATATCTGTAGACGACCAATTCCAGATTCGATTCTTGTATCTAGCCATGGTATATCTGTGAGTTTTTGATTGTGTATTCGACACCTGTATCTAGCCAGGGCATATCTGCATGAATAGTTTAGATATTCGATACCTGTATCCAGCCAGGGCACGTCTGTAAGCAACCTTTTAAAGTTCCGGATTCGATTCCTGTATCTAGCCAGGGCATATCTGTGAGCAACTAATTGTAGATTCGATACATGTACCTAGCCAGGGCATATCTGCATGAAGAGTTTGAAGATCAACACCTGTAACAGGCCAGGAAACCATCTTCCTTTCTCAAAGTACGCGAGTTCTCGCTAAGGAATCTCTTACGCGATCAACACTTCCAAGTGGCATCTATAAGCCCATTCCCGACAAGGTTCTATCACACCTCCAGATGGCATCTATAAGCCCATCCTCCTATCCACCATCTCTCTAAGTGGCATCTGTAATCCCACTCCCGACATCACTTTGCTGATACTCCAGCATGCGAGTGCAAATTTCAGGGCACTCTAGTGTCCAATCTCCTTTTACCCTCGAGTCGCGAAAGGCAAACTTGCCAATCTAACTCTTCAGGTTCAAGAAGATTGAACAGGGGCAACTGTTGTACCCCAAAATTTGCCCTCCCATTTCCTCAACATTTTCTCATCACAAGACCCTTGGAGCTCAAGATCAAGTTAGGGTTTGCTCTGCTCAAGACTTCTCCTTGCACTGTTGACCCAAATTAGGGTTTGAGTTTGCACAAAGATGTTTTGACCTAAAAGGCCCAAGATAACTTTCATGCTTCATGTTAGACTCACAAGTTTATCCATACCAAGTTTCAAGCCTTGATTCCAATCTTTGCCCAGTCAATTGGACAGTTGACCTAGAAATCAGCTGTATTGGGGAAAAAGTCAACTGTGGTCAATTGAAAGTCAAACCTCATTATTTTTGACCCACATCAACATTATGAACTCATATGAACCATTTGGTCAAGTTTGGATCACAATTCCACAAGAAATTTGATCAGATCACCAAAAGGGAAAAATGGTCATTTTTAGGGTTTTGACTGCACAAAGGCAATTTTTGACTGTTTGACCTAGCCAATGGCAAACCAAGCTCACATATGGACTCAAGGACTCAATGGAATGGCCTTGACATATTCAACAAGTTCAAAAGATCCCAAATGCACAAGATTGACAGATGAATTTTCCAGTCAACTGATCAAATTTGACTGTATACTGAAAAGTCAAACTTTGACTTTTTGGTCAAAATCAAGTGTCAAGATTCATTTTTCATCAAGACATGTCAACTTATGAAACTTGTTCATCAAGAAACAAAAAAAATGCAAATTAGGGTTTAGAATGAGAAAATTTCATAACTTAGAATTTTTCTAAGTTATGAAACTTCCTTATTTTTTCCTAACTTTGTCCCATTTTTTCATCAAGATACATTTGGACTCAAACAAAACTCAAAACATGAAAGTTATAGTCCATTGCAAAATCTACAACTTTGATTCACAAAGTTTCCTCAAAAGAAGCATGTAGCTCAAGTTATGATTTTTGGAACAAGGGTGCAAAACATTCTTAACTTAGAAAATTTTTGACCTATTCTAGGAAGGATTTTTGCCTAACTTCATGGCCACTTTTCACATGCTTCCACTTGGAATTTCAACTTGCATTACAAAGATGGATTGTAGTAAACATTCCAAGCTTTCCAAATTGTCCAAGAACTTCTCAAACACCCTTGTGGTTAGGGAGAATCGAATTTGTTAATGTGGGAAAAAGTCACTTTGATTCATGGCCAAAGGCATGTTCATACACTTTGCATTTTTGAAATCAGCTTGCACAAGCTAGTTACAGGCCTCTAATCTCATTTACACTCAATAATTAAATGCCAATCCATTGTGATCTAGCATTATTTTGTGCATTTGGACATTACATGAAGAATTAAGCCATATTTGGAAAAAGCAAGTTATCCATTCTTGTAAAGCATGACTTTATGTCAAATACAAATCAAAGAAGTACAATGCAAATCTCTGAGGCACAAGTTATTTAACTAATCCCACTGATCAAGACTAACTTTGCAACATGTTTAGGGGGCTTGCATAAGCTTGTAACCCAACTTGGCATTTTTGACTTAAGATAGAAGCAACTTTGCAAACACAACAACATCTCACATTCCTGTCAACACAAGCCTAAGCAAACTTATTGAACACATTCTAAACATCAGACCTGACCTGAAACACGATCCAACCACCTTCAATCCCTCCTCATTCACAGAAATACCTCATTGCTGCAAAAACAGAGTCCCTTCTGTAACTTGACTTCCACAAACACTTTCACTGGTGCGTTTTGGCTGAAACCTTTGCAAACACATTCCATAACATCCATACAAACTATTCCAAGCATTGAACTGGAACTGTAACAGCCATAGCCAAGTGTGCCATTTTCATTTTTCATCTGTGTAGGTTAACTTCTGTAGCTCGATTCAGCAAGATTCAAAGAAAGCTAAGCATAGGAGAAGCATCCCTAGACCTCAAGCAAGCTATACAAGTCCTCACATTGCATTGAAAGTACCTCCATTGTCATACACGAATCAAGTTGAACAGGTAAAAGTTTGAACTCCTATCTCTTAATCCAGGCATATCTAGGCTTAGGTTTGTGAAGAAGTTATGTCATACTCATGTCCCTGAAGCCACCCATATCCTCACTTTCCATTTATATTGCATGTGCTGAGAGAATTTAAGACATGAACATTGAAAAAAACTTAGGTCAGGAATTGGGGGAGAAGAAATTCTCTCTCATTTCTGAGAGTTAGATTGACTTTTTTATATATTTGGAATCGTGACAAGATGCTCTATAACATTGTTGTTGTAAGTTTTTGCCGAATGTCAAAGAATCATGAGATAGCAGGAAGCGCGCGTTTTGTTCTGTTTGAATGTCCAGAGGTTGAAGACAAAGTTCTTCTGGGCTGGGCCTGACCTTTTTTCTGTTTGCACCTTCATTTCACACATACACCCCCTGGCCCATTGCATGATATACTTATCATTTTTGATTTTTTCTTTTTGATTTTGATTTTATATTTTTATCCAAACATGAAAAAATATTAAAAATATTTTTCTCACATTTTTTGCATTTTATTTAGTATTTATTTTGTTTCATTTAGTTTCATACATAAATAAATAAAATACCTTTTTTTTCAAAATACAAAAATAATACAAAATACATTTTGTTTTCTAATTTTATTTTATTTTATCTTTTGAAAACATTTTCTAAAAATATACTTTTTTTTTGTAAATAATAAATATTTTATTTTTGTATATATTTAATATATTTAGTAAATAATATAAATACTTATATATTTATTAGAATATTTAGGAAAAAAAACATAAAAATAATACATTTTTATTTTTATTAATATTTAACATCAAAAATACTTTTTTTAAAATATACTTTCTTTTTATTTATTTTTTGTACATAATTAATAAATGTTGTATATAATAAATAATTAATACATTTTATTTAGCAAATTAGGGTTTTGCCCTAAAGACATAAAAATACCCAAAAATTAACCTTTTTATTTTTGTTTATTTGACACATAAAAAATACTTTTACATACATATAAAAATCATTTTTTGGCATCTTGCATATTTATTGTATTTTATTTAATTATTGTACAATTAAATACCTTGTAAATTCCATTTGGATGTAATAGCTTAGGTTTTAATTTCTTGCTAAAATATCCCCATTTGAACATTTGTACCCCCCATCCCATAATTGTGTTGTAATAATTCAGGACTTTTATTTTTCGCGTTTAAAAGCTTTCTAAATATGCCATGATAGACTTAGGGTTTTGTATGCAAAAATCAACCAAACAAATAGTTTAACCTAATTCAAGATAAAAGCATGAAAATGAAAAAACACCAATCACACTTACACCCCTTAGGGTTAATCCACTTGTTGCCTTCAATAATGGGCCATATTGCATGTTGAGTGTTTTTGGCAAACAAGTAATAACAAATGATCATAGTCCCTCGATGACGCTTTCGGAAGTTGCCTAAAAATGATCAAGTCCCTTAAAGGAAAAGTTGCCAAAGACACTTGGAACCATTGCAATCATGGTCTAAACGATGACCCGCGCCCGTCCCGTTCACATCCTAACACAAGATTGTCCACCAAATACAATGGTGGAACAAAATTGTTAAAAGGGTTGAAACATAGAGAAAACCTTTGAGTAAATTTAGGGGTAGACAACTCTTAGTTACTTGATCAAACTTGCAAAAACACTTGCCTACTTTTCAAAACACACTTCACAACACACTTTCAAACAACTTTAAAAAAAACATTGAAAACTTTTCAAAAGATATACACCTTTGTATACATCCAAACATGGGTCATTACAAAGGTTGCCACCACATTGGCCTCTTTTCAAAACATTTTCAAAACCCACACACAAAGCACCATTTCAAACAATTGAAAATCAAGGCAAGATGATCTAAGAAAGTAACTAAGAGCCCATGGATAACCATGGATAGAAAGGGTGCTAATACCTTCCCTTTCTATAATCTACTCCCCGAACCGAAGAAAACATCTCAAAGGTTTTTGCTGTGCTTTTTAACCTTTCCTTAGGATAAAATAAAAAGTCGGTGGTGACTCTTGCTCAACCGAAACATTTGCAGAAAAAAACGCAAAACCTCAAGTCAGTTCTCTTACCGTATCACACCAGCGAACCAAAAGGGTTCGGGCAAAAATTAGGGATATACACGAAAAAATCTGTACACCCGGAAAGTTGAAAACCTGAAAAGGCGGCTTGGGAAAAAAGGTTATCCCGGTGGAATGAAAACCCAAAAGGGCAGTCCAGGAAAAAGTTAGGGATTTAAAGCGTATAACTATGTCTCATTGGATCACCTTACATCCAATCTTCATTAGCAACTATCAAGCTCAAACGGTACTAATCAATCCAATCAGCTTCGGACAAGAAGCAAAGGGATGAGACGCTCGAAAACATAAAAGAAATAGCAGAATGGGAACCCAATGGGATTATTTTACATAGTTGTTTTCTTTGTATGCTATTTCGTAAAGTTCTATTCTTACGACAACATTCTCTTATTGGGATGTTCGTCTCCTTGTACAAAAACGCTTATTCAAGTTAATACAATGTTATTCCTTTGAAAGTGCAACACTATTTGTTTTTCTTTTCCTATTTTGTTTGCGGAAACGTCCAGTGATTATTTTTGAACATATGCATTTGAATTTGATTATTGCTTACAAATATATGCACAAAAACAGAAAGACAATTACTAATGGCTTTAAGAAATAGGATAATATCTAAAGGCCATCTACAAAATCCCTGAAGATATTTCCTTCAGTACGTACCTTCTCCAACAAGTTCAGAGGCAGAGACATCCTGCTATAAGGTCACTGCCATATTCTCAGTATGCAGCCTAATGGTGTCAGATATTCTCATATCCCCGGGCTGAGCAAAACTTCCAATTACTGCTCCATAAATTCCCCATTGAAGTTTCCAAGCTTCTCAGGATTCCCTAGCAGGATTTCACAAAATCCCCAAACAATGTGCGGAGTTTCCCTTCCCCAACAGAGTTTATTTCTCTAATAATGGAAATCCGTCTCTCAGCATTTCAACTTCAAACAAAATCTGAAGACCTACATTCTTCATCTCCAGCTACAATCAGGGATTTATTTTCCCTAATTTAACAACACTGCAATATAACGACTGCCACATTCATAGATTGCATTCATACACCATTTTACAGGTGCCATAACATATGCAACACAAATGCATATATCACAATGTTATTTATTTTGAGAGCATCATTTGCACTTCATGCATTATGATGTTCCATGCAACTAATTCTTTACCTTTTCAGGAAAGATCGACAAATGAATGTCATCAACAACTTTCAAAAGGTTCCAGATTAATACCTGAAACCAGACAGGAAAACTATCAGTGAGTGACTCATTATAGATTAATACCTGAAACCAGACAGGACAACTATCTACATGAACTGAGTGAAGATTAACTCCCGAAACAAGCCGGGGAAACTATCTTTCTTTCAAAAGAGGCCAGAGATTAATACCTGAAACCAAACATGAAAACTACCTCAACGACACACAAAACAAGTTCCAGATTAATACCTAAAGCAAGACAGGACAACTATCTATGAATGGTTAATTGTAGATCAATTCCCGAAACAAGACAGGGTGACTATCTACACGACGAACATCTTCTTCAGCACTTCGTTCTGAAAAGCATTTCCCCTTCAGATACGAAATCCTGAAAAGCATTTTCCCTAAAGACCGAGTTCTGGAGAACATTTCCTTCAGAGGGGTTCTGAAACGCACTTCCCCTTCAGAACTTCATCCTGAAGAGAATCTCCTTCAGAAGTTTCATTCGGAAAAGAATTCCCTTCAGCGCTTCATTCTGAAAAGAATTTTCCCTTCAGAGACGGAATCCTGAAAAGCATTCTTCAAGATACAGTCAAACTTAGACTTAGTCTAACATCTGTCAACAATCACCTTTGGATGTCATCTATAAGCCCATCTCTGACAATATTCCGTCACTCTCCAAATGGCATCTTTATGCCCATTCCCTACACAATCAACAAATGTACCATCAAGTGCAAATTTCTGGGCACTATAGTGTTCAATCATCTTCCACCTTCAAGTCACGAATGGCGGACTCACCAATCTAACTCTTCAGGTTTAAGAAGATCGAACAGGGGAAGCTGTTGTACTCCAAAATTTTCCATCTCATTTCTCAAGATATTTCCTATAAATATCTTCAATACCTCAAGTTTGTACAAGTATCGACTAGGTCAAAAAATCTCCTCAACACTAATGCCTCAAATTAGGGTTTGAGTCTGTATAAAGGCAGTTGGATTTCTAATGTTTCAAATGACTTTAATGGATCATTATGGACCCTCAGGATTTATTTTTTTCAAGTTTCAAGTATGGGATCACAATTTTCCAAGAAAGTAATTCAAATTACCAAAAGGGCATAATGGGCAAAATTAGGGTTTTGACTGTAAACGACCGAACTTTGATTTTTGACCTAATACCTTGCTTATTGATTGGAAGCATGATCTCAAGGATCCGAGCGTGTCATTTTTACCTAATTGCATATTTCAATTCATCTCCCGAGATCAGTGGATTAATAGACAAAATTTGGTCAACTGGTGGGAAAAGTCAATTGTACACTAAAAAGTCAAACTTTGACTTTTTGACCAAAGTTGAGTCCCAAAAATCATATTTCATCAAGACATCCAAATAATGAAATTTGATCATCAAAAATCAAGAAAGACAAAAATCCAACTTTTGTAAGACTTGGAAAATTTTCTAAGTTAAGTTCATTACTTCATGACATCATGTCACTACAATTCAAAATAGTTCAAGATGTTACAAATAATTCAAGTTATTACAAAGTGGCATTTTTGCAAGTTTACAAATCCTAGACTTTGTATTGGTTTGGACTTTTCCCTTTGACTCAAAACCTTGCCACAATGCTTCATCTTTGATACAATTTGCATAAATTGCTCCACATTACAAACTTGTTTCATGCTGCAAACTATGTTGTCCAAGGTATTGCTGAACAAAGAATGACATGCTACTTTTATACATTGCCATAACACTCCAAAACCCTACTCCATTGCTGTCCTACAAAAAACCTTGTGCTATGCTGTACCACAAACCTGTCACAAAAGACCTGCATATGCTGTCCTATACAATCTAAAGTCTGTCCAAAAAAACCCAGTCCAAAACTGCTCTATGCAGTCTACTCCAACCTACATCATAATAGCCACAAAATTGCACCAAAATGGAAAAATAAAATTGTGTGGAAAAAGTATCAAAGCAGTAGGCAAAAACAGTTCAAAATAACTTATTTTGTTTCCATCCTAAACCTCAGTCAAGGATCTACAAAAGGCACTGTTTCATAAGACATAGGGGAGGATTTTTCTTGAAAAAGAGGAGAGAGAGAGGAGAAAAACAGAACTTTTGTAAAACTCAGCTCATTTTCATAAGACTCTGCTCATCTTCAACTCTGCTTTCACCCACAGAATAGAAAAATCCTCAACCCATTATTGTATAACCTTGTAAACTATCCCACAAACCTTCTAAACACTTCACATCATATAGATATTGTTCAAGCACAAGAACAGTTTCTAAAGTACCCTTATTCTCAACTTCTAAACAAAGGATAATACAGTGCAAACTTGACTGTTTGGAGTTGGTTCAACAACCATCAAGACAAAGGGAGGTTTAGCAGTTCTCTGGAGTTTCATTAATATCCACACAACATCTTGAAGGGTATTCAGACTCAAAACCTAAAGTGCAGTTTCAAGCTAAGTCATTTTAACCGTGCATTTTCCATACATCATTTTTGGTTTATTTCTGATGATAGGATGTAGCAAGCACTACTCTTGAAGTTAATCATTTACTTGTTGTTCATGTTTATCATTTATATGTTGAAAACTAACTGATTAATGTAAAAGAATGGTGGTAAAAGCAAAAAACAACAGCATGATTCGACACATATCCACATGCGTCGACTCATTCTAAGTGAAAAAACAGGGTATGAGTCGACACATGGCCTTATGCATCGACTCATACTGTTATCCAAGTCTCAAAATAGAAAGATGGAAGGTGCATGAGTCGACACAAAACGCGTATGTGTCGACACAAGAAGGAAATTAGTCGACACATCCCATTATGTGTCGACTCAGACTGAGTTGATTTGGTTTGGCAGGGGCAAGTGAAAGTTATGTGTTGATGCATAACAGCATGTGTCGATACATAATAGTTTAAAATGCAGTTTTTCCTTCTTTTTACATTGTTTTTGCATTATATATATATATATATATATATATATATATATATATATATATATATATATATATATATATATATATTCTTCATCACTATCCACTTATTAGATATGGTTGTAATAATTAGACACCTATTTCATCCCCATTTACAAATTGTATCCCCATCCCCCTAATGATGTAATAACTTAGGATTTTAATTTCCGCAAGTTTATCGCTTTTCATATAGTTGCTAGTAAGATAGGGTGTGTATGATAAGATAAAATCAACCTTTAGCAAAACCTAATCTCAAAGAATAAATGCATGCAATGAAACACACTTCACACACATGCACCTCTTGGGTAATATCACTTGTTGCATCAGAAAATAGTCATGTCCCACGAATATGGGTGTTTTAGGAAAGACCCTCCATAAAAAGACCGTAGTCCCTCGATGTCCCTCGATGTTTCCTTCGGTAAAATGATCTTAGTCCCTACGAAAATTGCTAAAACGTCTCATAGGTTGCCTTCTACGACTATACAATTGACCCACACCCGTCCCTTCACATCGAGTGGTGGGACTTCTTATGAATCAATGGTAAGATAGCCACATCTAAAGGAGGAGGAAAAGAACATTAGACCTTTTGAGTAGGTGGGACTCTCTTAGTTGATTGATCTTGAACTAAAACCATTTTCCACACTTACACTTTCAAAAACATCTTCAAGAACATCTCTTTGAACTATTTTCAAAACCAACACTTTGAACGCATTCTTATAGAGACGAGAATCATTACAAAGTTCGCTGCAACAAAGGCATTTTGCAAAATATTTTCAAACCCACACCACAAAGCACATTTTCAAAAAAAGCAAGTGATCTAGCAAGAAACTAAGAGCCCGTAGATAACTACAGATGAAAAGGGTGCTAATACCTTCCCTTTTCATAACCTACCCCCCGAACTCAAGAAATAATCTCAAAGGTGTTTCCTGTTCTTTTCAACCTTTCCTTATTGGATAAAAGAAAAGTCGCTGGAGACTCTTGCTATCCGTAACAATTGTGATCAAACGCAAAACAAACAAGTCAGTTCTCTCCCACCGTGTTACAATATAAAATACATGGTCTACTCGTTGACCTCGTCTTACACTATCCTTCTCACAGCTATCCATAAGGTGGGTAACTCTCGTGTTATTGTTAGCTTTGTTATTCCCCTTATTTTGGAGAGCTTGGACATATCCAATATGGTCTTTATTTCCTGGAAGCTTCTTCAAGATATAATTCATACTCGAGATAACTTGTTCAAGCTTCAGGTTATTATAGACCTATAGGCTATCTCTTGTAATTTCTGGCTAGATGCTCTTGAGATGTCTTCCCATTTGTTTGTATCATGTGTGGTTGTGATGTTTTTGTGGTATAAAAAAATTTAGATGGTTGAGTTGTCTTTATGTTTTACCTAGTGAGCTTTATATGGTGTTAAAGGTTATTATACCCTTAAGTGTTAATAGTAAGTCTAGACCAAGTTTGACTTTAATTTGGCATGCTATGGTTTGGTCCATTTGAAAATCCAAGAACATGTTTTTTTACAGAAAGTCAAAAACATGGATGATTTGTTTAAATAATGCATTTTCTCTTCTTGAAAGTGGAATCTTGACAGGTCGTCTAGGTACCCTTGTTTAGTGGCAGACAAAATATATCCTCTGCATGAGCCATTAGTAGTGTGAGGTTTGATTTCTCATTTTGTGGGGGATTTCTTGTTTAGTAAAACTTGTTTTTTATCAAGTCTATGAGAACATGGAACTCCTGTTCTGCTGGAAAAGACAACCAAGATAGGTTGATTCTCGAAAGTCTAAGGGATAGACCTTTAAGATTTTATTAGACAGTTTTGATGAGTCGTGGAGTGAATTTCAGTCACTACTATTTGAATCCACGTGTGCTAGTTGTTAGAATAAGATTTGATTCTGCAATTCTATCTCTGAGTTTTGATGATAACAAAGAGTATGTTTGTATGAAAATTTTTGGTACTCTAATGTTTGTTATTTTGAGTAATTAACAAACAGGTTCTGCTTCTGATGAAAGGCGCTTCCAAGACATTAGAAGAGAATAAGTCCTGCTTCTAGCTACACATGTTCTGATGAACAGTAGAAAAAGCTTCATAGGGATTTGAAGTAGTGACTATGATACTCGTCCAAGAGACCAAGTTCTAAAGATCTGAATACAGAAGTTCTGACTGAAGTCCAGATGCTGAAGACTTATGTTTCTAAAGACAAAGGGTTCTCAAGACCAAGTGTTAAAGATTATAAAGATGAAGTTCTGAAGACTCTAAAGACTTGAAGTTCTGATAACCCAAGGTTCTACAAAGGGATCTAAAGACCAAGTGCTGAAGATTCTGAAGACGCAGTCTTGAAGAATCTGAAGATTTGAAATTCTGAAGACCCAAGTGTTATTCTCATTCTCCCAACACATGCTTGATTAAAAGCCTCTGACGTCAGAAGAAAAAAGGATAAGATTTCATGGTATAAAAGTACATGGTACAAACAAATTATTTCTTTCCACTACCATAAAGGATGAACGTTGCATACGATCTTGTCCCCCACATAATTCAAGCTGTCATCCTTCTAGAAATTCCAGAAATACCCTCCAATGATTATAATATTTTATTGGCTATAAAAGGGCTTGAAGACAAAGAGAAAAGACTGCTAATTCACGTTCTCCAAATATTGTTCATACGCTTTCATTTCTCTAGTCTAGTTTTGTTGAAAATCTGTTTACTTATCAGCTTGTTTAGAAGCATATCTTTTGTAAACAAACTTTGTTCAAATAGTTGTTTCAATTTTCCTTAAGGGACCAATTGGTCAGAATCCTTGAGAAGTCCAAGATTAGTGTGTCTTAGAGGTTGTAACGTTGGTCACTTGTAGTTAGCTTGTGCATTGTAATAATCTGTGTGATTATTGTATTAAGACCTTGTTGAGAAAGGTGAAATCACCTTGGTGGGTGGACTAGACTAGCTTGATAGTTTTCAAGTGAACTAGTATAAACATAACTTGTTCTTTCCTTCTTGAATCTTATCACTATTATCACTAAGTGAAGTAACTTCTAACGGTTTAAAGGGGATTTTAAAAGGAAAAGTTTTTTATTTAAAACCCAATTCAACTCCCCCTTTCTTGTGTTTTTCACATCTTCATTTGGTATCACACCTCCGATTATGAGGAGTTGATAAAAAGTTTGAATTTTTATCAAGCACCGAACAATGTTCAATACCGATCCAGATTGTGTGAAAAACAATGGCAGATAAAGGTAACAATGCTATAATAACTGGTGATAATAGAGACAACGATAGAGATCAGTATAATGCTAAACCTCCTATGTTTGATGGAGAAAAGTTTGACTATTGGAAGGACAAGATTGAAAGTTATTTTCTGGAATATGACTTAGATCTATATGATTTGGTAGTTGATGGCTACACTCACCCAGTAGATGATAAAGGTCTAAAGATTGTAAGAGCTGCAATGACAGATGCTCAGAAGAAGATTCACAGAAATCACTAAAAAGAGAGAACGATTCTTCTAAGTTCTATCTCTTACAATGAGTATGAGAAGATCACAGATAGCGAGACTACAAAGTATATTTTTTATTCTCTTCAGATGACTCATGAAGGCAATGCTCAAGTTAAGGAGACAAAGGCTCTAGCCCTAATCCAGAAATATGAAGTCTTCAGAATGGAAGATGGTGAATCTGTGGAAATGATGTTTTAGATATTTTAGACTCTTATTGTAGGACTCAAAGTTCTGAATAAAGGATATTCTACGTAGATCATGTTAAGAAGATTATGAGAAGTCTGCCTAAGAAATGGAGACTGATGGTAACTGCTTTGAAGTTGTCAAAGGATCTGAACAACACCAATCTTGAGAAACTAATTAGTTCTTTAAGAAGTCATGAGATATAGCTTGAGGAAGATGAACCTCATAAAAGATTTAAATTTGTGGCTTTAAAGTCTAAGTCTTCAAAGACCAAGGCTTTTCAAGCAGAAGAAGAATCAAAAGGATTTGAAGAAGATTCAGATAAAGATGAACTTACTCTGACATCCAGAAGGATAAGTCAGATATGAAAACACAAACAAAGCAAGTTCAGAGGATCAAGAAGAACAAACGGTAGATTTGAATCTACATATGGTCATAAGAAAGCTTCTGGAAAAGAAGTTACCTGTATGAATTCAAGGAGCCTGGAAATTATAAGAATGAATGCCCAAAGCTCAAGAAATACAATAAATATAAGAAGGACTACAAAGCCAAGAAGGGTCTCATGGCAACATAGGATGATCTAGAGTCAGAAGAAGAAAATTCTGATGAAGAACATGCTTGTTGTACCCCAAAATTTCCCCTCTCTTTTCTCAAGACGTTTCTCACAAAAGATCACAAAGGATCAGGATTTCTCAAGAATTGATCAAACAAGCTCACTGTGATACGGTGGCAGAACCGATTGTTTAATACTAGTTTTGTGTTTGTGTTCACAAATGTTGCGGTAAGCAAGAGTCGCCACCGACTTTTCTTTTATCCAATATAGGAAAGGGTGAAAAGAATAGAAAAAGAGCTTTTTGAGAATTTTCTGAGTAAGGGGGTAGATTATGGAAAGGGAAGGTGTTAGCACCCTTTCCATCCGTAGTTTTCTACAAGCTCTTAGAGGTTTGCTCATTTTGAAATACCTTTGTGCTTTGTGTGTTTGAAAATGTTTTGAAAATGCCTTAGTGCAGCGATTTTCTTTATGATAACTCTTGTATCAGTCCTCTAGAGTGTTGAAAAAGTGAATGTTTTTGAAAGTGTTTTGAAATGTTTTATGTAAGTGCAAAAAGTTTGTTTTTGAGCAAGTATTTAAGAACTGTCTACTTATACTCGAAAAAAGGTTTGTTCTTTTCCTCCTTATCCTTTAGACAGTGCTATCCTACTATTAATGAGTAAGTAGCCCTATCGTTGGATGTATTAGAGACATTCGAAAGGTACGTTACAATCACGAAGGAAACTTGTGGAGACACTTTAGCAATTTTGTTTAGGGACTAGATCATTTACCGAGAAGGAAACTGTAGGGTCATCGAGGGACTATGATCTTTTGATTTATGGGTCTTTGCTAAAGTGTTCCTTCCTCATGACTGTTTTATTTCTGAAGGCAACCAAAGTGGGGTACCCTAGAGGTGTATATGTGCAAGTGTGTTATGTTCAGTTATTTTTGTATTTTTGTTAAGTTTGCTAACGTTTGATTTCAGTCTTTTCATACACTCCTAGTTACTAGCAGTTAATATATACAAAAAATAAAGTGCGGAAAGTGTAAATCTAAACTATTACATGGCTTTCGGGGAGGGGGATATTTACAATGTACAAAAGTTGGGAGAAGGAAAATAAAGAAAGCAGATAAAATTATATTAATTATTACATCCAGTATGCAGTTACATGAATATAAAGATGTGAAAAATAAATAACGTGTGAAAGGTTGAAAGTTCGTCTAAAACCTAATAAGAAAAATATTTTTTTGTTGTTTTTGATTTAAGAAAAATAATTAAATTAATTATCCTAAAGTCTACTTAGAAAATTAAATTAAGAAAACTAAACTATGTCTTTTTTATGGTTTTTTTTAATTATGAAAAGAAAGTAATTAGATTTAAATTTGTAATTCATTTTTAATTGAGAAAAAGGTTAAAGTTTTAATTAATTAATTAATTTAAAAAAATTAATTATTTAATTAAAAAAGTCTAAGCCTAAATTTTTTTGTGAGTTTTTTTATTATTATAATTAAAATGATTAAGAGATGAAATAATTAAATAAAGCAAAAAGAAAAGGAATTGGGCTTGACGGCTGAAGAAGAATGGGGGGTGCAATTGAAATTCGCTAAGCCCAGATTGTGAAGCCCAGGTCCATCCTTGGATCTAGTGTGAGCATTCCATGTAATTCCTCTAACCTGCTCTAAGGATATCCAGGAACTCATATACACACATTAGAACATTCAACAATTAATAAAAATAGAGATTCAAATTTGAGATTATACCAAAATGGTGATAACTTGGATCCAGTGATTTGGGACCTTGCAAGCTTTGAGGATGGTTGGAACAAGTCCCTGGGAACCTCAAGAGCAATGTATGATTACTAGTTCAGACCAAAAGTACCTGCAAAGTGGGTTTCGAATTTTTACCGTTTATGATAATTTTGAAAAAATGGTAGAGCTCTCTCTAGGCTGTGTAGGCGTCTTGAAATGCTTGCTAGATGCTTGTTTATATATAGAGGAATGAGGAGACGAGAAAATAAAGGTTTAAACAACCTTAAAGCAAATGTTTCAAAGCCATGAATGAAATTTGTAACTTTTTCCAAAAACAAGGAAACTTGTCCTTTTTTGAATTTGAATGAATATTGATACCTTTGCACGAAATTTTATAGGACTAGGCTATCCAAAACATCAACCCAAAGCTCAAAGCCCATTTCTAATTATTTTATACATTTTATTTTATATTTATTTGAAATAAATTAAAATAAATATGAATAAAATAGTTAGCAAATGCAAGGCATGTCAAGAATAATTTTAGAGGTCCTCTATAAACTTATGAAGATGGTTGAAGTCCAAGAAATTGAGCCCTTGCCTTAAAACTTTAAGTTTGCTCAATGCATAATTCTTGAAAATTCCCAAAATTTCCCAACTTGGGCAAGCCATAACTTGCTCAATTTGTATCTCATGATGATGATCTTGGACTTTTTGGAAATACCAAGATGTATAATTCAATCCCTCTTTTGATCAATTTTGCATTTGAAGATTTTATGTTGATGTAAATGGTCTTGACAAAAAGTGCCTTTTGTTGACTTTCTGAAAAGGACCTGTAATATATAAGCTTGTATCTTTCAAATGATGCATTTCTTGGACTTGAGGGCTAAAGAGAAGCTGTAGAGAATTGGATTCTCTTCAAAATGAGATTTTGTTGGGAAAAATGGATGAAGTATGAGAAAGTTATGCCTAGTCAAAGTTTGGTTGACTTTTCCTATAGAAACCCTAATTTAGCAATTTTGACTTTTGATGAATTAGGGGCATTTCTTGAGGAATCATGATCAGCCCTTGATCAAATGATGGATATTACTTAAAAATGTTGAGGCTGACCAAAAACCTTGAAGTTTGACTGTATATAGGCCACAATTGACTTTTGACCTAATACAATTGATTTTCAAGCATTTGAGTAATTGACTGAGCAAACTTGTTGTGCAAGGCATGAAACTTGGCATGGACAATCTTGAAGACATATTAGGACTATGGAAAACATTTGAGACCTTTAGAGCTCACACATCTTGATGAAAATTGAAACCCTAGTTAGAGGTTCATTGCCTTAGGAGGAGAATTTGTCTGGTCAATTCTTGGTCATCCTTGGGCAAGTTATGGACCTCAATAGGCATGCCTTGAGTAAAAATGGGAGAGAAAATTTTGGGGTGCAACACTCACCTCCTAAGCACTGAGCCCCCAAATTAGGGTTTTGGTTTCCTCAAGGATAAATGGACTTTTAATACCTCAAGTGACTTTAATGGTTCATTATAGGTCTTCAAGATTTCTCATACCAAGTTTCAATCCTTGCATCACAAATTTCCTCAATCAATTTCTCAGATGACTAAAAATAAACTGTATTGGGTACAAAGGTAAATATGGTAAATATGCAGTCAAACTTCGTGATTTTTGGCCAATATAAACATTTTTAAGTCATATTCATCAATTGATCAAGGGTTTATCACAATTCCTCAAGAAAAACACTCAAATCGTCAAAGGGGCAAAATTGTCAAAATTGTCAAAATTAGGGATTTGACTGAGAATGACTGATCATTGACTTTTGACCTAGTACATGAACTAATGGATTTAAGCATGATCTTAAGGGTTCAAAAAAAATATATTGACTTAATTTCATGGCTCAAATCATTTCTCAAGATCAATGGGTTGATAGTTGAAATTTGATCAACTGATGAAAAGTCAACTGATACACAAAAAGTTAAACTTTGAGTTTTTTGTCAACATTGAATTTCAAAGATCAAGATTCATCAAGACACTCAAAAATATCAAAATTGATCATCAAGAATCAAGAAAGTAAAAAAAGTCCACAAAAAGTCAAAGTTTTCAATACTTAGAAAAATTCCAAGTGTTTTTAACCTTGATAATTTCACTACTTCATGACAAATTTTCACCAAAATGCAAGATGATTCAAGGAAAACTTTCAACATGAAAGTTGTAGATCTTGATGAATTCCACAACTTTGTCCCTTAGATTTGATGTCCAAAAAATGCTTATATTTGAAGATATAGGCTCATGAAGTCATGACATTTTTGTATAAACACTTAGTGAAATTTTCATCAAGTTAGGCAGATTTTTTATCCCAACTTCTTGGCAATTTTTCACCAAGTTCCAAGGTGATTTATCCAAAGTGGTCAACATGAAGGTTGTATACAATGTTTTAAGCTTTCCAAAATGTCAAAGAACTTGAAGAGATCGTGCTTGAGCTAGAAGTTTCAAAGAGAAGAAGTTGGACATACATTCTTGAATTATAAGGCATTTTCATGAAGAACACTTGATCAAATCTCTAGCCATGCTGCATAAATCTTGCTTTTCAGGCTTCTAACTTGCAAATATTTCCATAATTAATTGTTTAAACAACTGGTTGAGCCATTGTCCAAGCATTTGATCCATTGTCCAAGTGGTTTATCCATTTTTGGCACAAAGGTAACACTTCCATTTTAGAAAAGCCAACTTTATTCACAATGTCAACTCCTTGAGCTTTGCACTCGTTCCTTATGATCACACTCCATTGTAAAGTGAAGAAGCAACCATCTACAACTTGTTAACCACCCTAAGAGCCTTTGTACTATGCATTGGAACAAGATGTTTCAAGATTGCTTCAAAATCAAGTCACATAACCATAACATGTGATTCTTGATTTCTGACTACCTCAAGCTTCCAAACCTCTTTCCTATAAATAAAGAATCTATTCGCAAGATAGCAGACAAATTTACAAGCCCTAAAACTCACTCAAACTCCCAAAAACCAGAATTTGCACAAAAACCTCCATAACTTGTAATTTCTCACTTTGAACACCAAAATCTTAATTCCCTCATGTATTTTCACTCTAAGTAAATCACAAAGCTTCCATACATCACATACAACTCACCCATACAATTTCTACACAACTGTAACTTCATTTACACAATCACGCATTTCCAAAAACTCAGCTCTGCAACTTGACTTCTCCAACACGATTCAGGCACTTTCAGCACAAAGTAAGAGTTGCATTAGTTTCCTAGGAGTTTAGTGAAGCTATCCAGATCATCACCACACTTCTAGGTGTGCTCAAACTCCATACACGATTTCCCATTTTGAGGTAAGTTTTCTCAACTTTGAACTCTCTCTACAAGCATCATTAATGGTTACTTTGTGAATGAAAAATGTAGACATCATAGCCCTGAAGCTAACCATGCCTTTAGTTTTCATTTATGTTGCTTGAGTATGTGAATTTTGAGTTTGAACTTTCTGAAAAAATTAGGTTTTATTTGGTACCAAACAAAATTAATGTTCATCTTTGATTTATATCTTTCGTTATTCATATGGTTGGATTCATTGTGAAAAATGGAACAACTTTCATGTTTACAATTTTGAAAATGGTTGAGAAATGAGCAAGATCAGAATTCATAGCAATGGTGTTGTTGCTCTGCACGCGCAAGGTTGAAGATGAAGCCATTTCAAACATTCAGAACCAAGTTTATTTTAAGTTTATTGCATGTTGTATTATGACCGGATGAAACAGCCACCCCAGTGGTAGAGGAAGCGTGCGTAAGGCATTAATGTGTAGGGACCTGGGTTCGAGCCCCATTGGTACCCTTTTATTTGTTTCAGATCCAATGCAATCATGTACAAGGCGCCTACCATGTACTTCATATCAACACCACATGATAATCACGCAACCAGATCCAATTCTCTACAAAGCAAGACCATGATGCACCTTCAAAAGTCAGCCATATGGGATCCATACAAGCGTTGGGCTTCCCAGAATTTGGGCCTCATCATTTTTTGTTTTTGCTTTCTTATACACCCCTTTTACTTACTAATAGCACTGGCCTAATATTTTTTTAATTACAAACATTTTCTTATTTTCTGACTTCAAAAAGGGGCTTATGTTGGGCCTGCTAGAAATTGCTTTTTTACACCTCCCTTCTACTTTTTAACACCCAGCCCATTTATCTTTATTTCTTTTTATATTTTCATTATTTTTTTTCATCTATTTATCTATTTAATAAAAAATATAAAAATATATTTTCTTAAAATAATTAAATTAAAAATATTTTAATTTAAACACTTGTTTTATTTTTGTTAATATTTAGAACTAGATTTTGTTTATTATTCACACTTTAAAATATTTTTTTCAAATTAATATTAAAACTCAAATCTCATGAACAAATTATTAGACTTAGGTTTATTTTCTTCTTAATTTCAATTAACTTAGATTTTAAGTTTTTGTTAAAATTAATTAAACTTCTCTTGTAATTAAACTAATTAGTTTAATTAGGTTAAATTATCAAATCTTTTCTCCATAAAAAAAACCCTAAAAACAATCTCTTTTTCTTCTTCCACTTTATATTTTGTGCATTCTATTATTGTTCATATTCAATGGTTTGTAATAGATAATCAGGGCTTTATTGCTTTCTTCCCTTATCCACAAACTTGTACCCCCCCATTCCCAAAGCGTTGTAATAGCGTAGGACATTTAAATTCCATAATTTATAGCTTTCCTTATTATTGTTAGTAATTAGGGTTTTCATGATAAAACTTAAAACCAAACCTAGCAAAACCCTAATTCAAGATAAAACATTTTGCACACATGCACCTCTAGGGTTACCCACACTTGTTTCCTCGGATATAAATAGTCATGTCCCTCGAACGTGGGATGTTTTAGCAAAGACCTTAAGTTAAAATATCATAGTCCCTCGATGACCCTTCAATAAACAATCTTAGACCCTTACGACAAATTACTAAAACATCTTACAAGTTGCTTTCTATGACTATACGATGATTCACGCTTGTCCCTCACATCCAATGATATGGCTCCTTACCAACCAATGGTAAGTAGCATTATCTAAAGGATGAGTAAAAGAACAAAGACTTTTTGAGTAGGTAGATTGCTCGTAATTGCTTGCTCACAAACTAAAACAATCTTTACACCTCACACTTTCAATACAATTTCCAAAAACAAACATCTTTTCAAACATTCTCCTTTCAAAAAAATATTTTCAAAACAAAATATTTTGTATACATTCTCAACGATACAAGAATCATTGCAAAATTGTCGCACTAATACATTTTCAAAATATTTCCAAATCAAACATTTTGTATACATTCTCAACGATACGAGAATCATTGCAAAATTACCACTTTCAAAACATCTTCAAAATATTTTAAAACTTACACAAAACACAAAGCATTTTCAAAGTGATCAAGCAATTAAGATCCCGTAGATAACTATGGATGAAAGGGGTGATAACAGCTTCCCTTTTCATATCCTACCCTCCAAACTCAAGAAAATATCTCAAAAGGTCTTTCCTGTTCTTTTCACCCTTTCCTTTATTAGATAAAAGAAAAGTCGGTGGAAACTCTTGTTATCCGTAACATTTGCGATCAAATGAAAAACACCCAAGTCAGTTCTCCCTCTGTATTAAATAATTGGCGACTCTGTTAGGGAAATGTAAACTAAAAGCAGGGTTACCTTAAGAGCTCTATCACCTTTATTTGCTTTACTTATTTGCCTTGTTTGCTTTACATTTGTGGGTTATGCTTGGGTTTATTTTTTGTATAGATCCTATACCCGGATCTGGGGCATATTAGGTAAGTATCCATAGATCGTGGGGACTATGCGGCGTAATACTGACATGGTTGAAGCGATGTCTATGTTAGTGTGACACATTTGTTGGTACTGGTGTCCCTTGAGTCCAGTCATGGAGAATACGAGGCCGCTGTGTGGTGTCATGAAGCACTAATTAACCGTAGAACCTTAGTTGAACAACCTGTCCATTAGAAAGTAGTGAGATAGCTGGCTTTGGTGCAAGACTAAAGTTTGTTGATACTCGATACTACACTCATTGAGATCGGAATTTCGGGATATTTTGGCCGCAGTTTGGATGCTTGAGATAAAGTAATGCTCAAAGAAGAAAGATCACTGATATTGAGGCTTCTAGAACTAGGTTACTTCTTTTAGGATAGGTTAGAACAACTAAAACTTCAAGAGGGTACTTACCTATAAACCCCATGCAAGCCTAAACCTAAGGCCTTGTGTTCTTTGTTTGTGTGTGATTATTTGTTCATGACATCATAGCATCATGCCATAGCATTTTCACTAACCATTTCAAGGACCTAGGGATTCATCTTTGTTCCGTTTTGTAGGATATGGCTCCCACTCGCAAAAATACCGTCGGAATCAACTTCGTAAGGGTGCCTCCTCGACTCAAAGAGTTAGCATCAAGGATTACTGAAAATTCTCCGTTCACCCAAAGATATGGTCGACTTCTCAATCTGGTTATCTCAAGCTTTGAAGAAGACATGATGAAGGCGCTCTTTCAGTTCTTTGACCCTGTACATCATTGTTTCACCTTTCTCGATTATCAATTGGTGCCTATAATGGAATAATTCTCTCAACTACTAGGAGTATCTGTTCTTTATCAAATACCATTCACCGGTTTAGAAGAAGCTCCAAGACCTGAAGTTATTACCACGACCTTACATTTGAAGATTTCTGACATTGTAGCTAATCGGGAGACAAGAAGTGGGGTCAAAGGCTTTTTGGCTAAATTCCTGATGGAGAAGGCTCGTTTGTTTTCGGATGCCATGAACTTTCAAGCTTTTGAGGAGATCTTGGCTCTTATAATCTATGGGTTGGTGCTTTTTCCTAACCCTAAGCAACTTATAGATGTGAATGCTGTCAAAATTTTCCTTACTCGTAACCCTGTGCCTATATTGCTTGGAGACGTTTTGCACACTCTTCATACTCGCACTATGAGGAAGCGAGGGACTCTTATGTGTTGCTTGCCTGTTCTATCTAGGTGGTTTATTTCTCACCTTCCTCGATCAGTATTTAAGAATGAGAAAGGTTTGAGGTGGTCGCAAAGGATAATGTCGTTTTCGCATACATATATCCATTGGGGCTCTCGATCTCAAGAGGACATTACTATCATTGACCGTTTTGGGGAGTTCCCTAATGTTACATTCTTGGGCATTAGGAAAGGTGTTACTTACAACCCTTCTCAACCTCTATGAGAATGATGTTCAGGGTTATCATCGAAGGTTTGTACATGCTTGGGGAATGGTAAGTGTAATACGGTAGGAGAACTGACTTGGTTGTCTTGTGTTTTATCACAATTGTTGCGGATAGTAAGAGTTGCCAACGACTTTTATTTTATCCAATAAAGGAAATGGTGAAAAGAACATGAAAGACCTTTTGAGAATTTTCTTGAGTTCGGGGGGGGGGGGGGGGGGGGGGTAGGTTATGAAAAGGGAAGGTGTTAGAACCCTTTTCATCTATAATTATCTACGGGCTCTTAGTTGCTAGATCACTTTAAAACTGCTTTGTGAAATGTGTTTGTGTTTGTGTTTGTTTGAAAGTATTTTTGAAAAGTGCCTTTGTTTAGGCAAACTTTGTAATGGTTCTCATCTCTATAAGAATGTATACAAAGTGTTGACTTTTGAAAATATTTCATGGAAAGTGTTGGTTTGTTTGAAAGATGTTTGGAAATGTTTGTAATTACGAACGTTCTACCTACTCAAAAATTATTTGTTCTTTTCCTCCTCCTTTATATAGTGTTATCTTACCATTAGTTAGTAAGCAACCTTATCATTGGACGGGAAGGGACAGGCGTGGGTCATCGTACAATCATAAAGGCAACATTGTAAGATACCTTAGCAATTTTTTGTGAGGGTCTAAGATCATTTACCAAAGGCAACATCAAAGGATCATCGAGGGACTATGATCTTTACATCGAGGATCTTTTGCTAAAATATCCCACGTTCGAGGGACATGACTGTTTATATCCGAGGCAAAAAGTGTGGGTTTCCCTAGAGGTGCATGTGTGAAAAGTGTGTTGTTTTCTTTTAAATTTTCGTAAATTAGGGTTGTATATTGTTTGATTTTAAGTCTTTCCATACAAACCCTAATTACTAGCAATAAGAAGGAAAGCAATATATTGTGGAAATTAAATATCCTATGCTATTACAACGCTTTATGAATGGGGTGTGCAAGTTTTTGAATAGGGGGAAGAAAATAATAAAGCCCTAATTACTATTACAAACCAATAATGATCCAAAAATAACTTTAAAAAGTATCAAAATCAAGATTTTTGGTCACTGGGATGACACGGGCCGTGTCCTGTGACATGGGCAACCATGTCAGGAGCTTTAATAATCCCTGCATGTTTTTTTAATGTCCCAGCTGAGTTGACACGGGTCGTGTCCTATGACACGGGCACCCGTGTCAAGACCTTATCCTGCCATTTTGTCAAGTTTTCAATCCAGTTGGATTGACACGGACCGTGTCGTGTGATACGGGCACCTGTGTCAGCTCCCTGCCTTGCCTTTTTCCTGTTTTAATCCCAATTGGATTGACACGGGCCGTGTCTTGTCACACAGGCACCCATGTTAGCCCCCTTACTTGCCTTTTGTTCTGTTCTCTCCCTGACACGACCCATGTAAGGTGACACGGCCAGCCGCGTCAGGCCTCTTGAAGCATTTTTTTTGGAATTTTGAGTGTTTGCAACTCTTCTGCTCTGATTTGTCCTGTTTTATTCTTTTGAAAAAAAGAAAGTAAATGATGTATGGATGAGGATATCACAGTTTGGGAAAACTTACGTCTTGAATAAAAGTACGAAGCTTCTCCAGCTGTTCCAGGTGCAATATTATGATTGATTAAGCTCCCTTGTTCCTCACTAAAGCTACTCCAGTCTTTGCTTTATGCTGAAAGTTGTTTGAACCTTCCCAACCAAGACTACTTGTAATGTAATGTTTTTGAGTTTGGAAGATGGTGATAGTGATATTACATAAGTTGTTCTTGTATTTGGACAACTTCTATATGATGTATGTGAAGTATTTAGATGATTTGTTTGGAAGATACTTGTAAGGTTTGAGAGATTTGAAGATTTGGACTTTAAAGCTCAGAAATGGAGGTTTTGCAGACAATTCTGGGTTTTTGAGAGTATGAGGGGTTTTTTGAGATCTTGTCAAAACAAAAGAAAATTATGGGCCTTAGCTTGCAAATGGCCTCTCTATTTATAGAGAAGGTTTGAGAGGATGAGAGAGTTTGTTTCACAAGCTGTGGAATTTTGGTTTGGTTGAGATGAAACAACCAAGTTATGTGAAATTTTGTGTTCCAATGCGTGGAACAAAAAGGATCTGAAGTGGCTAAGAGTTTTTAGGAACGTTGCTTCTTGCTTTGACATTGTGTGTGTACAGAAAAACAATTGAGAGGCTCAAAGAGAGATGACTTTGTATAAAGTATGCTTTATGTGAATGACAATGGTGCCTTTGTGCAATAAATGGAATGATGCAATAGAAAATACTTGAATAACTTGGATAATGGTTCAATAAATTATGTAAACATATGATTATGGATAGATTTTTAAGTTAAAAGGCCTGCAAAGTAAGATTATGCAGCATGGCATAAGGATTTTGTTATGTGTTCATCACAAAATGCCTTGTGTTTCAAGAATGGATGTCCAACTCCATGCCCTTGAATCTCCTAGCTAAAGTATGATAAATTCATGCTCTTGGACATTTTGGAAAGCTTGAAACATCGTATACAACCTTTATTTTGACCACGTTGGATAATTCATCTTGGAACTATGTGAAAAAATACCAAGAAGTTGGGATAAAATCTTGACTAAACTTGTTGAAAATTTCACTAAGTATTTAGTGAAAAGGTCATGACTTTAGGGACTTATATCTCCAAATCTAAGAATATTTTGACATCACCATAAAAATAAAAGTTGTAGAGTTCATCAAGCTCTTCAACTTTCATGTTGGAAGTTTTTCTTGAATCATCTTGCATCATAGTGAAAAATTGTCATGAAGTAGTGAATTCATTAAGGCCAAAACACTTAGAATTTTTCAAAGTGTTGGAAATTTTGACTTTTTGTTGACTTTTCATGACTTTGTTGGTTATTGATGATCAAGCTTGATAATTTTAATTGGTTTTATGATTCTTGATTTTGAAGTTCAATGTTGACCAAAAAGTCAAAGTTTGACATTTTGTGTGACAGTTGACTTTTCACCAGTTGATCCAAATTTCAACTATCAATCACTTTTATCTTTGGAGATGTCTTGAGCCATATAATTAGGTCAATATGTTATATTTGAGATATTGATACGAAAGTCTTGAAGAAAAATGGGAGGGGAAATTTTGGGGTACAACAGTTGCCCCTATTCAATCTTCTTAAATCTGTAGGGGTAGATTGGCGAGTCCGCCATTCGTGACTTGAAGGTGGAAGATGATTGAACATTATAGTGCCCAAAAATTTGTACTTGCTGATGCACAACGTAATATGTTAGTTGATTGTGTCATAAATGGGCTTAAAGATTCCATTTGGAAAAGTGATGAAGAGTTGTCGGAAATGGGGATTATAGATGCCATCCACAGTAACTGTTGATAGAGATGGGGAGAAGTATCAGAATAAATCTTTGGTCAATTTATAATGAAACATAATATGTCCTTTGCCTATTTTTAACTGGAAGAAATAAATATAACCAAAAAAGGTCTTTGATTCGCCTATCTTTAACTAGAAGGAATAAATATAACCAGAAGAGGTCTTTGATTCACCTGTCATTAATTGGAAGAAATAAATATAAACCAGAAGAGGTCTTTGATTCACGTATCTTTAATTGGAAGAAATAAATCTAACCAGAAGAGGTCTTTGATTCACCTGTCTTTAACTGGAAGAAATAAATCTAAACCAGAAGAGGTCTTTGATTCGTTTTTCTTTAACTAGAAGAAATAAATCTAACCAGAAGAGGTATTTAATTCGCCTGTCTTTAACTGGAAGAAATAAATCTAACCAGAAGAGGTTTTTAATTCACCTGCCTTTAACTGGAAGAAATAAATCTAACCAGAAGATGTCTTTGATTCACCTGTCTTTAACTGGATGAAATAAATCTAACCAAAAGAGGTCTTTGATTCTCCTATCTTTAACTGGAAGAAATAAATCTAACCAGAAGAGGTCTTTGATTCGCCTGTCTTTAACTGGAAGAAATAAATCTAAACCAGAAAACGTCTTTGATTCGCCTATCATTAACTGAAAGAAATAAACCTAACCAAAAGAGGTCTTTGATTCGCCTATCATTATCTGGAAGAAATAAATATAACCAGAAGAGGTCTTTAATTCTCCTGTCTTTAACTGGAAGAAATAAATCTAACCAGAAAAGGTCTTTGATTCGCATGTCTTTAACTGGAAGAAATAAATCTAACTAGAAGAGGTCTTTGATTCACCTGTCTTTAACTGGAATAAATAAATCTATCCAGAAGAGGTCTTTGATTTTCCTGTCTTTAACTGGAAGAAATAAATCTAATCAGAAGAGGTCTTTGATTCGCCTGTCTTTAACTGGAAGAAATAAATTTAAACCAGAAGAGGTCTTTGATTTTCCTGTCTTTAACTGGAAGAAATAAATATAAACTAGAAGAGATCTTTAACTCACCTATCTTTAACTGGAAGAAATAAATCTAACCATAAGAGGTCTTTGATTCTCCTATCTTTAACTGGAAGAAATAAATCTAACAAGAAGAGGTCTTTGATTTTCCTATCTTTAATTGGAAGAAATAAATCTAACCAGAAGAGGTCTTTGATTCGCCTGTCTTTAACTGGAAGAAATAAATCTAATCAGAAGAGGTCTTTGATTTGCCTGTCTTTAACTGGAAGAAATAAATCTAACCAGAAGAGGTCTTTGATTCACCTGTCTTTAACTGGAAGAAATAAATCTATCCAGAAGAGGTATTTGATTCGCCTGTCTTTAACTGGAAGAAATAAATCTAAAGCAAAAGAGGTCTTTTGAAGAAACTCATTCATTGTTGATGGAACTCATCTATCGAAAGGTAAAGAATTAGTTGTATGCAATGTCATGATGCATGCATTGCGTAATGATATTCTCAAAATAAATGAGATTGTGCTATATGTTTTATATGTCATGATGTATGAATGTTGTTGAAATGTATCGTTGTCTGGGGAAATAAATCCCTGACTACTGCTGGGGAGTTTTGGGAAGCTAAATCGAAGAGTATGTTCATCTTCAACTTTGTTTAGAGTGCTTCCGTTGGGAATTCCTGTTTGCTGTTTGAGGAAACTCTGCAGGGAATGTTGATTTCTGCCTGGGGAGTAGAATTCAGGAGCTTTGGTTGGCCATTACTCTATTGGGGAATTCTTATATACCTTGACTCGGGATAAAAGAGATGGATAATATTCTAACTTGTCTGGGGAGGATAAAAGTTAACTGGTATCTGGTCGGGTTCCAAGCTTTGAAATAACTTTCTTGGGATAATATCAACTCTACTGGGAAAAAGAATTTTGTCAATTGATCTATAGTATTATGAGGAATAGACTTTAGCTGGGGATATTGTAGTCCGTTTGGGAAATAAACCCTGTTGAGGAAAGTAATCTGGTTACCTTACCAGGGAAATGAATTCTTCTGGGGAAGAACTTTTGCATGGTTTCTTTTCCTGCTTTGGAAGACCAAATTTGGCTGGGGAATGTCAGAATAGATCCAAGCCTCAATTGTATTTGAGGATGTATTAAATGAGTATCAGAATGAAAACCATATTTGGGTCGTATCTGAACTATATCTGCAAAGGAATCTAGAATGAGTGTCAGAATGAAACTGTATTTATATTGTATCTGAACTGTATCCAAAAGAGAGCGAGTGCCAGAATGAATCTATATCTAGATTGTATCTGTAATGTATCTGCAAGAAAATATGGAATGAGTATTAGAATGAATTTGTATTTAGATTGTATCTATACTGTACCCATAAGAGAATCTGGAATGAGTGTTAGAATAAATATGTATTTAGATTGCATCTAAACTGTATTCGGGAGAGAATGAGTGTCAGAATGAATCTGTGTGTAGATTGTATCTGAACTGTATCTACGAGAAAATCTAGAATGAGTATCAGAATGAATCTGTATTTAGACTGTGTTTGTACTGTATCAGGAAGAAAATGAGTGTCATAATGAATCTGTGTGTAGATTGTATCTAAATTGTATCTGCGAGAAAATCTGGAATGAGTATCAGAATCAATCCATATTTAGATTGTGTCTATACTGTATCTGGAGGAGAATCTTGAATGAGTTTCAGAATGAATCTATATTTAGATTGTATCTAAACTGTATCTAGGAAGGTGCATTTGAATGGGTATCAGAATGGATCTTTGTCTGGATCATATGTGAATTGTATCTGCAATAGAATCTAGAATGACTATCAGAATGAATCCGTATTTAGATTGTATATGTACTGTATCTGGAAGAGAGTGAGTGTCGGAATGAATTTGTGTGTAGATTGTATCTAAATTGTATCTTCTAGAGAATCTAGAATGAGTATCAAAATGAATCTGTATTTAGATTGTATATGAACTGTATCTAGAAGATGATAAACTGTCGGCAATCTCCATTTGTTTGGGAACTGGCATGATGTGTGTAATGTATTTGTGAAGATTACTTTGTGGGGATAATCCATGGAAATGGCCCTGTGGGAATTTGTGGACAGCTTGAACCTTGTTTTATCTCCCAGAGTATTTAGTAAATGCTTGATCAGAGTGACATATCTCTTACTGGCAGACGAGTGATAAGATAACATGACCTAGTCGTGCGTTTTAATCCCTAAATTTTTCCTAGACCGTCTTTTCATATTTCCAGTCCACTAGGATAACCTTTTCTGCCCAAGCCGCCTTTTCAGGTTTTCGACTTGTCGGGTGTACAATCTTTTGTATATTTCCCTAATTTTTGCCTGAACCCTTTTGGTTCGCCAAGATGCCCTTATTTTGCCAAGGTATGTCAACCTAACGGTTCTCTTTCCATACGTAGTATTTTCCAACTATGTCTGTGTTCATAGGGTTTGGGGATTTGTCACTGTCTATGATAGCAAGTGTCGTAGAAATGCCAGAAAATGTTTGCTTGATCGCACGTGACCTTTCATATGTGAGAGCCTGTTTTCCCCTGGGGTTAGGCTGATTCACTTGATATTTAAAGTTTTGATCAAATTTTTGATAGTCTGGAGTTTCCTAGGTGTCTTATTAAAGAACTGTTGATAACCAGAAAATGTATCGTATAATTACTACGCTTTTTACCAATTTTATATTACATTAAGTCGTCTAACCCCCGATTATTCCGAGTTTATTTGTCTTTTTACAGGTATAACATTTGTCAACTCAAACCAATGGAAAAGGACAACATGAAGAAGGCTAGACAATAGACAAAGAGAAAAAGAACTAAAAATACAAAGTTTGGATTTTTGCACCTGTGACGACCGTCACACCCTGTGACGACTGTCACACCTCCCCAACTAGAAATAACGCTCGTAACACATTGTTGACGAGCGTAATGCGCTATTTAAGCGCATTACGACCGTCACCCACCTGTGACGACCGTCACGCGCGTAAAGAGGAACGTTATGCTTTGGTGCAGACGTGGGCAACGTGAGGCAGAATCCTTCTCCAATATTTCCTCCACTCAGTAACCATGCATCCTATTTTCACGCCACTTAAGCCTCTTCTCAAGACACTTTCAACTGCCATTTCCTCTACTATATATATGTGTGGTAGTGTAAAGCTGCAGGGGTCGAGGAATTTTCTACAGACCAAATTTCTATTCTTTTGCAATTATTTTCCATTTCCTTGTTTTGGAATATTGTTTTCACGTTCCTGTAATTTTCTTTTCAAGTTTTAGTTTTTAGTTTTAAGTGTTAATTCTTCCTTCAAGAATTAACACGAATTATTTACTGCAATCAAGCTCAAGGATTATTGTAATACTTCAAGATTACCATAGCAACTTTGATTCCAGGTTTTTATTGCAATTAATATTTATTAAGTTTTTATATTATGCCAATTGTTGTTATGAATTATATTTTGAATTGTATTGCTTTCAAGTTAATTATGTCTGGCTAAATTATTAATACCGGTATGTGACCCGTAAGAACTAAAGAAATTCAGTGATACCTTGGCCAAAAATATCTATAAAACAATTTCTGGTTTCCAATTTCCAAGATTAATTTAACTAACCTTGTCACGAGAGTGAGAGGTTAATTAACACGATTTTGCCACGAGAGTGGGAAATTAATTAAGGCAAGAACCTGCATGCGAGAGCTGGGGTTCAACCCAGATAGTGGTAACGAAACATTGATTTTTAAATACACGAGAGTGTTTTAATAAATTCATTAAACTCAAATTGTTTTTAAAAAGTGTTATTTAATTTAAAGTGCATCCACTAGGTTTAGTAGCATGACTTATTTCATAAACACGAGAGTGTATGTCTCAGGTTTTTAAACAATTAGCTTTTACCGAAATACTTTATAGGCCAAGCGATTCACCGAATTCCCTAAGTCCGATTATCACATACCGGTATAACTAGTACTATTATTTTTAATTAAACTGTTTCCCCCAAAAATCGAATATTCATCACTTAGTTAGACAAACTGTAGCATTAGATCGTATGCGATTGATCCTCATTCTCTGTGGGTTCGATAATCTTTTAAAACTAGAACGACTGAACTGTATACTTGCAGTTAGTATCCCGACAGACTCACAAAGTCTCGATCAAGTTTTTGGCACCGTTGCCGGGGACTGATTAGTCAATTAAGTATGATTCTTCTGTTGCGCGTTTAGACTAGGCAACAGAAACCCTCTTGCGATTTGTATGCCAAATACTCACTCCCGAAGCGAGTCTTTGCATCTACGAATCTTGTCCCAATTACTATGTTTCACCCAAATTTTTTCTACAACCCCCACTCTGAGTATTTCGAGGAATCACAAGAATCCCGTAAATCCGACCTCGAAATACTATTGGAGAATTTCAATGCATCACAGACTCATTCTCACCCGAATTACCTTTCCAACTATCAATCCCAAAATTTTGAGGAATCGCAAGAATATTATAGATCCAACCAAACTTATCCTCAACCAAATTTCCCCTACAATCACTACACCCAATATTTCGAGGAGACGCAAGTATCTTATAAATCCGACCTCGAAATATTAATGGGAAATTTTAATGAAATATCAATGATGAAAAAGCGCTTTACGGAAACACAAAATGCGACTCTAACTCAATTTGAAGAATCAGAAGAATCGCATGATTTCAACTTCGAAACATCAATGAAGGATTCCGACGCGACGCTAATTCAGTCTAGGTTAGAATCTCTGATGGAGCACTTTGTAGAGACACAAACTGTCCAGAACGAAGAGTTTAGAAAACAAAGTCTTCAAAACAGTGAAAACCTTAGGCAACTGACCACTGTGGTTGACTCGCTCGCGACCCACAACATAGCCTTAGAGACCCAAATCTCCCAGCTTGAACAAAACCCTCTAGGACCCTTCCCTGAGGAGAAATTGGATGTTGTAACAACCAGTAGTGAAAAACAAGTTGAAAATCCTAAGGAGAGCGATAATGAGGTTGAGGAGAGTGATGATGTGGATGAGGAGAGTTCAGATGAGGAAAGAGTAAAGATTAAGAAAAATCCTCCAACACCATCTAAAAGAGAGGTTGTAGAAGAGGTAGAAAAGGGAGCACCTATTGTTATGCCTCACCCCTATACCCCACCGTTTCCTTTCTCTAAATGTTTTATGGAAGCTCAGATAGACTCTAAATCTAAAACGTATGTGGAGGTATTGGAAAATATCCACACTAATGCACCCTTGTTGGAAGTCTTGCATAAAAAGAGAAAATTAGAGGACTGTGAAACTAGGGATATAATTACTGTTAAGAAGGTAAGGTTATCCTTTGAGGTGGTGGATGAAATCACTAAGCCCAAACTTGAAAAGTTGATACTTAGGATACATCCAGAACCACCACCACAAGTTCAGAAGAATGAACCACCCCACAGAAGAAAGAAAAGAAAAGGTGAGGGATATGTGAGATGGCTTGATAAGTGTCCATGGAAAATGATAACTACTAAAAGTTCAACCGAGGAGTCATCCTCGAGAGAACCACCATGAGTGCTTGCACTCCTGTTCGTCAGGCTTATGACGTTAAACAAAGTGTTGCGCGGGAGGCGACCCATCTGTTTGTTTCTGTTTGTTTTTGTCTTTAACTTTCTATTCCGTTTCTATATTCGTTTTCTTTTAAAGCATTATTTTCATTATTTTCTTTTTCATCTTTTCTAAAAAAAAAATTTATACAACTGCTGCTGATTTTCAATCAACTTTACAGGTTTTCTGAAAAAGTCTTTTTCTATCCTACCTTCTCCCCTGATTTGCTTTCCCCCTTTTCTATTTACTATGGAAACCACTTTTAGAGGCAGGAACCAAATGAGGAGGTTTGAGGAATTATCACACAGAAATATTGGTATGACCTTATATTATGATGAACCACCAATGGACACTTTAGGCATTAAGGATAGTGTCCATTATCTGTTTAGCCAGCTGGGGTGGAAAAAGCCCACATTAAATCTAGGTTTGTTACATACCGCAAGCTCACCCTTGAGTTTCTGAGCTCTTTAGTTCATATACCCGAGCGCGGTTTCAGAACTAGAAAGGGATTTATAGCCTTCGGGTTGTTTGGTATTGAATTTGCTTATACCCATAAAGAATTAGCCAACCTTCTAGGATTCCCTTGCGAACCTTTTTCATTTTCTACCACCCAGGCAGAGTTAATGGATTTTGAGCTAGACTACTTTTGGGGGACTTAAACCGGGAACTACCACCCTGAGCCGGATAGCATGGATAATAATGAAATACACAACCCTGCTATCCACTATTTCCATAAGATTCTAGCACATACCATTTTCGGAAAAGAACAGAACCGCACTACCGTATCTAAAGATGAGATATTTTTGCTGCAGTGCATGACCCAGGGCCGACCTGTAAATGCAGTGCCATTCCTGATGCAGACATTTACCCGCATTGCTGAGAACCCTAGCGAGCCAATCATCATAGGAAGCCTTGTTACCATGATTGCTAACGCCCTCGGACTTAGATACCAGCTACATAGGTGCACACAATTTGTTTCAATCCGCCCTATAAACATTGATTTTTGTTTCCACCTACGAATAATAGGTAACCTAGGTCCTGCACCCTTCGATTACTTGATAAGGGACGAAGTAGTCATGGTATTTACACTTCCTAACCATGCCAAAACAAGTGCCCAAAATCGCGACAATTGGCTGTAGGAGTTTAACCCTCCCGACCACCCTTCGACACCTGAGACACCCCAATCCTACCAAGTTTATGATACCACAATGTGTGATGAGAGTGACCCCGAGACCCCTCTTGGTTACCATGATGGTAATAACATCGTAGAGGAAGTTGATGTCCCTGCAATAACAAAAGGGGGATATGCTGAAAATTTGAATAAAATCTTTTCTACGCTGGATGTTTATCAGACGGACATCAATGGAATCAAGAACGAGTTGAAGGGTATGTGTATGGACGTGATAAGCTTAACTGATATAACTGTGGAACAGTTTTATCACATACATGCAACTTTCGAAGACTTGAAGATGCGACTGGGATGAAGCAGCAGAATCAACACTTATTTTTACCTTGTGTTTTATGTTTCTAGGAAGTTTGTGATTTCATTTTAAACAAGTCTACTTTTTACAGTTTTTAAATGAGCGCAGCGCTTGAAAGAAGACAACAGGAGCAATATGAGTATCTGTGCGCTCAAAACGCTCAGATCTTGACTGGGCAGCACAACATGAATGAGAGGTTAGATGATGCCCTGTCAGAGCTTAATGCCTTAAGGATGGACGTCAGCACCCTTGGTTTCTAAGATACTGACACAGAAGCCACTCCTATCAGACGCTCTCGCACCAGGAGTAGAGGACGTGGTCACCAATAGTTTTTCTTTATTTTCTATGTAGTTTACTTTTTTCTGTTTCATTTCCTTTCTGTTTGTTTTTGTAATTGTACTTCCCCGCCTATATACCACAACATTGAGGACAATGTCGGATTTTGTGTGGGAGAGGTACCTTTCAATCCTTTATAAACTAATAAATTCTTACGATATGTCTCGATTCAAATTATTTTCTTTATTTAGCCATACCGAAATTTTTTATCTTCGCATTAGCCCGACATACCTATTTTAACGAAATCCCAGTTGAGGAAGCCGAAAACGACATAACAAGATTGATACGGTTATGACATTGTAGACTTCCTATTTACGCGATCCGTTTCAATAACCATTATACCGACATCTATAGTTTTTAGTTCTATAGTAACCCCTAGTAGTTTATACTAGTAGTCAGCACCGTCTTGACACAAACCACGTGGAGAATCGATGAATATAATTGTTTGACGCCTGATTCTAAAAATATCCTTCCTATCTCGCTGCTAAAAGAAAAGAAATTTTGTGCACCAAAATATACGGTCACATATAAGAGCTGAGCAAATAATGAAGGAAACCAGTGTTGGTTGGTTCAGAGGTATCTGGTTCTGAACTCGGTAGGGCATGCTACGGCCCGATCCCCCATAACCTCCAACTTGGATAACATATGTAGGGTTGCCACATTCATGTACCAGACCCCGTGCTAAAAGGATCAAAGTTACTAACCGGTTACTCCACTACGTGCGTGCTAAGACAAAGGGCTTAATGTGATTGCGCCAGAACGAAACCGAGTGAAATAGATACGAGGAACTCTGGGCAGAATTATAACGGAACTGTTGGATAGCTCGTTTTAAATGGAAGCCTACGACTAAGCTTATTTCTTGTGTCATCAGCGTATCTTTAGTGTTTCAGTCAAGTATTGGCCGAACCGATGAGGATTTCCCAAAATTGCTTTAAAAATCCAAGGTATGTCATGCATATGCGCTTGACAAAACTTGTCCGACCTTTTGAATGACTATTTGCTTGAGGAGAAGCAAAGGTTTAAGTATGGGGGAATTTGATAACGAGAAAACGTATCGTATAATTACTACACTTTTTACCAATTTTATATTACATTAAGTCATCTAACCCCCGATTATTCCGAGTTTATTTGTCTTTTTACAGGTATAACATTTGTCAACTCAAACCAATGGAAAAGGACAACATGAAGAAGGCTAGACAATAGACAAAGAGAAAAAGAACTAAAAATACAAAGTTTGGATTTTTGCACCTGTGACGACCGTCACACCCTGTGACGACCGTCACGCCTCCCCAACTAGAAATAACGCTCGTAACACATTGTTGACGAGCGTAATGTGCTATTTAAGCGCATTACGACCGTCACCCACCTGTGACGACCGTCACGCGCGTAAAGAGGAACGTTATGCTTTGGTGGAGACGTGGGCAACGTGAGGCAGAATCCTTCTCCAATATTTCCTCCACTCAGTAACCATGCATCCTATTTTCACGCCACTCAAGCCTCTTCTCAAGACACTTTCAACTTCCATTTCCTCTGCTATATATATGTGTGGTAGTGTAAAGCTGCAGGGGTCGAGGAATTTTCTACAGACCAAATTTCTATTCTTTTGCAATTATTTTCCATTTCCTTGTTTTGGAATATTGTTTTCACATTCCTGTAATTTTCATTTCAAGTTTTAGTTTTTAGTTTTAAGTGTTAATTCTTCCTTCAAGAATTAACACGAATTATTTACTGCAATCAAGCTCAAGGATTATTGTAATACTTCAAGATTACCATAGCAACTTTGATTCCAGGTTTTTATTGCAATTAATATTTATTCAGTTTTTATATTATGCCAATTGTTGTTATGAATTATATTTTGAATTGTATTGCTTTCAAGTTAATTATGTCCAGCTAAATTATTAATACCGGTATTGGACCCGTAAGAACTAAAGAAATTCAATGATACCTTGGCCAAAAATATCTATAAAACAATTTCTGGTTTCCAATTTCCAAGATTAATTTAACTAACCTTGTCACGAGAGTGAGAGGTTAATTAACACGATTTTGCCACGAGAGTGGGAAATTAATTAAGGCAAGAACCTGCATGCGAGAGCTGGGGTTCAACCCAGATAGTGGTAACGAAACATTGATTTTTAAATACACGAGAGTGTTTTAATAAATTAATTAAACTCAAATTGTTTTCAAAAAGTGTTATTAAATTTAAAGTGCATCCACTAGGTTTAGTAGCATGACTTATTTCATAAACACGACAGTGTATGTCTCAGGTTTTTAAACAATTAGCTTTTACCGAAATACTTTATAGGCCAAGCGATTCACCGAATTCCCTAAGTCCGATTATCACATACCGGTATAACTAGTACTATTATTTTTAATTAAACTGTTTCCCCCAAAAATCGAATATTCATCGCTTAGTTAGATAAACTGTAGCATTAGATCGTATGCGATTGATCCTCAGTCTCTGTGGGTTCGATAATCTTTTAAAACTAGAACGACTGAACTGTATACTTGCAGTTAGTATCCCGACAGACTCACAAAGTCTCGATCAACTGTCATGGAAATATTCAAAGACATGATACTGGCACCATCTGATACTACTGGAACAAACAAGCAATTTGGTGGTACCAAAGGCTTAATTTTGATCAAATTTCTGATAGTCTTCCTCAATATTTTCTAAGAATTGTCATGAAAGGATCCGAAGATATGATATTGACACCATCTATTTCTACTGGCACAGACAAGCATTTTGGTAGTACCAGAGAGTTTTCATAGTGGATTTTTCTAAAGCCCATGATCGATGTAACATTTCCCCCAAGTGATTTAGATGGAGATCTGCCCCCTGGCTATTCAGCATTTTTTGAGATATTTTTTGAATCTCAACTTGACTACCCCAAATGTGTTGGACAATGGTCATGTCATGCCTCTTGATTATGGAAGTTTGTCATTGTAAGTGTGATACGGTGGCAGAACTGACTGTTAATACTGGTTTGCGTTTTGCATTTTTTATTCGCAAAATATCGCGGTAAGCAAGAGTCGCCATCGACTTTTATTTCATCCAATCATGGAAAAGGAAAAAGAACAGAAAAAACCAATTTTCGAGATATTCTGAGTACGCGGGGTAGACTATAGAAAGGGAAGGTGTTAGCATCCTTTCTATCCATAGTTATCCACGGGCTCTTAGGTACTTGCTCATTTTCAAATTTCTTGTGTGTGTTTGTCTTAAAAATGTTTACTTCGTGATAACCCTTGTATCAGTCCTCAAGGATGTGACGAAGTTTGTTTTGAAAATTTGTTTTGAAAGGTGTTTGTATGAAAAAGTTTTTATTGAGCAAGTACTTAAGATTCTACCTACTCGAAAAAAGATTGTTCGTTCTATTTCCTTTAGACAACACTATCCTACTATTAAGGAGTAGGTAGCACTGTCGTTGGAGTTGTAAGGGAAATTCGAAAGGGACAAGTACAATCACTAAAGCAATAGTTAGAAAACTTTAGTAGTAACCCTAGAGTCTTAAGATCTTTCCGAGGCAACATTCGAATGGGACATTTTGATCTTTTAGACTGGAGGCAACCACTAAAATTTCCTATGCTTAATGACTGTTTACCGAAGGCAACCAGAGTGAGGCAAACCCTAGGAGTGAACATGTGCATGTGAACTTTTTCAGTTATTTAGTCCTTGCACATTAGGTGATCTACCGTTTTAAATTTCAAGCATTCTTTTCATACAATCCTATTAGCCATGCATCTAGACAGTTAACGATTGCGGGAATTTAAAGTGCGAAAAAATAAACCTAGCTATTACAAGGCTTCGGGGAGTGGGAATTACATAACCAAAAACTGGGGGGAGAATAGTAAATGCGAAATAGTAAACTAATTAAGTATTACAAACTCGGAGCAGTTACAAAATTAATCAAAAATAAATACACGTCGCAAATGTAAATACGAGAGAAACCGGGTTTTGACCCTTGGCCGCCTAATTGGATTAATTAAAGAAAGAAACCATTTTTGTTATTTTTGTTTAAAGAAATAAAGAACAAAATTAAATGGCGAAAACATCCTAGTTACTAATTAATTTATGGAAAATAATTAAATTAATGAAGAAAAGATAATTAACCTATTTTACTTGTTTTGTATTTTTTTATATTTTTTTTTTAAAAAGGAAATAATTAAAAGAAACTAAGAAGTTAAACCTAAATTTTTTAATTAATTTTAATTGTAAAAAGGGATTTAAATTACCCTCAATCAAATTAATCTAATTAATTGATGAAAATAAATTAAAAAAAAACCCAATTCTAATTTTATGAATTCTTGATTTTGTGATTTTATGAAAAAGAATTAATTTTTGAACTAAGAATAATTAAAAAGATAAAAATAAAAAGAAATAAAAAGAAAGAAATTAAACCGGAGGGGGTGCAGGCCCAGATTTAGGGTGACATTGCTGATTTGTTAGGCCCAATTGCATTAAGCCCATGCTCCTTGCGTTAGATCCCATGAAGCAGGCCTTCATGAGGTCCATCACGAGGCTGCAATCTAGAGATATTGGATCTAGGCAGCGTGCCATCCAATGTTGATGAGGCATAGATCCATGGAATGCTTGTTTGATGAGAAACACCAGATCTGCCTGAAATAAATAGGAAAATAACAAAATGCACATGCTTGGGATCGAACCCAGGACGTGTGCATCAAAGGCGCGCCTCTCAACCATATGTGCTTCTTGCTCTTTTGTTAATATATATAAATGAAATATAATATAATACAAAAGCGCACGATGCCCAGAAAAATGCGCGTGAATTAAAATCAGCCAGTCATGGGCTGCCACGCATCATCTTCTTCGCTGCAACCATCATTTTAGGGGAAAGACTTATACGTACGGACGTTTGCTGTAACTACAGCCCTGGAAAACTCCAAAATATCATACGAGCATGATAAATTAATTGTGATGGTACCAATCAACTCATCTTGGCTTCACGAGCATCATGGTACCTTATTCATAGCCTAATTTTACCTGTACCAGAAATCCCCAAATCGTGACCCCAAACCCTAACAATGGTAAGTATCGATTCTTGCACTGTTAGTACAATTAAAGGATATAGAAAGCTTGTAAACATGGTTATGAACAAGGATATATGAATATAATGGATTTATGATGCATACAACATAAAAATCGAATTTGAGTTTGGGATGCAAACCGTGATGTGTCTAGGCGATGGTTCTTGACGTTTTGAAGGCTGAAAATGATGTTGTTGGCTTCAGAAGATGGTCATGAAGTGATTAGAGTCTTTCAATGGTCTGGAATCGTCCTCTAGGGTAGAAATCAAATGCACACTTTTTATCCAATTTTTGAGTTTTTGTTCTTGCTCCCTACGACTGCAAAACCTTGTATTTTGACTTATATCTGTTCAATATATATCATAGGATGAATTAGGGTTGTAAAAACAGATCACATCTTTGAAAGTTTTGAAGATTTGATTTGATCTTCATGGCATATGTAAACTTTCTATAATGAGCCAAATTATCCCTTTCTTATTCCAATTAGCCTTAATTCGAATTGATCATGATATCCTTGCATTATTTGATTGAGATCCTGTCCAAAAATCAGATCACAACATATCTTTTCAATTATTCATCAATTATTTGATTTAATTGAAATTTTAATAAACAAAAAATCCAAATAAATTGAAAAATTAAGAAAATAACATGAGGCTGGATATTTGGGTAGTGGACCATGCTATAAGTGAGGTGCAATCATGAAATGCTAGGCCCATTTGGTAAAAAATGCACTTTTGAGCACATTTGACTTTTGGCAGTTTTACAAAAAAGGTCAACTTTGACAAGGCATATCTTTTCCAATTTTAACCCTAGAGAAGTGTTCTTAGACTTTTTAGAAATCCTAAGATGTCCCCTAAGCAACCCTTTTGGTATCATTTCAATTGGATCTTCCATGTTCATGTATGAAGCTTTGACCTAAAAAGTGTTTTTGTTGACTTTTCAAAAGGACCTATAATGTAAAAATTCATATCTTTTTATGAGTGCATATTTTTAACTTTAGGGATGAAGACGAATTGTAGGGAAATTCATCCTCTTAAAAATGAGCCTGGGATGGAAATTTTTTGATAAATTATGAAGAAGTTATGCTTGGTCAAAGTTGGGTTGACTTTTCCTGCAAAACCCTAATTTAGCAACTTTTGGGTTTTGATGAATTTGGAGCATTCCTTGAGGAATCATGATCAACCCTTGATTAAATGATGGAATTCACTTCAAAATGTTGATGTTGACCAAAAATCTTGAATTTTGACTGTATGTGGGTCACAGTTGACTTTTGACCTAATATAGTCGATTCTCAAGCATCTGAGAAGTTGACTGGACAAACTTCTTGTGAAAGGCATGAAACTTAATATGTAGGGTCTTGAGAACATTTTAAGACTATGGAGATAATATGAGGCCTTTTTGGTTCACCCATCTTGATGCAAATAGAAACCCTAATTTGAGGTACACTGCCTTAGGAGAGAGTTTGTCTGGTCAACTCTTGGGCAACCTTGAGCAAATTGAGAATCTTAATGGACATGTATTGAATAAAATGAGAGGGAAAATTTTGGGGTACAACAGCTTCCCCTGTTCAATCTTCTTAAACCTGCGGATGTAGATTGGCTTGTCTGCCTTTCCTAATCTGAAGGTGGAAGATGATTGAACACTAAAGTGCCTAAAAATTTGCACTCACATGAAGTGGCACTCGACTTGTAACATCGGGAATGGGCTTACAGATTCCATTTGGAGGTTGATGATAGAAGATTGTCGGAGTTGGGCTTAAATATGCCATCTAGAGAATGTGGATTTCATGAGATATTCCTTTGACGAGAGTCCCTGTTGCTGTTGTTAAGGAGGAATCTGCTGAGGAATGTTGGTATCTGTCTTGGGAGATATGGAATTTTAGGAGCTTTAGTTGTCTGTTACTCTACTGGGGAGATGCGAAACCAATCGTGTTTGATCAGGTTCTAGTCTTACAGTGTTGTCGACTGCTATTTGGAGATAAGAGAGGAGGAACCTGAATAGTAAGGTTATGGGAAAGAACCTGGATAGTAGGATTGCTTCGATATGAAAAGTCTGGATAGTAGGGCTGTGAGAAGGAACTTGGGTAGAAGGGTTACTTCGATATGAAAGCCTGGATAGTAGGGCTGCTTCGATATGAAAGCCTGGATAGTAGGGCTGTGAGAAGGAACCTGGGTAGTAGAGTTACTTTGATATGAACGCCTGGATAGTAGGGCTGTGAGAAGGATCCTTGATAGTAGGTTACTTTGATATGAAAGCCTGGATAGTAGGGTTGTGAGAAGGAACCTGGGTAAGGTTTCTTTGGGATAAGTTCGTGTAAAACTTCAGAATGAACCGGGGTAAGGTTATAAGCTTGTGTAAAACTTCAGGAAGAACCGGGGTAAGGTTACTTTGGGATAAGTTCATGTAAAACTTCAGGAGGAACCGGGGTAAAGTTACTTTGAGATAAGTTTGTGTAAAACTTCAGAAGGAACCTAGGTAAGGTTACTTTGTGATAAGTTCGTGTAAAACTTCAGGATGAACCGAGGTAAGGTTACTTTGATATGATAATGTAGATTAGTTGACCCGTTTGATTTTGGGAACTGAGTTTCCATTAGTTGTATGTAGATGTGATCTGTATAACAGCTGGATTCGTTGAAGCTAATCGTCTTTTCCTGAAAAGATATCAGGGTTAGTTATATGCGATGCATGAAATGCAGGGTGAGATGATGTTCTCAAAATAAATGAGATTATGTTGTATATGATATGTATGGGTATGTCATGATGTCTGTTCATGAAATGTTATCGGGTTATGCTTCCGTCTGAGAAAATAAATCCCCGACTGCCGCTAGATATTTGCAAATATTCTGTCGGGCAAAGATGCTGGAGAATAACTCTGCGGGGACCAGACTTAGGGGGAGGAGATACTCTGTTGGTAGACCCGCTGATCTGGAGGAATAAACTTAGCTGGGGATGAAATTTCGTTCTCGGAGATGATGACCTCTATTGGAGAAATAAAATCCGCTTGGGGGATGAAATTTACTGACTCGCACGCGATTATGAACCTTGGCTGGGGATAGTTATGTCCTGTTTTGGGAATGCTGACATCAATTCCTTTGGATACTTTTACTCTATGGGGAGTGTGTATACCAATAATTATGTTCCCTAGTTGCCTCTATCTCGATACCTACTGGGAAGAGGAAGTGTCGGGTTTGGCACTTCTTATTATCCCTGTTTCTGGAATTACGAGTAATTGTCTTTTGTTTCTTACGTAAATATTTATGAGCAGCAATCATTTTCAAATGCATATATCAAAAATAAATCATTGGACATTCTTGCAAAACAAAACGGAAAAAGAAAGGAAAAAAAAAACAGATTGAAGTTTTGTAAAAATGACTTGTATTAATTTTGAAATTGGCCTGTAATAGGCGTTTTGTACAAGGAGGCTAACGTCCTAGTAAGAGAACGCCGCCGAAAGATAGAAATTATACAATTTGTGTAAAAGAAGGAAAAACAACTATGTGAAACAACCCCATTGGGTTCCAACTCTGCTATTGCCTTTATATCTTCAAGCGTCTCATCACTTTGCTACTTGGCCGAAGGTTAATCAGATTGCTTGGCACCGTCTGAGCTTGATAGCTGATACCGAAGTCTGGTCTCAAGATGATCCAATGGGACATAGTGATACGCTTCAATCCCTAACTTTTGCCTGGACTGCCCTTTCGGGTTTTCAATCCACCGGGATACCCTTTTTTTCCCAAGCCTCCCTTTCGGGTTTTCGACATGCCGGGTATACAGATTTTTTTCATTTTCATCCCTTACTTTTTCCCGAATCCTTTTGGTTCACTGGGAAGCCCTTATTTTTGCCTAGGCCAGTCAACCTAGGGGGTCTTTGATTATGCTTAGTATCTTTTCACTATGTCTTCATTGACAGGGCGAGGAAGATCGTCACCATCCATGTTGGTTAGAATCATAGCTCCTCTTGAGAAAATGTTCTTAACCACAAATGGCCCTTCCTACGTGGGGGTCCATTTGCCCCTGGGATCATCTTGCGGCAGTATGATGCGTTTGATCACCAAATCCCCAACTTGATATTCTTGACGCCTGACTTTCTTATTAAAAGCCTTGATTATTCGCTTTTAATACGTCTGACCATGGCAGATAGTGGTAAGTCTCTTTTCATCGATTAGATTTAGCTGATCAAGTCGGGTTTGGATCCAGTCGTCTTCGTTCAAACCCGCATCCTTCATAATCTTGAGAGAGGGTATCTGGACTTCTGTGGGTAGGACTGCCTCCATGCCATATACCAGATAGTAGGGTGTTGCCCCTGTCGACGTCCGTGCTGAGGTACAGTACCCATAAAGAGAAAACGGTAACATCTCATGCCAGTCTTTATATGTCATCGTCATCTTCTGTACAATCTTCTTGATATTCTTGTTAGCTGCTTCAACAACGCCATTCATCTTCGGCCGGTAGGGGGAAGAATTATGATGCTGTATCTTGAACCATTTACAGAGCTCAGTGATCATCATGTTGTTGAGATTCGTACCATTTTCAGTAATAATTCTTTCTGGCACACTATATCGACATATTATATTGTGTCGGATAAACTGCACTACGACGTTCTTGGTTACTGTAGAAAAAGAAGCTGCCTCAACCCACTTCGTGAAGTAATCAATGGCTACTAAGATGAAATGATGCCCATTAGACGCAGTAGGTCTGATCTCGCCGATCATGTCGGTGCCCCACATCGCAAAGGGCCAAGGAGCTGTCAGGATGTTCAGAGGAACTGGAGGCACGTGCACCTTATCACCATAGATTTGGCACGTATGACAGGTTCGAGAGTGCTGATAACAATCGGCTTCCATAGTTGACCAGTAATATCCTGCCCGTAGGATCTTCTTAGCCATGGTATGTCCACTAGAATGGGTTCTGAAGGTGCCTTCATGTAGATCTGTCATGATCCTCTCTTCTTCTCTCTTGTCTACATTCCGTAGTAGTGTGGAGTCATGGTTGCGTTTATAGAGGATTCCATTACTAAGGAAGAACTTTGCAGCGAACCTTCTCAGAAACTTCTTATCGTTGATAGATGCCCCTTCGGGATACTCTTGAGCTTCAAGATACCTTTTGAATTCGTGAAACCAGGGTTTGTCTTCCACTTCTTCGGTATTGATTTCATAGTAGTGTGCTGGTTCATCCAACCTCTCGATGGTAATCTAGGGAGCTTCATTGTCCCACCTAACCTTGAACATATAAGATATGGTAGCTAGCGCGTTCGCCAACTGGTTCTCCTCTCGTGGGAAATGTTCGAAGGTTACTTCCTCAAAGTGTGGGAGCAATGTCAGTACATACTCTTTGTAAAGAATGAGATTCGGGTGCTTTGTATCCCACTCGCCTTTGATCTGACTTATCACCAAAGCAGAATCCCCGAATACACTTAAGAACTTAATCCTCAGGTCAATAGCAGCTTGAAGATCTATGATGCATGCTTCATACTCCGCCATGTTGTTAGTACAGTTGAAACATAATCGGGCAGTGAACGGAGTATGACAGCCCTCGGGAGATATGATTATGGCGCCAATGTCGTTACCTAGTGAATTTGAGGCTCCATCAAAATACATAGACCATCGGGATCCCTCCTCAGGTCCTTCATCCGGTCCAGGTTCTTCATAGTCAGTCACCAACATGATATTCTCATCCGAGAACTCAAAATTCATGGGCTGGTAGTCGTCCACGGCCTGATAAGCCAAATGATCACCCAATACACTCCCCTTTATTGCTTTTTGGGTTGTGTATTGTATGTCGTACTCAGTTAAGATCATCTTCCACCTTGCTATTCTTCCGGAGAGAGAGAGAGGGCTTCTCGAAAATATACTTGATCGGATCCATCTTCGATATCAACAAAGTAGTGTGAGTCAGCATATACTGTCTCAGTCGGTGAGCAGCCCATGCCAAAGCGCAACAAGTTTTCCCGAGCAATGAGTATCGTATCTCACAGTCGGTAAACTTTTTGCCAAGGTAGTAAATTGCATGCTCTTTTCGACCAGACTCGTCATGCTACTCAAGCACACACCCCATTGAATTGTCTAGCACTGCCAAGTATAATATCAACGGTCTTCCTTCAACTGGAGGCATCAGAATTGGAGGTTCTTGAATGTATTCTTAGATTCTTTCGAAAGCAGTCTGGCATTCATCATTCCACTTTACCACTTGATCTTTCTTCAGAAGCTTGAAGATTGGCTCACAAGTAGCAATCAGATGTGAAATGAACCTGACGATGTAATTTAGGTGTCCCAAGAAACCTCTAACTTCCTTCTCTGTGAAGGGAACCGGCATCTCTTGTACGACCTTTACCTTCACAAGGTCTACCTGAATACCCTTGTCACTGAGGATGAAACCCATAAGCTTACCAGACCTTACCCCGAAGGTACACTTGTTCGGATTCAACCTCAGCTTGTATGTCTTCAATCTGTCGAACAACTTTTGGAGATGATCAAGGTTCTCTTCCTCAGTCTGAGACCTGAAGGGGTGAAAAACACAAGAAGGGGGGGTTGAATTGTAAAACTGGAAACTTAAAGCAAATGACAAGATATTTTTATCCTGGTTCGTTTGATCTCAAACTACTCCAGTCCACCCGTCAAGGTGATTTCGCCTCTCTCCAACGAGGTCTTAATTCACTATATTCAACTGAATACAAATCTGCTTTAACAATTGCTAAAGCCTTCTTGATTCAAACCACAATCCGGTTTGTCAAGGCAACACTTTCTTACAAAGGTATTAAACAAATGTGTGTGAATGTTTTCTACAAAACTATATCACAACTGTGATGTTTACACAAATGAAGCTTAGAATACTAGGATGCTAAACGCTAATGAAGTATCAGAGTTTGTTGGTTTAGCAAAACTGGTAGATGAAGATTATTGATCAGCTTTGTGCGTGTAGAGAGTTTGGAAGCATTGGCCATGATAATCTTTGAAGCTTGGTTTATATAGCACTTGAGAAGATGAACGTTGAAGCAAATATTCTTGATTCAATGCTAATAACAAGCTTTCCTTTTTGAGCAGATCTTGTCTAGAATGAAGCCGTTGGAATTAATTAGCGTTCAATGCACAGTACCGTTGCTTCTTCAATGCACGTTCTGGCTTGGCTCATTCTGATTCTGCTTCGCTGCTGATGAACTATTGATTCTTTATCAGAGTGTTTTACGCGCAGTTCTGTTCATCAAGCTTCAGCATGTGCGTGAGTTGATCATCTGGTCTTCACGTTCTGATTCAGCAACTTCTGATGCTGGTGTATCAAATCAAGTTCTGATGCTGAATAAGTGATCTTGCTTATTTTAATCAGCATATCTGCAAGTCAGAGCATAGTATTTTTAGGCAGCATATAATTCAATCATGAAACATTTAAATACTATATCTTTTCACTTTGTTATCATCAAAACTTAAATATAGGGTACTAGATTCAAACATTGTTCTAACAATCTCCCCCTTTTTGATGATGACAAAAACTAGATATTTTAAATAAATAATAACGTGAAAAGGTATCTAGGAAGTGTTTCAGAGTTAAGAAGTAAAGAGAAATCAGAGTTTAAGAGATACTCCCCCTGAGTTTGTTACTTCCCTTTGATATGCGTGTTCTTCAGGATCAGATCTTTTTCTATCTTTGAGCATCAGATTATAGGTCTTTGACATATCAGAGAGCAGAGCTTCAGAGCTTTTCCTGTCAGAGCTTTGCTTCGGATCAGAGTGTTTGGACGATCAGATCTTCATATATCAGAACTTCATATTTGATCAGAGCAACATGAGCTTCTACATTTTGATCAGAACATCTAGCTTCTAGTCTTCATAGTGTTTCAAGAGCTTCCTTGTGCCTGTAGACTTAAAAACAAAACAGAAAAACATTTCAAGTAATAGAGTTAGAATGTTTGAGAATTTCTGTCTAGTTAGCCGTTATTGATTTTAAATATCATTCTTGTTCTCCCCCTTTTTGTCAGCAATCAAAAAGTGCTGGTGATGTGCTAAAACAATTTAGATCAGAAAAACAAATTATATTAAAATAGTTCAGAGCAAATGAACGTTACACAAACATAGTCAAAACAATACATCAGAAAATAAAGAAAACATAGAGAATGTCATGCATGAAAAAGAATTTTAAGGTTGTGGGGGCATGCGTGAGAACAGGCTTTCCAGCATTGCTTGAATCTTCTCAGAAGTTTCATTCTGCTTCTGAACCATGGTGACCACAGTGTCAATCTTGCTGTCCTGTACATTCATTCTTGCTTCCATCTTCTGATCATTCTCTTCCATCCGCTGCTGGAGACGCAAGTCATTCAGCCTTAATTCTTCCAGAGCCTGCCTGTCCAAGGCAGCTTGAGAACTTTCAGAAGGAGGGAGCTTCTCAGAACTTTCAGCTACATCTTCTGCTGGATTTTCTTCAGCCTGAATGGTCTTGTCCTCTGATGGTTGCACCTGTGCAGCTTGCTCTTTCTCAGACCAGGATTCACTGTCCAGAGGGAGCACAACTTCTTGAGGCAGCTGACTCTCAACTTCCTTCAGCAGTATGCTAAAGTTCTGTTGAGCCTGCTCGTAGTTGACGTCCTGCAGCTTGAGTGCTTCAGCACGTACCCATACTCTGAACTGTGACCAGAGCTGATCAGAAGCAGCTGGGTCGATCATCCCGGGACAGACTTGCTTCAAAGAAGCAATCCATTGCAGCATACCTGTTTCAAAATTCAAGATACCAGAGCCAACATCTGGTTGCTTTGGTATGGGTATGGCAATTTTGTGTCTTAGATCAGCAAGACGTTCAAGACTTGTTAAGTCAATGAAAGTTCTGCTGGGGTTTTCAGCGGATTGGTTTTCAGAGATTGTTTGTTTTGGAGGATGGTTATCAGAATCAGAGGATATTTCTATTGGAGTGGTTGGAGTTTTTGGAGGTGTTGATTCCTCTGATGATGGCAACTGGGGCCTGACAATGGTGGTTCCACATGGCAACTGGATTGCCAGCGGTGAAGGTTGAGGTGAGTGGGGATCAGAATGATGTGGCGAAGGGGTTTCATAGCGGTGAAAATCTGTTTGTGGTGAGGGTGGATTATTTTCTGGTTGAGGAGGTGGAATCTCTGATTGCTCAGGGATCAGAGGTTCTTCTGTGAGAGGTTGTTGTGGTTGAGGTTCTGGTTCTGGTTCTGGTTGAATTTCTGGTTCAGGTTGTAGTTCTGGTTCAGGTTGTGGTTCTGGTTGTGGAGGAGGAATATTTGGTAGTTCAGAATTTGGTTGAGCAGAAACATGTTCACGCTCAATATCAGCTAGCACTCTATCTAGTGCTGGTGTTGTTGAAACAGTTGGTTGTTTGGTAATTTTAATTCTGGTTCTTCTGAGTTGTAAGGCCTCAGAAGGGTCTTCTGGTATGGTTTCATCAATGGTAGGGATTGGGATGGATATTCTGTGAGATGTTTGAGGAGGGGCAGCAGATGTTGGAATAGTAGATGAAATTGAAATAGGAGCAGCAGATGAATTACCTCGTTTCTTTGGAGTCTGATGAGATGATCCTTCTGCTTTCCTCTTCTTTGTCTTCTTCTGAGTCACTTCAGGTTGGACTTGACTCAGATCTTTGATCTTCAGCTTTGAACCTGCATCTTCTTCCTTGTATGAATCTGGATACTTGAGAAACATATCAGGTTGGGATTCCATTTCAGAAAATCTTGGGAAATTACTCAGAGGCACTCTTCTTCCGGAGATGTCAGCAGTTGAAGAAGCTCTGGGTTCCTTCCTGATATTTTCTATCAGCTTCATCTTTTTCAGGTTCTTAGCATTCAGCGGTTTTCCAACAGTTGGTTCCATAGTGCCCAGCACTTGAGCTTCACTCAGATAATCTATCAGCTTATTCTCTGTCAGAATATCTGATATGAGCCTTCCAAACGGTATCCAGTCCCTTTTGGTCCTTTCTTCTTCTCTAGTCTCTTTCACACTAGTCTTCAGATGGTTGAACAGGAAGTGTGCCAGATTTATCTTCACCCTCTGATCAATAAAGTAGATCAGAAATTGCTGATCCACGTTTATATAATCAGGAGAGCTGGTTGGCTTCCTGTGATTGAAACAGCCCAGAACAATCTTGGCCCATACTCTACAGTGATCCTTCAGATCCTTAATTTTGCTGCTGGGAAATCCAAGAGTGAAAATGCAGTTGGCTACCACACCTATATCAGGGCATCTATCAGCCATGTCCACACAACGGACTCCACCACCACTTTGACCAATTAACCTAGCAATGAGGTCTTCAGAAATTATTATCTTCTTTCCCATGATAGAAGATATGACTAGATGTTTGTGAATCTTGGCGTGAATCCAAAATTCCTTGACAAGCTCTGGGAAAGTTGGTCCAACCAACCTATCGAAATACCTCTCCCACTTTTGAGCTTTAATTTCCTCAGTTAGGTCAAATCCATTTTCCTTCAAACTTTCGAAGTCGATGATTAACTCAGAGAGAACCTCAAGATTCTTTACCGGTGTGAGAAGAGTTCTGGTAGGCACCTGGTATTGCTCAGAAGTTTCTTTCTTCTGATTCCCTGCAGAAATGCTGGAGGATGCCATTGTTCTCACTGAAAAGCTTTTAAAATTATTTGAGAGAAAAAGGTTTTGAAGGAGATAAACTCAGAAATATGCAGAAAGTTCTTGAGAGATTATGAGAAAGCGTAAAGAGTAAGAATGAAGAATAATGTGCTTAAATAAGGTTTTCAAAAATTATTTTGAAAAATTAAACGTTTTTAAGAGAGAAAAAAAAATAATGATTGCCATTAACAAGCGTGATTACTCTGCATTAAATGCTTGCTGATTTTGGGGGATTTGAGAAAGATACTTAAAAACGGTTACCAGACATGTGTCTCAATGCACCCAATCAGCGCTTTCCTTTCTCAGAAGCGTGCACGCGTTCTGCTTCAAGGATTTGCTGATGATTGGATGACACTTGTTTGATGTAGTGATCAGCACGTCTGTATTTGAGATTAGACTCTCAGATCTTTAGACTTGCATCTGATACAATCTGCATGTTCTAACTTTCTGAAAGAAGATTGATCAGAAGTTCACAGTAATATAATTACATTCTGAAGATAAATACATGGAATTAAAACATTTTCATTCTGGGCATACTTTCATACTGAGATGTTTCAGAATGAAATTAAACCTATCTTCTGAAAGGGGTTTAGTAAAGATATCAGCCCATTGATGGTCTGTATCTATAAATTTCAAGTTTAAAATACCTTTCTGAATATAGTCCCTAATGAAATGATGTTTTATTTCTATATGCTTAGCTCTAGAATGTAAAATAGGATTCTTACTTAAGCAAATAGCAGAAGTATTATCACAAAGAATAGGAATGTTACTCTCAAAAATCTGGAAGTCTTCAAGCTGACTTTTCATCCAGAGCATCTGTGTGCTACATCCAGCTGCTGCTATGTACTCAGCTTCTGCTGTTGACAGAGCAATTGTTGATTGCCTTTTGCTGGACCACGAGATCAGATTTTCTCCCAGAAACTGGCAGCTTCCAGAAGTACTTTTACGTTCCACTCTGTCTCCAGCAAAATCAGCATCGCAGTAGCCTACTAAGCTGTAATCACTAGATTTTCTATAAAACAAACCCAGATTAGTAGTACCTTTCAGATACTTGAAAATTCGCTTAACAGCTGTTAAGTGAGATTCTCTAGGATCTGATTGGAATCTAGCACAAATACATACGCTGAATAAAATATCAGGTCTTGAAGCAGTCAGATAAAGGAGAGAACCAATCATACCTCTGTAGACCTTATGTTCTACACTTTTGCTTACCTCTTCTCTTTCCAGAATGCACGTGGGATGCATTGGAATCTTTGATGGCTTACATTCTGAGAGGTCAAATTTTTTCAGAAGATCTCTGATGTATTTGCTCTGATGAATGTAAGTTCCCTCTGGAGTTTGATTGATCTGAATTCCTAGAAAGAATTTCAGTTCCCCCATGAGGCTCATCTCAAATTCTGCCTGCATACACTTAGCAAATTTTCTTCCAAGAGAAGGATTAGTAGAACCAAAAATAATGTCATCAACATAAATTTGACAGACTAAAATGTCACTCTTAACTGTTTTACAGAATAGAGTAGTGTCCACTTTCCCTCTGGTGAATTCATTTTCAAGCAGAAAGTTACTTAGCCTTTCATACCAAGCTCTGGGAGCTTGTTTCAGACCATACAGTGACTTTTTCAGTTTGAAAACATGTTCTGGATGTTTTGTATTTTCAAAACCTGGGGGTTGGTGAACATAAACTTCTTCTTCTATATAACCATTTAAGAATGCACTTTTGACATCCATCTGATACAGAGTGATGCCTCTATTAACAGCAAATGAAATTAAAAGTCTGATAGATTCTAACCTGGCGACTGGGGCAAAGGTTTCTGTATAGTCTATCCCCTCTTGCTGACTATAACCTTGTGCAACCAGTCGTGCCTTGTTTCTGACGACTTCACCTTGTTCATTGAGCTTGTTTCTGAACACCCATCTTGTTCCAATGACGTTGAATCCTTTTGGTCTGGGAACGAGATCCCATACGTCGTTTCTGGTGAATTGATTCAGCTCTTCTTGCATTGCCAGAATCCAGTCATTATCCAGAAGTGCTTCATCAATAGAAGAAGGTTCAATCAGAGACACAAGTCCCATCAGAGTTTCTTCAGAGTTTCTGAAGCTTGCTCTTGTTCTGATTGGATCTTCCTTTCTTCCTAGGATAGTCTCTTCTGGGTGATCCAAACTGCTTCTGGGTAATCTCTTCTGAGGTTGATCAGCAGCAGTTGTAGGATTTCTAGCATTGCTTCTTTCAGACGTTGAAGGAATGTCTGTGTTGAGAGCTTCTGATGACTTGTCTTCAGAACCTGCAAATTCAATTTCTATACCTGCAAGATTTTCATTCTGCTTTGACTTTTCAGAGTCAAGCTTGTCATCAAAACGAACACTGATTGATTCTTCCACAATCTGTGTTTCTGTATTGTATACTCTGTACCCTCTTGAGCGTTCAGAGTATCCTAACATAATACACTTCTGTGCCTTAGAATCAAACTTGTTCAAATAATTCTTAGTATTTAACATATAGCAAGTACATCCAAATGGATGAAAATAAGAAATGTTGGGCTTTCTGTTCTTCCACAATTCATATGGAGTCTTTTCCAGAATAGGTCTTATTGAGATTCTATTCTGAATGTAGCACGCTGTGTTTATTGCCTCTGCCCAGAAAGTCTTAGCAACGTTTGTCTCGTTGATCATGGTTCTGGCCATTTCTTGCAATGTTCTGTTCTTTCGTTCTACAACTCCATTTTGTTGGGGAGTTCTAGGACAAGAGAAATCATGCAGAATGCCTTTGTCATTAAAGAATGACTCAAAATCTTTATTTTCAAATTCTCCACCATGATCACTTCTGACTTTCACGATTCTAAGATCTTTTTCATTCTGAACTTGGTTACAGAAGGTAACAAACACAGAGTGTGACTCGTCCTTGTGTCTTAAGAACTTTACCCATGTCCATCTGCTATAGTCATCTACGATTACTAACCCATACTTCTTGCCACTGACTGAAGCAGTTTTAACTGGTCCAAATAAGTCAATGTGCAGAAGTTCTAATGGCTTAGAGGTAGAAACAGCATTTTTGGATTTAAAAGAAGGTTTTGCAAATTTGCCTTTCTGACATGCTTCACACAGAGCATCTGAATTGAACTTCAAATTTGGAAGTCCTCTGACCAGATTGAGTTTGTTAATCTGAGATATTCTTCTCATACTAACATGCCCCAATCTTCTGTGCCAGATCCACTGCTCATTGTTAACAGACAGAAGACATTTTACGTTCTGACTCTTTAGTTCAGAAAGTTTGATTTTGTAAATGTTGTTTTTCCTCTTACCATTAAATAGGATAGTCCCATCTTTCTGACTAACAGCTTTACATGATTTTTGATTAAAGATTATATCATAACCGTTATCACTTAATTGACTTATGGATAACAGATTATGCATCAATCCATCAACTAGCAGAACATTATTAATAGAGGGAAGATTTCCGTTACCTACAGTTCCAGAGCCAATTATCTTTCCCCTCTGATTGCCTCCAAAGCCAACGTGGCCTCCAGGCTTAAGTTCCAGGCTTTGGAACATATGCCTTCTTCCCGTCATGTGTCGTGAGCAGCCAGAGTCCAGGTACCATGACTGGTGTTTCTGACTTGCTGCTAAAGATATCTGCAACATGTATTATTTTATCCTTAGGTACCCAGATCTTCTTGGGTCCTGATTTGTTAGTTTTACCAAAACTCTGGTTGAATTTTGGTTTCACAGAGTGCTTACTACTAGTATATTTAATGTCATGTGTGTGACCATACACAAAGTGTGAATTTAAAGGAGTGTGTTTAATGGTTAAATCCATGACATTTTTAGGTGTAGGAACCTTACCTAGGTATCCTATTCCTTTCCTGCCGTTTCTGCTAACTCCATAGATCATTGAAGCCATTCTGCTTCTATCTATGCTTTTAGCAAGGAACTTCTGGAAACTATGATCATACTCCTTTATGATCTCATCAGCGTTGCTGGGAGTTTCAGAAATTGGTTCATTCTGAGAGTTTTGTAAAGAGTTTTCTAATTTTAAAATTTTATCTCTCAGCTCAGAGTTTTCCAATTTGAGACTCTCAGACTTATTAGAGTCAGATTCAAGAGTCCTTTTCAGGTCTCTGAATTTAGCTCTAATCTGCTGATAACGTTCCAGAATTTCATTGAGGCTTTCAGCAAGTTCAGCCTTTGTAAAATTAACAGCGAAGTTAGGGAATACCTCTTCTGTGTCTGATTCTGAGTCTGATTCAGAAGCTTCACTGTCATCTGGAATGTTAGCCATGAGCGCTATGTTTGCCCTTTCATCATCTGATTCTGAGTCAGCTTCAGACGAGTCAGAGTCATCCCATGTGGCCATGAGACTTTTCTTCTTCTCTCTTCCAAACTTCTTTTTGGGCTTTTCCCTCTGAAGCTTTGGACAGTCACTCTTGTAGTGTCCTTGCTCATTGCACTCGTAGCAGATGATGTCTTTTGTATTTGGCTTCTTGCTACCAGAGGAGCCTTCAGATCTTCTGTATCCAGAGGAAGAATCTGTCCTTCTGTATCTTGAAGAAGACTCGTTCTGATCAGATCTTCTGGGATTCCTGAACTTCCTTTGTCTTTGCTTCCACAGTTGATTTACTCTTCTGGAAAGAAGGGAAAGTTCGTCTTCTTCTGATGAGGATCCATCAGATGTTTCTTCAACTGCCTGCAAAACTTTAGATTCAGATTTTCTGTTAGATTTTAAAGCTATAGGCTTACCTTGCTTCTGAGGCTCGTCAGCTTCTAGCTCTATCTCATGACTTCTGAGGGAGCTTATAAGTTCCTCCAGAGTGATTTTGTTGAGATCCTTTGCTAGCTTCAGAGCAGTAACCATAGGCCTCCACTGCTTGGGTAAACTTCTGATTATCTTCTTGACATGGTCAGCAGTAGAGTATCCTTTGTCCAGAACTTTGAGACCAGCTACCAGAATCTGGAATCTAGAGAACATAGCTTCAATGGATTCAGATTCTTCCATTTTAAACGCCTCATACTTCTGAATGAGCGCCAGAGCTTTTGTTTCTTTGACTTGAACGTTGCCCTCATGCGTCATTCTGAGAGAATCAAAGATGTTCTTAGCTGTGTCTCTGTTGGAGATCTTCTCATACTCAGTATAGGAGATGGCACTGAGGAGGATGGTTCTGGCCTTATGGTGATTCTTGAAGTCACGCTTTTGTTGATCAGTCATTGATTTTCTTTCAATCTTCTGACCAGTTGCATTCACAGGGTGCGTGTATCCATCTGTCACCATATCCCACAGATCAGCATCATGTGCTAGAAAGAAGCTTTCAATTCTGTCTTTCCAGTAATCAAAGTTTTCTCCATCAAAAACTGGAGGTTTGCCGCTGAATCTGTCTCTATCCTCATTGTTGTCATTGCTGAAATGAGAGTTGTTTCCTGCCATTGTGTTTTTCTGACGCTGGATCTTGTACTGACACGGTTAAGTGTTTTAGCTCAGAACCAGGCGCTCTGATACCAATTGAAGGGGTGAAAAACACAAGAAGGGGGGGTTGAATTGTAAAACTGGAAACTTAAAGCAAATGACAAGATATTTTTATCCTGGTTCGTTTGATCTCAAACTACTCCAGTCCACCCGTCAAGGTGATTTCGCCTCTCTCCAACGAGGTCTTGATTCACTATATTCAACTGAATACAAATCTGCTTTAACAACTGCTAAAGCCTTCTTGATTCAAACCACAATCCGGTTTGTCAAGGCAACACTTTCTTACAAAGGTATTAAACAAATGTGTGTGAATGTTTTCTACAAAACTATATCACAACTGTGATGTTTACACAAATGAAGCTTAGAATACTAGGATGCTAAACGCTAATGAAGTATCAGAGTTTGTTGGTTTAGCAAAACTGGTAGATGAAGATTATTGATCAGCTTTGTGCGTGTAGAGAGTTTGGAAGCATTGGCCATGATAATCTTCGAAGCTTGGTTTATATAGCACTTGAGAAGATGAACGTTGAAGCAAATATTCTTGATTCAATGCTAATAACAAGCTTTCCTTTTTGAGCAGATCTTGTCTAGAATGAAGCCGTTGGAATTAATTAGCGTTCAATGCACAGTACCGTTGCTTCTTCAATGCACGTTCTGGCTTGGCTCATTCTGATTCTGCTTCGCTGCTGATGAACTATTGATTCTGTATCAGAGTGTTTTACGCGCAGTTCTGTTCATCAAGCTTCAGCATGTGCGTGAGTTGATCATCTGGTCTTCACGTTCTGATTCAGCAACTTCTGATGCTGGTGTATCAAATCAAGTTCTGATGCTGAATAAGTGATCTTGCTTATTTTAATCAGCATATCTGCAAGTCAGAGCATAGTATTTTTAGGCAGCATATAATTCAATCATGAAACATTTAAATACTATATCTTTTCACTTTGTTATCATCAAAACTTAAATATAGGGTACTAGATTCAAACATTGTTCTAACAAGACCTGGCTATCATGTCATCAAAATACACTTCGATCTCATGGTGAATCATATCGTGAAACAAAGCAACCATGGTGCGCTGATAGGTTGCCCCAACATTCTTCAACCTGAAAGGCATCACCTTATAGCAGAAGGTGCCCCACTGTGTAATGAAGGTTGTCTTCTCCATGTCTTCAGAAGCCGTCTTGATTTGGTTATACCCAGAGAAACCATCCATGAAGGATAAGATTTTGTGTTGCACGGTGTTGTCGACTAGAACATCAATGTGAGGAAGTGGGAAGTCATCCTTGGGGCTTGCCCTATTCAGATCTCTGTAATCCACACACATCCGTACCTTACCATCCTTCTTAGGTACCAAAACAACGTTGGCAACTTACTGTGGATAGGAAGTGACAGCTAAGAATCCCGCGTCAAACTATTTCATGACCTCTGCCTTGATCTTCTCTGACATTTCAGGGCATATGCGGAGGACCTTTTGTTTAATCGGAGGACAGTCTTCTTTTGTCGGCAGGCGATGTACCACAATATCAGTGTCCAAACCAGGCATGTCTTCATAGGACCAGGAGAAGATCTCGACATAGTCATGCAACATCTGTATCAGCCTTTGTTTGACGCTAAGATCCAGGTTTGCACCTATTTTAACCTCTTTTCTGTCTTCCTCAGTACCCAAGTTCACCGTCTCAACCGGCTCTTCATGAGGCTGTATGGCCCTTTCTTCCTGCTGTAATAGTCTAGCAAGTTCCCCAGGCACCTCACAATCATCCCCACCTTCGTCCTCGACTTGGTTGATTGTATTTTTGAAGTCATAACTAGCAATAGCAGAGCTGTTGTCAATGGGATCCAGAGTGGATATGGATCTGCATTATGATACGTGAGTGTGTGTAAGAGAATAACTGTTTTGATAAAGTGAAAGCAGGAAATAAAAACAGAGAGCGCAAAATTTGTATGCAAGAAACGTCCAATGCTTTATTAATGATATATAAAATGACAAATAATAGCCCTCACAAGAAAAGCCAAGGTGCCTCGGGCAATGCATCGGGCCGTAAAGTTCCAAATTGTTTATTATAAATCTTAAAACAAATAAGTCAATTACTGCGGAATAAAAGAAATAGGTATGAAGGCCCTAGCCGTCCAGTTACTCGGTCCATCGTTGGTAGTTGGGTAGATCCAACTGTCAATGTATGATTCCTCTTCACTGTCTTCAATGGCATTAATTCCCCGATTGCTGATGTGTAGGGGAGGTCTTCCAGCCCGAGTGCGTCTAACAGCCCTTTGAGTTGCTGTAGTAAAGCCCAAACCAAAATTTTCATTTTTGAGTGAAATCAGGGAGCTGACCCCAATTGGAACACCCACATTTTTCAACCACGACCCTGGCGTCCTTGAGGGAAGCCATCCTCTAAGGAGGTTTGTTGCTAGTAGTTTCAGTTGATGCCAAGATCTGAGGGACCTCTTCGAAATTCGGACAAGGAGTTTCTATGAATTCCCCGTCAATCTCTACATACCAGAAGGAGTTGAGGTGACTCATCATATATTCTTCTTCACCCCGCATTGTGACAATCTTCCCTTTTACCGGATATTTCAGCATTTGGTGGAGTGTGGAAGTAACTTCCCCAACCTCGTGGATCCAAGGACGACCCAGCAAACAAGAATATGATGGCCTGATATCCATCACATAGAAGGTGGACCCAAAAGCCTGAGAACCCACTTTGACAGGGATGTCTACCTCCCCGTGCACCATTCTCTTTGATCCGTCAAAAGCCCTTACCACAATGTTACTAGGCTTTAGAGTTAGAGCCTCGCAATCGAAATGGTCCAACGCCTTCTTCGACAGAACATTTAGTGAAGACCCGGTATCATCCAGCATATGAGCCATAGTGGTGCCCCTGCATTTAATTGAGACATGCAGAGCATCATTATGCTTCCTTCCCTTCGGTGTTAAGAGTGCATCTGAGAAACCCAGCCCATTATCGGCAGTCAGGCTGGCCACACAATATTTGAATTGATCAGCTGAAGTTTTCTGAGGCACATGCGCAGTCTTGAGAAATGCAATCAAAGCCTTTACATGGGCTTCAAAACACAACAGCAGAGACAACATGGATATCTTTGATGGGGTCTGGTCCAGCTGCTCTACCACATTGTAGTCGCTCTTCTTAATGATTTTCAATATTTCCTCCATTTCTTTCTTAGAGGCTTCCACAACAACTTTCTTAGGCACCTCCGTCCGGGCAGACTCACCCATAATTTCCTTGCCACGGGTATCAAACGATTCGCCAACAGAAGTAATAACCGGAGTAAGAACAGGAACAGTAGTGGATGTACTAGCAGGAACAACAAATGGAATGACAATAGGCTTGTTAACAGTCTTAAGGGAAATCTCGTGAGAGAAGACCCTTCCACTTCGGGTGATTTTGCTGGTTCCGACAATGTTATCAGCCTCTTCATCTTTCAAATCTTGTTTGATTCCATGATAGTATGCATCAACACCATAATGCCAGGGGACAACTTTGTCTGAGACATACGGGACGGGACCAGGAACAATGATTATAAGTGGAGCAATTCTTGGAGCAGATGTAAGCCTAACAGGTCTTCTCGAGGAAACCTTGGAAGGATTGGCGGAAATGGTTATAACAGCAACGTCTACAGATGGAACAACATGAATCATAGTTTTCTAAAACAAGATTTCTTTACTATCTATCAGGCGTTAGACACCTAACTTCAGCAAATGGAAACCAGAAGGTAGAAACGAACACATGTGGCAACCTTCCATACAAACCGGAAATAAACCGGCCAACAACAAATTCTTCTTGACAGTCATGAGAGGAGTAGACACTTCATCAACGAAGGTAACAAACAAATCAGTATCAATAGCATTAACCCCACGTCCATGTTTAGGCATGGGAGCAATTATGACGTTGGGATTCTCCGGAGCATCAAAATCTATCTCCTTGGCTTTAATCAAGTCTTGTACTTTGTTTCTCAGAGCCCAACAGTCATTTGTATCATGGCCAGGACCCTCAGAATGATAGGCACATCGGGAATTTGGATTATATCGGGGAGATGTAGTATTTGGATTCTTGGGAGCCTCTCTCAAGGTTGCCAAGTTGGATCTCAGCAGGTGAGGTAGGACTTCAGCCAATGTCATGTTGATGCGGGTAAACTGCCGTTGTGGTCTTTCCACCCTTTGTTGATTGTTGCATTATGGAGCAACTGCAGGTCTAGGTATCATCACGACACTTACTGTTTGACGTTGTTCATCCCTGTTCTGACCCCTCGGGCTGTAGATGGAATTGGCTTCCTTCTTACCAGCAAAAGCCTTCTTTACTGAGCTTGGAGAGGCATCCTTCTGTATTTTTCCGCTTCGAATCCCAACTTCTACTCTTTCTCCAGTCAGAATCAGCTCAGTGAAACTAGCTGACGAGCTGCCGATCAAATGATTGAAAAATGGACCGGATAGCATCCCCAGAAACATATCAACCAACTCCCTATCAGACAATGGGGGTTGAACTCTTCCAGCCAAGTCTCTCCATTTTTGTGCATAGTCCTTAAAACCTTCACCTGCACCCATGGACATACTCTGGAGTTGAGTACGAGTGGGAGCGAGGTCGACATTGTAATGATACTTCTTGTAGAAAGCAACAACCAGATCTTCCCAGTTTTGGATATTGGCTCCCTCCAGTTGGTAGAACCATTCAAGCTGAGTCCCTGACGACTATCTTGAAATAAATGAACCCACAAATTTCTATCAGCGGTGTGGGGCTGGATCTTTCTGACATTAGAGCGGAGATGGAGCTTTGGGCAAGACACCCCATCATAATTAGCAAAAACTAGAGCTTTGAACTTCTGCGAGATGACTACTCCCGACACCAATCCCAATTCTTCGAAATCCGGTCCAAGTATCCTCTGAACTTCCATGGCACTTAGACGATCTTCCAACTTCTTGTATCTATCCTCAGCAGGAGGATATTGCTCATCATTGTAATCGTTATCATTGTCAGAAACTGCAGGACTGGGGTCCTTCTGTTCTTCCTGATTCACCCCTTCCTTAAATGAAGAGGTCATATCGACTTGTCGCTTCAACCGCTCTCCAAACCTTCTGCCCATATTTAGAATATCGACAACCTTATTCTTTTTCTTCTTTTCTTTCAGAATAAGGGCTTTCAGATCCTCCTGCCCTTTTGCCAGACTTATGAACATTTGTTGGAACTGGGCGTTCTGTGCTTGAAGGTCCTTGATGGTTTGCTCGAAAGACATTTCTGCTGAAATAAACAAAGAAGAAGATGAGGAAACCCGTAATGGTACCTGTAATGATGTGTATGATAATGGGATGCGTATGCAATGATTTCAAAGACTTCGGTAAATTTAAATTTTCAAACCAAAATAAACAAAAACTTTATTAGCTAAATTTGAAGTTCAAATGCCTTTTAGGCGTTACAATTAAAAATAAATCTAAAACTATAAAAGACATCAAAATTCCTATGGATGCTTCCTCTTTGTGCCGAGATAGTCATTGAGCCCTTTTTCTTCATGGAGTTGCTTTATGAGCTCTAAGACCTTCCTCTCCTGAGCATGGAACTGATCCCTGTAAGTATCTCGTTCCTTCATCAACTGAATCCAAGACCTCTGTAATTTCCCAAGATCAGTGGGCATGTAAGGGTAGAGAATCGTTTAAGGAATGCCTTCTTCAGTAGTGGGTTCCAGAATTATTGGTAAAACGGCCACATAGGGCATCATAATCTTCTGGGACCGAGTTCGTACCCATTGGAGGTAAGGTTCCATAGGAATGGAAGTCTTTGGCCCCAAAGCCCTGACACCATATCTGTTTACCATGCCCCAAGCTCGTATGAACCTCCGACGATGCTCTTTAACATCATCCTCATAGTTGAATACAATGCCCTCAATAAGTAACTCATGGGGGCCATCCATTCGAGTGTGACCAAATTGTCACAGAGATAAATAGGGGTTGTAGGTTATACCTCCTCTGATACCAAGTAATGGGACATTAGGGTACTCCCCACAACGGTCAATAATAACAATATTTTCCATAGATCGAGGACACCAAAGAATATCCGTATGAGCGAGCGACATTATCCTTTGCGACCAAACCAAACTTTCTTCATTCTTTAGTATGGACTTAGGGAGGTGATAAATAAACCACCTCGACAGCAACGGTATGCAGCCATAAGAATCCCTCTTCTCTTCATGGTACGAGTATGAAGAGTGTGCAAAATATCTCCGAGCAAAGTAGGCACCGGGTTGCAAGAGAGAAAGATCTTGATAGCATTCACATCTATGAATGAGTCCGGATTATGGAAGAGAACTAAACCATAGATAAGAGGAGACAAGACCTCCTCAAAAGCCTGAAAACCCATATCATCCCAAAACAGTTGGGCCTTGTCTATCAGAAACTTAGCTAGAAAACCTTTGACTTCGCTTCTAGTTTCCCAATTGGATACCACGTCGGCCCGTTTCAGACGCAGAGCTGAGGCAATGACTTCTGGCTTAGGAACTTCTTCTAGACCTATGAAGGGTACCTGTTCAAGAATAGGTATATCCAATAGCTAAGAGAATTCTTCCAAGGTAGGCACCAACTGATAGTCTGGAAAGGTGAAGCAGTGGTGCTTGGGATCGAAGAACTGAAAAAGTACACTCATCATCTTTTCATCAAAGTTTGAAGTAACCAGGTTGAGAAGTTGACCATGTCTCTTAGTGAATGCAGAAGTTTCAGAAACCCTTGATGTTAGCTCTTTGAGTTGGGAAGGTATCTTCACAAAGCTGATTCAGATAATGTTTCTACAAACGGAAGCCATGATCTACAAAACAGAACAAAGATAAATTCCCTTGGTCTTTGAAATGGTTAGTGAAAATAAGAATGGATGCCATGTTATGATGCATGATGTTATGATAAACCACAGGTATAGAAAAAACAGGTATAGCAAACACAATCAAGTCATACCAAGTCCTTAGGTTTAAGGCCTGCATGAGGTCAAAGGTAGTACCCTCTTGAAGTTTAGTTGGTTTGAAAACTGTCTCAAAAAGTAACCGGGTTCTAGAGGATCTCAATATCACTGACCATCCTTTATTGGGCATTTTTTCAGCTCAATCAATCCTTTCTTGTGGCTAAAATATCCCGAAAGTCTGATCTCAATGAGTGTAGCATCGAGTATCAACCAATCCTCAGCTCTACACCGAGGCCGGCTATCTCACTACTTTCTAATGGCCAAGTTTGTTGAACTAAGGTTCTAAAGTCCGTTAGTGCTTCACGACACCATGCGGCGGCTCCGTATTCTCCTCGTTTCCCCACGAAGGATACCGGTACCAACCAAAGTGCCACACCAACACAGCCATCGCTTAAACCATATCGGTATACATCGTACAATCTACATGATCTATTGTTGTTTACCTAATGAGTGCCCCCAGATCCGGGTGTAGGATCTATAGTAACCCCAAACAAACCCTCAAAAGTAGAGTAATCAAGAAAAATCAAGAGAAGCAATTTAATGACCTAGATCCTAAGGTAAACCCCACTTTATAATTTTCCCCAGTAGAGTCACCAGTTCTGTGATGCGGTGGCAGAACCTACTGTTAATACTGGTTTGCGTTTTGCGTTTTTTATTCACAAAATGTCACGGTAAGCAAGAGTCACCACCGACTTTTATTTCATCCAATTATGGAAAAGGAAAAAGAACAGAAAAAACCTTTTTTCGAGATATTCTGAGTACGGGGGGTAGATTATAGAAAGGGAAGGTGTTAGCATCCTTTCTATCCGTAGTTATCCACGGGCTCTTAGGTACTTGCTCATTTTTCAAATTGCTTGTGTGTGTTTGTCTTGAAAATTTTTACTTCGTGATAACCCTTGTATCAGTCCTCAAGGATGTGACGAAGTTTGTTTTGAAAATTCATTTTGAAAGGTGTTTGTGTGAAAAAGTTTTTATTGAGCAAGTACTTAAGATTCTACCTACTCGAAAAAAGATTGTTTGTTCTATTTCCTTTAGACAACAGTATCCTACTATTAAGGAATAGGTAGCACCGTCGTTGGATTTGTAAGGGACATTCGAAAGGGACAAGTACAATCACTAAAGCAATAGTTAGAAAACTTTAGTAGTAACCCTAGAGTCTTAAGATCTTTTTGAGGCAACATTCGAATGGGACATTTTGATCTTTTAGACTGGTGGGCAACCACTAAAATTTCCTATGCTTAATGACTTTTTACCGAAGGCAACCGGAGTGAGGCAAATCCTAGGAGTGAACATGTGCATGTGAACTTTTTCAGTTATTTAGTCCTTGCACATTAGGTGATCTACCGTTTTAAATTTCAAGCATTCTTTTCATACAATCCTATTAGCCATGCATCTAGACAGTTAAAGATTGCGGGAATTTAAAGTGCGAAAAAATAAATCTAGCTATTACAAGGCTTCGGGGAGTGGGAATTACATAACCAAAAACTGGGGGGAGAATAGTAAATGCAAAATAGTAAACTAATTAAGTATTACAAACTCGGAGCAGTTACAAAATTAATCAAAAATAAATACGCGCGGCAAATGTAAATATGAGAGAAATCGGGTTTTGACCTTTGGATGCCTAATTGGATTAATTAAAGAAAGAAACCATTTTTGTTATTTTTGTTTAAAGAAATAAAGAATAAAATTAAATGGCGAAAACATCCTAGTTACTAATTAATTTATGGAAAATAATTAAATTAATGAAGAAAAGATAATTAACCTATTTTACTTGTTTTGTATTTTTTTTTTTGAAAAAAGGAAATAATTAAAAGAAACTAAGAAGTTAAACCTAAATTTTCTAATTAATTTTAATTGTAAAAAGGCATTTAAATTACCCTAAATCAAATTAATCTAATTAGTTAATGAAAATAAATTTAATAAAAAAAACAAACCCAATTCTAATTTTATGAATTCTTGATTTTGTGATTTTACGAAAAAGAATTAATTTTTGAACTAAGAATAATTAAAAAGATAAAAATAAAAAGAAATAAAAAGAAAGAAATTAAACCGGAGGGGTGCAGGCCCAAATTTGGGGTGACATTATTGAATTGTTAGGCCCAATTGCATTGAGCCCATGCTCCTTGCGTTAGATCCCATGAAGCTGGCCTTCATGAGGTCCATCATGAGGCTGTAATCTAGAGACATTGGATCTAGGCAGCGTGCCATCCAATGGTGATGAGGCGTAGATCCATGGTATGCTTGTTTGATGAGAAACACCAGATATGCTTGAAATAAATAGGAAAATAACAAAATGCACACGCCTGGGATTGAACCCAGGACATGTGCATCAAAGGCGTGCCTCTTAACCATCTATGATGCTTTCTCTTTTGTTAATATATATAAATGAAATATAATATAATACAAAAGTGCACGATGCCTAGAAAAACACGCGTGAATTCAAATCAGCCAGTCATGGGCTGCCACACATCATCTTCTTCACTGCAACCATCGTTTTAGGGGAAAGACTTATACCTACGGACGTTTGCTGTAACTACAGCCCTACAAAACTCAAAAATCTCATACGAGCATGATAAATTAATTATGATGGTACCATTCAAATCGTCTTGGCCTCACGAGCATCATGGTACCTCATTCATAGCCTAATTTTACCTGTACCAGAAATCCCCAAATCGTGACCCCAAATCGTGACTCCAAATCCTAATAATAGTAAGTATCGATTCCTGCACTGTTAGTACAATTAAAGGATATAAAAAGCTTGCAAACACGGTTATGAACAAGGATATATGAATAAAATGGATTTATGATGCGTAAAATATAAAAATCGAATTTGAGTTTGGGATGCAAATCGTGATGTGTCTAGGCGATGGTTCTTGATGTTTTGAAGGCTGCAAATGATGTTGTTGGCTTCAGGAGATGGCCAGGAAGTGATTAGAGTCTTTGAATGGCCTGGAATCGTCCTCTAGGGCAAAACTCAAATGCACACTTTTTATCCAATTTTTGAGTTTTTGTTCTTGCTCCCTACGATTGCAAAACCTTGTATTTTGACTTGTATCTGTTCAATATATATCATAGGATGAATTAGGGTTGTAAAAATAGATCACATCTTTGAAAGTTTTGGAGATTTGATTTGATCTTCATGGAATATGTAAACTTGCTATAATGAGCCAAATTATCCCTTTCTTGTTCCAATTAGCCTTGATTCTAATTGATCATGATATCCTTGCATTATTTGATTGAGATCCAGTCCAAAAATCAGATCACAACATATATTTTCCATTATTCATCAATTATTTGATTTAATTGAAATTTTAATTAACAAAAAATCCAAATAAATTGAAAAATGAAGCAAATAACACGAGGCTGGATATTTGGGTCGTGGACCATGCTATAAGTGAGGTGCAATCATGAAATGCTAGGCCTATTTGGTAAAAAAAGCACTTTTGAGCACATTTAACTTTTGGCAATTTTGCAAAAAAAAGGTCAACTTTGACATGGCATATCTCTTCCAATTTTAAACCTAGAGAGGTGTTCTTAGACTTTTTGGAAAGCTTACGATGTCCCCTAAGAAACCCTTTTAGTCTCATTTCAATTGGATCTTCCTTGTTCATGTATGAAGCTTTGACCTAAAAGGTGTTTTTGTTGACTTTTCAAAAGGACCTATAATGTAAAAATTCATATCTTTATATGAGTGCATATTTTGAACTTGAGGGATGAAGATGAATTATAGGGAATTGCATCCTCTTCAAAATGAGCCTTGGATGGAAAATTTATGATAAAGTATGAAGAAGTTATGCTTGGTCAAAGTTGGGTTGACTTTTCCTACAAAACCCTAATTTAGGAACTTTTGAGTTTTGATGAATTTGGAGCATTCCTTGAAGAATCATGATCAACCCTAGATCAAATGATGGAATTCACTTCAAAATGTTGATGTTGACCAAAAATATTGAATTTTGACTGTATGTGGGTCACAGTTGACTTTTGACCTAATATAGTCGATTCTCATGCATCTGAGCAATTGACTGAGCAAACTTCTTGTGCAAGGCATGAAACTTTACATGTAGGGTCTTGAGAACATTTTAAGACCATGGAGATCATATTAGGCCTTTTTTGTTCACCCATATTGATGCAAATAGAAACCCTAATTTGAGGTACACTGCCTTAGGAGAGAGTTTGTCTGGTCAACTCTTGGGCAACCTTGAGCAAATTGAGAATCTTAATGGACATGTATTGAATAAAATGAGAGGGAAAATTTTGGGGTACAACAGTAAGCGTCTTTCCATTTGAAGTGATTCTGTTCATTGAGATAATTTTTGTTCATTAGATATTCGTCGTGCAAATTTCTCTATTGTCGAACAATTGGCCATATGCAAACAACTGTCTTCAAACAATGCAAAGTTTATGTCTGTCTTGAGAAAAAAAGTTGGAAAATGCATTTTTAATGAGAACTTTTTTTGTAAGAATATGAATTCAACTCAGGATCTACAGTAAGCCTTACAGGAATCAGGATACCTTTTGTAACAATATGCTTTCAAACTAACTTATGCTTCAATTAGGACTTTTAAAGGGTTGTAACGTAGCTTGGTTCACGGTTTTAAGAAACAAAGGATAAGGCTCAAAGTTTATTTGTACCCACCTGTTCTCCATAATGTTCTCCGATCCTATACTTGGTCAATTATGTAATAATCTCCCAATGATATTTTGGTGATGGTTCAGATACTGGAAGTTTATTTGAGAAGACAATCATTTTTGTAACATTTTTCTATTGTTGAGGATTTGTAACAACCTCTTTTTTTTACTATCCCTAATTTTTGACTGACTATTTTTGTTTTGAGACTACAGTCAACATGATGCCCCAGTTTTCCTTAAGTCTCCTTCATAGGTTTTAACTCAGTGGGATTTTCTTTAGAGAGATAACGACTGCCTATTTTACGGGGAACCATCACCATCTTTTAATTCAGAAGGATGTTTTTGATGTCATCTGTTGTGTACAAAGTGAAAGATTGGGACTTAATGCACATTTGAATTAACTGAGAAACTACCCTTCCCCAGGTTATGATTAAAGGTTTCAGTTTGTGCGAAAAGAAAATTCCTACTTCTTAGGCTCAAAGGGGTTGACTAGGGATTATATTCCTTATAACTCCACTATTTAAGGTTTGAAACAACGCCTGTACATCGTCAACAAGGACTGTCCAAAAGCATACTATATGAGATTATGGTATTATTTTCGTCATCCTCCCTCTAAAGGCTTACAACTTGTAGTCGAGAGTCGAATGTCATACAAAAATGAGTAAAAGCATAATTTCAGTATAGTGAAAACGAATGGATTGACTCAAGACAAACATATGAAACGCATTAGTGAGAACAACCAAAGTCTGACAAAAAGATAAGTGTTTAAGCAAACAAATAAATTACAATTGAAAATTTGAATGAACAAAAGTTTCTCTGCTTAAATTTGTCACTTCAGGTGGTATGCCTTTGAGGGATGACAAAAAAAGCTCCATTTGACCATCTTGTTTGAATTCCAATACTCCTTCATCGATCAGTTCTTGAATCTTGTTTTTCAACACTAACAGTGGTTAGTGTCGTGTCCACGACTGTTAGAATGGTACACACACCTTTCATTATGTTTGTAATGGGAAGAAGAAGTATTGAGCCTTTGAGGAGGCTCCTTCAATGTAAATAGCTTGGCATCCAACACACGATGCAATTCTTGAGCCAAGGATATGTTGATCTCGGTAAATTTTATTTCGGTCGTATTATGCCTACGCTGACGACCCTGTTGTTGTTGGCGAGGTCGTTGTTGGACTCGCAGTGTAGTAGCAATTTTGAAAGGTCTTCTCTCGACCAAGCCAAATTCCTGTCTCATTGGGGTATGATTAATGACTTGATCCCCAATATTAACCGTTTGTTCCATACGGTTGCATTTGTCTCGATGAAGCTTGTTGATGAGAGTTCTCAACTCTTCTTGTCCCCGAGCTAAGTTTTTGATAAGAGCCATCTGTCCAAACATCTGGATTCTCATTTTTGCTATCTCGGCTTGCAATTGTTTCATATGGCCATCCTTGTTGTCTTCAGGATTCTTCTTGGCAATGCTATCAATGAGGAGTGCTTTCACTTCTTCTTGCCCCTTGGATAGATTCAGGAACAATTCTTGAAGCTGATCATTTTGGGTCTGAAGATCTTGGACAGTCTATTCGAGAGCCATTTTTTTACTAAAACAAACAGTAAGCGGATGAGAAAACCTGTATGGGGAAAACCTGTTATGACATGATGCATGATATGTGGCTGAAATATTTTCAAGGATCTCGCAGGATAAACATAAGAAAATGTCAGAAGTTGAACTTTGATCAAATCTCTGATTGAACTTCGTGTTGTTGTATGTCCTTCTATGAGAATCGAGCTCACCATGTCAAGTGGGTCATAGCCCTCGACTCAAGACAATGTGCTTTGGTCTTTGACATCATGGATTAGATGAAAATAAACCCCCTTGCCCCTTGTTAGACGTTGGTTTATGATAACCTGCATCACTGGCCCTCGAAAACCTTGAAAAGGTCAGTGGAAATGATATGGTATGATTTCATGATGCGTATGCTATGCACCAAGCAAAAGCGTAAGGCAGTGACTACAAACAAGCCCTACAAGAAATTCAAGTTTGGTTAGATATTGAATACAAACAAACCCTACAAGGATTTCAAGTTGTCAGATCATAAATTCAAACAAATCACACAAGTAACCCTAGGTTCCGGCTTGCATTGGGTTTATAGGTAAGTACCCTCTTGAAGTTTTAGTTGGTTCAACCTGTCCTAGAAAGTAAACGAGTTCTATGGAATCTCAATATCATTGATCTTTCTTCATTGGGCATTGTTTTAGCACAATCAATCTTTTCTTGCGACCAAAATATCCCAAAATTCCGATCTCAATGAGTGTAGTATCGAGTATCAACCAATCTCCAGCTTTGCACCAAAGTCGGCTATCTCAGTACTTCCTAATTGCCAAGTTGTTCAACTAAAGGTTCTATGGTCAGTTAGTGCTTCATGACACCACACAAAGGCTCCGTATTCTCCTCGATTCAACACAAGGGATACCGGTACCAACAAATGTGTCACACTAACGTAGCCATTGTTTCAACCATATCGGTCTACACCGTATAGTCTCCACAATCTATTGCTACTTACCTAATGGTGTTCCCAGATCCGGGTAGAGGATCTATACAAAACCTAAATACCTTTTTAAGAGTAAAGCAAGCAAGTCAAACAATGAAAGAATTTAAATGTGATCTAGTCTCTAAGGTAACCCCACTTTAATAAAGATTCCCCAGCAGAGTCACCAGTTCTGTAATACGGTGGGAGAAATAACTTGGGTGTTTTGTGTTTTATCGCAATTGTTGCGGATAGCAAGAGTTTCCACCTACTTTTCTTTTATCCAATAAAGGAAAGGGTGAAAAGAACAGGAAAGACCTTTTGATAATTTTCTTGAGTTTAGGGGGTAAGTTATGAAAAGGGAAGGTGTTAGCACCCTTTTCATCCGTAGTTATCTACGGGCTCTTAGTTGCTAGCTCACTTTAAAAATGCTTTATAAAATGTGTTTGTATTTGTTCGAAAGTATTTTTGAAAACTGCCTTTGTTTAGGAGAACTTTGTAATGATTCTCGCCACTATAAGAATGTATACAAAGTGTTGACTTTTGAAAATATTTCATGGAAAGTGTTAGTGTGTTTGAAAGATGTTTGGAAATGTTTGTGAGAAAGCAACTATGAACGTTCTACCTACTCAAAGAGTCTTTGTTCTTTTCCTCCTCCTTTAGATAGTGTTATATTACCATTAGTTAGTAAGCAACCTTATCATTGGATGTGAAGGGACAGGCTTGGGTCGTCGTACAGTCATAGAAGGCAACATTGTAAGATACCTTAGCAATTTTTTGTGAGGGTCTAATATCGTTTACCAAAGGCGACATCAAAGGGTCATCGAGGGACTACGATCTTTTAATCGAGGGTCTTTTGCTAAAACATCCCACGTTCGAGGGACATGACTGTTTATATCCGAGGCAACAAGTGTGGGTTACCATAGAGGTGAATGTGTGAAAAGTTTGTTGTTTTCATTTAAATTGTCTTGAATTAGTGTTGTCAATTGTTTGGTTTTAAGTCTTTTCATACAAACCCTAATTACTATCAATAATAAGGAAAGCGGTAAATTGAGGAAATTAGATATCCTACGCTATTACAATTCTTTGGGAATTTGGTGTACAAGTTTGTGAATGGGGGGAAGAAAGCAATAAAGTCCTAATAACTATTAAAACCAATAATTATACAAAAATAACAGCAAAAAGTCTCAAAACCAAGATTTTTGGTGTCTGGGCTGACACGGGTCGTGTCCTGTGTCACGGGTACCCGCGTCAGGAGCTGTAATAATCCCTGCAAGTTTTTTTTCTGTCCCAAGTAAGTTAACACGGGTCGTGTCCTGTAACATGGGTACCCGTGTCAAGACCCAGTCCTGCCATTTTGTTAAGTTTTCAATCCCATTTGGATTGACACGGGCCTTGTCGTGTGACACGGGCACCCATGTCATCCCCCTAGCTTTCCTTTTGTCCTGTTTTCAATCCCAATTGGATTCACACAGACCGTGTCCTATGACACGGGCACCCGTGTCAGCCCCCTGTCTTGTCTTTTTCCTGTTTTCTCCCTATCACGGCCCGTGTCAGGTGACACGGTCGGCCGTGTTCGTCCTTCTGAAGCATTTTTTTTCTGGAATTTTGAGTGTTTGCAACTTTCTGCTCTGATTTGTCCTGTTTTGTTCTTTTGAAAAAAAGAAAGTAAATGATGTATGGATGAGGATATCACAGTTTGAGAAAACTTACCTCTTGAAGAAAAGTCCGAAGCCTCTTCTAGTTGTTCCATGTGCAATATTATGATTGATTAAGCTCCCTTGTTCCTCACTAAAGCTACTTCAGTCCCTGCTCTATGCTGAAAGTTGTTTGAACCTTCCCAACCAAGTCTACTTGTAACGCAATGATTTTGAGTTTGAAACATGGTGATAGTGATATTACAGAAGTTTCTCTTGTGTTTAGATAACTTCTATATGATGTATGTAAAGTATTTGGATGATTTGTTTGGAAGGTACTTGCAAGGTTTGAGAGATTTGAAGATTTAGACTTCAAAGCTCAAAAATGGAGTTTTTGCAGACAATTCTGGTTTTTTTAGAGTATGAGAGGTTTTTCGAGAGCTTGTCAACACAAAAGAAACTTCTGGGCCTTAGCTTGCAAATGGCCTTTCTGTTTATAGAGAAGGTTTGAGAGGATGAGAGAGTTTGTTTCACAAGCTGTGAAATTCTGGTTTGGTTGAGATGAACAACCAAGTTATGTGAAATTTGGTGTACCAGTGCATGGTACAAAATGGCTCTGAAGTGGCTAGGAGTTTTTAGGCATGTTGCTTCTTGCTTTGACATTGTGTGTGTGCAGAAAAAACAGTTGAGAGGCTCAAGGAGAGCTGAATTTGTATAAAGCATGCTTTATGTGAATGGCAATGGTGCCTTTGTGCCATAAATGGAATGATGCAATGGACAATACTTGAATAACTTGGATAATGGTTCAATCAATCGTGTAAAAACTGATAATGGATAGATTTGTAAGTCAAAAGGCCTGCAAAGTAAGATTATGCAGCATGGCATAAGGATTTTGTTATATGTTCATCACAAAATGCCTTGTGTTTCAAGAATGGATGTCCAACTCCATGCCCTTGAATCTCCTAGCTCAAGTATTATAAATTCATGCTCTTGGACATTTTGGAAAGCTTGCAACATTTTATACAACCTTTATTTTGATCACCTTAAAAAGCATTTTTTGACATCACCTTAAAAAGCAAAGTTGTAGGATTCATCAAGCTCTACAATTTTCATGTTGGAAGCTTATCTTGAATCATCTTACATCATAGTGAAAAATTGTCATGAAGTAGTGAATTCATTAAGCCCAAAACACTTAGAATATTTCTAAGTGTTGAAAACTTTGACTTTTTGTTGACTTTGTTGATTCTTGATGATCAAACTTGATAATTTTGATTGGTTTGATGATTCTTGATTTTGGATTTCAATGTTGACCAAAAAGTAAAAGTTTGACTTTTTGTGTCACAATTGACTTTTCATCAGTTGATCCAAATTTCAACTATCAATCGCTTGTATCTTTGGAGATATCTTGAGCCACATAATTAGGCCAAGATGTTGTATTTGAGCTATTTAGAAGAAATTTATGAAGAAAAATGGGAGGGAAAATTTTGGGGTAAAACAACAAGCAAGGTTGATAGCAAGATTTTGGGGCATAAGAATTCCATCCCTCTTGAGCCTTTTCTCTAATGGGTACGAGCTATTGCTCAAAGTGTCATGATACCATATCCAGCTATCCTACCAATAGTTGTGGAGCCTATTGTTGAGGGGGATATTCCTTTTACCATTCTCCATTATGACGTGCCTAGGACCTTGAATAATTGCAGAGATATTGGATTCAACTCAAGGGGGAACGAGACACCTTTGAAGCTCGATTCTGTGCAAGCGAGAAGAAAGTGTTGGAGCTCACCAAGAAACTTAACGAGGACCAAAGCCTGAATGCCTACCTCGACACAAAGAGGAAACTCCCGTGGGTGACTTGAGTCTTTTGTTTTAGGATTTCATTTTGTTGTCTCTTTGAAACCTTTTTGCTTTCCTATTGTAAGCCTAAGTGGAAATTATAACTTTTGAACTTATTAATGCAATTATTTTTTCTATTTCCTTTTTGGCTAGAAAAATTAAATCTCTTGAGGTCCTTGAAACATTTTATCCACATAGCATGCATCATATCATAAGCAGGTTTTCTGATACAGGTTTTCTCATATTTTTATTGTTTATTTCAATATAAGATAGCTCTAGAGCAAACCGTCAAAGATCTGCAAACTCAACACGCAAAGTTCCAAGAGACTCTCCTCAACTTTGCTAAAGGACAAAAAGAAATAATGGCACTCCTTACCACCAAAAAGAAGACCAAGAAACGGGTTGTTATTCTCAACATGGGAATAAGGTTCATGGGGCCCGCCCGACTGGCTCAAATAGAAGAGGCTTCTTCTTCTGAGGAAGACAATCAAGACGAGGATGTTAGAAGCACCAAGGTTAGGGGTGGAAATAACTAGATTTCTGAGGATGAAGACTACTCCAATGAGTAGTACCCACCGACGGAGGACAAATAGAAACAACTAGAAGACAGACTTAAGGTTGCGGAGATCCAAACAGTGCCTATTTTGGACTTTGGAGATTTAGGTTTGGTCCCTGGGGTGGTCATTTCCCACAAATACAAGGTTCCTATCTTTGCCAAGTATGATGGAATCTCTTGTCCCAAAATGCATCTGAGGTCTTATGTCCGCAAGATTCAACCACGCAACGCCGATAGGAAGTTATAGGTTCATTTCTTCCAAGAGAGCTTATCTAGGACATAGTTGGAATGGTTCTATCAACTAGAAGGGACTAATATCCACACATGGGAGGATCTGGCTACTGCCTTCTACAGAAAATACCAATACAATACTAATCTTTCACCAATTCGCGTGCGATTACAAAATATGACTACGGGCTCAAGCGAAGGCTTTAAGGAGTATGCTCAAAAATGGAGGGACCTGGCTGGAAGGGTGCAACCCCCTTTTACTGATAGAGAATTAGTGGACATGTTCATGGGAACTTTGACTGGTCTATTCTTTAATTTGCTGATTGGAATTTCATCGTCAGAGTTTACTGAGTTGATTTTGACTGGTGAACATGTTGAAAGTGGAATCAAAAGTGGGAAGATCCCAATGGCCTCGACCTCTACTATTGTAAAGAAACCATTTGTTGGTAAGAAAGAGACTAATATTGTTTATGGACGAAAGAACCGTATCAAAAATGATCGTCATCAGTCAGTAAGTGCAATGTTGATTTCTAACCCAACCCTAGTTCAACAACCACAACGATAAAACAATCAACAAAGGACAGATGCCCCGAGGAGGCAGTTCACTAGGATCAAAATGCCATTGTCTCAAGATTTACAAAATCTGTTGAACATAGATTTGGTAACATTGCAGGATCCTTAACAAAATCCTAACACATCATCTCCGAAGTATAACCCAAATGCAAGGTGTGCATACCATTCCAATAGTCATGGGCACGACACCAATGATTGTTTGGCCCTAAAAAGAAAAATACAAGATTTTATTGAAAATAAAGTGATTGAGTTTGACCCTCCATAGACTCCTAATGTGATTACCGCACCCATGCCTAGTCATGGTAAAGGTGTTAATGCTATTGACGATGTTTCCTATGTCTCCACCATCAGTGATTTGACTACTCCCTTAATGACCATTAAGAAGAATCTGTTAAGAGTCGGTTTATTTCCGGAATGCCTTGAAAATAGTTACCATTGTGATTCCTAAACTAATTGCTATATATGGATGAAGAAAGGTATCCAACGCCTAATTGATAGCCATGAAATTCTGTTCGAGAAAACTCTGTCCCTGAAGAGTTTGCCTAAAATAACTTTCCAAGAGCTGAGACTTGAAGATGTTTCCATAATCACCATTTCATATACTCATATTAGGATCACCTCTAAAGGTCCTATAAGGATTCCTGCTGAGCTAAGAGTGGCTCCCCTGATTATCACTACACTGGGGCCAGTTCCCTATTCCTCTAACAAAGTTGTGCATTGGAACTATGGGGCATAATTTTATTATCATGGTGTCAAGCAAGAGCCATGGATTAATGAAAGTGAAGATCTTGAAATTACAAACATTATCGGGACTAGTAAGGTCACTAGGACAGGAAGGATATTCTCTCTGGAGATCTCTCCTCCAATAATTACTACAACACCTATTTGTATTCCTGCTGCTAGACCAACTACAGATCACCGAGGTAAAGAGAAAGTTACTGAGCCTGCCATGACAGAGGCGCCATCCAAAGATGTTACAATTGAAGACCCATCTAGACAAGAGATGGAAGAAATTCTGAAGATCATCCGAAAAAGTGACTACAAAATAGTTGAGCAATTAGGGCAAACACCCTTAAAGATATCCATGCTATCCTTGTTATTGTGCTCCAAAGCACATTCCTAAGCTTTGTTGAAATTCCTGAAGAATGCCCATGTACCACAAGAGACTATGGCTGATCAATTTGAGAATTGTGTTGCAAGCCTAACTGCCGACAATGGCTTAGGATTTTCTGATATGGATTTAACTCCGGCAGGAAAGAATCATAACAAAGATCTTCACATCTCTATTGAATGCAAAGGCACCACCCTTGCACATGTGTTGGTAGATATTGGGTCCTCCCTCAATGTTTTACCCAAAGGTGATTTGGATAGATTGGACTGTGAAGGGCTGGTGCTGAAACCCAACGATATTGTGGTAAGAGCCTTTGATGGTTCCAAGAGGATGGTCCACGGAGAGGTTGACCTTCCGATCAAGGTGGGATCTCAAGTATTAAATTCAACATTTTATGTAATGGATATCCGCCGGCCTATTCTTGCTTGCTCGGATGCCCATGGATCCATGGGGCAAGTGCAGTTACCTCTACATTACATCAAAAGATGAAATACCCAGTGAAAGGGAAGATTGTCACAGTCTGTGGAGAGGAAGAATATATGGTCAATTATTTTAATTCTTTCAAATATGTTGAAATGGATGGAGAATTAATTAAAACCCCTACCAAACATTTGAAGTAATTCCTCCGATGATTGCTGTTGCTAAAACTGCTATTCTTGAGATCTCTAAGGGCACACCAAAAATGGCCTCTCTGAAAGATGCTAGGGCTATTGTGGAAGATGGAGGCTGTACTATTTGGGGACAACTTCCTGAGACCCCCTACAAATCAGACAAATTTGGATTGGGTTTCACTTCAAAGGCTCAGAAAATGGTTCGTCATGTTTGTGCTGGAAGACCACCTCTCCGTATTAGCAACAATGAAGTCAATGCTCTGGAAGACACTGATAGTGATGGTGACTTGGACGACTGGGTATTCCCAACTACTGACGGCGGAATCAACAACTGGATGGCTAAAAATTTCATCTCAATCTCCTTCAGCCAGGAGTAATTGATATTTCCTATTTTTATTTCTTTAAGAAGTTTGTCTGTATAATTTCTTTAAAAAAACAATGACTTTAAACCTTGTGCCTTGCCCGGGGAACAATGGTCCATTTGTTAAGGGTTGTCATTTTATATATCATATGCTCATTTAATGAAAACATTAGACGATTTTGCATTCAAATTTTGTGCTCCTTGTCTTTCTTTTACTGCATTTTCAAAATAGCCATGTGACCTTCCATGCACACACACACATTTGCAGATCCACATCCACTCCATATCTCAATGGAAACAATTTTGCTATTGTCGTTTATGACTTTGAAAATCCAATCTATCAAGCCGAATACAAAGGTGAAGAAGATTGTGATATACCTGGAGAACTCACTAAACTCCTGATACAAGAGGAAAAGGATATCCAACCGTACAAAGAACCGGTCAAAGTAATAAACTTGGGTCCTGAGCCAGATAAAAAAGAAGTCAAGATTAGTGCCAACCTGGAAGACATTGTCAAGAGAAGATTGGTTCGAATGTTGCACGACTATGTTGAGGTATTCGCTTGGTCATACAAAGACATGCCATGGCTTTATAATAATATTGTGGTTCATCATTTGTCAATGAAAGAGGGTTATTCTTCGATCAAACAAAAGGTTCGTCGCATGCGTCCTGATATGTCTGAGAAGATCAAGGTTGAGGTAATGAAATAGTTCAATACAGGTTTCTTAGTAGTGATGTCATATCCCCAAAGGGTCACAAATGTTGTTCCAGTGCCAAAGAAAGACGGTAAGGTCCATATGTGTGTAGACTACATGGATTTAAATAGAGCAAGCCCCAAAGACAACTTCCCACTACCATATATCGATGTATTGGTTGACAACACTACTCAATACAAGGTATTCTCCTTCATGGATGGCTTCTCGGGTTATAACCAAATCAAAATGGCTCCTGAAGACATGGAGAAGATCACTTTTGCCACACAGTGGGGCACCTTCTGTTATAAGGTCATGCCTTTTGGGATGAAGAATGAAGGCGCAACTTATCAATGGGATATGGTGGCTTTATTTCATGACATGGTTCATCATGAGATAGAGGTCTATGTGGATGACATGATAGTGAGATCACAAACTGAGGAAGAGCACCTTGTTCATTTGCAGAAACTATTTGACAAGCTGAAGAAATACAAGCTGAGGCTGAATCCAAACAAATGCATCTTTGGGGTAAGGTCTAGAAAACTCCTAGGCTTCATCGTCAGTGGCAAAGGAATTGAGGTCGATCCTGCCAAAGTTAAAGCTATCCAATAAATTCCAGCTCCTCATACTGAGAAGGAGGTTAGAGGCTTCTTAGGAAGACTCAACTACATTTCCCGATTCATCTCTCACTTGACTGCTACTTGTGAACCAATTTTCAAACTGTTGAAGAAAAATCAAGTAGTCAGATGGAATGACGAATGTCAAATAGCTTTTGACAAGATCAAATAGTATCTTCATGAACCTCAAATCCTGATGCCACCAGTTGAAGGGAGACCTCTGATCATGTACTTAACCATGTTAGAGAATTCAATGGGGTGTGTGCTGGGGAAACATAACGAGTCTGGTCGGAAAGAGCATGCAATATACTACCGTAGAAAAAAGTTTACCGAATGTGAAATAAGATATTCACTACTCGAGAAAACTTGTTGCACTTTGGCATGGCCTGCTCACCGACTAAGACAGTATATGTTGACTCATACCACTATATTGATCTCTAAGATCGATCCCATCAAGTATATCTTTGAGAAGCCAGCTCTCTCCAGAAGGATATCCCGATGGAAAATTATCTTAACTGAATACGATATCCAGTACACTACTCATAAATCAATCAAAGGAAGTGTGTTGGCAGATCATTTGGCGCATCAAGTTGTGGATGACTACCAATCCATGAACTTTGAATTCCCAGACGAGAATATCATGCTACTTACAGATTGTGAAAATCCTAGACCGTATGAAGGAACTGAGCAAGGATCCCGATGGACTATGGTTTTGGACGGAGCTTCCAATGCACTAGGTAACGGAATTGGTGTTGTGATCATTTCCCCGAAGGTTTCCATACGCCTTTCACTTCCAGACTCTACTTTAATTGTACTAACAACATGGCTGAGTACGAAGCGTGCATCTTGGGTCTTAAAGCTGCTATTTACCTAAGAATCAAATTCTTAAGTGTATTTGGAGAATCAGCTTTAGTAATCAGTCAAGTTAAAGGAGAGTGGGATACAAAGCGTCCAAATCTTATCCCTTACAAAGAACTGGTGCTAACCTTGATCCCATACTTTGAAGAGGTTACCTTTGAACACATCCCGAGGGAAGAAAATTAGTTGGCAGATGCTTTAGCTACCATGTCATCATTATTCAAGGTTAAATGGGACAACTAAGCTCCCATAATTACTATCGAAAGATTTGACATACCGGCACACTGCTATGAGATTGACACTGATGGAGTAGAGGAGAAGCCTTGGTGTCATGAAGTGAAAAGATATCTTGAAGCTCAAGAGTATCTTAAAGGAGCGTCAATCAACGACAAGAAATTTCTGTGGAGGTTCTCAACCAAGTTCTTCCTGAGAAATGGGATCCTATACAGGAGCAACCATGATTCAACCCTGCTTCGTTGTATGGACAAGAAGGAAGCAGAGAAAATTATGGAGGAGATTCACAAAGGAATCTTTAGTACTCACTCTAGTGTACATACTATGGCCAAGAAGATTCTGAGAGCTGGCTACTATTGGTCGACCATGGAAACTGACTGTCACCTTCGCTCGAGGACTTTCCATCATTGCCAAATTTACGCTGATAAGGTTCATGTACCTCCATTTCCTTTGAATGTCATGAGTGCTCCTTGGCCATTTACAATGTGTGGCATCAATGTGATTGGAGAAATCAAACCTACTGCCTCTAATAGACATTGTTTCATTCTTGTCACCATTGACTACTTTATTAAGTAGGTTGAACAACTTCATTTGCCCCAGTTACCAAGAGCATCGTGGCCTGGTTCATCAAGCATAACCTTATCTGCCTGTATGGTATCCTTGAGAGGATTATCACTGACAATGGTACCAACTTTAACAACACCATGATCCTTGAACTCTGCATGCAGTTCAAGATCAAGCATCACAACTCTTCTCCATACAAACCTAAGATGAATGGCACAGTGGAAGCTTCTAACAAAAACATAAAGAAGATTATGCAAAAGATGGTGGTAACCTACAAAGACTAGCATGAGATGTTACCATTTTCTCTTCATGGCTATCGTACTTTGGCGCGAACATCAACTAGGGCAACCCCACTCTCTCTAGTCTACAATATGGAAGCTATCCTACCTATCAAAGTCCAACTTCCTTCTCTAATAATCATGAAAGATGCAGACTTGGACAAAGACGAGTGGATTCAGACTAGGTTGGATCAGTTCAATTTGATTGATGAAAAGAGGTTGACTATTATCTGTCATGGTCAGATGTATCGAAAACATATGATCAAGGCATTCAACAAGAAGATCAAGCATCGGGTATACCAAGCTGGTGATGTGGTAATAAAGCGCATGATTCTACCACAAGGAGATACCAGGGGCAAATAGACTCCCACTTACGAAGGGCCATTTGTCGTCAAGAAAGTATTCTCGGGCGGAGCTATGATGCTAACCACTATGGACAGGGATGATTTACCGCACCCTGTGAATGCAGACATAGTAAAAAAATACTACACATAAGAATCACCCACTGGGTTGACACACCTAGAAAAAATAAGGGCATTCCGACGAACCAAAAGGGTTCGGGCAACAATTAGGGATATATATAAAAGATTGTACACCTGGCAAGTCGAAAACCTGAAAGGGAAGCTTAGGCAAAAAAGGGTATCCTGGTGGAATGAAAACATGAAAGGGAGGTCCAGGAAAAAATTAGGGATTAAAAGCGTATGACTATGTCCCGTCGGATCACTTGTATGCAAGCTTTATTACCAAAGTCGAAAGTTCAAATGGTTCAATCAACTTCTTCCGACGACAAAGGAAGAGATATTCAAAGACATGAGGGCAATATCAGAGTTTGGAACCCAATGAGATCACTTTCACATGGCTATACATTTTGTTTTCACTTTGTAATCTTTTCATTTCATGACGACTTCCTCTTACTAGGGTTTCTATCTCTTTGTACAAAATAGCCTATTTATAGGTCAATTAACAATACAAATATATTTTAAAGTCCAAACTTTTTGTTTTGCTTGCAAAAACGTCCAATGACTAAAATTGAATGAGAATATGCATATGAACATGATTAACTGTTAACAAATATATGCATAAGAATAAGAATAAGAATTTACTCAAAATTCTAGAATTGGGATGACACTCAAGTTGTTCATAAATCCCCACAGAGCTCCTTCAAAGAGACTATCCCCATAGAGTAGTCTTCACAAATAATGGTACGTTCCCCATAATCTCCCCGACAGATCGCTCAACAAATAAAGGAGTTTAATCTCCTTCCCGTAATTTCCCCACGGAGTTCCAATCAGTAAACTTCCTGGAAATTCTCTTCCTCAGCTGAGTTTGGTCCTCCAAAACTGAAAAAGAATACTTGCAGAGTTCTTCTCTCTAGAAAAATTTAATTCCCCTAAGAGATTGTTTCCTCGGAAGAGCACTTCTCCGAAAAATACAGTTTATTTCCCCAAAAGGGTTTATTTCCCCAACAACCTACAAATTCCCCAGCTGGAGTCTACCCCTCAGAGTACTACAGATCACTGACAAATTTCCTCTCCCCAGTGAAGTCATCACTATCCCCAGAAAGTTGCTGCAAAACCTGGAATCCGACTGGATACCAATTAATTTCATTCCCCCCAGACGATTTGGAATATTATCCATCTCTTTTATCCCAGTAAGGATATATAAGAATTAAACTCCCCAGTAGAGCAAAGACGACCAAGGTTCCTAAACTCTACTCCCCAAACAGAAACCAATACATCCCCTACAGAGTTTCTTCAAACAAGTAAACAGGACTCCCAGTGGAAGCATTCTAGACAAGATTGAAGATACACATACTCTTCATCCCCAGCAATGGTCAGGGATTTATTTTCCCAGACAAGATTCTGCACGGGTTTACAAATACACTTCAACAACATTTTACATTCCTACATCATAACATATACATACGAAACGCGTATAGCACAATCTCATTTATTTTGAGAACATCAGTACGCAATGAATTTCATACATCATGACATTGCATACAATGAATTTCATACATCATGACATTGCATACAACTATCTCAGTTAAAGATTTAAAGACCTCTGGTGGCTCAGATTAAATCGATCAAAGATTTACTGTGATACTTCTCTCAGTAGACCTTTTTCTGGATCAGATTAAATCGACCAAAGATTTATTCTGATACTCCTCTCAGTTAAAGATTTAAAGACCTTTGTTGGCTCAGATTAAATCGACAATAAATTTATTCTGATACTTCTCCCAGTTAAAGTCGAGTGTAGACTTAGTATAACTTATATATAAACAATTACCTTTGGATGGAATCTATAAGACCATCTCCTATGACTCTCTGTCACCTCTACAAATGGCATCTTTAAGCCCATTCCCGGCATAATCAACAAACAGTTTTACTTAATGCACAAGCGAGTGCAAATTTCTGGGCACTTAAGTGTTCAATCCTCTTCTACCTTCAAGTCACGAATGGCAGACAAGCCAATCTAACTCTTCAGGTTTAAGAATATTAAACAGGGGCAGCTGTTGTACCCCAAAATTTTCCGTCTCTTTTCTCAAGAAATTTCTCACAAAAGATCTCAAAGGCTCAAGATTTCTCAAGAATCGATCAGACAAGCTCACCTCCTAAGCAATGATCCCACAAATTAGGGTTTTAGTATTCTCAAGGATAAATGGACTTTTAATACCTCAAGTGACGTTCATGGTTCATTATAGGTCTTCAAGATTAATCATACCAAGTTTCAAGCCTTGCATCACAAATTTGTTCAGTCAATTGCTCAGATGACTAAAAATCAGCTGCATTGGATACAAAGTCAACTATGGTCAATATACAATCAAACTTCATTATTTTTGGCCAATATCAACATTTTGAAGTCATATTCATCAATTGATCAAGGGTTTATCACAATTCCTCAAGAAAAACACTCATATCATCAAATGGGAAAAATTGTCAAAATTAGGGTTTTGACTGAGAATGACTGATAATTAACTTTTGATCTAGTGCATGACCTAATGGCTTGAAGCATGATATTAAGAATTCAAACACAATATCTTGACCTAATTTCATGACTCAAATCATTTCTTAAGATCCATGGATTGATAGTTGAAATTTGATTAACTAATGAAAGGTCAATTGATATACAAAAAGTCAAACTTTGACTTTTTGGTCAACATTGAATTTCAAAGATCAAGATTTATCAAGATACTCAAAAATATCAAACTTGATCATCAAGAATCAATAAATTCAAAAAAGTCCATAAAAAGTCAAAGTTTTCAATACACAAAAATTCTAAGTGTTTTTTACCTTGATAATTTCACTACTTCATGATAAATTTTCACCAAGATGCAAGATGATTTAAGGAAAGCTTTCAAAATGAAAGTTGTAGATCTTGATGAATTCTACAAATTTCCACCTTAGGGTTGATGTACAAAAAATGCTTAGATTTGAGATATAGTCTCATGAAGTCATGACATTTTTGTATAAACACTTAGTGAAATTTTCATCAAGTTAGGCAGATTTTTTGTCCCAACTTCTTGGCAATTTTTCACCAAGTTCCAAGGTGATTTAGCTAAAGTGGTCAAAATGAAGGTTGAAGAAAATGTTTTAAGCTTTCCAAAATTTCCAAGAAGTTAAAGAGATCATGCTTGAGCTAGAAGTTTTGAAGATAAGAAGTTGGACATCCATTCTTGAATTGCAAGCATTTTCATGAAGAACACTTGATCAAATCTCAAGCCATGCTGTATAAATATTGCTTCGAAGGCTTATAACTTGCAAATCACTCCATAATTAATTGTTTACACAACTGATTGAGCCATTTTCCAAGCATTTGAGCCATTGTCCAAGTGGTTAATCCATTTTTAGCACAAAGGTAACACTTCCATTTTAGAAAAGCCAACTTTAATCACAATGTCAACTCCTTGAGCTTTGCACTTGTTCCTTTTGATCACACTCCATTGTAAAGTGAAGAAGCAACCATCTACAACCTATTAACCACCCTAGGAGCCTTTGTACTATGCATTGGAACAAGATGTTTCAAGATTGCTTCAAAATCAAGTCACATAACCATAACATATGATTCTTGATTTCTGACTACCTCAAGCTTCCAAACCTCTTTCTTATAAATAAAGAAGCTAGTTGAAAGATAAAAGACGAACTTACAAGCCCTCAAACTCCTTAAAACTAGAATTTGCATAAAAACATCCATAACTTGTCATTTCTGACTTTGAACACCAAACTCTTAATTCCCTCGTGCGTTTTCACACTAAGTAAATCACAAAGCTTCCATACATCATATACAACTCATCCCCACCCTTGCTAACAATTGTAACTTCATTTACACCATCCTCCATTTCCAAAAACTCAGCTCTGTAACTTGACTTCTCTCACACGATTCATGCACTTTCAGCATAAAGTAAGAGTTGCATTAGCTTCCTAGGAGTCTAGTGAAGCTATCCAGATCGCCACCACACTTCTAGGGGTGCTCAAACTCCATACATGATTTCCATTTTTAAGGTAAGTTTTATCAACTTTGAACTCTCTCTACAAGCATCATTAATGGTTACTTTGTGAATGAAAAATGTAGACATCATAGCCCTGAAGCTAACCATGCCTTTAGTTTTCATTTATGTTTCCTGAGTGATGTGAATTTTGAGTTTGAACTTTCTGAAAAAATTAGGTTTTATTTAGTACTAAAAAAAATTCATGTTCATCTTTGATTTATAGCTTTAGTTATTTATATTGTTGGTTTCGTTGGAAAAAATGGAACAACTTTCATGTTTACAATTTTGAAAATGGTTGAGGAATGACCAAGATCAGAATTCATAGCAATGGTGTTTTTGCTCTGTGTGCGCAAGGTTGAAGATGAAGCCATTTCAAACATTCAGGACCAAGCTTATTTTAAGTTTATTACATGTTGTATTGTGACCGGATGAAATAGCCACCCCAGTGGCAGAGGAAGCACATGTAAGGCATTAATGTGTAGGGACCTGGGTTCGAGCCCTAGTGGTACCCTTTTATTTGTTTCACACTTATTTGTTTAATATCTAATGAAATCATGTACAAGGAGCCTACCATGGACTTTATATCAACACCATATGATCATCACGCAACCAGATCCAACACTCTACAAAGCAAGACCATGATGCACCTTCAAAAGTCATCCATATGGGATCCATACAGGCTCTGGGCTTCCCAGAATTTGGGCCACATCATTTTTTGTTTTTGCTTTCTTATACCCCCCCTTTTACTTACTAATAGCGCAGGCCCAATATTTTTTTTAATTACAAATATTTTCTTTTTTTCTGACTTCAAATAGCGGCTTATGTTGGGCCTGCCAGAAATGGCTTTTTTACACCTTACTTCTACTTTTTAACACCCAGCACATTTATTTTTATTTATTTTTATATTTTCATTATTTTATTCATCTATTTATCTATTTAATAAAAAACATAAAAGTATATTTTCTTAAAATAATTAAATTAAAAATATTTTAATTTAAACACTTGTTTTATTTTTGTTAATATTTAGAACTAGATTTTGTTTATTATTCACACTTTAAAATAATTTTTTTTTCAAATTAATATTAACACTCAAATTATTTCATGAACAAATTATTAGACTTAGGTTTATTTTCTTCTTAATTTCAATTAACTTAGATTTTAAGTTTTTGTTAAAATTAATTAAACTTCTCTTGTAATTAAATTAATTAGTTTAATTAGTTTAAATTATCAAATCTTTTCTCCATAAAAAAAACCCTAAAAACAATCTCCTTTTATTCTTCCTCTTTATATTTTGTGCATTTTATTATTATTCATATTCAATTATTTGTAATAGATAATTAGGGCTTTATGGCTTTCTTCCCCCTATTCACAAACTTGTACCCCATTCCCAAAATGTTGTAATATAGTAGTACATTTAAATTCCGCAATTTATCGCTTTCATTATTATTGTTAGTAATTAGGGTTTGCATGATAATACTTAAAACCAAACCTAGCAAAACCCTAATTCAAGATAAAATACTTGAGAACAAAACACTTTTCACACATGCACCTCTCGGGTAACCCACACTTGTTACCTCTGACATAAATAGCATGTCCCTCGAATGTGAGATGTTTTAGAAAAGACCTTCGATTAAAAGATCGTAATCCCTCGATGACCCTTCAATGTTGCCTTTAATAAATGATCTTAGAACCTTATGAGAAATTGCTAAAACATCTTACAAGTTGCTTTCTATGACTGTACGATGACCCACGCATGTCCCTCATATCCAATGATATGGCTCCCTACCAACCAAAGGTAAAGTAGCAATATCTAAAGGAGTAGGAAAATAACAAAGACTTTTTGAGTAGGTAGATTGCTCGTAATTGCTTGCTCACAAACTAAAACAATCTTTACACCTCACACTTTCAAGACAATTTCCAAAAACAAACATCTTTTCAGACACTCTCCTTTCAAACACTCTCCTTTCAAACAAATATTTTCAAAACAAAACATTTTGTATACATTCTCAATGATACAAGAATCATTGCAAAATTGCCGCACTAAAGTGTTTTCAAAATATTTCCAAAACAAACATTTTATATACATTCTCAACGATACGAGAATCATTGCAAAATTACCACTTTCAAAACATATTCAAAACATTTCAAACTTACACAAAACACAAAGCATTTTCAAAGTTATCAAGCAATTAAGAGCCCGTAGATAACTACGGATGAAAAGGGTGCTAACACCTTCCCTTTTCATAACCTGCCCCCCGAACTCAAGAAAATATCTCAAAAGGTCTTTCCTGTTCTTTTTACACTTTCCTTTATTGGTCAAAAGAAAAGTCTGTGGCGACTCTTGCTATCGGCAACATTTGCAATCAAACGTAAAACATCCAAGTCAGTTCTCCCACCGTATTACAATGCCAACATAGCATTCATGGAAAAGACTAGCACGAGCGAAGTAGTATCAGAGGACGAACTGACACTTGATGATGAGTCAGACTCTGATGACGACAAAGAGATTTCCTTGATGGAGCCACTGAAACACCAATCATGGTACTTGGACACTAGATGCTCGCGACACATGATGGGTGAAAGGCATATGTTCCAAGATTTGGAACTTAAGTTGGGAGGCGTTGTTGGTTTTGGAGGAAATCAGAAGGGAAAGATCATTGGATCTGGAACTATTGGTAATGGTTAACTTCCTTCTATTTAAAATGTTCTTTTAGTCAAGGGTCTGATGCATAACCTCTTGTTAATTATAATGTAAAATGTCTTTTGGCTATTCAATAAGAGTAATGGGTCTAGCACAGACGTTTGGGCCATGTTAGCTTGAGAAAAATATTTTAACTAAATAAGCTTGGATTATTTAGAGGCTTGCCTAATCTGAAGTATACTTCAGATGCTCTTTGCGAAGCATGTCAGAAAGGCAAGTTTTCAAAAACCTCTTTTAAAGCTAAAAAGGTTGTTTCTACCTCTGGGCCATTATAACTTCTTCACATTGACTTATTTGGACCAATGAAATTTGCTTCTGTCAATGGTAAGAAATATGGACTAGTCATCATTGATGATTACAACAGATGGACATGGGTAAAATTCTTAAAACACAAGGATGAGTCACATTCTGTGTTTGCTTCTTTTTGCTCCCAAGTGCAAAATGAAAAGAATTGTAAAATAGTCAGAGTTAGAAGCAATCATGGTGGAGATTTTGAAAACAAAGATTTTGAAAAACTTTTTGATAATAATGGCATAACCCATGATTTCTCCCTCCCTATAACTCCACAACAAAATGGGGTTATAGAGAGGAAATAGGACATTACAAGAAATGGCTCGCACCATGATCCAAGAAAATCATATGGCTAAGCACTTCTGGGAAGAAGCAGTAAATACATCATTTTATATTATAAATAGAATCTCTATAAGACCTATTTTGAGTAAGACTCCTTATGAATTATGGAAGAATAGAAAGCCCAACATTTCTTATTTCCATCCCTTCGAATGTGTATGTTTTATGTTGAATACTAAAGATAATCTGGGCAAGTTTGATTCTAAAGCGCAAAAGTGTATGTTGTTAGGATATTTTGAAGGATCAAAAGGTTTCAGAGTCTATAACACAAAATCACGAATCGTTGAGGATTAAATCCATGTTAGATTAGATGATAAGCTTGACTGTGAAAAGTCAAAGCTGGTTGAAAAGCTTGCAGATGTGAAAACAATGTTCACAGATCCCAAGGAGAAGATACAAGAAGAAACAGAATCATAATCTCCTACTTCTGATATTGTTGTTGTTCCTTCTGATCAACCATAACAAAGGAAAAGTAGAATCTCATCATCTCATCCTGAAGATCTAATTCTGGGAAATAAAGATGCTCCAGTATAAATAAGACCAGCTTTCAAACCTTCTGAATAAGTTGAGATTATGAGTTAAACAAATGTACTGTATTTCTTTCATAACCTCAGTAATTAGAAGATGTTTCAGTCATAAATGTCTTTGATTAGATGGAAACCTGTTGGTTATCCAGATTGTGAGGATATCAAACGTGTCATTTAGTTAGATATAGTGATTAGTGCATGTAACCCTTGGTTATCTCTAATCATCACACGCTACCTAAGCTAGATTTTGAGCAGTGCACTCGTTTCTTGAAATTGATTTATCATGATTACTTTCATTAGTTATCCCTCATTATTTTGTTTCATTTTCAAATAGTTTTTCTTTTTCTAAAAACACTTTATACAATTTCACACATAACCTCACTTCACTTCCCACACTTGTTAGAAACCCTAAACCCCTTTTCTCTCAACTGCTCATCACATTCTCTTCGTGTTAACCATCTTCTTCAAAGTTTCTTCATCAATGTTCTTCATCTTAATCATGATGACCCATAATCAATAAGAAGTTGTCAAGTTCGCAAGTTAAGTGGAACAAGTTCTAAATCCAATTACTTCGTCACCCTCAACCGTTGCTCCATCTTCTCCAATTGTGGCTCCATCATCTTCAACCGTTCCTCCATCAATACCATCCACTCCTTCATCATCCTCAAACCATATTGTTGAGAATCACATTACGCAGAAAAGTGCTCAAGTTCATTGCATTTTGAAACCTGAAGAGATGATCGTTCTTAGAGAACTCATGGTTGATTTTAACAACTTAGCTGCAAATGGGTGTGACCTAAATAAGAAATTAGGTGCTCAAGGCTGGGAAAACTATTTCAAAAGGCTTCATGGTCCTATATATGGGGCGCTAGTGAAATATTTCTGGAAAGTGGCTGATTGTGACGATCTTCACGCTATCTCTGATAGGATTGGGCATAGAATCATCATCACTGAAAAATCTATTGCAAAACTTTTTGGATTGAAGTTCTTGCAAGGAAAACGTGTTTATGGAATGGATAATAAATCAAAGTTTGCAAAGGAATCTCTTAACCAACTAATGTTTAAGAATTATTCTGCTGAGAAGACTGAGTACAAGAGAAAATATTTTCATGATCATCTCAGAGTTTGGCACAAGATTATTCTGGGTTGCATAAACCCTAGACATGCTTCAAGCTCTTATGATTATTTCAACATCAATCAGAAGTTCATACTGTACTTTCTGCTAACTAAACAGAAGATAAATCTTCATTTTATTTTGTTTAATTATCTAATGGACTCTATCAAAAATACAAGAACCACCTCCAACGCAAACAAAAATATCTCACCTAATATTCCTTGTGGACGTCTTCTGACCGATATTTTTGTGGAAAGTGGCCTAGTAAAGTTTTTAGTTGAAGAAGCCAATTATATAGAAGATTTGTATTCAAGAATTAGGGATTCCTTCAATGGTAAAAACTCTGAAGAACATGTGGATAATATAGGAACTCTCATTTAAGCCTCTGATTGAGTCTTCAGCGAGTATTCATCATAACAGAATTCTTGTTGACAACTATCCTCTGTTCTCCAAGAAAGATCTTGTATCGAGTATGACTGTTGTTGTACCCCAAAATTTTCCCTCTCATTTCTCAAGAATTTTCTCACAAGATCTTCCATGACATCAAGTTTGCAGCACTAATACATCAATTTAGGGTTGAATTATCACCAGGGCAAAATGGTCAAAATACACACTAAAAAGTCAAACTTTGACTTTTGGATCAAAATCATGTTTCAAGAATCATATTTCATCAAGACATGTTAGAATATGAATTTTGTTTCCTTAAGAAGGTCAAAAGTCAAAATTAATTTGGAAAAGTGAAAATTCTAAACACTTAGAAATTTTTCTAAGTGTTAAGAAAGATGATAAATTCATTACTTCTGGCAAGATTTTCACGATGATGCAAGATGATTCTGGAAGAACTTCTGACAAAAGAGTTGTAGATTTCAATGAGATCTAAAACATTGCAGAACATAACTTCTTCTAGAAATGCTGGGATTACAAGTTACACATCCTTGAAGGCACGTCCATGAAACTGAAGCATTCAGTAAATTCTGGGCATTTCCAAGACAGAATTTGGTTAGAACTTTCTGGGCCAGTTTTCACGTAGGTTCAATCAGAGTTTGCAAGAGTAATTCAAAGAAGGTCTACAAAGCATATTACAAGCTTTCTGAAAAGTATGAGAACTCCTTCAGATCATGTCGGAACAGGGAGATTTAAAGATCAGAAGTTGGACATTTGTTCTTAATTTAAGTTACATTTATGCTGAACTTCTGATCCATAACTCAAGTTGAGGTTTGCTTTAGCTTTCTGGGAACGTGAGAAATCTGACCGGAACATCACAACAATTAGAGCCAGGCTCTAGTTCACAAGAACATTTTCTAGCTGCAAGGTAAGCTTTTGCTGATTTTTATCACATTAGTTAGGCATTGTTAGGCTTGCATTTAAAAAATACAATGTAGACATCCTGACTCTGATCCTGTACATCTTCATAGATTTCATGTATTTTTGCCTAAGTAGAGAGAATTTCAGTTCATAACTTCTTGAGGAAATTAGGATTCAAAATTAGGATTAGCAAAAGTCATGCTTGCTTCTGATTTATAGTTCGGATACTTTATATTTCAGAAACCATGATGAAACCTGCCATAACTTCTATGTTTGCATTTTCTGTTTTGCTGAGAAATGGCTAAGCTGCAGATGCTCTGACTGGCATGGAGAAGGAGATGAAATTCATCATCAGAGCTTACTTTGTAATATATGTTTATGTTTTTTCTTCTAATACTGAATGTATAGCCACCCCAGTGGTAGAGAGTGTGCACATAAGACGTTAGTGTTAAGGGTCTTGAGTTCTAGCCCCAGAAACACCTTTTTATGTTTATTTATTGACATTTTCCCCCATTATTTGTCAAACATTGATCCTAGGCCAGAACTTCTAGATAAACCCCCTTTAGTTGATTGTTAAAATAGTGATCCTGGACCAGAACTTCTAGATATTCCCATCCAACAGCGTTGAAACCTCACAGACCCATCACCATAACTTCTAGCTTTCCATTAACACTAGAACTTCTAGGTTTCCAGCTGCATCAGAACATCCAGACTCTCTCAACAACCAGAACTTCTAACCTTCCAATAACATTAGAACTTCTAGGTTCCCAGTTGCATCAGAACTTCTATGATTTCCTTTGTTCCCAGCAACCCCAGAACTTTAGTGCCCCCGGATCCAGATCTTCTGGCCTTCCACATTTCTGCCAACATTTTCTTTCTGATTTGCAGTGCATCAGAGTCAGAACTTTTGCTCCTTATTTCTCTTATTTCAGCAATGCGCTGATTGTGATTCTTTTTCCTTTTGTTATTTTTAATATCACTTTATTTTCAATAATCAAAAACACCAAATAAATACTTTATATTCACATGCTTTGTTTTATTTCTTTTAAGACAAAAAACTAAAAATATTTTCTTAAACAAATTTATTTCTTCTCTTAACAAAAACAAAACAAGTCTAATTTACATTTCTTGTACATTATTTCTATATGGTTGTAATAGATAATTAGGACTTTAATTCCTTGCAATCCCCATCTATAAATTTGTGCACCCCATCCCCCAAATTATTGTAATAGCATAGAATATTTACTTTCCTCAATTTATCGCTTTCATATAAATGCTAGTAATCAGGATTTGTATGGTAAGATAAAAACAATGAGTATACAACCTTTAATCAAAGACTAAATACATGTGAATCAAACACACTATTCACACATGCACCCCTAGGGTAATTCCACTTGTTTCCTTATAAAAAATGGTCATGTTATGCATGTGAGCGATCATAGCAAAACAATCAAAAATACAAGATCATAGTCCCTCGACAACACTTCGAATGTTACCTTACAAATGATCTTAGTCCCTCAAGAGAAATTCTAAGTTATCTCAGAACATTTCTATCATGACTATACGATGACCCACGCCCGTCCCTTTACATCCAAAGATAAAGCTTCTTATCAATCAACGGTAAGATAGTAACATCTAAGGGAGGAGAAGAAGAGTAAAGACTTTTGATTAGGTAGAAACTTTCTTAGTTGCTTGCTCATTTTCAAAACAAACATCTTTTCCAAACACACACTAAACACTTTCAAAGCATGAAATATTTTTAAAAGTACAACACTTTATATGCATTATTATAAAGACAAGAATCATTACAAAGTTTACCTAAACAAAGACGCTTTTTACAAATACTTTCAAAAACCACCACAAAGCATATTTTCAAACAAAAGTAATGATCTAGAAAGCAACTAAGAGCCCATAGATAACCATGGACGAAAAGGATGCTAACACCTTCCCTTTTCATAATCTACCCCCCGAGCTCAAGAAAATAATCTCAAAGGTCTTTCCTATTCTTTTCACCCTTTCCTTTATTGGATAAAAGAAAAGTCGATGGCGACTCTCGCTATCTGCAACAATTGCGATCAAACGCAAAACACACCAAGTCAGTTCTCCCACCGTGTTACAGCTGCATATGTTCTGATGATGCAACAAGAAGGACGTGATATATCCAATTTCAGTTACTCGGATCTACCTGTTGAGGGTGTTGATTGTTACTTAGGAAAAAGGAAAAAAAGTTATCATACTTCTTAACTTGAGAAGAAGAAGAAGAAGTTTGGTTTCCTTAAAGATGTTATTTTGGGTACTGGGACTTCTGAATCTACAAGTGTGTCTATTGTTTCTAGTTCTGCTATTCATGTTTATGTTATTGTTTCTAATATTGTTAATGTTACTTCATCCATTCCCTCCTCCATCTCATAAACTTCATCTTTTACAACTTTTTCTCTTCCACCACCCACAAATATCTCATCTATTTTTGATACTGTTACCATATTGCCACCTTTAACAACAAGTGTTTTTGTTTCACCAACCACCACCATATCTACCATAATTGATCCAATTCCAACTGTTTCTGCTCCTAATCCTATTCCATCTCTCACTATAAACATTCCATCGGAACCTATCCACACTTTTACATCTCCAATAACCTAATCTCAATCACTCATAAAAACTACTCTTTTTCAAGTTTTGATAACAACCTTCATTTTGTGTTTTTCAACAAAGAATCTACTCTTCATGACTCACCCACAATACATCCTGATACACACTCTCCTTCCGATCAAGAAATTTCTGAAAGGACAGCTTTTGATACCCTCGAAGCCATTGAAATCCCCACCGAACAATTCAGTTTTTCTGAAATTATTGATATTGCTGATCAACAATTTTATAAACCACAACCCACACCACAAAATCCTAATCAACAAACTTCTAAACCAAACCATCCTGAACCTGACCTATCCTTAGTTTTCTATGAAACGCCTGCTCCGAAAACCTTGGATAAATGCATTAACATATTTAGAATCAAGGATAAGAAAAAGGTTGTGAAGCTTAGTGCAGAGGCAAGTACTTCTACTAAGACTCAGGATTTGGATGTTTCCTGGAAGCTTTTTCAGAAATGGATGTCTTATGATTTTGATCATATGAAGACCTTTTCTGAAGCATCCATAATTTGGGATGTTCAGATGGTTTCAGAAAGGGCAGAAGTAATAGAAAGAGTCAGACTCTTTGAACTTCTTTTTACAAAACAAAGAGAAGTAGACGTTAGAGCGCTAAAAGAGGAAGTGGAAGCCAGGCTTAAATATCAAGAAGCTAAAGAAGCCGGATTGGCTAAAGAGGAATAAATAACTTCTAAAGTATGACAATATGATGTAGTGGTATCTTCTTTTGATTCTGCCATTGCACGTATGGAAACTGCAATTGGTGAAATCAGAGAAGAACAACATGTTTTCAGAGAGAAAATCACTCAACAGAGGGTCGTCAACGAGAATGTTCAAAGTATGTTGAAGCTGATTCTTGACAAGATATCTGCTCCAACACCTCCTGCATCTGGACCCTAGGCTCTTAGGCTTTTATTTTCCCTTTTGCTTCTGAACCTTAGAACTACTTGCTTCTTATTTTTTGGTTCTTATATTTTATGACTTATGATATTTTAAACTTAATGAATTTTATTTTGGTTTATAACTTCTTATTTTACTTGTTATTTTACCTTTTTGATTATGACAAAAAGGGGGAGTAAATAACTGAAAGTAATTTTAATTTTGATAATCAAATTCTGGAAAATGTCTCTGAAAAAAGCTGCTTACATTCTAACCCAGTTAAACTTATATTTCTGTTAGAATTACTTTCTTTTTCAGGAATCATGAACTCTGATTAGAGTCAAGGTCTTAATCAGACTATTCATAATCAGGCTCTAAATTGAGAATCTGGAATCTGTCTTTGTGACGATAAAGCTATAAGATCTCAATTGGCATGATTGGTATCAAGACTCTCAAGATCTTAATATCTGATCTATTGGAACCAGGGGGAGTTTTACACAAATGGTTTAGAATCAGGATATTTGATCTCATCAAGTCTTTAACTCAGGGGGAGTTTTCATAACATAGATAAGTGTTTCTTAACCTTCTTATTTTTACTTCTTTTGATTATGTACAAAGTTGTGTCATCAAAATACATATTTTTATCATCATCAAAAAGGGGGAGATTGTTAGAACAAGACTTGGTTATGCATTTCTATCTCTGAGTTTTGATGATAACAAAGAGTATGTTTGTATGAACAATTTTGGTACTCTAATGTTTTTTTATTTTGAGTACTTAACAAACAGATTCTGCTTCTGATGAAAGGTTCTACCTTAGAAGAGAATAAGTTCTACTTCTAGCTACACAATTTCTGATGAACATTAGAAAAAGCTTCAGAAGGCTCTGAAGTAGTGTCTCTAATACTCGTCCAAGAGACCAAGTTCTAAAGATCTGAAGACAGAAGTTCTGAATGAAGTCTATATGCTGAAGACTTATGTTTCTAAAGATAAAGGGTTCTCAAGACCAAGTGCTGAAGATTCTGAAGCTGAAGTTCTGAAGACTCTAAATACTTGAAGTTCTGATAACCCAAGGTTCTACAAAGGGATCTAAAGGCCAAATTCTAAAAATTCTGAAGACGTAGGTTTGAAGACTTGAAGTTCTGAAGACCCAAGTGTTATTCTCATTCTTCCAACGCATGCTTGATTAGAAGCCTTTGATGCCAGAAGAAAAAAGGATAAGATTTTGTGGTACAAAAGTACATGGTACAAACAAATTATTTCATTCCACTACCATGAAGGATGTACGCTGCGTACGATCTTATCCCCCACCTAATTCAAGCTACTGGCCTTATGGAAATTCCAGAAATACCCTCTAATGGTTATAATATTTTATTGGCTATAGAAGGGCTTGAATACAAAGAGGGAAGGTTTATAATTCACATTCTTCAAATAATGTCCATACTCTTTCATTTCTCTAGTCTAGTTTTGTTGAAAATATGTTTACTTATCAACTTGTGTAGAAGCATATCTTTTGTAAAAAAACTTTATTCAAACAATTGTTTGAATTTTCCTTAAGGGACCAGTTGGTCATAATCCTTGAGAAGTCTAATATTAGTGTGTCTTAGAATTTGTAACGTTAGTCACTTGCAATTAGCTTGTGAATTGTAATAACCAGTGTGATTATTGGATTAAAGCCTTGTTGAGAAAGGTGAAATCACCTTGGCGGGTGGACTAGACTAGCTTGATATTTTTCAAGTGAACTAGTATAAACATAACTTGTTCTTCCCTTATTGCATCTTATCACTATTATCACTAAGTGAAGTAACTTGTTACGGTTTAAAGGGGATTTTAAAAGCAAAAGTTTTTTATTTAAAACCCAATTCACCTTCCCCCTCCTTTCTTGTATTTTTCACACCTTCACTGTGCATAAGAAGGATGTCATATCAAATGCTTTACCATTTGTTAGGAGGTGATATTATCAGCTGCTTGTATCTCTAAGAGAAATTGTGAAGGAAGGAACGAAGGAAATGTTCCTCTGATGAAGGTATGCATGTGACTGATGGAAAATACTTTGACGAGAGCGGTGTACTTGGATGATATGTTAATGTAAGTCTGCAATTTGAACACTATACTTCAGAAAGTATATGAGAGTTTATTTCACTCCATGGTTTCTTATGGATATATTTTGAGTATATAAAGTTCTATGGATGGTGGATCAAGAACCAAAGTGAATGGTTCTGTGATGAGAAGCTGGTGTCCCAAATGATGTTGTAACATCATGCTTGTTGGTGGCTGTGTTTGTGAGTTTCTTGGGATTATGAATGTTCAACTAGATGCCCAAGGCTAGTTTCAGAAGTGGCTTTTCTAACTATGGTGAAGTAAGGTGAAAAGCTTCTGACCATATCTACAACGGGGTATATGGTAAATGCATGACTACCATCATGTTGAAGAACTCACTTGTACCAACTATTTCCAGTGGGTGCAAGGGAAAAGTATCAAATAACGTAATATGATCTGTTTGCTTATGAGGAGGTGGATTCTTCTACTGCAAAAAAGACTCTGTCAGTCTGAATCTTGTGAGGCATGCAATTTGAGATCTTGCTTGTGGGTAATATCATACCCAGTGTGCATGACATCTTAGCCATTCAAAAAGTCATGATAACATGTGTGGATCCGTAAGACCATTTATCATATATATCCTTGTTAAGTGGATAAGTCAAGTTACCTGGATGTGATCTCGAGGAGCTAGAGTATCTAGATCAAGAGTGATCCTACAGTGTATGGATCTGTCCAGCAAATATGTGAAGTTATACCGCCATTATGAAAATGAGAAGTACTTCTTCTTCTGTATGAGCATTATTTATCCCTGACAGAGGGAGTTAAGGACTTGTCTACGATTTGTTGCTGCAATAGTGCATACATTTAAAGCGTGCAAAGATTGTATACCTCATGTGAGGTTATGGTGTCAGGAAAAATGTTGTGACATATGGCTACTAGATGAAGTTCTCTATGCTCTTGACAGGGTGTTCTAGCCATGTGAAGCAGATTGATTGAATCATGTGTATACATGCTTCTTAGAAGCACTCAAAGAGACAATGTTTTGAATGGGAGAATTTATTTTTCTCCAGTGGGGACTCAACGAGTGTCTTGGTTGATGAATGAGATATGTCACAAAAGATGTCCTCATATCTTGGTATGTTTCAGTAATTATGGCTGAAAGGAGTTTATTTAGAGTCCAAAGCATCAAGATTATGCTTCAGAACATGTGTATTATTGTGTGAAACATCTTTTAACTAGTGGTTGAAGATGTTTTAAGAAGATAAAGGAAAGTAGATAATGTTTGACTAGAATGTCAGGACATTGTTCAGGACATGTTTCTTTTGAGACTAACAAGGGAGTTATTTTTGGATGGTGTAATCGAGCATGAGTCAAAAGGAGTGTGAAACATGTGCATACGTTTTGATTGGTACTATCAATTCTAGGAGAACCAGTCCAGAGTCAATAAAGGCATTCAAAACTGATTTGAACGGTGCACATTTATTCTTGGGGTGATTTTCTTCCTCAAATAACATTTTCTTTGACCAATACCATTGTTACAATCGAGGATTATTAATTCCTAAGTCACTGCTCAGTTATTTACAGAGATCATTCCTTCCATTCTATCATCTTGTTTTTGGTTGTATTCAAAATAAGTCTTTATGGTTTTTGTATGGGTTTGGGTGAGTACGGTTTGGGTATGGTTTTGTGGTGGATATGTTTGTCAATCTTTGGCTAAAAAGGGGGAGAAAGGGTATGTCAGGTTTGTTTCTATTATTTATGTTCTTCTTCTTTTAGGTCCGATGGTTATTTGCAGTTGTTTTGGATCTGGTTGGGCAGGATACTCGTATTTAAGTTCTTGTTTTTGTGTCTTGTGTTTTGAGTTACCCGATGTCGTAGGCTGCACCCCAGAGTCATCGTAAGAATTGTTCTGGTGGGTGTTTGTGTGCGTCTTAAGTTTCCTATTATGCTTTCTAAGGGAAATGTTCCTTGGTTGAAGGGGAGTTTTTTCTGTTGTTCTTGAAGATGTATGTTGTCCTCTTCCTAATTGTGATACGGTGGGAGAACTGACTTGGGTGTTTTGCGTTTGATCGCAAATATTGCGGTTAGCAAGAGTTGCCACCGACTTTTCTTTTATCCAAAAGGAAAGGTGAAAAAGCATAGGAAAGACCTTTGAGATTGTTTCTTGAGTTCAGAGGGTAGATCATAAAAAGGGAAGGTATTAGCACCCTTTTCATCTATGATTTTCCATGGGCTCTTAGTTACTTGCTAGATCACTTGCTTTTGTTTGAAATTGTGCTTTGTGTGGTTTTTTTGAAAGTATTTTGAAAAGAGGCCATTGTTTAGGAAAACTTTGTAATGATTCTCGTTCGTAAGAATGTATACAAAGGTGTTGATCTTTTGAAAATATTTTCAAGTTTGTAAAATGTTTTGAAAGTGTTGGTGTTTGTTTTTGAAAATAGCAAGGATGTTTTGGTTTTGAATTTGAGCAAGTAACTAGGAACATTCTACCTACTCAAAAGTCTTTCATGTTTATTTCCTCTTTCCTTTGACATTGTTATCTTATCATTGATTTGGTAAGTAACCCTATCTTTGGATATAAAAGGGACGGGCGTGGGTCATCATATAACCATGATTAGCAATGTTGCAAGATATCATAGCATTCTCTTTTAAGGGACTAAGTTCATTTTTGAAAGGCAACTTTGATAGCGTCATTGAGGGACTATGATCTTCTATTTTGCTAAGATACCTCACATGCATAATATGGCCATTTTTGTAAGGAAACAAAGTGGATTTACCCTAAGGGTGTTTGTGTGCAAGTGTATTTATTTACATGCTTGATTTGTCTTTGATTAGGGTTTTCTATTAGTTGTTTTAGTCTTTCCATACAAAACCCTAATTACTAGCATTTGTATATAAATCGATAAATTGCGGAAATTAAAATTACTACGCTATTACATCAATTGGAGATGGGGGATACAAACTTACAAATGGGGGATGACAAGTAATTTAAACCTAAGTAATAATTACACCCATATTGAACTTGAATAAATAACGTACAAAAATGTAAATGAGTATAATGCACAAGTAATGATATGAGTACAATGTACAAGAATCGAAATAAATAATATACAAGAATGTAAAGAAACAAATGTATAAGATAATGAATTAAAAAAGAAATGAATTTTTTGGTTTTGTTAAGAAAAGGTTTTAATTTTATATAATAAAACTAAAAAGAAAGTGATTTAACACGAGAAAAAAATAAATTAACTTAATTTTGAAAAGAAAATATTTTTTAGTGTTTTTATGAATTTAATTAAACTAGTAAGTAAAAGTCATAAGTTCTAAATCAATTAATTATAATCCTAAGTCTTAAAAAAACTAAATTTGTTTAAGAAAATATTTATTATCTTTAGTTTAGAAAGTAATGAAAATAAATATATATTGCTAGCTACATAATAAATAAATATTGTTTTTTTTTCTTTTTCTTAATAAAAATTAGTATTAATAATAAATAATAAAATAAAACAAAAAAAATAAAAAAATGAAGTTTGGGGTGTAAAATCAGATTAGGGTGTTTTATAGTAGAACTGTTTTGTTTGAAATGTTAGGCCCAATATAGTTTTTTTTTTTGTAAATAGAGAAAAAAATGAAAGAGTGATTGGGCCTGGTTTGGTAGCGAATAGTAGAAGGGAGGGGTATGCATGAGAAAGGGTGCTGGGCTGGGTCAGTTTGGGCCTGGTTGTTTGTTTTAGAACAAAACAACAAAAAAATTGAGACAAAGTCTCATTTGACAAAAACCTCTCTCTCTCTCTCTCTCTCTCTCTCTCTCTCTCTCTCTCTCTCTCTCTCTACGCTGACTCCTTCTCTAGTTCTCGTGGTTCGCCGGAAATCGCCCTAGACGACGATGGACGACGACAATTGCTCCGATCGTGAATTTCTTTGTGTTATTCACTTTGCCTCCCCTTGCTGATTACTAATCCAGGCATGAATTTTATAGATGTGGCCCCAAATCGGATAGATCACGAAAGGGAAAATGGAACCCTAACGGCTCCGATTGCGAAAATATTTCAATATTTGGGTGAGATCTTTCCTCTACTCTTCTCTCTGCTTTTCTGTTATTTGAAGGGTTGGATATTTGAGAAAATGATGGAGAAAAATATTTAGGGATTGACCGTTTGCATGTGATTCTGTTTTTGTGTTTGTATATTTGCTTTGGCCGGAAAAAGAATGAAGAGGGTTTGATGTTGTTTGCTGCAATCTGTGTTTCTGTTTGTATATTTTTTGTGGTGAAAAATCCTCCCTTATGTGAATCTTGGCCCTGCTTCTTATACTATGGCTTGCCTTTTCTCCTTTTTCTATGATATCTTTCTACTGAGTTTGTGAGTTTCAATTGGATTTGATGGCTCAACTTTGTACTTGGTGCTTTTACTGATTTTATGGCTTTGCTGTATCACTTTTGGTACTTTCTATACTTTTACTGGTTTACTGGATTGTTCTTGCTGTATCAATTTTGGTACTTTCTATACTTTTGCTGGTTTACCGGACTGTGCTTGCTGTATCAGTTTTGGTACTTTCTATACTTTTGTTGTACCTTTCTGAATTTCTCTTTATCTTTACTGTGAACAGAAGTTTGATTTTCCAGTAAACTTAGGAACATGATTTTCTTTTAGCCAATGATGCATGTTCTGACTTTTCTTGATTTGAAGCAACATGAGGCTTGTTGTTTTTTTTCTTTGCGTGAAATGATGATAAAATCTGATTTCTCTTGATTTCTTCTTTATCTCTTGTGAATCAACTTGGTGATTTGCAAAAGATTGACTCTTTTGAAATTCTAGTTTGTCTTGTTTGTGAACCAAGCTTGTACTTGTGATTTGCAAATGGCAAATTACTAGGTTAATGATTAAACAGGAAATCGTATGAGGCTTTTAATTGTTTAAATCATGTTGGGCTGAAATCTGTTGGGCTTGAACTTGTGTTGGACTTGAAATTTTGTTTGCACCTTTTTGTCTATTGTGAACCAATTCTTTTGAGATTTTCAATAGAGACTTGGCCTATGATAAAACTGAAATTGTTTGAGGCCTTAGAACATAAAACCCTCTTTTTCCGAACTCTGGTACTTTGTTGCTTTTAGATTTTGTACAAGCTTTGTTTTGGCAGCTTGTGCTGCATCATTGCAGCCTACTGCTGTCTGTTCTGCTGTGTTTCTATTTTGTTTGCTGCCTACTTTGTTGTTGTTGCAGCTTGCAATGTTGTTGTTTGGTTCCTGCTATGCAACCTGCTTTGTTGTTGTTGCAGTTTGCTATGTAGCCTGCTTTGTTGTTGTTGTTGCAGTTTTCTATGCAGCCTGCTTTGTTGTTGTTGTAGTTTGCTATGCAGCCTGCTTTGTTGTTTGTAGGTCATCCTTGGGCTTTAGGTTATGATTGCAAATTTCCTTTTCTTTTTGTGAGCCAAGGTCCAACCTTGTGATTTGAAAAATAATACAAGAGGTATTATGATAAAAACAAACCTTAAAATCTGATTCCTAAATACAAACCATAATGATGAATTTTCCTTTTCTTTACATATCACTTTGTTTGAAATGCTTGCTAACTTTCTTTTCTTCTTTGTTTCATGAACATAAGGCGTGGATGGCAAGCGAAGATTGGATGGATTGATTGAAGATAAAGAAATAAAACAAATTTTCTCTCTTTGTAAACAAAACAAATTTTGTATTTTTTTTCATTTGTAATCAAAACAAAATTTGTAATTTCACCTTACTTGTAATGTAATGAACACAAATCCTTGAATAAATTTGGTGTGATGAAATTTATTGTACCAACCTCAAATTTTAATTGAACTTTGAAATTCCCAATTGAATGCTTTAAATAAAACACCTTGGTTTGGTAACTTGAACTTCAAGCAATCACAAAAATGATCGAACAAAATATGTGCTTTGTACTCCAATCAAATTTCTAAACAAATAAATGTTTAAGAATTCAATTCCACTTGGTTAACTCGAATCCAAAACCACGGTCATTTAAAATGAAAGTCTTAATCTTCACATCATATCCAAATCAAAACTTGCATTCAAAATGAACTCACATGCCATGCTCGATTAAAATGAAATTTCATTGTCAAAACAAATCATGCCTTAAGAACATTCATTAATATTGTAGAACTTTAACAAACTTCAACAAATTGTGGATTAGAACATTCAAAATCAAACAAATGACTTGTGATGATTCGATAACTTTCAAAGTATTCCAAACACAATTTTCTTTCTATCTTTGAAGATAAACTCATGAGCAACATCACTTATGACCATACACAAGAAATAATCGTCTCAAGATCTTGTAATTTGAGGAAATCACAATTCTTAGAAATCAGATGACAATTACTTAAAATCAGGTCAAAGTCCATGATGCAACTTCTAACGTATTCGAATTTTGGCGATCTTCTACATGTTATCAGCTCTTGATTCGTGAAGAGAAAATGGAGGTGACATCAAGGAGAATTATACACAAAAAGAAACATTCAAAAATGTCGAATAATGAAGAAGTTACAATCGTTTGAACTTGCTCTCGCAAAAGGTCGACGTTTGGGTCAATGTAATCGTTTTCAGTTATCTGAGCCAACGTCTGAGCAAACTTGCAATGGAAAGTTTGAAAACTGGCATAAACATCTTTGAAGAGATAGGAAGACCTATGAAGACCATTTGAAACCTTGAAAACTCAATTTTATCTAAGAAATACCAAACCCTAATTGTTGATTTGCCGCATAGGAAGAGAATCTGTCTGATCAACCTTTGAGCCAAATTTAGTATACGAGAAACCCTAGGATAGTATCTTGCATGAAAAATGGAAGGACAAATTTAGGGGTACAACACTCATGTACACCAAATGACTTCAGGATTTTCAACTCCTTTTCTTCCTGAGTTTGATGGACTATGGTGTTGCATTTGGTTTTTAAATCAGATTCTGCACCCTTAATTTTTATCCTAAGGAAGGGAATATAAAGGATAAAACTAAAAAGTTATAGATTCTAGGTTTTTGGACTCGGTTCTAGACGAAGGGAAGGTTTTAGGCACCTCTCATCTACCTTGTTCGCAAGGATACTAGGGTTAGAAGCGTAATTCTTAGGAAATAAGGTTTTAATGTTTTATTAGGGGAACTCTCCACGATTTTAGTCTTATGCCTACGTATCCTCTTAGGAGGAATCAGAGTCATAATTCATAGAAAGGGGAGTCTGATATAGTCTCCTCATCACGTGGCCAGATATTTGCCAAGTGTCGCTCGCGAATGGTGAATTTTGTGAATTGTGTGTGTTTTAATATTTTAATGTAAAATATTAAATTAATTTAATTTAAGAAAATGTTTAATTATATACAATTTTAGTGATTTAATTAGTCTACTTAAATAAAACTTAATTAAAAATAAAAGAGCATTTTTATGTATTTTATATTTTCATTAACTAAGTAAAACTCAATTGATTTAATAAAACTCATTAAATAGCCTAATCTAAATAGAAATATGTTTTTTGTGTTTTTATATTTTTTGGTATTAATAAAATAATAATTTAAATGAGTATAATAATAAAAAACCAACTAAATTAAATCACAGTGTGAAATAAATCAAAGGGTATGGAAAAAAACACGGGCTTTTAGATCTAGTAGAAAGAGTAGAGATAGTAGACTAAATTCTTGAGTCAGCCCTTCATAAAAAAAATTAATAATGTAAACTAAATGAAAATATAAATCCTAAAGTCTACAAGACAAATTTTGAAATTAAATTGAAAATTCATGAAACCAAAAGCTCATGAGAAACCCTACCTCAGGCTGCATCACGATCTTTTTCTTTTACTAAAACCAAAAGCCATCAACATTTTGACTTTTCAACTTAAAGAATCATCAATGAAATATAAATATGTGGCATATTAATAAAGACAAATAAGTGGAATATAAAAAATAGAATATGGAAAAAAGTAAAAGCAAATTGAATCTTACCTTATTCACACGATCCTTATCCTTTTTATTAAAAAAAAAACGCTTCTTCCTCTCTTCTTCTCATTACCATATTTGTTCAATTTCAACCATAAAAATAGCAACACAAGTTTACCACATCAATTTAAATCTAAAAGTGAGAAGGAATTTACAATGTTGATTCAATATTGATTCAATATGGTGATGTAAACTTTGGAGTGTATGTACATATGAGAGTTTTGTTTAAGTTTACAAAAAACATAAGAAATAAACAATAGCAAAATAGAAAATATTAGAAATCGTGTAATATGTACAGTGCAAATTGTTTTTTTTAATATTTTTCAATTGATAGAAAAAAAGAAGTTTATATATATATATATATATATATATATATATATATATATATATATATATATATATATATATATATATATATATATATATATATATATATATATATATATATATATATATATATATATATATATATATATATATATATATATATATATATATATATATATATATATATATATATATATATATATATATATATATATATATATATTGTGATCGGTGGAAATAGAACTGACTGTTTTGGAATGCTGGTTCGCGTTTGCGTTTCACAAAATGTCGCGGTGAGCAAGAGTCGCCACTGTCTTTTATTTTCTCCAACAAGGAAAGGACAAAAGCACAACAAAAATTCATTTTCGAGATATTTCTCGGGTTCGGGAGGTAGATTATAGAAAGGGGAGGTGTTAGCACCCTTTCTGTAGTTGTTTAGTTATTGGAAAGCATTTTTGGTAAAACCAGGTGTGTGAATGTCATGACTGATGTCATAACATTCTAGTTTATTAGGTACTGATTCATTAGGTACCTTTGCAGAAAAATATTGTCATACAGGTGCTGCTGTTTATGAGTGTGTATCTGAGCATTTTGCAAAAAGATCACATTTACCAAAATCAGTAGACAGGAATTCAGATGTCATAACAAATGTTAAGACATCCTGTTCTGAACTAACAGTTATGCGGTTTGGGTAATTCTGAGTTTTTTCAGGAAAATGACTCAGTCTTTCCAGAACAGAAAATCTCGTGGACTTGGGATTAACCTAGCTCAACCCTAACCTGGTTGATAAAGTCATGTGACCTAGTCTTAAGGTTAAACGGAATTAACCCTAGCTTTTTGTGGAAACCCGAACTGAAGTTGCAGCTGCTATATATTCAACAGGGCTGCTGTTTGGAATTTATCCCTTTTTGACAGAAGATCATTTAGAAGTTGTATAGTTTTAACTATTGTAATCCAAGCAAGTATCATTGTGATAAGTGACTTGGAATAGGTTTTAATTGTAAGGGTTGTGTACCACTCAAAGCTTTGAAGCAAGAGTGTTTTTTTGTGTCTCTTGACTAAAGCTTTGAAGCAAAGTCAAGTTAGGTTTATGTATCACTCAAAGCTGTGAAGCAAGAGTGTTTGTGTTGCTTGATTAAAAAGCTGTGAAGCATAATCAAGTGTATGTTTTGAAGAGTGTCTTCATCAATTCATTAGTCAAATTGTTTTAAGTATCACTGCTGTGATTGAGGGGGAGTGAGTAGGAACTCAGGTTTAAGTTGTACTTAGATTGAAGTTGCATTGGGTAGGTCTTAAGTGAAGGAGATAAACTGGTTGGTTTATTCCTGAATTAATATCTCTTATAGTGGATTTCCTCCCTGGCTTGGTAGCCCCCAGAGTAGGTGTTGTTGCACACTGAACTGGGTAAACAATTGACTGTGTTCTTTACTGTTTTTGTATTTACTGTCTTATAGAAAGTCAGATACGGTGTCATAACATTGAACGTGACATTGAGTATCTGCAGCCAGAATTTCAATTGGTATCAGAGCAGGCACCCTGCCTGTATTACTGGGTGAGATCTATGGATATCACTTTCCGGCACTATGGACAAAGAAGGAGTTTTTGGAAATAGACCACCCATTCTGGATGGAACAAATTATGACTACTGGAAACCTCGTATGATTGCCTTCTTAAAATCTCTGGACAAAAAGGCTTGGAGAGCTGCTGACAAAGGATGGAACCATCCCACCATAACTAAGAAAGATGGGACAATCAGTCTGAAGCCTGAGGAAGATTGGAGTAAAGAAGAAGATGAGTTAGCCCTGAGAAATTCCAAAGCTTTAAATGCCTTGTTCAATGGAATTGATAGAAACATTTTCAGACTAGTACATCAATATGAACTGGCCAAGGAAGTTTGGGACACTCTCAAAACTACCCATGAGGGCACTTCCAAAGTAAAAATGTCAAGGCTTCAGATGTTGACTACCAAGTTTGAGAATCTAAAAATGATGGAAGATGAAACCATTCATGAGTTTCACATGAACATCTTGGAGATTTCCAACACCTCAGGAGCACTGGGAGAAAAGATGTCAGAAGAAAAATTGGTGAGAAAGATTCTCAGATCCTTGCCTAAAAGATTTGCAATGAAGGTAACTGCCATAGAGGAAGCCCAGGACATCAGCAAGCTGAAAGTGGATGAACTTATTGGGTCTCTTCAGACTTTTGAGATGGGGATCACTGAAAATAGTGACAAGAAGAACAAGAGCATAGCACTTGTATCCAACACTGATGTTGAAAACAAGGAGGATGAAGAAGAAAATATTTCAGAAGCTATAGCCATGCTTGGAAGACAGTTCAACAAACTCATCAAAAGAATAGATCCAAAGTCAAGGTCTAATGTTCATAACATTCCCTCTGACATTGACAGTTCCAGCAGAAGACCAAGGTCAGAAGAGAAGGGAAATCAAGGCAGAGGAATTCAATGCCATGGTTGTGAAGGATATGGGCATATTCGAGCTGAATGTCCTACCTTTCTTAAGAAACAAAAGAAAGGAATGACTGTTACCTGGTCTGACTGTGATTCAGAAAGTAATTCTGAAGAAGAATCTGCCAAACTAGTTACTGCTTTAACTGGTGTTTGTACCTCTGAAAGTGACACTAGATATGAGGAAGTGACATTTGAAGAACTGGCTGATACTTACAAGAAATTGTGTATCAGAAGTGCTGAAGTCTGTGTGCAGAATGAGAAACAATCAAAACTCATCATAAAGCTGGAGGCTGAAAAAAGGGCAGACCTTGAAACTATAAGTCATCTAGAAGGGGAAGTTCAATTGCTGAACTCACAACTGAATCAAATGACTAAATCTGTCAAGATGCTGACTAATGGAACAAACAAATTGGAAGAAATCCTTCAGGTTGGACAAAATGTGGGAAACAAATCTGGTCTAGGATTTGTGGAAGCAAAGAAATCTGGTACAGACAAGAAGATCAGGCCTGTTAAACAAATGTCAAAGCAGATGTCTCAACACAACTCTCAACAGCAGAAACAGAGATATATGAAGAAAAAGTACCAAAGATGGAGATGTCATCATTGTGGGAGGTATGGTCACATTAAGCCTTTCTGCTTCAGATTGTATGGATACCCTAATCAGAGCCCAAGTGTTAAACCTAAGTCAAAAAAGGTACCACATACTCCTCAATGGAAGAAAAAGGCTACTGCCCTGATAGCCCACACTTCCTTGAGAGTCTCTGCAAAGGAAGGCTGGTACTTTGACAGTGGGTGTTCTAGGCACATGACTGGAATCAAGAACATTCTCAATCATGTCAAACCTCACACCACTAGTTATGTGACCTTTGGAAGTGGTGCCAAAGGTGAAATCAAAGGAGTTGGTAATTTGGACTATCCTGAAGTTCCAAATCTGAATGAAGTACTATTGGTAAAAGGCCTGACTGCTAATCTCATTAGTATCAGTCAATTGTGTGATCTAGGATTCAAAGTCATCTTCTCAAAATCTGAATGTCTTGTATTAAATGAAAAACAAGAAGTTGTAATGAAAGGAATCAGATCTAAAGACAACTGTTACTTGTGGCAGCCTGAGAACACTAATAACTCTACTATGTGCTCTATTACCAAAGAAGAAAAATAAGTGAAACTGTGGCACCAAAAACTTGGCCATATTCATCTAAGAAGAATAAAAAAAACTATCTCTATGGAAGCAGTCAGAAGGATTCCAAGACTACAAATTGATAAAAGGAGGATTTGTGGTGAACATCAAATGGAAAGGCTTGGTAAAAAGAGATATGTCTATGATGTGGTGAATAACCTTGAAGTTTCTAGAGAACTGTGCAAAAGAACTCAAAAAGAAAGATGTATTGTTAGAATCAGAAGTAATCATGACAAGGAATTTGGAAACAACAAGTTTAAGAAATTCTGTTCCTCAGAAGGAATGAGTCATGGATTCTCTTCTCCTATAACTCCTCATCAAAATGGAGTTGGCAGAAGGAAAAATAGGATCATACAGGAATCTGCCAGAGCTATGATTCATGTCAAAAGAATGCCTTCTCAACTCTGTGCTGAAATAGTTGCAGCTGGTGGTAGCTATTCTCAAAATATCTGGATAAAACAGATGCTCACTGAGTATAATGTCTCACAAGATGTTGTGACATTGTATTATGACAATCTGAATACAATCAATATTTCCAAGAACCCTATTCAGCATAGCAGGACCAAGCACATTGACCTTGTAGAGAAGAAGACAATTAAACTGGAACATGGTATCATTAAGCTTCAGCTGGCTGATTTTTCTACCAAGGCTCTTGATGGAAATCAACCTGAAAACTTGAGGGGCAAGATGGGTATTTGCCAACATGAGAAATTATAGCAATTAATTTTGCTTAAAACAAGGGTTGAAGGAGTTATTTGTGTTAAGTCTATTTTTAGTGGGTTAATCATATGTTTTTCCAATACTTTCAAAATTATTAAGAAGTTGAATAGACTCTCATTTGCCTCCTACCTCTATCGTCTTTGCAACCTATTCCTTTCTCTCAATCAAAGTTTTCTCTCAAATTGCCACTGGTGCTCTAAATCAATCAAAATGTCTCAAACATCATCTTCAACCAAGGCGACCTCTTCATCTTCATCATCTGACCGAGATTCTCGAGCAATCACCACATGCATAGATTCTGAAGTCCTGGAGATCACTCCTCTTAGAGAAATGGCAACTGACCCCTCCAAAGTCAAAAAGCTGAGAACTAGGCATGCAGGAAGAGCTCAAGCTACTGCTTCTGGTAATCCTTCTCATCCTTCTTCCTCTGTACCAAATAGGGAAGGATTAGCTCAAGTACATCAAGCAATTGCTAGGCTTGTTACAAGAATACTAAGCGGAAACCAATCTGTACCGGGGATTTCTGTCCCATTAAATCAAGAATCAGCAAGCCCAAATGTTGAAGGAAATGTAGATGTCTCTGAGAATGTTGTGACACAAAATGACAACATTCAGAACCCTTCAAAGAAGACTGTTGATCCACCTATCATTGATGTGGATGAGGAATACTCAGACAATGATCTGATTGCCAATGTAAACCCTAGCATAGCTAGGAGAATGATGAAAAGAAAGGGTAATCAGAATGCAGCAAAATGTATGACCAAAGATAAACCTGCTGATAAGAAATCCAAGGCTGAAGGCAAGACTGAGGTAGAATCTGTGAAAACTGGTCAGTCCAAAGGGAAGGTGAAAGCCCAGGTGCATACTGGTAGACAACCAATTACAAAGAAGAGAAAAGAACCCGAATCTTCTGATTCTGATGAGGAATCAGATTTTGAGATTGATGCTGAAGAAATTCCTATCAGAAGGAAACTCCCCTCCAGCAAAATGGCTAGAGTTCCTGAAGTCCCAACAGACAACATCTCTTTTCATCATCCTGACAATGCAAACAGATGGAAGTATGTTTGCTTGAAGAGAATAGCTTTAGAAAGAGAGCTAAACAATGATGTCGTGGAGTGCAAGGACATCATGGACCTGATTAAAACTGCTGGACTGATGAAGACTGTGGTAAAATTTACCAAGTGCTATGAAAATCTGGTCAAGGAGTTCCTAGTTAACTTGTCTGATGAATGTGCTGATGGAAGGTCAGCTGACTTTGAAAGTGTTTATGTTAGAGGAAGAAGGGTTAATTTTTCTCCATCAGAAATCAACAAATTTCTTGGAAGATCAAATGAGGATTGCCCTGAACTGGAAGTCACTGACAATGAAGTTTGTCAAACCATCACAGCAAGATAAGTCAAGTGCTGGCCCTTGAAAGGCAAGCTGAATGCCAGCAAACTTAGCATGAAATTTGCCATCCTGCACAAGATTGGTGCAGCCAACTGGGTGCCTACAAACCATAAATCAACTATCTCCACAGGATTGGGGAGATTTATTTATGCTGTGGGAACCAAGACTGATTTTGACTATGGCAGGTATATTTTTGAACAAACTTTAAAACATGCTGGTAGTTATGCTGTCAAAGGCCCTATTGCCTTTCCCTCCCTCCTTTGTGGAATTATCCTTGCACAATACCTTGATATCCTGGTGGCAAGAGATACTGCTTGCAAAAGAGCTCCTGCTCTTGGGTTGCACTACAAACTGTTTCAGGGATCTCATGCTCCTGATATTGTCATAACATCAGCTGAGACATCTTCTGTGAAGACTCAGTCCAAAACATCTGATGTTATAGCTGTATTGAAAGAGACCTGCAAAGAGCTGGAGACTAGGAAAAAGACCCTAGAAAACCTAATTTCCAGGTTAGAAAAGGAGGAAGCTGAAGGAAACAGAAGGGAGGAGGGTGCAGAAGCTGAAGATCAACTCAATACTGAAGAAACTAGCTCCTCTGAAGGGGACAGTGCTTGAAGGTTGGTGGAGTTGTTGCTGTTCCCTGGTGGAGTTTGGAAGTGTGTTCAGATTTTAGTTGTTGTTTTTATTACTTTTTCTGGATGACTGTATAATCGTTTAAGAACATGTATCTTTGGCCCATTTGTGGCTAAAGAGGGGGAGATATATTTTGGTAGACTTTATTAGACATTCTATTTTTCTGCAGTCATTTTTTTTCTACTGCTATCTATCTCTGATTGCTTAGGGGCTTTAGCCAAAAATCTGCCAAAGGGGGAGTTTGTAGTTGTTTAGTTATTGGCATGCATTTTTGGTAAAACCAGGTGTGTGAATGTCATGACTGATGTCATAACATTCTAGTTTAATAGGTACTGATTCATTAGGTACCTTTGCAGAAAAATATTGTCATACAGGTGCTGCTGTTTATGAGTGTGTATCTGAGCATTTTGCAAAAAGATCACATTTACCAAAATCAGTAGACAGGAATTCAGATGTCATAACAAATGTTAAGACATCTTGTTCTGAACTAACAGTTATGCAGTTTGGGTAATTCTGAGTTTTTTCAGGAAAATGACTCAGTCTTTCCAGAACAGAAAATCTCGTGGACTTGGGATTAACCTAGATCAACCCTAACCTGGTTGATAAAGTCTTGTGACCTAGTCTTAAGGTTAAACGGAATTAACCCTAGCTTTTTGTGGAAACCCTAACTGAAGTTGCAGCTGCTATATATTCAACAGGGCTGCTGTTTGGAATTTATCCCTTTTTGACAGAAGATCATTTAGAAGCTGTATAGTTTTAACTATTGTAATCCAAGCAAGTATCACTGTGATAAGTGACTTGGAATAGGTTTTAATTGTAAGGGTGGTGTACCACTCAAAGCTTTGAAGCAAGAGTGTTTTTTTGTGTCTCTTGACTAAAGCTTTGAAGCAAAGTCAAGTTAGGTTTATGTATCACTCAAAGCTGTGAAGCAAGAGTGTTTGTGTTGCTTGATTAAAAAGCTGTGAAGCATAATCAAGTGTATGTTTTGAAGAGTGTCTTCATCAATTCATTAGTCAAATTGTTTTAAGTATCACTGCTGTGATTGAGGGGGAGTGAGTAGGAACTCAGGTTTAAGTTGTACTTAGATTGAAGTTGCATTGGGTAGGTCTTAAGTGAAGGAGATAAACTGGTTGGTTTATTCCTGAATTAATATCTCTTATAGTGGATTTCCTCCCTGGCTTGGTAGCCCCCAGAGTAGATGTTGTTGCACACTGAACTGGGTAAACAATTGAATGTGTTCTTTACTGTTTTTGTATTTACTGTCTTATAGAAAGTCAGACACGGTGTCATAACATTGAACGTGACATTGAGTATCTGCAGCAAGAATTTCACTTTCTATCTGTGGTTATCCACAGGCTCTTAGGTACTTGCTCATTGTGTTTTCAAAATTTTTGCTTTTCTTGTCTTTGTGGGTTTTGAAAAAGTTTTGTTTGAAAACTTCGATTTAGCTCTTGTTTCTGTCCTCAAGAGTGTGTGAAGTGTTGTTTGAGAACTTTGTTTGAAAAGTGTAGGTGCGAAAAGTATTTTTGTTTTGAAAGAGCAAGTACCTGAGAACCTCAACCTACTCAAAAGAAATTAAGCTGTGTAAATGTACTTTAGACAGTACTATCCCACTATTGAGGAGTAGGTAGCACCGTTGTTGGAGTTTTTGGGTCAATTCGTTTTTAGGGACATGTGGTCACTAAAGCAATGGTAGGACGCCTTAGCGGTAACCCTAATGTCCTAGATCATTTTTTATCGAGGCAACCGTTTCGAGGCAACTTTGATCTTTAGACAGGAGGGCGACCTCTAAAACACCCTATACTCAATGACCACGTCGAGGCAACCAAGTGAGGCGTACCCTAGGAGTGGCATGTGCAAATGTGTCAGTTTCAGTTTATATTATTTTTGCACATGTTATGGTGAGCTATAATTGATTTTAAGTTAAGGTAGATCTTGTCATGCATAGCCTAGTTAACATACATCTAGCAGTTAATAGTTGCGGAAAATAAAACTAAGCTATTACAAGGCGTCGGGTATTTACATCGCCAAAAACAAACCCTTGAAAAAGTAAAATGCGGAAAGTAAATAAAAGCGATAAAAAGGCCCTAATTAAAGCTATTACATCCTCGAAGCAATTACAATTATATGATAAAAAATATGAATAAAAAATAATCACACGCGCGAGAGAAATTGAATTGGAGAGTTTTTAGGGTTTTGACCCTTTTTAGGAAAGAAGGAGATTTTTATTATTTATGAATTAAATTAAACCTAAACTAATTAATTAATAAAAAGAAATATTTTTGGTTTTTTTTTGTTATTTTAAGTAAAAATAAAAAATGGTCAAAAGTTATTAAAAACCCTAATTCTACATTAATTTTAAATTATTGCAAAAAAGATAAAATTAACCTAATTAAAACTAAATTAATTAATTATTTATTTACAAAAATAATGAAAGGGTGAAATTAATTTTAATAAATAAAAATATTATATTTTTTGGTTTTCTGATTTTATTATAAAAAACATTAATTTGTTAGTGATATAAATAATAATTATAAAAATAATTAAATGAAAGAAAAGATAAAAAAGAAAGGAAAAGAAATAAACTTGTAGGGAGTGTTGGGCCCAATTTTGTGGTGTGTTTTGCAATTCTGAAGGCCCACTATGCATTAGCCTCTTTGACTCTTCTAGATCTTCCATGCACTGATTGACTGGAGACTATGGTGGTCCTTCATCCATGACCATTGGATCTAGGTCTAGAGCCATTTGGCGCGCTGAGATTTGAAGCGTATGGTGGACTCCAAGGCATGAGAGACGCTGGATCAACTGCAAGAAAATAATAACAATATGTTGGGGGACCTGGGATTCGAACCCAGGTCCCAAGGGACATCCCACTCACGCTTCACCAAATGAGCCACACTGCATCTTTGTTATTAATATATACAACAATTAACATATATCCAAACAAACGCTTATGCTTGGAAAAAGAATAAAACGCGCGCTAATTCAAATAGACCAACTATATGCCAACACATCAGCGTCTTCAACCTTTGTTATGTGTAAAAGAGAATCAGATAGCGGGGGTTTTTAACCTCCACTACCTCCTGCAAGGAAAAATAGCGAATAGAACCACAATAAAAATAAATATTTCGCGAGGTATGGGTTTTGATCGTCTTGGCCTCACGATTTCAAACATGTATCCCATTGGTCCTAATTTTTCCTGGATAGAAAAGCCCTATTTGAAAGCTTGAAAACCCTAGAAATTCAATCATGGCATCTCTCGATTCAGGGCACTATAGTTCAATTCAACCATTCCATTAGCTTCGTATGGTCTCTAGCAATGCAAGTCAATCACAAAAACATGTTAAATGCGTATGAAATAAGATATACAGTTTTGAATTGGAAGTGCAAACTGTGAGATGGTATGTCTCGATTCCTTGAGCTTTGATGCTTGAATTTGATTGCAAATCAATCCTAGTGCTTCCTGCAATGTGTTTGGATGGACAAAACGCCTTGAATTGGTCTAGAATGCAAGAACTAGTTTTGAGTTTTCTTGGAATTTCTTGAATTTGATATGGTCGTTTCTGCAGCTTTCAATCGTGTATTAGGTTAAGGTTGGCTTGCTTATGTATAAGAGAATCAGTCTAGGTTAAAATTTTGGATCCAACCCATGTGCATTGAAGATTAAATCCTTGATTGAAAATCAAATATTCTTGATTTTCCATGATTGAACAAGTTGCCAAATTTGGATTTTTTTTATCTTTTTGATTGTGCACGAATTGGTCAGCATATTTGGATCATATTTGGTTCACAAATCGATTTAAAAAAAACAAATCTTCTATTTTCTTATGATTTAAATTAATTAAATGAATTAATATATATTAAAAATCCATTTAATTAATAAATTTAAGAAAATAAATCCAATTTAACTTGGTGGGTCGTGCATAGGTCATGGGTGAAGTTTCAAGAAGAGATTTGAGGCCCATTAGCAAAAAGAAGGTGTTTTGAGCAAAGTTGACTTTCGCAAATTCATGAAAATTTCCCAACTTTTCCAATGCACAACTTGCTCAATTTTGATCATATGACCATGTTCTTTGAAATTTTGGAAAGCTCTTGAAGTCCTCTAACCAATTCCTTTGGTCCCATGTCATTTGGATTTACCAATCTCAAGTTATGGCATTTGACTCAAAGTGTACTTTTGTTGACTTTTGAAATTGACCTATAATGTAAAAATTTATAACTTTGTGTGAGAGAATTTCTTGATCTTGGAGTGTGAAGATGGATTGTAGGAAATTTCATCCTCTTCAAAATGAGCATTGGATGGGATTTTTCTGATAAACCATGAAAGAGTTATGCCCTATTCAAAGTACAGTTGACTTTTCTACTATCCAAAAATAGTAACTTTTGCACCTTGATGATTTTTGAGCTATTCTTGTGGGATCATGATCAAACCTTGATCAAATGATGATTGTGAACTCAAAATAAGATGTTGACCAAAAATTCTGACTTTTGACTGTAAAATGACCATTTTGCCCTTGCAGTTGACTGTAGATCAAATGGAGCTTTTGATTGTGCAAACTGGCACTGTGAGTCTTGAAACTTGGCATGTAGGTGCTAGAGAATGCATATAGGCCTATGAGACTTGATTGAACCATTGAGAACCCCAAATTCCTTGAAAGAACCAGAACCCTAATTTTGAATTGGCTGCCTTAGGAGGTGTTTTGACTGTACAATCCTTGAGCAATCTTGAGCAATTTGAAGATCATTCTTGACATATCTTGAGGAATATGGGAGGGCAAATTTTGGGGTACAACAGTTGCCCCTGTTCAATCTTCTTAAACCTGAGGATGTAGATTGGTGTTCGGGCCTTTCGTGATCCGAAGGTGGAAGATGATTGAACACTAGAGTGCCCAGAAATTTGCACTCGCATGAAGTAGCATTAGCATTGTGATGTCGGGAATGGGCTTACAGATGCCATTTGGAGATTGTTGGTAGAAGGATGGGCTTATAGATGCCATCTGGAGATTGTTGGTAGGTGGTTTTGTCTTCATTGACGGGTTGTCTTCATTGACGGGTTGTCTTCATTGACGTGTTGTCTTCATTGACGGGTTGTCTTCATTGACGGGTTGTCTTCATTGACGGGTTGTCTCTATTGACGAGTTGTCTTCATTGACGGGTTGTCTTCATTGACGGCTTATCATCAGAAAAATCTTTAGGAATCGATTTAACTGGACTTGTCTTCTTTGGATTAGTGTCAGAAAAATCTTTAGGAATCGATTTAACTGATTTGTCTTCTTTGAATGGATTTCCTTAGAAAAATCTTTAGGAATCGATTTAACTGATTTTGTCTCCATTGACTGACTTGGCTTCAGAAAAATCTTTAGGAATCGATTTAACTGGTTTTGTCTCCATTGACTAGCTTCAGAAAAATCTTTAGGAATCGATTTAACTAGTTTTGTCTCCATTGACTAGCTTTAGAAAAATCTTTAGGAATCGATTTAACTGGTTTTGTCTCCATTGACTAGCTTCAGAAAAATCTTTAGGAATCAATTTAACTGGTTTTGTCTCCATTGACTGGCTTCAGAAAAATTTTAGGAATCGATTTAACTGGTTTTGTCTCCATTGATTGGCTTCAGAAAAATCTTTAGGAATCGATTTAACTGGTTTTGTCTCCATTGACTGGCTTGGCTTCAGAAAAATCTTTAGGAATCGATTTAACTGGTTTTGTCTCCATTGACTGGCTTCAGAAAAATCTTTGGGAATCGATTTAACTGGTTTTGTCTCCATTGACTGGCTTCAGAAAAATCTTTGGGAATCGATTTAACTGGTTTTGTCTCCATTGACTTAATTTGAGAATCTAACTGCATCTTTCCTGAAAGGTAAAGGTCAGTCATATGCGATGCATGATATGGATCGAGCAATGCTGTTCTCAACATAAATGAGATCGTATGATATGATGCGTATATGCATGTATCATGATGTATGAAAATGTGATGTTTTAGCTGGGGAAAATAAATCCCGGATAGCTGCTGGAGAATGATGTTGAATTCTTTGCTTCCATTGGGGATGATGAACAAAGATGATAAACTTACAAGAGAGGATGACTCCGTTGGGGAATAAACTGGTGAAGAGATTACTCTGCGGGGAATTACTCTATGGGGAGGAGATGCTTTGCTGAGATTTTAACGATAACTCCGCTGGGGATTCCGTTGATAAGCTCTATTGGGGATTTTGATGATGAACTCCGCTGGGGATAGAAAGAACTTCGCTGGGGATGATCTTTCCGTTGCAACTTGCTGAGGATAACCCAGTTAGACTCTTGTGGGGATAACCTTCTGAATATGGCTGGGGAGATACATTTGCACTCTGCAGGGGACAAGCTTCCAGAATCTACTGGGGAAGATGATTCAACTCTGGCGGGGAAGCTTTTTTAGACTGCACTGGGAAATGGCTCCACTGGGGGTATCTTGTATTCCGCCGGGGAACATTCTTATATTTCGTTGAGGAATATTATGACTGTCGGGGATGCTCTTTATGCTTGCTGGGGAATATCTTTATACTCCGCTGGGGAATACTAAGATCTTCTGGGGATACCCAACTTTTTAGGGCTGATGGTAGACTAACTCTGCTTGGGGGAGAGTATTGCTGATTCGTTCATAGTTGCAAGTCTCGGTGGGGAGAACTACCATTACTGTCTTATCCTGCAGGGAGTGAAGGTATCTTGGTCGTATTCTTCAGCTGAACCTACCTTGGTATCTTGGTGGACAGAGCAACTAGACCGCTTAGACAATTCTTATTGCCCCTACTTCCGAGGTCACCCGTAATTAGTCCTTTGTTTCGCATGTAAATATTTATGAACAACAATTAATGTCAAATGCATATATCAAAAATGAACATTGGACGTTCTTTGCAAAACAAAACAGATAAAGGAAAAAACAATTTGCAATTTGTCTGAAAAATGAGCTTGTATTGATTTTGAAATTTGCCTGTAAATAGGCGTTTTTGTACAAGAGGCTGACGTCCTAGTAAGAGAACGCCGCCGAAAAAATAGGATTTATACAATTTGTAAAAAGAAAACAAAACAGCTATGTGAATGATCCCACTGGGTTCCAACTCTGCTATTGCCCTTATATCTTCAAGCATCTCATCACTTTGCTGCTTAGTTGGAGATGAATCTGATTGATTGGTGATGTCCGAGCCTGATAGTCGATACCAAAGTCTGGATGCAGGGTGATCCAATGAGATATAGTGTTACGCTTATCCCTAACTTTTGCCTGGACCGCCCTTTCGGGTTTTCAGTCCACCAGGATACCCATTTTTGCCCAAGCCGCCTTTTCAGGTTTTCGACTTGCCGGGTGTACAGCTTTTTTATTTTCATCCCTTATTTTTACCCGAACCCTTTTGGTTCGCCGGGAAGCCCTTATTTTTGCCTAGGCCAGTCAACCTAGCGGGTCTTTAATTATGCGTAGTATCTTTTTACTATGTCTGCATTGACGGGGTGAGGAAGGTCGTCACCATCCATGGTGGTTAGAATCATCGCTCCTCCTGAGAAGATGTTCTTAACCACAAATGGCCCTTCGTACGTAGGGGTCCATTTTCCCCTGGGATCACCTTGAGGTAGAATGATGCGCTTGATTACCAGGTCCCCGACTTGATACTCTTTTCGTCTGACTTTATTGTTAAATGCCTTGATCATCCGTTTTTGGTACGTCTGACCATGACAAATAACAGTGAGTCTCTTTTCGTCGATTAGGTTAAGTTGATCAAGTCGGGTCTGGATCCAGTCGTCTTCACTTAAACCCGCATCCTTCATGATTCAGAGAGAGGGTATCTAAACTTCAATGGGTAGGACTGCCTCCATGCTGTATACCAAGGAATAGGGTGTTGCCCCTGTTGACGTTCGTGCTGAGGTACGGTACCCATGAAGAGAAAACGGTAACATCTCATGCCAATCGTTGTAGGTAACTGTCATCTTCTGCACAATCTTCTTAATGTTCTTATTAGCTACTTCTACAGCCCCATTCATCTTTGGCCGGTAGGGAGAAAAGTTGTGGTGCTGTATCTTGAATTGCTCGCAGAGCTCAGTGATCATCTTGTTGTTAAGATTGGTACCATTATCCGTAATGATCCTCTCTGGAACGCCGTATCGACAAATCAGGTTGTGCCGAATGAACCGTGCCACAACGTTCTTGGTTACGGTGGCAAAGGAAGCTGCTTCAACCCACTTTGTAAAGTAATCAATTGCTACCAGGATGAAGTGATGCCCATTGGATGCCGTAGGTCTAATCTCTCTGATCATATCAATGCCCCACATTGCAAAAGGCCAAGGCACTGTCAAGACGTTCAAAGGAACTGGAGGAATGTGCACCTTATCAGCGTAGATCTGGCACTTGTGACATGTCCGAGAATGTTGATAACAGTCGGCTTCCATTGTTGACCAGTAATATCCTGCCCGAAGGATTTTGTTTGCCATGGTATGTCCACTGGAATGCGTTCCGAAGGTACCTTCATGCAGCTCTGCCATGATCCTTTCTGCTTCAATTTTATCCACACAACGCAGTAAGGTTGAATCATGGTTACGTTTGTAAAGAATGTCATTGCTGATGAAGAACTTTGCCGCGAACCTTCTCAGAAACTTCTTGTCATTAACAGACGCGCCTTCGGGGTATTCTTGAGCTTCAAGGTATCTCTTTACTTCATGATACCAAGGCTTTTCTGTTACCTCTTCGGTCTCAAGATCACAGCAATGTGCAGGTTCATCCAATTTCCAAATAATGATCCGGGGAGCCTCGTTGTCCCACTTGACTTTGAACATAGAAGACATCGTAGCTAACGCGTCCGCCAACTGATTTTCCTCTCTTGGGAAGTGTTCAAAGGTTATCTCCTCGAAATGGGGAAGCAACGTCAATACATACTCCTTGTGAGGAATAAGATTTGGGTGTTTCGTATCCCACTCGCCTTTGATCTGACTGATCACGAGAGCGGAATATCCGAAGACACTCAGAAACTTGATCCTTAGGTCAATTGCAGCTCGAAGACCCATGATGCATGCTTCATACTCCGCCATGTTGTTGGTGCAGTTGAAACATAGTCAGGCGGTGAGCGGAGTATGAGAGCCTTTAGGAGATATGATCACAGCGCCAATACTGTTACCCAAAGCGTTTGAGGCTCCGTCAAAGTGCATAGACCATCGGGATCCTTCCTCAAGTCCTTCATCCGGTCCAGGTATCTCGCAATCAGTTACTACCATGATATTCTCGTCTGGAAACTCAAAGTTCATAGATTGGTAATCATCCACTTCCTGATGTGCCAAATGGTCTGCCAACACACTTCCCTTGATTGCTTTTTGAGTTGTGTACTGGATGTCATACTCAGTCAAGATCATCTTCCATCTTGCTATTCTTCCGGACAAGGCAGGCTTTTTGAAGATATACTTGATTGGATCCATCTTTGAAATCAACAGGGTAGTGTGAGTCAACATATACTGTCTTAGCCGGTGAGCAGCCCATACCAAAGCACAACAAGTTTTCTCGAGCAGTGAGTATCGGGTCTCACAGTCGGTAAACTTTTTGCTAAGGTAATAAATAGCGTTCTCTTTTCGGCCAGACTCGTCATGCTGACCTAGCACACACCCCATTGAGTTGTCAAGTACTGTCAAGTATAAGATTAGAGGTCTCCCTTCAACCGGTGGCATAAGAATGGGTGGCTCTTGGAGATACTCTTTGATTCTTTTGAAAGCGGCCTGACATTCATCATTCCAACGTACTACTTGATCTTTCTTCAGTAGCTTGAAGATTGGTTCACAAGTAGCAGTTTAGTGCGAGATGAATTGGGCAATGTAGTTCAGCCGCCCTAGAAAGCCTCTGACTTCTTTCTCTGTCTTGGGAACTAGAATCTCTTGTATGGCTTTCACTTTGGCAGGGTCCACTTGAATACCTTTGTCGCTCACGGCGAAACCTAGTAGTTTTCCAGACCTCACCCCGAAGGTGCACTTGTTCGGGTTTAATCTCAGCTTGTATAACTTCAACCGGTCAAACAGCTTCTGTAGATGGTCAAGGTGTTCCTCCTTAGTTTGGAACCTTGAAATCATATCATCGACGTATACTTCAATCTCATGATGGATCATATCATGAAACAAAGCAACCATGGCACGCTGATACGTTGCCCCAACATTTTTCAACCCAAAAGGCATGACTTTGTAGCAAAAGGTACTCCACTAAGTAATAAAGGTGGTCTTTTCCATGTCTTCGGGAGCCATCTTTATCTGATTATAACCGGAGAAACCGTCCATGAAGGAGAATACCTTATGCTGAGCAGTGTTGTCGACCAGAACATCGATGTGAGGCAGAGGGAAGTCATCCTTAGGGCTCGCCCTGTTCAAATCCCTGTAGTAAACGCACATTCGAACCTTACCATCTTTCTTTGGTACCGGAACTACATTGGCAACCCACTGAGGGTAAGAAGTCACTGCTAGAAAACCGGCATCAAACTGTTTCATAACTTCGGCTTTAATTTTCTAGGACATCTCTGGACGCATACGGCGAACCTTCTATTTTACCAGAGGGCATTCTTTCTTAGTAGGCAGGTGATGAATCACAATGTCGGTATCCAACCCAGGCATATCTTCGTAAGACCAGGCAAAGATTTCCACGTAGTCATGCAGCATCTGAATCAACCGTTGTTTCACACTGAGCTCCAGGTTTGCACCGATCTTGACTTCCTTTTTGTCTGTCTCAGTACCCAGATTTACCGTTTCCACTGGCTCTTCATGTGGCTGAATGGCCCTCTCTTCCTGAAGTAGCAGCCTTGCAAGCTCACCAGGCACTTCGCAATCATCTTCACCTTCGTCTTTGGCTAAGTTGATTGGATTTTCGAAGTCATAACTGGCAGTAGCAGAGTCGTTACCAGTGAGATCCAAAGTGGATTGAAACCTGTATATGTGAGTGTGTGTAAAATAGCTATTTTGCAATATATAATAAAGAAAGACAAGGAGCGCAAGATTTGAAATGCAAAAAATGTCCAATGCTTTTATTAATGATATATGAAAATGACACACAAAAGCCCTCACAAATGAAGCCACGGTGCCCCGGGTAAGACACCAGGCCATAAAGTTTCAAAATATTGTCTGTTACAAATTCAAAACAAAAGAGTTCATTACTGAGTAACAAAAGTAATAGGGATGAAGTCTTTCGCTGTCCAGTTGTTTGGTCCACCGTTGGTCGTAGGGTAGATCCAACTGTCGAATTCAGATTCCTCTCCGCCATCTTCAATGGCATTTACTGTCGGGTTGCTGATGAACATAGGAGGTCTTCCAATCCTTGCACTATGAACAACCCTTTGAGCTTCTGCAGTGAAACCCAAACCAAACTTGTCAGTCTTCTGAGTGAAATCAGGAAGTCGACCCCAGTTTGCATACTCACCCTTCTCAATAACAACCCGGGCATCCTTTAAGGAAGCCATCTTCAAAGGAGAATCTTCAATCACAGTCTCAGCTGATGCCAGTGTCTGAGGAACCTCTTCAAAGTGTTGAAATGGGGTCTCAATGAACTCCCCATCCATCTCTATGTACCGGAACGAGTTGAGGTGGCTGACCATGTATTCCTCCTCCCCTTGAACTGTCACAATCTTCCCTTTGACTGGGTATTTCAGCTTTTGATGGAGTGTGGAGGTCACAGCTCCAGCCTTATGGATCCATGGACGACCCAACAAACAAGAATAGGATGGTCGAATGTCCATCACGTAGAATGTAGAATCGAAGACCTGGGAACCAACTCTAATTGGAATATCGAATTCACCATGCACCATCCTTTTAGACCCATCAAAGGCCCGGACAACAATGTTACTTGGCTTTAGCTCCAACCCTTTGCAATCTAACCTGTCTAGAGCTTTCTTGGGCAAGACGTTTAATGACGACCCCGTGTCAACCAACACATGTGCGAGAGTAGTGCCCCTGCATTCAATGGAGACATGCAGGGAGTCGTTATGGTTCTTCCCCTTAGCAGTCAGATCGGCGTCGGAGAAACCCAAACCATTATCAGCAGTTAAATTGGCCACACAATCGGTAAACTGATCAGCTGATGTCTCTTGTGGCACGTGGGCCGTTTTCAGGAAGGTAATCAGAGCCTTGGCATGGGCCTCTGAACATAACAACAGTGATAACATAGAAATCTTGGAGGGGGTTTGCCCCAGCTGCTCAACTACATTATAATCACTCTTCTTAATGATCTTCAGAATCTCTTCCATCTCCTGTTTGGAAGCTTCAACGTTGATGGTCTTTGGTGCCTCCGTCTGGGCAGGCATATCAGTGGCTATCCCTTTGCCCCGAGCGTCAGATGACTCGGTGACATGGGTAGAACTAAGAACTTGATCAGGGATGGCATTAGGCACACTTGCAGGTGTGATGACAATAGGTCTTCGGACAGTTGGTGGCGCAATATCAGGTGAGAAAAGTCTACCGCTGCGGGTGACTTTAGCAGGTCCGGCAATGTTTTTGACGCCGGTATTAGTATCAAACTCTTGCTTAACCCCAAGAATATAAACATTTTCCCCATAGTGCCACGGGACAGCTTTGTCAGAGGTGTAGGGAATAGGCCCCGGAACAGTGATGATTATGGGTGCAATCTTCTGAACAGGCGTAATTCTGACAGGCTTCCTCGAGGGAGCCTTGGAAGGATTGTTGAAAATGGTAACAATGGAAACTTCTTCAGTAGGAGTGGCCAGAACAACAATCTTCTCAAACAGGATTTCCCTATTATCCATCAGGTTTTGGATGCCTGACTTCAAAGATGGGCAACCAGTAGGTGAAACAGAACACAGATGGCAACCTTCACTACATCCCGGAAATAAACCGGCTAGCAACAGGTTCCTCTTGACGGTCATCAACAGGGTAACAATATCATCCACATAGGCTATAAACAAGTCTTCCTCTACAGCATTCACTCCATGCTTGGGCATGGGAGCAGTCACAACATTAGGCCTTTCGGGCGCCTCAAACTCAATCTCTTTTGCATCAATCAGATCTTGGACCTTATTCTTCAAAGTCCAACAATCATCCGTATTATGCCCCAGGCTCTCAGAATGATAAGCACAGCGGGCGTTGGGGTTATACTTTGATGATGTAGTATTCAGATTCTTTGGGGCTTCCCTTAGAGTTACCAAATTGGTTTTCAGCAACTATGGCAATATCTGAGACAAGGTCATACTGAGACAAGGTCATACTGAGACGAGTGAATTTCCTTCTAGGTCTCTCTTCCCTTTGTTGGTTGTGATGCTGAGGAGCACCGGCAGGTTTTGAAATGACCACCACGTTGACAGCTGGGCGGTGTTCAGATCTGTTCTGTCTTCTTGAACCATAGACAGCACTAGATTCTTTCTTGAACGGCTTCTTCTCAGTGCTCGATGAGGCACACTTCTGTATCTTCCCAGCCTTGATACCAGCTTCAATTCTCTCCCCAGTCAAGATAAGGTCTGTAAACCCGGCAGAAGAGTTTCCAATCAGATGATTAAAGAACGGACCAGACAGGGTCCCCAGAAACATATCAACAAGTTCACGATCAATTAAAGGTGGCTGCACCCTTCCAGCAAGGTCTCTCCACTTTTGAGCATACTCTTTAAATCCTTCACCCGTCCCTATTGACATACCCTGGAGTTGGGTACGCGTAGGAGCGAGGTCGGAATTATATTGATACTGCTTATAGAACACCGTAGCCAAATCTTCCTAGTTACGGATACTGGTTCCATCCAGCTGATAGAACCACTCCAGCTGAGTCCCTGAAAGACTGTCCTGAAAGAAATGGATCCACAAATTCTTATCAGCTGTGTAAGGATGGATCTTCCTTACATATGACTGGAGGTGTAGCTTTGGGCAGGAGGCTCCGTCATATTTGGCAAAGGCAGGTGCCTTAAACTTATGGGGAATCACCACCCCAGAGGATAAACCTAGGTCTCCAAAGTCCATCCCGGGCACGTTCTGTATCTCCATAGCGCTCAAGCGGTCCTCCAACTGTTTGTACCTATCCTCAGCAAGAGGATACTGTTCTTCATCATAATCCGTCTCGTTGTCGGAGACTACGGGACTAGGAACCCTTCTCTCTTGTGGAATGTCTTTCCCTACAGATGAGGTGGTCAGATCAACCTCATTCTGCAGTCCATTTCCAAACCTGCGTCCCGTGTTGAACAAGACGGTCCTCTTCTTCTTCTTCTTCCTCTCTTTTTGAATCAGAGTCTTCAAATCCTGTTGACCCTGGGCTAGGCTCATAACCAACTCTTGGAACTGGGCATTCTGGGCCTGGAGGGCCTTGATAGCTTGCTCTGTGGAAGGTTCGGTAGACATGATGATTGCTGAAATAAACAGCGAAGAAGATAAGTGACTTGTAAAAGGGTACCTGTTATGCATATGATGAAATGAAATGCGTATGATTTATGTTTTCAAAGACAATCGGGATTCAAATTTGTAGACAAGAAAGGAAACACACTTTATTAGATTTAAACTTCGGAATTTAAATTGTTCAACAAATTGCCCTTAGGCGTTACAAGAATGGAAATACGGAAAAGTAAATAAAACCGTAAAAGAAATCATCAATAGGTCCATCAATGTTCCCATGGCCTCTTCTTCTCAGTGCGGATATAATCATTCAGGATCCGTTTGTTCTCCAATTTCTTAGTCAGCTTCTGCATCTTCTGTTCTTGTTCATTGAACCTTTCCCGATAAGAATCCCGTTCTTCCTGCAGTTGCGCCCAAGACCTCTTCAGTGTGCCAACATCAGTGGGTGTATGAGGATGGAGAATAGTTGGAGGAACCCCGTCTTTATCAGCAACTTCAAGAGTAATAGGCCTGACAACTTCGTATGGCATACCCAACTTCTGGGCACGGATGCGGACCCATTTGAAATATGACTCCATTGGAAGAGAAGTCTTTGGTCCCAACTCATGTGGGTCAGATTTGTGAACTCTATCCCAAGCCCTGATGAATCTACGACGCAGCTCATCGCTATCTACCTGAAAATCAAAGACAATATGAGGTATCAGCATCTCATGAGGCCCTTCTCTTCTGGCTCTTCCAAACTGACGGAGAGCTAAACATGGGTTATAAGAGATTCCTCCTCGGGTTCCGATTAATGGAACATTAGGATACTCTCCACAACGATCAATGACGGTCACCTCATCTAAGCCTCTGAGAGTCCAAATAATGTCATTATCAGTAAGAGACATTATCCTATGAGCCCAGCCCCTTCCTTCTTTGTTCTTCAGTACGAACTTAGGGAGGTGCAAAATAAACCACCTCGACAATAAAGGAGCACAGCACATCAAAGTTCCCCGTTTTCGGGCAGTACGAGCATAGAGCTGATAAAGGATATCACCCAAGAGAGTGGGTATAGGGTTCCGAGAGATGAAGATCCGAATGGCGTTAACATCAACAAAGGTGTCAGGATTTGGAAACAATACTAGACCATAGATTAAGAGAGCCAGAATGTCCTTGTATGCTTTGAAGTCTAAGTCATTCCAGAAACAATTAGCTTTGCCAACCAGAAACTTAGCCAAAAAACCCTTAACTCCACTTCTAGTCTCCCAATTAGCCGTTACTTCTTCTTTGGTCAGGTGAAGGGCTGCAGCAATCTCTCCAGGCCTGAGAGTCTTTTCCCAACCGGTGAATGGGGTCTGCTCCAAAACAGGGATACCAAGCAACTCAAAGAATTCTTCCAGGGTAGGGACCAGCTGGAAGTCTTGAAAGGTGAAGCAATGGTATAGCAGATCATAAAACTGGACTAGGACACTCATCAATTGTTGGTCCCACTTTGAGGGGACTAAACCGAGAATAGAACCATGCCTCCTGATGAGGGAAGTAGTGGTTGGAATCCTGTCAACCAATTCTTTAAGCAAAGTAGGTGGTTGAACAAATTTGAGCCGGATAGTATTCCTACGCATGGGCATCATGATGTCCTACAAAACAGAGCAAAGATGAAACTTTCTTGTCTTTGAAATGGGTTAGTCCTTATGCAGGATGTATGCAATGTTATGATGTTATGATGTTATGATAAAGGCACACCACAAGTATTCACAAAAGGCAAACATGGTAAAGGCACACAAGTCACACAAAGATCCCTTAGATTTCAGGCTGGCATGAAGTTTATGTACTACCCTCTTTCAGTTTCAGTTGGTTAAGACCTGTCCTAAAAATAGTAACCGGGTTCTAGAGGATCTCAATATCACTGACTACCCTCAATCGGTCATAATTCCAGTTTGGCAACCTTTTCTTGTGGCCGGAACCATCGCGAGAGTTTAATCTCAATGAGCGTAGCATACTGCTACTGTTCTATGGCCATGTTGGTCAATTTAAGGTTCTAAGGTCAGTTGGTGCTTAATGACTCCTTAGAAGACCCATATTCTCCTCGTTCCAACACAAGGGATATCGGTACAGACCAAGGTGTCACACCAACGTAGCTACTTCTTCATCTGTGTCGGTCTACGCTGGATAGATCCCTCACAGTTTATTGCTACTTACCTAAAAAGGGTACCCCCAGATCCGGGTTAGGATCTATAAAACTCCGATACAAGCCCACAAAGTTTAAAGCATACAAAGCAATACAATTGAAAACACAAGTGATCTAATCCTAAGGTACACCTCACTTATAAACTCCCCAGCAGAGTCGCCAGTTCTGTGATCGATGGAAATAGAACTGACTGTTTTGGAATGCTGGTTCGCGTTTGCATTTCGCAAAATGTCGCGGTAAGCAAGAGTCGCCACCGTCTTTTATTTTCTCCAACAAGGAAAGGACAAAAGCACAGAAAAATTACTTTTCGAGATATTTCTCGGGTTCGGGAGGTAGATTATAGAAAGGGAAGGTGTTAGCACCCTTTCTATCCGTGGTTATCCACGGGCTCTTAGGTACTTGCTCATTGTGTTTTCAAAAGTTTTGCTTTTCTTCTGTTTGTGGGTTTTGAAAAAGTTTTGTTTGAAAACTTCGATTTAGCTCTTGTTTCTGTCCTCAAGAGTGTATGAAGTGTTGTTTGAAAACTTTGTTTGAAAAGTGTAGGTGCGAAAAGTATTTTTGTTTTGAAAGAACAAGTACCTGAGAACCTCTACCTACTCAAAAGAAATTAAGCTGTGTAAATGTCCTTTAGACAGTACTATCTCACTATTGATGAGTAGGTAGCACCGTTGTTGGAGTTTTCGGGTCAATTCGATTTTACGGACATGTGGTCACTAAAGCAATGGTAGGACGCCTTAGCGGTAACCCTAATGTACTAGATCATTTTTTATCGAGGTAACCGTTTCGAGGCAACTTTGATCTTTAGACAGGAGGGCGACCTCTAAAACACCCTATACTCAATGACCACGTCGAGGCAACCAAGTGAGGCGTACCCTAGGAGTGGCATGTGCAAATGTGTCAGGTTTCAGTTTATATTATCTTTACACATGTTATGGTGAGCTATAATTGATTTTAAGTTAAGGTAGATCTTGTCATGCATAGCCTAGTTAACATACATCTAGCAGTTAATAGTTGCGGAAAATAAAACTAAGCTATTACAAGGCGTCGGGTATTTACATCGCCAAAAACAAACCCTTGAAAAAGTAAAATGCGGAAAGTAAATAAAAGCGATAAAAAGGCCCTAATTAAAGCTATTACATCCTCGAAGCAATTACAATTATATGATAAAAAATATGAATAAAAAATAATCACACGCGCGAGAGAAATTGAATTGGAGAGTTTTTAGGGTTTTGACCCTTTTTAGGAAAGAAGGAGATTTTTATTATTTATGAATTAAATTAAACCTAAACTAATTAATTAATAAAAATAAATATTTTTGGTTTTTTTTTGTTATTTTAAGGAAAAATAAAAAATGGTCAAAAGTTATTAAAAACCCTAATTCTACATTAATTTTAAATTATTGCAAAAAAGTTAAAATTAACCTAATTAAAACTAAATTAATTAATTATTTATTTACAAAAATAATGAAAGGGTGAAATTAATTTTAATAAATAAAAATATTATATTTTTTGGTTTTCTGATTTTATTATAAAAAACATTAATTTGTTAGTGATATAAATAATAATTATAAAAATAATTAAATGAAAGAAAAGATAAAAAAGAAAGGAAAAGAAATAAACTTGTAGGGAGTGTTGGGCCCAATTTTGTGGTGTGTTTTGCAATTCTGAAGGCCCACTATGCATTAGCCTCTTTGACTTTTCTGGATCTTCCATGCACTGATTGACTGGAGACTATGGTGGTCCTTCATCTATGACCATTGGATCTAGGTCTAGAGCCATCTGGCACGCTGAGATTTGAAGCGTATGGTGGACTCCAAGGCATGAGAGACGTTGGATCAGCTGCAAGAAAATAATAACAATACGTTGGGGGACCTGGGATTCGAACCCAGGTCCCAAGGGACATCCCACTAACGCTTCACCAACTGAGCCACGCTGCATCTTTGTTATTAATATATACAACAATTAACATATATCCAAACAAACACTTATGCTTGGAAAAATAATAAAACACGCGCTAATTCAAATAGATCAACCATATGCCAACACATCAGCGTCTTCAACCTTTGTTCTGTGTAAAAGAGAATCAGATAATGGGGGTTTTTAACCTCCACTACCTCCTGCAAGGAAAAATAGCGAATAGAACCACAATAAATATAAATATTTCGCGAGGTATGGGTTTTGATCGTCTTGGCCTCACGATTTCAAACATGTATCCCATTGGTCCTAATTTTTCCTGGATTGAAAAGCCCTATTTGAAAGCTTGAAAAACCTAGAAATTCAATCATGGCATCTCTCGATTCAGGGCACTGTAGTTCAATTCAACCATTCCATTAGCTTCGTATGGTCTCTAGCAATGCAAATCAATCACAAAAACATGTTAAATGCGTATGAAATAAGATATACAGTTTTGAATTGGAAGTGCAAATCGTGAGATGGTATGTCTCGATTCCTTGAGCTTTGATGCTTGAATTTGATTGCAAATCAATCCTAGTGCTTCCTGCAATGTGTTTGGATGGACAAAACGCCTTGAATTGGTCTAGAATGCAAGAACCAATTTTGAGTTTTCTTGGAATTTCTTGAATTTGATATGGTCATTTCTGCAGCTTTCAATCGTGTATTAGGTTAAGGTTGGCTTGCTTATGTATAAGAGAATCAGTCTAGGTTAAAATTTTGGATCCAACCCATGTGCATTGAAGATTAAATCCTTGATTGAAAATAAAATATTCTTGATTTTCCATGATTGAACAAGTTGCCAAATTTGGATTTTTTTTGTATCTTTTTGATTGTGCACGAATTGGTCAGCATATTTGTATCATATTTGGTTCACAAATCGATTTAAAAAAACAAATCTTCTATTTTCTTATGATTTAAATTAATTAAATGAATTAATATATATTAAAAATCCATTTAATTAATAAATTTAAGAAAATAAATCCAATTTAACTTGGTGGGTCGTGCATAGGTCATGGGTGAAGTTTCAAGAAGAGATTTGAGGCCCATTAGCAAAAAGAAGGTGTTTTGAGCAAAGTTGACTTTTGCAAATTCATGAAAATTTCCCAACTTCTCCAATGCACAACTTGCTCAATTTTGATCATATGACCAAGTTCTTAGACATTTTGGAAATCTCTTGAAGTCCTCTAACCAATTCCTTTGGTCCCATGTCATTTGGATTTACCAATCTCAAGTTATGGCCTTTGACTCAAAGTGTACTTTTGTTGACTTTTGAAATTAACCTATAATGTAAAAATTTATAACTTTGTGTGAGAGCATTTCTTGATCTTGGAGTGTGAAGATGGATTGTAGGAAATTGCATCCTCTTCAAAATTAGCATTGGATGGGATTTTTCTGATAAACCATGAAAGAGTTATGCCCTGGTCAAAGTACAGTTGACTTTTCTACGGTCCAAAAATAGTAACTTTTGCACCTTGATGATTTTTAAGCTATTCTTGTGGGATCATGATCAAACCTTGATCAAATGATGATTGTGAACTCAAAATAAGATGTTGACCAAAAATTCTGACTTTTGACTGCAAAATGACCATTTTGCCCTTGTAGTTGACTGTAGATCAAATGGAGCTTTTGACTGTGCAAACTGGCACTGTGAGTCTTGAAACTTGGCATGTAGGTGCTAGAGAATGCATATAGGCCTATGAGACTTGATTGAACCATTTAGAACCCCAAATTCCTTGAAAGAACCAGAACCCTAATTTTGAATTGACTACCTTAGGAGGTGTTTTGACTGTACAATCCTTGAGCAATCTTGAGCAATTTGAAGATCATTCTTGACATATCTTGAGGAATATGGGAGAGCAAATTTTGGAGTACAACATATATATATATATATATATATATATATATATATATATATATATATATATATATATATATATATATATACACACACACACAGAATGTAAAATTAGTATATGAATAAAAGAATATTAGCTCATAAAACAAAAATCATAATTTGGAAAAAAAAGAATGGGACCCTCATATATTATCATCATACAGAGAAAAATGTAAAAAGAAAAATAACTATAAAATAGAAATTGAAAGCGTGGGTGGTCTCATATGAAATCATCGACTGAAAAATATAATAACACCAAATTTTACTGTAACACCAAAAGCTTTATTGAAAAAAAGTTGAAAAGAAAAACCTGTGGAATTTGTGGATGATTGTGAATTTTATGGATGTATAAGAAATTCTTGATGAATCACTATGACAAACTAAGGCCCTATTTATAGACTTGAATTAGGTTAAACAAGCTTAGGGAGTAAGTTATCCAAAAGCCCAATGAAAAGCCCAAAGTTTGATCTCCACAAAAGGAAAGAAAATTAGCAACAAAAAAGAAATAAAAAAAATGTTAAAAATGCAACACACAAGCTTCATTATTTGCCAATTGTGCTATGTTACTCATTTATAAATAAACTCAATTGAAAGTATATGAAAGGTGTGCAAATATTTTTTATTTTAAAAATATAAATAATTTGAAATAAATTATTATATTTTAAACTGGACTTGAGAACGAATATCTATAAAAATCAAATAATATTATAAAAGCAATGTTTAAAATATTTTTGATTGTAGAAATAAAGGGCGGGAAATTTGGGGTATGAGAGTTGCCCATATTTAATCACTCTTTGATTGAATGATGCGAGAATGTGTAGGTCTCGCACGTTCGAATTAGTGGGTTATTAAATAATGGAAGACCCCAAAATTAGACCAAAATTTTATTAAATAAGGATACACTGATATAGCATACCCCAGAGCTCAAAGAAATAGGCAAGGATGATGATGTATCATTCTACCAGAGTTTGGATAAAGAGATATGATTGAAGAGTAAGTTTGACCTAGATATGATAATGCGGATAACTCGCCAATACCTAGAAAAGAGATCGTAGTTTTTTTGTGCTTATTTACCATGACCTAGGAGATAAAAAACACAAGTTGAAAGATTATAAGGATACGATGTACATCATTCCCACGGGTATGAAGAGTATTCATAGATGATGATGTATCATCTTACCAGCGTTTGAACCAAAGTTTTGATTTAACTTATACATGACGGCGTGGATAAATCGTCAATATCTAAGAGAGGTTGTAGATTTTTTGCATATTTACAAAAATAAAAGTTTTGAAAAAGTTGACTTACTAATGCTTGGAGACTAATATAGTAAGTTATGATTTGATTTGATTTTCTCTATTCATCGCAACCTAGGGGATAAATAAAACAAAGTATAATAACAAATTGCTGCATGGAGACTGATGCAATTGATTATGAAGATTTATTCGCATATCTATCGCAACCTAGGGGATAGATATTTGAAAAGGAACTTGATAACAACATCGCTGCATGGAGACTGGCGCAATATGTTATGTCGCAGATTTCACACATTGCTACATGGAGACTGACACAATGGGTTATATCGCAGAGAAGGTGTTGTACCCCAATTTTTGCCCCTAAGATTCCTTCGTCATACCATATTGTTTCAATCACCACAAAATCACATTAGGGCTTTCGGTTCCTCTCCCTATCTTTAACCTTGCTCTTTGAGGAGTCACCAAGCACCTTGACTTGTTTTCTTTGGTGATCATGAATATTTTGCTTTGATTTTCTCTATAAATTAACAAATAAAATATTGGTTTGTCATACTTATTAATAATGTAGGTGAAGGCAATGAGGTTTAGCAAGTTGCATCATGGGTTCATGAGTTTATTTCCATGCCCTAGTCAAAAGCTTGAGAGATCCAAACCTCACCATTGAAGTTGTTTTGAAGTTGGTATGGAAGTAGTCTTAGTAGACATGAGTCCTCATCATCATCCTCAACAAATCCTATTCACAAAGGAATAATATTGGCACAAAAAGTTTGTTCAAACTTGACAAAGTTCCACCAAGAATTCTCTTGATTTAGAAGCTAGGGTTTTGGACTTCAGAGGGGCATATCTTGCTCATCTTTTCGTATTTTTGAGTGATTCCAAAAACACTCTTCTCTTCAAAGATTTACCTACAAATCACTTCAAAAGTTTCAAGAATTTTTCATGTGGAAGAAACTTGGTGAAGAGGAAAAATTACAAGTCATCCAGATGAATCCCCAATTTTTTATAATATGATTTCAAATGATAATAACTTGGTCAATTTCTATCACCTTGAGCCCATTATTTTTTCATGATGATCCTAAGGATGTGTCCTTCATGCCTTCTTTTATGTGCAAAGTAAGAAAATGGATGGAAGTTTCCTTAAGGATGCAAGAGATTATAGGTCATTTCATGATTTTTGGCCAACTTCAACATGTCATAACTTGCTCAATTTTTGGAGATTTTGAGTGGTTCAAATTGTAAAGTGTCATTCAAGAGGTCTACTTCACCCCATCTTTTTTTGTCAAGAGAAAATTCTAAGTGGAAGGCCATGTTTAGATGCAAGAGATTACAGGTCATTTTTAAAGAAGAGTTTGAAATTTTTCTAAGTATGGAAAGTCAACTCTTTTTCTCCAACTTTGACTCCATGTAACTTTCAGCTCAAGCATCCATTTGATTATATTCTTTTTCCATTTCAAAGCTTGTAACCTCATATTTCCAAAGCATCAAGAATTATGCCTTAAGGCCCCTTGAGGTGGAAATGCCATAGATTTGAATTTGGTAGTTTAAAACTGAATTTTGCACAAAGTCAGAATTTTGAAATCCATAATGTGACTTCTAAACACAAGATTTGTGCGTGTTTTTGATTTAAACTTGATTAGAAAACTTGTCATAAGTGATTAGCACCCCAAATCGCAAGGTTTGGCTCAGTTTTAATGGAAATGAAGTCACACTTCACTCATGCTCGACCCTTGCTCAATTTCCCTCCAAACTTCCTTATTTCTTCAAATTTTCATTCCCATTCACTTCCCTATAAATAGAGGGTCATCCCCCATTCAATTTCCCAAGCTTAGAGAGCCAAGAACACCCTACCAAAACATCACACAAACCCTCTTTTGTTGAATTCCGTTTTTTAAATTTAAGCTTCCTTTTCCAAAATTCTTTGCGTATTCATCATCCTTGAACTTCATACAAACTCTCCAGCACTTAAACCAATCAAAACAACCCATAATCCAAGCTACATAAGTCCAGTTTCAGAGCTTCATACTTGAACTTTGAAAAGGTAGAATTCTCCACCAATTGGATCCAAATCAAGCACCAATTTGTTCTACTCCTTTGTCTGTTTCTAATGATGCTTACAATTTTTAAATCCATTGAGAATTGAGAGAGAAATCTCAAATTGAAGGTGCTCGCTATTTTTCTGTGTTTTGATTCATATCTCTCTCCATACTTTACCTAAATTTGGCACGATGGTTGTGTTAGAATCGTCTTGAAGAGAAGAGTTCAATGATGCTAGCCAGGGATCCTAATTTTTCCATTTGAAGGATCTCACAAAATCCCCATTGCAGGGTGTCTGGAGGTTGAAGACGATGACATGTCTCATCTCAGCCAATGATAGCGTGCCAAGCATTTTAATTTAATTGGTTGCCCTTTTTCTGATTTCACATGTGTTTCACTAAGGTCCATATCATGCACAGTGCGTCTAGTCCATTGGATTAGCTTACTAACACGTTTTGACTTTGATCTGATGGTCCACATCTTTTTGGTTTTATTTTATTTTCTGATTTTATATTTTATTTGATTAAATTTTCAAAAATTCATAACTCTTTTATTTTTTATCCAAAAATTATGAAAAATTCACAAAAAATACTTTGAATTATTTCTGATCTCATGAATATTTTTTACATTTTTATTTTAACATTTGGTATTTTTTATATTTTTTGTATTATTTTCTTTCTTTTAATTACTTAAAAAATAATTTCTAACATTTTTTAATTCTAAAAAAATTCATAAATATTATTTTGAATATTTTTGATTTTCTGGAAATTTTATGGAATTTTATGTTGAGGTTTACTATTTTTTATCTATTTTATGTTTGTTTGAACAATTTTAAATGGTTAAAAAATAGTTTCTTACTTTTAAAAAACTACTAAAATTTTTATAAAAATATTTGGACCCATTTTTGTTTTTTCTATGATCTTATTTTTCATTTCTTGATTAATTTGAATATAATTGATATTTTCCTCATTATTTTCTAGTTTATTTTAACATTTTCCATCCTTTAATATATACATTAAATATTATATCTTTTTTGTGAATATTTTCTGGCTGTCTTGGGTTGATTTTTTGGTCATGGCTTTATTGACATCATTGGATCCATGGTGTTGAGTTTAACTCCACAAAAATTGATGAATAATTTTAAGAATAGTTTGATTAAATATTGATTCAAATGTGGCTTTCTTTTTTACCCTAATTCTTCTTCATCTCATCCCCTCCTCCTTGCACTAAATGTTGTTGGAGCATGATCTCTATATCATGCCTCAAAACAAATGGTGCATAGATTGCTATTGACCGGCCTCAAAATAGGTGCGACTTCTATATAAGTCCACTTATGATTGCTTAACATAGCGCTAAATTTTGTCCCAATTCGAATAAATGATCATTTGTGGCCCAAACTTATGATTGCAAGCTCAAGTATGTTAATTTGATCTCTTTGATCCAATAACCTTGAGATTCATTGTGTGGAGGCTTTGGTTCTACCAATCCTCTAATGGTACTTGTGAGAATTCCAAATGGATGATATACTTGACAAAAAGCAAATGCAACTTGTTGTGTGGAGGCTTTGGTTCTATCAATCCTCTAATGAGTTCTAAATGCAAGTTTCAAGATGGTCATCCAACTAACCACTAATTATTGACTTGTTTTATTTTATGCTTTTATTCTTTTATACTTTCTGCACTATTTACTTTTAGCATTTACATTTTATGCCATTTTCATCTTTGCTCATTTGAGCATTTATTTTCTTTTCATTTTACTTTGCTCACTTGAGCTTTTATTTTTCTTTTTTCTAAGATACTTAATAACCAACTTAAACCCTAAAAAACTCTTAATGGTACTTGGACTATTTGGTTACTATCCTTGGCATTATGGAGCATGGGACTTTTTCTTGGACTTAGGATTAGAAACCTTGTCCTATCTTGGAGACCTTGTGATCTTATCTGATTATTTTTTCTGGAGCTCTTGAGGTTTACCTCAAGACATTGGGTTGCTTGTTTGTTTTTGTGTGCAGGTTTTGTGATTACATCCTTTGTCTGTAATCTAGAATTCACCCGTATACAACCGTTACTCTGCCCAATTTTTGTGAAGACTTAATACACTTGAAGAGGTCTAGCATCTTTGCTTGCTTGGTTTCAATCCAAATAATGGGAATTCTATCTTGGCTCATAATGTCAAGTTTTCGCTTCTTGTTGGTTAGATGGTCCTTATCCTTAGCTTTTACCTTATGCTTTAGGATAGTCTCTTCTTCTCCTCCCATTTTCTTTAATTTCAAAAATCTTCTCCCTCTTTTTTTAAAACCTTCTTGTTTCTAAACTTGAACCACTTTCATAATAAACTTGAACTTATGTCCATGCATTTTCAAAAATCATTTTCATAAATAAACTTCAATCAATTTAATAATACTTTGACCCTTTTTTGTGAGAATACTAAAAGTCAACCAATCTCATTTCAAACCATTTTGCCACTTTGGCTTTTACCTTTAAAACTTTTTCTCAAAACATTGGACTCTTGTCAATCCTTTTAGTGATGCAAACAATTATACTTCTACAATATGTAGTGAAGTGAGATATTTTCCACTTGGGTGTTGAGTGAGGCATGGTTGATTTTAAAATCCAAGCCATATCCTCCACTTCCAAATGATGTAAATTCTCCTTTCTCATGATTGTGGGTAGTAAGTATGTTTTCCACACGGACAATGACGATGACGTCTTATCTCATAAAATTAACCAACACACTTGTGTTTCAAATTTTTAAAAGATGAACTACGTGTACCCTGATCCCCTATTGCATGAAAGGTGGTACGTAGACACTAAAGGTTCGCAACCACGGCGGGTGCAAAAATCATTAAAAAATACTTTTTTTCTTACCTCCACCATCTATTTCTATACAACACATTTTTATAGCCAAAATATACAGATTTTACAAAGAGGTTCCTGCGGATTACCGTAGATGTTTAGGGTGCTAATACCTTCCCTTTGCATAACCAACCCCCTTACCTTGAATCTTTCCCCCTCTTTTTGGGTTATTCGCTCTTTTCCCATTCCTTTGGAAATAATAAAGCGCGGTGGCGATTTTTATTTTGATTTGTATAAACTATAGTCAATCCAATGGCTTAGTCTTGAACATTTCTACCGCTACAGAAAAATGGAGACTTCACTGGGGAAAGATTAACCTCTTGCTGGTCCATCCCTAAGTGGGTTAAGCCTATCTTTGTTTATATCTGTATATGTGTTATTGTTGTTTATGTGTTATATTTTATATATATGTTTGTTTGGATTTTCCTGGTTTTCAGGGTGCTTGGTGATTACTCATGTGTCCTATACCTGGACTTGGGAAAACTTTAAGATAGGACCGACGGTATAGTCATGTTAACTTTGAGGGAGTAATCCCAAAAAAGGAGGCATGAGATCCCCCACTCAGTGGAGGCCCCTTTGATTGTAGTGTCGTTTATCGAGTAATTGGGAAGACTCACTACTTTCGACCTGGGAGCCTGCTGAAACGGAGGACCGTAGAATACCAAACCCATATTGGCCTTTTAGGTGTAGTGCGGAAGCTATGACGGAGTAATCCAGAAATAGTTGTCACGCGATACTACGCTCAGACGAGTCTTTCTTGAGAATATTACTAATTACCGAGTTAATCAGGAAATTGGTAATATCCGAAGGAAGGATGTAGACTCTGGGAACCTCTAGAACCTTGTTCGGAAGGTGATAACTTTTTAGACCAATACCTTATGGGTAGTACCTTCAACCTCATGCTCGTGACGTTGAACCTATGAATCCTATATGTGTGATCTTGTTTGTGATTGTTGCATCATGCATCCATGGACTCATAAGCATCTTTTGAAGAAAACAATATTTCAAGGGATTTAAAGGTTGACTATTTGTGAACATCTCAGGTACTATTAACCATGGATTCTGGAAAGAGAAAGACCGGGAAATACAGTTTCAAGGATCCCAAGATAGATGAGTTGGTCAGTCTGATTCCAGAGATCGAGTGTTCTGCAGACTTTTGGAAGAAGTATGGATCCATTATTCCTATCATGAAGCTGAAGATGAAGGAGGGTATTCTCTCGACCTTGGTCAAGTTCTATGATCTGGTGTATCACTGCTTTACTTTTCCCGATTATCAGTTGATGCCTACACTGGAGGAGTATTCTTATCTATTGGATTTACCTGTCACCGATCATGTTCCTTTTACTGGTTTGAAGGGTGAGCCAAAACCACATGAGTTTGATGCTTTGATTCATCTGGGGAAGTCTGAGGTGGAAGCCCATATGACTACCAAAGGAGGGATTATAGGATTACCATCTCAGTTCTTATTGGAGAAAGCTAGTTACTTTTCCAGAATGAAGAGTGCGGTTGCTTTTGAGGCCATCTTTGCTTTATTGACTTATGGATTATTCTTATTTCCTAATGTGGACAAGTTTGCCGACATTAACGCTATCAGTATTTTCATGATTGGAAACCCAATTCCTAAACTGTTGGGTGATGCTTATTACTCTTTTCATCTTCGGAGTTCTTATCATGGGGGAATGATTATCTGTTGCACGCCTTTGTTGTACCGGTGGTTCATCTCTCATATGCCTCAGTCTGATGCTTTTTGGGATGTCAAGAAGGAACCTCGTTGGGCTCCTAAGATCATGGCACTTACTCACTCGGATATTGATTGGTATCATCGAGCTTATCAGGATGTGGAGATTATTGACAGTTGTGGTAATTTCCCCAATGTACCTCTTCTTGGTACAAAGAAGTCGAACAATATTCATTTGAGTAGTTTCTTTTTGAAGGAAGGAGAAGACCACAGGGAAGCTAGGGAGTAGATTGAGAAGGCCTGGCGTCACATTCATAAGAAAAGTATGAAGGATTTGGGACGTAGGGGTGATGTTTCTTTGGAGCCATATCTTCAGTGGGTCCGATCGAGAGCCATCCAGTTGAAGATGTCGTATACTCGAGAGACACCCATGCATGATCTGTTTATGAAGACCACTCCTCCTTTATTAGATGATCTAGAAGAGTTGCAACTTGCTTTAGTTAGGATGCAACAAGAAAGAGATGCTCGGAAGAACAAGTTCCAGACTTTAGAGAGTTCCTACAAAGCAGAATTGAAGGAGAAATATGATTTGATTGAGATCCTTGAGAGTCGAGCAGTAGAGTCTATGGAGAGGAAAGGGGATTTATTTTCTCCTAAGCCTCAAATAGGTGTTGATTACTCACATCCTGCTTTAGTTGATTGGAAGGAGGTTGCCATCAGACATGTGGAAGAAAACCAGAGGTTGAGAGCTCAGATTTCCAGGCTCACAGGGAAGCGCCAACGTACAAATTGATCTCTATCAGTTTCTTTCTCTCAGGATTTTTAGATTGTATTTTCATCTTGTACTTGGGATCATTGAAACTTGTAACCCATTTTGAAGTTATTATAATAAAAGTTTTCAGTATTTCAAATGCGTTCTTATTTTGATGTTTGCAATATGTCTATAAACGTTAAATCCCTTGAAATATTAAATGATAAAGTAAAAATAATCACGTGCATTGCATGTCATGCATCATGTTGCACATATTTCTTGCATTTATTGTGCATATCCAGGTGCCTTACCCAGCTTTTTACTTCATTCAGCAAGCTGACTCATCACTACAGCACTCGGGCTAACTTCAAAAAGAAGATGGACAACTTGGAACAGGAGAATCGCAAGCTACGCGAAGAAGTTTCTGCTTTGAAGGTTGGCTTGGCCAATTTGACTACTCTGATGGAAGCTCTGGTGGTTGCTCAGAATCAGCCACCGAGTGTTCAACCTCAACCAACAAGGGCAAATGTTGAAGTTCCTGTTGTTCCTGTATCTGCTACTCCGACTGTTGTTCAAAACCGTATGCCTCAGGGTTATCCGTGGGGAATGCCGGAGAATTTAGCACCTGAAGGTTTCAATTTGGGCCCCCAAGATGCTCTAGTGATTCCAAATGTTATTACTCCAGCACCTCCTGTGGTGCATACTAATCTTGCTGCACCTCCTTCAGTGAATTTGGTTTCGATTGTTAATGAAGATGTGTGTCGTCCTTTCCCTCCTTCGAGTGAAGACTTGGGTCTTTATGACAGAATGGATGTTTTCCAAGAGCAGTTTGATAGAATGCAAAGAGATATGAAGGCTCTTAGGGGAAAAGAGTTATTTGGGAAGAATGTGAATGAGCTCTGTTTGGTCCCGAATGTTAAAGTGCCTGCTAAGTTCAAGGTCCCGGAGTTTGAGAAGTACAAGGGAAACACTTGCCCTCATGCTCACTTGGTGATGTATGTAAAGAGAATATCAACCCACACCGATGATCAACGTTTGTTGATTCACTTTTTCCAGGATAGTCTGATCGGCGCAACGATGAAATGGTACATGAGTTTAGACAGCGCCAACATCCACGCCTTTAATGATTTGGGAGAAGCATTTATAAAAAAATACAAGTACAATATGGACATGGCGCCTGATCGTGACCAACTTAGAGCCATGGTTCAGAAAGACAGAATCGTTCAAAGAGTACGCGCAGAGATGGCGCGAAGTGGCTGCACAAGTGATTCCTCCCATGGAGGAGAAGGAAATGACTAAATTTTTTCTGAAGACGTTAAGTGCTTTCTACTATGAAAGAATGGTAGCAAGTTCCCCAAGTGATTTTACAGATATGGTAGGAATGGGTGTCCAACTAGAAAAGGCAGTAAGAGAAGGTCGTTTGACAAAGGGTGAAGAACTCGAAGGTCTGAAATAGCCAGCTTATGGGTTTACAAAGAAGAAAGAGGGGGATACCAATGCTGTCATACAAGAGAGGAGGGTGAACGCTCCTAGAAGGAATTATCAGCATCACCAGCAAGTTTCCTCAGTTACTCCTGTTATAAATGTCGCTCCGACTGCCGTTGCTTATCAAAGACAGTCCCAGCAGGGGAACCAATGGAATAATCAGAGAAGGGAGAACTATGACCCTATCCCCATGAGTTATGCAGAGCTACTACCAGCATTGATCCAGAAGAAGTTGGTCCAGACACGACCATCTCCAGCAATACCATCTCTGTTGCCTTGGTTTTACAAAGCAGACCAGACGTGTACCTTTCATCAGGGAGCACCAGGGTATAATGTTGAAAATTGTTATCCTTTGAGGACTGAAGTGCAAAGGTTGGTGAAGTCTGGAATTTTATCTTTCAAAGACATGGGACCTAATGTAAAAGACAAACCTCTGCCCAAACACGGGGGAGTGAGTGTTGTGAATATGGTGGCCGGTTGTCCAGGTGACTTCCAGATTTTTGACATTAATCTTATTAGAGGGGATTTTGTTAAAATGCACACAGACCTCTGTGAATTCAGTTATTATACGCATGACCATGCCGGTTGTGCTATTTGCAGTACAAACATACAGGGTTGCGAGAAGATAAAAGCTAATTTATAGGAGATGATGGATGAAGGTCTAATTCATTTAATCAGACATAGGGCAGAGTATGAAGAGGAAGTTAATATGGTTTCTGGATGTTCGGGTGAATTCCGAATTTTTGAAGTAAAGCATTTAAATGAAGATCTCATACAGTTGCATGCTACCTTCTGCCGTACTGCTGGTCAGGTGGAACACCAATATGGATCTTGCATAGTTTGTTGTCGAGACCCCCGAGGATGTTATATTGTGAGAGAGGGTGTTCAATTTCTGTTAGACAATGGAACTATCAAGATCACAGGTCAGAGAAATGATTATCATGAGGTTGATATAGTTGCAGTTTGTTTGATGGGAGAAGAGTCAGAAGAAGAATATGCCTCCGCGGATGAGTATTTCTCTTCAGACGAAGATTTGTTTGTCGAAAATGGTCTTTTGAGGGCTGATTGTGTCGAGGAAGGTGTAAATGTCATTGCACCTTGTTTTGGTGCACCCTCTCACCTTGAGGTGGAGTACCATAGCAAACCAGCTGTTACCCCATTGGTAATTAGTCTGCCAGGTCATGTTCCCTATAAATCAGATAAGGCTGTCCCTTACAAATATAACGCTACAATCTTGGAAGATGGGGTGGAAGTTCCCATACAGCCAATGCCAGATGTTGGAAATATAGCTGATAATAGCAGGGTGACCCGTAGTGGTCGCGTGTTTGCACCGGTTATTCGAAGAGAAGTTATTGTTGGAAAGAAAATTGTTAAGAATGATGAGTCGAAGAAGACTGCAGGAGAGACTAGTGGAGCTACATTGGAGAAAGAAGTGGATGATATCTTAAAGATAATTAAAATGAGTGACTACAAAATTGTAGATCAGCTATTGCAGACTCCTTCAAATATATCCATCTTAGCTTTATTGATGAATTCCTCCGCTCATAGAGAATCACTGATGAGAGTACTAGATCAAGCTTTTGTAGAGAATGACATGCCATTAGATCAATTCAGCAGCGTAATTGGAAACATTACATCATGTAACAACTTGAGTTTCTGCGATGATGAGTTACCAGATGAAGGGAGGAATCACAACCTGGCCCTCCACATATCTATGAACTGCAAGAATGATTCGCTATCCAATGTGCTAATTGATAACGGATCCGTGTTGAATGTTATGAATTACTCTCCTGAAGTTAAAGTATCAGGGAACACCTACGCGCCTGAGTGGCATCATTGTGAAGGATTTTGATGGGTCGAGGAAATCTGTCATCGGTGAAGTGAAGTTGCCCATCCATATAGGACCACACTTGTTCTTAATAACTTTCCAGGTAATGGACATTATTCCCTTGTATAGTTGTTTTCTAGGACGGCCATGGATACACGAAGCAAGGGATGTCACTTCAACTATGCATCAGAAGCTAAAATTTGTGCGTGAAGGGAAGGTAGTGATCATAAATGGGGAGCAGGCATTGTTGATATCCCATCTATCCTCTTTCAGTATTGTAGAAGCGGATGAGGCTGCTATTGGAACCCAGTTCCAAGCCCTATCCATTGATAACATAAGGAAGAATGAAAATTCTGTTGTTTCCCTGAAGGATGCGCAGCAGGTTGTGCGCAATGGTCATAATGCAGTGTGTGGGAGACTTGTGGATCCACCCGTGAACAAGAACAGAGCTGGTTTGGGTTTCTCTTCGAGGAATGGAAAAGGCGAGAGTTTGAAGTCGAAGTCTTCTGTGAACAGTTATCATGATGTTTTCCGCAGTGGAGGCTACCTCCATCCGATTGGTTATGGAATTAATGTTGTTGAAGAGGATAACGCAGAGAAGGAAGCACCAAATTATGTGACGCATGGAGTCCGAGTTCAGAATTGGGTCACCATTGATATTCCTTTTTGCATACATGTTTCAAAGTAATTTGTTTTGCTAATCTGTTTCTTTCTTTTGAAAAGTTTTCACTCTGCCCAAGGTGGAAGTATTAATGTTGTAGGGCTTATCTATTTTCTATAATTGTTAAGATCATTAATAAAAGTTGTCTTTGCTTCCAAAAGTATGTCTTTTATTTTCTGCCTTTTTCTTGAGAAATGGTAATAATAAAAAAAAACCTTTCAAAATAAATAATAACTGAAAATTAATCTGCATGATCACTTATTATATGTGTCAGTTTCTAAAAGCAATCATAAATCACATGTGCAGATTAATTAAAAAACTCGTTGAATACAATGACCCTGCACCCTCTCCCAACTTTGAATGTCCTGTGTTTGGGGCTGAAGAAGAAGATTATGATGAGATTCCATAAGAGGTCTCACAGTTGCTTGAGCACGAGGAAAATACCATTCAGCCATATAAAGAACCTTTGGAAGTGGTTAATTTGGGTTCAGAAGAAGATCCGAAGGAGGTCAAGATTGGAGCATCGTTGCATCCTGATGTAAAGAGCGGGTTGATTGAGTTGTTGAAAGAATATGTGGATACTATCAAGATATGCCTGGTCTAGATATAGACATTGTCGAGCATCGTTTACCGTTGAAGCCAGAGTGTCCGCCAGTTAAACAAAAGTTGAGAAGAAGCCACCCGGATATGGCAGTAAAGATCAAAGAGGAGGTCCTAAAGCAGATTAATGCTGGTTTTCTTGTGACATCAGTGTATCCTTAGTGGATTTCAAATATTGTCCCAGTACCGAAAAAAGACGGAAAAGTCCGCATGTGCGTAGATTATAGAGATCTAAATAAAGCTAGTCCAAAAATGATTTCCTATTGCCTCACATTAACATGTTAGTGGATAACACAACAAAATTCAAGGTATTCTCGTTCATGGATGGATTTTCCGGGTATAATCAAATAAGAATGGCTCTAGAGGACATGGAAAAAACAACGTTTATCACACCCTGGGGAACATACTGTTACAGAGTGATGCCCTTCGGGTTGAAGAACGCTGGTGCAACGTACCAGGGGGCTATGACAACCCTATTCCATGATCTGATGCACAAGGAAATCAAAGTATATGTTGATGATATGATTTCCAAATCCCAAACTGAAGAAGGGCATATAGAAGATTTGTTGAATTTGCCTTTGAGGAAGTATCGTCTCCGCTTGAATCCAAATAAATTCACCTACGAAGTTAGATCAGGGAAATTATTGGGTTTTATTGTTAGCCAGAAAGGAATTAAAGTTGACCCTGACAAAGTCAAAGCAATTCAAGAAATGCCAGCACCAAGAACTGAAAAGCAAGTCGGGGGTTTCCTCGGGCGTTTGAATTATATCTCCAGATTTATTTCCCACATGACTGCAACGTGTGAACCAATCTTTAAGTTGTTAAAAAAGGATCAAGGTTGTGTATGGACAGATGACTGCCAAAGGGAATTTGAAAGTATTAAAGAGTATCTTCTTGAACCTCCTATCTTGCCCCTCCCGTAGAAGGAAGACCGTTGATTATGTATCTAACAGTGTTGGATAAATCCATGGGTTGTATTCTGGGACAACAAGATGAAACATGAAAGAAAGAGTTCGCCATTTATTATCTCAGCAAAAAGTTCACTGATTATGAGTCACGGTATTCCACGCTAGAAAAAACATGTTGTGCTTTGGCCAGGGTGGCAAAGCGTTTGCGACAGTATATGTTGAATCATACTACTTGGTTGATCTCCAAAATGGATCTAATCAAGTATATTTTTGAAAAGTCTGCTCTTACTGGGAGAATTTCCCGCTGGCAGATGTTGTTATCTGAATATGATATCGAATACCGCACTCAAAAAGCCATTAAAAGTAGTGTGTTGGCAGATTACCTTGCTCACCAGTCGGTGGAGGATCATCAGTCTGTAGAGTACGAATTCCCCAATAAAGATGTGATGTTCTTAAAAGTAAAAGATTGTGATGAGCCATTGCTCGAGGAGGGTCTCGACCCTGAATCTCGTTGGAGTATGGTATTTGATGGAGTTGTGAATGCTTATGGTAAAGGAATTGGTGCTGTGATTGTTACTCCTCATGGATCGCACATTCCTTTTACTGCAAGGTTAACATTTGATTGCACTAATAATATGGTAGAATATGAGGCTTGCATCATGGGTCTTCAGGAAGCTATTGATCTCAGAATCAAGATTCTAGATGTTTATGGCGATTCAGCTTTGGTAATAAATCAGATTAAAGGAGAATGGGACACTCGTCACCCTGGCTTGATCCCTTACAAAGATTACGCTAGAAGATTACTACCCTTCTTCAATAAAGTTGAATTCCATCACATTCCTAGGGATGAAAATAAAATGACAGATGCTCTGGAAACTCTGGCTTCCATGTACCAAGTAAATGTTTGGAATGATGTACCCTGAATTACAGTTCGACGGCTAGATAGGCTCGCTCATGTGTTTGCGACAGAGAAGATATCAGATGAAAAACCTTGGTATTATGATATCAAGCATTTTCTTCAGACTCCGGAATACCTTTTTGGTGCGTCAAAGAACGATAGAAAGACACTGAGAAGATTGGCAGACAGTTTCTTCCTCAGTGAAAATGTGTTATACAAGAGGAATTTTGACATGGTCTTGCTCAGATGCGTGGATAGACATGAAGCAGACATGTTGATGCATGAGATCCATGAAGGTTCATTTGGTACTCATGCTAATGGACATTCAATGGCTAAAAGGATGCTAAGGGCGGGTTATTATTGGTTGACAATGGAATCTGATTGTTACAAGTTTGCAAAGAAGTGGCATAAATGCCAAATTTACGCAGATAATATCCATGTACCTTTGACACTGCTCAATGTGATTTCCTCCCCGTGGCCTTTCTCTATGTGGGGTATTGACATGATCGGGATGATAGAACCCAAAGCTTCGAATGGAAACCGTTTCATCTTGGTAGAAATTGACTACTTTACCAAATGGGTAGAGGCTGCTTCATATGCCAATGTTATCAAACAAGTGGTTGTGCGTTTCATCAAAAACAATCTTATATGCCGGTATGGTGTGCCGAGCAGAATCATCACTGACAATGGCTCGAATTTGAATAACAAGATAATGACTGAACTGTGCGAAGAATTCAAGATTGTCCATCACGATTCATCTCCATACAGGCCAAAGATGAATGGGGATGTTGAAGCTGCTAATAAGAATATCAAGAAGATCATCCAGAAAATGGTTGTCACTTATAAGGATTGGCATGAAATGCTCCCTTTTGCTCTACATGGATATCGAACATCTGTTCGCACTTCAACAGGAGCCACCTCGTTTTCTCTAGTTTATGGAATGGAAGTTTTACTCCCAGTCGAGGTAGAGATTCCCTCGTTACATGTGATAATGGAAGCCAAATTGACAGAGGCTGAATGGGTTCAGAACAGGTTTGACCAATTGAATTTGATTGAAGAGAAGAGAATGACAGCTTTATCTCATGGGCAGTTATATCAAAAAAGAATGAAGAAAGCATTTGACAAAAAGGTCAAACCTCGTGAATTCAGAGAAGGCGACCTCGTGCTCAGGAAGATCATGTCTTTCAACACTGATTCTAGGGGAAAGTGGACTCCCAATTTTGAAGGCCCTTATGTTGTCAAGAAAGCCTTCTCTTGTGGTGCATTAATTCTTGAAACTATGGATGGCGAGGAGTTCCCACGTCCCATGAATGTTGACGCAGTCAAGAAACACTTTGCCTAAAGAAATAAAAGAACAACTCGCTAAGTCGAAAACTCGAAAGGGCGACTTAGGAAAAAAAGGAGCGTCTCGGTATGCCGAAAACCTGAAAGGGCGGTCTAGGAAAAAATTAGAGACATAAACAGAATAAAATTCCCGCTAAGTTGAAAACCCGAAAGGGCAACTTAGGCAAAAGTTAGGGACTTTCTTGGCAAGTAACTACTTCAGACGAGACTTGATCGTTGAAGCAACAATCTTCTCAGATCCTCACCATACTTCAACAAAAGCTGCTACTCAGGAATTCAAAAGTTGTTAGGGGGGATAGTGGTCATTGTATCTCAATGTATCTTTTCCATTATGTATTACCATTTCCCAAACTTTGTAATCATCCATGGAGTCTCGCCATTCGTAGACTACCATTCTATTAATGAAATTTGAGCTTTTGCCCAACTTTTTGTGTTCTTATTTTTATTTAGCTTGCAAAGACATCATTTATTACTGATAATAACTGTTAAAGCAAAAGGATTAAAAAGAAAAATTGACTTTTCAAAAAGAAGAAAGATCTTTACAATTCAATTTACGTTGGGATTTATGATAAAACAATGACAACAAGAATGGTGAGCCCAAGAATGAACAAACTCCGGTTGTCTTAAGAAAATTTACTCCCTTCATGAAAGTTTTCTTAGGTCATTTTGCTGGTAGGTGCACAATCCTTGTGTGTTTCTCAGATAGTTAGAGACGATATCAGTGGGTGCAATTTACAGTATTGGGTTTATGATCTCATTATCCCCAGTCAGGTCTTGATTCATTTTTTGGGGTTTTCATGGTCAGAAGTCTCCGTCTCAGATTCCCCAGTAAGTTTTCCCTCATATGATGAAAGTTTTGGCATTAATATTGACTTCTTGATTTCCCAGGAAGGTTATCCTAGGGTATATCTTGTTTGGAATGAGTATTCGTGATGAAAGTTTTCTCCAGGGAGGTAGGATTGAATCCCACAATGAAGTTTGGTTGTGTCGGCATCAGTCTGCTTTATTTGAGGATGGTCTCGCAATCTCCAGTAGGCATGTTGCTTTTGGAAAGCTGTTTTCTCCGATGAAACCGAAAGAAAGATGTTCTATCCGGATATTTGTTTGACTTGGCTACATCCGGATTATGTTTCTCCTCAGTAAAGTTAAGGCAGGCAGTGGGTTTGGTTTTCACAGTTGCTTTTACTTTTCTTGGATTGATCTTTCTGGTTGAAGTTTAGCCCATTTGTTGTTAGTACCTGAGGCGGTTTTGTTTGTTTGTACTGATTATGTATCCTTTTACCAGCATATGCACGATAGTACTCATACATTCATACATACATCATGCATGACTAAAAACCATTGTTCATTAACATGATGTTCTTACCTTTTCCTGCAACGCTCTTTGCTTAGTTGAATTTGGTTTTCCCTCTTGAGTTTATTTCTCAAAAGATGTATCTGCACTGGCTGTCTTGCTCCAGTTTGTTTCTGAATTGGATTTATGGATCTCTGAAATTTTTTAGTTTTGGTTTGAGCATTTATTTTGCACAGGAAGACTTTATCTCCTCAACAGGAATATCATGGCATGTCCCCGAGAAGTCATATTGCTATTTCCAGAAAGTCATTTCTCTTTGAAAATCCCCTTGACAATGAGTGGGAGTCTATTTATTTGAGACAAATTACGTATTACCCTTTCTAGGCAGATTTCCTTGGTTAAAGAAGAAGTTGAGACCCGTTCTTGGCAAAACACCAGAATCTTGGGGAAACTATGATATATTTTCTCTTTCTACCTTCAGTGAACGTTGGTAGTACATCGGCAGTGAACGTCGATGATTCTTATCTTTTTTCTATCTTCAGTGAATGTTGATAGTTCATCGTCAGTGAACGACGGTGATATGATATATTTTATCTTTCTACCTTCAGTGAATGTTGGTAGTACATCGACAGTGAACGTCAGTGTTTCTTATCTTTTTTCTATCTTCAGTGAACGTTGATAGTTCATCGTCAGTGAACGGTGGTGATATGATATATTTTCTCTTTCTACCTTCAGTGAACGTTGGTAGTACATCGGCAGTGAACGTCGGTGTTTCTTATCTTTTTGCTATCTTCAGTGAATGTTGATAGTTCATCGTCAGTGAACGGCGGTGATATGATATATTTTCTCTTTCTACCTCCAGTGAACGTTGGTAGTACATCGGTAGTGAACGTTGGTGTTTCTTATCTTTTTTCTGTCTTCAGTGAATGTTGATAGTTCATCGTCAGTGAATGGTGGTGATGTGATATATTTTCTCTTTCTACCTTTAGTGAACGTTGGTAGTACATCGGCAGTGAACGTCGGTGTTTCTTATCTTTTTGCTATCTTCAGTGAACGTTGATAGTTCATCGTCAATGAACGGAGGTGATATGATTTATTTTCTCTTTCTACCTTCAGTGAACATTGGTAGTACATCGATAGTGAACATCGGTGTTTCTTATCTTTTTTCTATCTTCAGTGAACATTGATAGTTCATCGTCAGTGAACGGCGGTGATATGATATATTTTCTCTTTCTATCTTCAGTGAACGTTGGTAGTACATCGGCAGTGAACGTCGATGCTTGTTATCCTCCTCTCTGATTCTTTTCTTGTGGTTTACCAGTGATTTATTTTCCTTGTGGGATTGCTCTTTTGTTTCTACATTTCATGTTGCATCCCCAATGCCACTTTGCGTCTCTTTTGTTCCATTCATATGCATTCATATGCATAAATGTTTGCATGGCATCTTAGGGCCAAAAACAGGGTTTGTTTTACATTTAAGTGTCTTTAATCCCGTCGACACGAAGATTTTTAACCTTCGCATCTCCAGATAGAAGAAACTTAAATAAGGGAAGCTGTTGTACCCCAATTTCCCCCCCTAATATCCCTTCATCATACCATATTGTTTCAATCACCACAAAATCACATTAGGGCTTTTGGTTCCTCTCCCTATCTTTAACCTTGCTCTTTGAGGAGTCACCAAGCACCTTGACTTGTTTTCTTTGGTGATCATGAATATTTTTCTTTGATTTTATCTCTAAATTAACAAATACAATATTGGTTTGTCTTACTTGTTAATAATGTAGGTGAAGGCAATGAGGTTTAGCAAGTTGCATCATGGATTCATGAGTTTATTTCCATGCCCTAGTCAAAAGCTTGAGAGATCCAAACCTCACCATTGAAGTTGTTTTGAAGATGGTATGGAAGTAGTCTTGGTGTCCATGAGTCCTTATCATCATCCTCAACAAATCCTATTCACAAAGGAAGAATATTGGCACAAAAAGTTTGTTCAAACTTGACAAAGTTCCACCAAGCTTTCTCTTGATCTAGAAGCTAGGGTTTTGGACTTCAGAGGGGCATATCTTGCTCATCTTTTGGTATTTTTGAGTGATTCCAAAAACATTCTTCTCTTAAAAGAGTTACCAACAAATCACTTCAAAAGTTTCAAGAATTTTTCATGTGGAAGAAACTTGGTGAAGAGGAAAAATTACAAGTCATCCAGATGAATCCCCAATTTTTCATAATGTGATTTCAAATGATCATAACTTGGTCAATTTTTATCACCTTGATCCCATTATTTTTTCATGATGATCCTAAGGATGTGTCCTTAATTCCTTCTTTTATGTGAAAAGTAAGAAAATTGATGGAAGTTGCCTTAAGGATGCAAGATATTATAGGTCATTTCATGATTTTTGGCCAACTTCAACAAGTCATAACTTGCTCAATTTTTGGAGATTTTGAGTGGTTCAAAAAGTGTCATTCAAGAGGTCTACTTCATTCCATATTTTTTGGTCAAGAGTAAATTCTAAGTGGAAGTCCATGTTTGGATGCAAGAGATTATAGGTCATTTTTAAAGAAGAGTTTGAAATTTTTCTAAGTATGGAAAGTCAACTCTTTTTCTTCAACTTTGACTCCATGTAACTTTTAGCTCAAGCATCCATTTGATTCCATTGTTTTTCCATTTCAAATCTTGTAACCTCATCTTTCAAAAGAATCAAGAATTATGCCCTAAGGCCACTTGAGGTGGAAATGCAATAGATTTGAATTTGGTAGTTTGAAACTGAACTTTGCACAAAGTCAGAATTTTGAAATCCATAACGTGACTTCTAAACACAAGATTTGTGCGTGTTTTTGATTTAAACTTGATTAGAAAACTTGCCAGAAGTGATTAGCACCCCAAAACACAAGGTTTGGATGAGTTTTAATGGAAATGAAGTCACACTTCACTCGTGCTCGACCTTTGCTCAATTTCCCTCCAAACTTCCTTGTTTCTTCAAATTTTCATTCCCATTCACTTCCCTATAAATAAAGGGTCATCCCCCATTCAATTTCCCAAGCTTAGAGAGCCAAGAACACCCTGCCAAAAATTCACACGAACCCACTTTTGTTGAATTTAGTTTTTGAAATTTAAGCTTCCTTTTCCAAAATTATTTGCGTATTCGTCATCCTTGAACTTCATACAAACTCTCCAGCACTTAAACCAATCAAAACGACCCATGATCCAAGCTACAGAAGTCCAATTTCAGAGCTTCTTACTTGAACTTCGAAAAGGTAGAATTCTCCATCAATTGGATCCAAATCAAGCACCAATCTGTTCTACTCCTTTTTATGATTATAATGATGCTTACAATTTTTAAATCCATTGAGAATTGAGGGAGAAATCTCAAATTGAAGGTGCTCGCTATTTTTCTGTGTTTTGATTCATATCCCTCTCCATACTTTACATACATTTGGCGTGATGGTTGTGTTAGAATCGTCTTGAAGAGACGAGTTCAATGATGCTAGCTAGGGATCCTAATTTTTCCATTTGAAGGATCTCACAAAATCCCCATTGCAGGGTGTCTGGAGGTTAAAGACGATGACATGTCTCGTCTCAGCCAATGATAGCGTGCCAAACGTTTTAATTTCATTGGTTGCCCTTTTTATGGTTTCATGTGTGTTTCACTAAGGTCCATATCAAGCACGACGCATCTGGTCCATTGGATTAGCTTACTAACGCGTTTTGACTTTGATCTGATGGTCCACATCTTTTTGGTTTTATTTTATTTTCTGATTTTATATTTTATTTGATTAAATTTTCAAAAATTCATAAGTCTTTTATTTTTTATCCAAAAATTATGAAAAATTCACAAAAAATACTTTGAATTATTTCTGATCTCATAAATATTTTTTTACATTTTTATTTTAAAATTTGATATTTTTTATATTTTTTGTATTATTTTCTTTCTTTTAATTACTTAAAAAATACTTTCTAACATTTTTTTTTAATTCTGAAAAAATCCATAAATATTATTTTTCATATTTTTTATTTTCTGGAAATTTTATGTTGAGGTTTACTATTTTTGATCTATTTTGTGTTTGTTTTAGCAATTTTAAATGGTTAAAAAATAGTTTCTAACTTTTAAAAAACTACTAAAATTTTTATAAAAATATTTGGACCCATTTCTGATTTTTCTATGGTCTTATTTTTCATTTCTTGATTAATTTGAATATAATTGATATTTTCCTCATTATTTTCTAGTTTATTTTAATATTTTCCATCCTTTAATATATATATATATATATATATATTAAATATTATATCTTTTTTGTGAATATTTTCTAGCTGTCTTGGGTTGATTTTTTGGTCATGGCTTTATTAACATCATTGGATCCATGGTGTTGAGTTTAACTCCACAAAAATGGATGAATGATTTTAATAATAGTTTGATTAAATATTAATTTAAATGTGGTTTTCTTTTTTACCCTAATTCCTCTTCATCTCATCCCCTCCTCCTTGCACTAAATGTTGTTGGAACATGATCTCTATATCATGTCTCAAAACAAATGGTGCATAGATTTCTATTGATCGGCCTCAAAATAGGTGTGAATTCTATATAAGTCCACTTACGATTGCTTAACATAGCGTTAATTTTGTCTCGATTCGAATAAATGATCATTTGTGACCCAAACTTATGATTGCAAGTCCAAGTATGTTAATTTGATCTCTTTGATCCAATAACCTTGAGATTCATTGTGTGGAGGCGTTGGTTCTACCAATTCTCTAATGGATCTACAACACCTTTGGTCAACACAGATCACTTAAACATCATTGATCATTAAATGGTACTTGTGAGAATTCCAAATAGATGATATACTTGACAAAAAGCAAATGCAACTTGTTGTGTGGAGGCTTTGGTTCTACCAATTCTCTAATGAGTTCCAAATGCAAGTTTAAAGATGGTCATCCAACTAACCACTAATTATTGACTTGTTTTATTTTATGCTTTTATTATATTATGCTTTATGCACTATTTACTTTTAGCATTTACATTTCATGCCATTTTCATCTTTGCTCATTTGAGCATTTATTTTCTTGTCATTTTTACTTTACTCACTTGAGCTTTTCTTTTTCTTTTTTCTAAGATACTTAATAACCAACTTAAACCCTAAAAAACTCTTAATGGTACTTGGACTATTTGGTTACTATCCTTGGCATTATGGAGCATGGGACTTTTTCTTGGACTTAGGATTAGAAACCTTGGCCTATCTTGGAGACCTTGTGATCTTATCTGATTATTTTGTCTGGAGCTCTTGAGGTTTACCTCAAGACATTGGGTTGCTTGTTTGTTTTTGTGTGCAGGTTTTGTGATTACATCTTTTGTCTGTAATCTGGAATTCACCCGTATACAACCGTTACTTTGCCCAATTTTTGTGAAGACTTAATACACTTGAAGAGGTCTAGCATCTTTGCTTGCTTGGTTTCAATCCAAAGAATGGGAGTTCTATCTTTGCTCATAATGACAAGTTTTGGCTTCTTGTTGGTTAGATGGTCCTTATCCTTAGCTTTTACCTTATGCTTTAGGATAGTCTCTTCTTCTCCTCCCATTTTCTTTAATTTCAAAAATATTCTCCCTCTTTTTTTAAAACCTTCTTGTTTCTAAACTTGAACCACTTTCATAATAAACTTGGACTTATGTCCATGCATTTTCAAAAATCATTTTTATAAATAAACTTCAATCAATTTAATAATACTTTTACCCTTTTTTTGTGAGAAGACTAAAAGTCAACCAATCTCATTTCAAACAATTTTGCCACTTTGGCTTTTACCTTTAAAATTTTTTCTCAAAACATTGGACTCTTGTCAATCCTTGTAGTGATGCAAACAATTATACTTCTACAATATGTAGTGAAGTGAGATATTTTCCACTTGGGTGTTGAGTGAGGCATGGTTGATTTTAAAATCTAAGCCATATCCTCCACTTCGAGATGATGTAAATTCTCCTTTATCATGATTGTGGGTAGTAAGTATGTTTTCCACATGGACAATGACGATGACGTCTTATCTCATAAAATTAACCAACACACTTGTGTTTCAAATTTTTAAAAGATGAACTACGTGTACCCTGATCCCCTATTGCATGAAAGGTGGTACGTAGGCACTAAAGGTTCGCAAATGCGGAGGGTGCAAAAATCATAAAAAAATACTTCTTTTCTTACCTCCACCATCTATTTCTATACAACACATTTTTATAGCCAAAATATACAGATCTTACAAAGAGGTTCCTGCGGAGTACCGTAGATGTTTAGGGTGCTAATACCTTCCCTTTGCATAACCAACCCCCTTACCTTGAATCTTTCCCCCTCTTTTTGGGTTATTCGCTCTTTTCCCATTCTTTTGGAAACAATAAAGCGCGGTGGCGATTTTTATTTTGATTTGTATAAACTCTAGTCAATCCAATGGCTTAGTCTTCAACATTTCTACCTCTACAGGAGGAACCTGTGTATTTATCACAACCTAGGGGATAAATAAAACACTGTTTGATAATACATTATTGCATGGATACTGATGCAATTGATTACGCAAATTTATTCACATATCTATCGTAACCTAAGGATAGATAATTGAAAAAAGCTTGATAACTGCATCTCTACATGGAGACTAGGGCGATAAGTTATATTGAAGATTTTGCACATTGTTGCATGGAGACTGACGCAATGGGTTATATCACAGAGGAGGAAACACATCGTTGCATGGAGACTTCCGTAATGATTTATATCGCACAAGAGGAACTTATGCATTTATCACAACCTAGGGGATAAATAAAACATAGTTTGATAATACATTGTTGCATGGAGAGTGATTCAATGGATTACACAGATTTATTCGCATATCTATCACGACTTAGGGGATAAATAATCGAAAAAAAGCTTGATAACTACATCACTGCCTGGAGACTAGGGCAATGAGTTACATCGCGAATTTCACACATTACTGCATGGAGACTGACACAATGGGTTATATTACAAAGGAGGAAACACATCACTGCATGAAGACTGATGCAATGGGTTATATCGCAGAAAAAGATGTTTTTTATGATCAAATCTTAGATAACTAGATCAAAGATGAGGTCATATTTTTTATCAGTTGTGTTTGTTCTTGTAATACGGTGGGTGAACTGACTTGGTTGTTTTGCGTTTAATCGCAATTGTTGCAGATAGAAAGAGTCGCCATCGACTTTTCTTTTATCCAATAAAGGAAAGGGTGAAAAGAACAGGAAAGACCTTTGAGATGTTTTCTTGAGTTCGGGGGGTAGATTATGAAAAGGGAAGGTGTTAGCACCCTTTTCATTCATAGTTATCTATGGGCTCTTAGTTGCTTGCTAGATCACCTTTTAAATTGCTTGGTTTGAAATATGTTTGTGGTGGTTTTTGAAAGTATTTTTGAAAAGCGCCTTCGTTTAGGAAAACTTTGTAATGATTCACGTCTCTATAAGAATGCATACAAAGTGTTGGACTTTTGAAAATATTTCATGTTTTGAAAGTGTGTGGTGTGTTTGAAAAGATGTTTGTTTTTTGAAGATGGATTGTGAGCAAGCAACTAAGAACGTTCCACCTACTCGAAAGTCTTCTGTTCATTTATTCCTTCCTTTGATATTTCTATCTTACCATTGATTGGCAAGAAGCCTTATCTTTGGATGTACAGGGATGAACGTGGGTCATCGTATAGTCATGAAAAGAAATGTTGTGAGATATCTTAGCATTTCTCTTGAGGGACTAAGATCATTTGTAAGGCAACATTCAAAGCGTCATCGAGGGACTATGATCTTGTATTTTTGATTATTTTTGCTAAGATGTCTCACATGCATATTATGACCATTTTCTCAAGGCAACAAGTGGAGTTAACCCTAGAGGTGTAAGTGTGCAAGTGTTTATTTTTTCATGCTTGATTTATCTTGGATTAGGGTTTTCTAAGCATTAATTTTATCTTTCCATACAAACCCTAAGTTACTAGCATTTATATGAAAGCGATAAATTGTAGAAAGTAAATTTACTATGCTATTACATCATTTGGGGATGGGGTGTACAAATTTACAAATGGGGATTGCAAGAAATTAAACCTAATTATCTTATTATAACCATATCGAACTTGAATAATGTATAAGAATTAAAATGTATATGATGTACAAGGATAGAAATGGAAAGGGAATGTATTTTTTTTTTGGACTTTTGTTAAGAAATTTTTTGACCTAAATAATTAAATAAGGGTAATTAATTAAAATAGGAAAATTAATTTAATTTAAAAATGAAATTAATCAAAAGTGCAATTTTAGGGTTTTTGCATGAAAATAGTTTTTTTTTGGCCTGACCCAATTAATCATTTAGTTAGAGAACTAAAAAAAATAAAAATGGGCTGCATTGCTGAAGTAAAATGGGAGGGGAGGGGAGGGGGGTCAGAAAAATAAAAATGTCAAGGCCCAGCCAATGGAGTCTCAGGCACGCTTCATGCAAACAAAGAAAAAGTGAGAAAATTTGGAAAAATGACAAAATGTCTCGCTGAGGTTCGAACCCCGGACCTTCTACATGACAAGGCTTTAGCGCACGCTGTTTGTACCACTAGGGTGGTCTGTTTCATCCGTTAGTTATTCAACTTGCACTAAATATAAAATGAACTCATTTCTGAAAATTTGAACATGGCTTCATCTTCTTCCTTCGTGCGCGCATGGATGCATAACTCCATTGTTAAGCTTTGAAAGGCTTCATTTCTTAGCCAAATCAAAAGATTGTAAACATCAAACCTGCTCAAAGTTTTAATACGAATCTAACCATGTAACTTCTAAAAGCTATGAATCAGAGGTTAGCACGAATTATGTTTGGTACCAAAATCAAAACCTAACTGGTCAGAGTTAAAAATCTTAAGACATGAGCAATGAAAATCAAAACTAAGAGCATGGCCAGCTTCCTAGATATGAAATCTACATCTTTTCTTCACAATGTATATACAAATGATATTTGAATGAAGAGTTCCAAGTTTGAAAAACTTACCTCTTGGAGTGAAATTCGAAGGACTTTTACACGAATTCTAGAAATGACTTGATGGTGGATTAAGCTTGCAGGGATCTTCCTTGAGCTAGTGGGATCACTACTTTGCTTTAAAAGTCACTGAATCGAAAGGCCGATATATGGAAGTTGGGAGTGAATCGAAAGATTAGTATATGTAATCTGGGAGTGAATCGAAAGGCTCACTAAGGCGTGACAGGATTTGAGATTTTTGTGTGCAAAGTCAGGATGTGCCAAGTTTTGTGCTTGTGTGCAGGTTCTGAGTTTTTTGAGAGTTTGGGAGTGTTTGAGGATTTTTCAACACAACAAGAATCTGGCCCCTTTAGCTTGAAAACGGCCTCTCTATTTATAGAGAAAAGGTTTGGGAAGTTGGAGTAACCAGATTTGTAAGATAACAAATTATGGTTTGGTTGAAAATGAAAAAATCAAGTTGAATGGATTTTTATGGTTCCAAAGTTCAAGTACAAGCATGGCCTGATGTTTATTGGGTGAATGAGACTTGATTCATGCTTTTGAAATTGCTTGTAATCAGAGACAAAAGTTGCAAGGCTCAATGCATTGACATTTTGCATAAAGCTTACTTTTCTAAAATGGCAATGGTAACTTTGTGCCATTAAGGGAAAATTGGCTTGGATAATATTTTAAATACTTGGGTAAAAGATTAATTCATTGTGTAAACAATTAATTATGGAGTAAAATACAAGCATTGAGGCCTGCAAAGCAAGATCATGTAGCATGGCCTATGGATTTGATCTTTTTCTTTACTCTGGTCGAATACTCCGTCCTTTCCTTTTGATCACATAGATCCACAACTTTCAACCAAACTCATCAATAGACAAAACAATATTTGATTCCACAAATTGTGTGTTCTTCGAATGGACCACTTATAACCTTCGACCAAACTCATCAACAAACAACACAATATTTGTTTCCACCAATTGTGTGTTCTTCGAATGGAACACTTACAACCTTTGACCAAACTCATCAACAGACAAAAAAATATTTGTTTCCATGTGTTATACCCCAAAATTTGCCCTCTCATGTTTCCCAAGGTTTTCTCTCACATAGGTGGTTACAAACACTTGGCTAAAGAAAAATGAATTTTTTTGAATGATAGCAAAGTGTCTTTCGATTGGCATGTTAACAGGGTCCTTCGATTGACATGCCAACAATGTATTTCGATTGGCATCTGAGTAATGTCCTTCAATTGGAATATGAGAGCAGTGTCATTCGATTGGCATGTCAACAAGCTCCGATTAGGCCTTTAAAACCCTTCGATCAAGATCAGTTCGCAAGGCACATAAGGCCAAGACTTCTTCAGATTTTCCTTTAACCCAATGGGCAAAAAACTTCCTTCGATTCATATGACAAATACCTCCTTCGTTCCTGATTCGATTCACTAGGGAATGGTCCCTTTTATGCTTGCTTTAGCCACCCTCATGGTAGCGTCCATAAGGCATTGGCTGCCTTTGTGCCAGCTTCGACTGGGAAATGGTCCCCTTTGAAACAGCTTCAATTCAGTGAGTCAAAGGACGTACAATTTTTCACACTTCGACATGAATGATAGTCCCTTCGAAGGCTCATTAATGTGGTCCCTTCAAAGAAGCATTCATTGGTTCATTCGAAGGACACATGATTATTGAAAATAAGTTGGATTTTTGGTGAGTCTTAGTCCAAGATGCTTGTTAGCCAAAATCCTGCATGCTGCCAAGCCCAAGGCCCATGTACAAGTATGTTCCTGCCAAAGGAAGCTTCGACTGGCCATAATGAAGTCTTTCAATTGGGCTAGTTGAGTAGTGTCAGAGTAATTGAAGGAGAGAAAACTTAGGGGGTGATCGAAGAAGCCAGGATGTCAGGGCCTTGTGCAATTCGAATCAAGATCTGAGCAATTCAAATTGAGGTAGACAAACTCAATCGAAGGAGCTATAAGAATGAAATTAGAGCGATTCGAAGGAGGAAACTTAAGGCCAATCGAAGGGCATGGCCTGAAGGAATTCGAAAGTCAAATGTGTCCAGGTTCGCTCAGGATTTCAAAACGAAAAGAATTATCCAAAAATGGCCAACTTTCAATGTGTTGGATTCTTGTCTCATGGCTTTCAAAGCCTAGTTAAATGGTTGTACTTTGCCATTTTCATGCACCCTCACATCCCTATAAATACAGGCCTAAAGCACATTGCAAGGAGAGGATACACACACACATTGGAGACACGATGCCCCATAAACAAACCCTAATGCTATCAAAATCCTCATAAGTGGTCCTATGATACGATGGCAGAACCGACTGTTTAATACTGGTTTTGCATTTGTATTCGCAAATGTTGTGGTAAGCAAGAGTCGCCACTGACTTTTCTTTTATCCAAATTAAGGAAAGCGTGAAAAGAATAGAAAAAGACCTTTTCGAGAAATTTCTGAGTAAGAGGGGTAGATTATGGAAAGGGAATGTGTTAGCACCCTTTCCATCTGTAGTTTTCTACGGGCTTTTAGAGTTTTGCTCATTTAAAAAAATACCTTTGTGCTTTGTATTTGAAAATGTTTTGAAAATTCCTTAGTACAACGAACTTTGTAATGTTTCTCGGGATAGTGGAGAAATTACACAAAGTGTTTTGAAATTGTTTTTGGAAATTAATTTTTGTGTAAGTGCAAAATGTTTGAGCAAACTTCTAACAACTATCTACTTTTAAACTCAAAAAGGTTTGTTCTTTTCCTCCTATCCTTTAGACAGTGCTATCCTACTATTAGTGAGTAGGTAGCCCTATCGTTGGATGTTTGAGGGACAATCGAAGGGACATTTACAGTCATGAAGGCAACTTGTGGAGACGCTTTAGCAATTTTCTTTTAGGGACTAGATCATTTATTGAAAAGGCAGTTGTAGGGTCATCGAGGGACTATGATCTTTTTTGATTTATGGGTCTTTGCTAAAGCGTTCCTGCCTCATGACTTTTTTATTCCTTAAAGGCAACCAAAGTGGGATACCCTAGAGGTGCTTGTGTGCAATTGTGTTTAATTCAGTTATTTATCTTTTGCTTTTAAGGTTTTCTAACATTTAATTATTAGTCTTTCTATACATTCCTAGTTACTAATAGTTAATATGTACAAAAAATAAAGTGCGAAAAGCAAAAATCTAGTCTATTACATGGCTTTCGGGGAGGGGGTATTTACAATGTACAAAATTGGGGAAAAATTAAAATAAAGAAAGCGATAAAAAGTCCTACTTAGTCTATTATATACCAGGATACAGTTACATTATCATAAAAATATGAAAGTAAATTAAACGCGCGCAAGATAAAACAATACGTCTAAGAACCTAATAAAAATTCTAAGTAAAGAAAAATCTTTTTTTGTTTTTTGGTTTTGTTAAAGAAAATTTAATTCTAAATTTAATTAAGAAATATAAATATTAAATGCAAAATTATTCTAGGTTATAAAGAAAACCAATCCTAATATATTTTTTTTATTTTTTTGTTTAAGAAAAGAAAATGATTAAATTACATTCTAACTTCTAGTTCATTTTAAATTAAGAAAATAGTTAAAATTTAATTAACTAATTAATGAAAGAAATTAATTGTTTAAAAATCTAAGCCTAATAGTTTTTGTGAGTTTTTTATATTATTATTATAATTAAAATGATTAAGAGACGAAATAATTAAATAAAGCAAAAAGAATAGGAATCAGGCTTGACGGCTGAAGTAGAATGGGGGGTGCAATTGAAATTTCACTAAGCCCGAATTGTGAAGCCCAGGTCCATCCTTGGATCCAGTGTGGCAGTACTTGATGGTACATGGTATCTCATGTTCTAGATGTCATGCATTCCATGTAATTCCCCTAACCTGCTCTAAGGATATCCATGAACTCATATACACACATTAGAACATTCAACAATTAATAAAAATAGAGATTCGAATTTAAGATTATACCAAAATGGTGATAGCTTGGATCCGGTGATCTGGGACCTTGCAAGATTTGAGGATGGTTGGAAAAAGTCCCTGAGAACTTCAAGAGCAATGTATGATTACTAGTTCGGACCAAAAGTACCTGCAAAGTGGGTTTCAAATTTTTACCGCTTTTGATAATTTTGCAAAAATGGTAGAGCTCTCTCTAGGCTGTGTAGGCGTGTTGAAATGCTTGCTAGATTCATGTTTATATAGAGAGGAATGAGGAGACAAGAAAACAAAGGTTTAAACAACCTTAAAGCAAACATTTTAAAGCCATGAATGAAATTTGTAACTTTGGCCAAAAACAAGGAAACTTGTCCTTTTTTGAAATGAATATGGACACCTTTTCACGAAATTTTATGGGCCTAGGTTGTCCAAAACATCAACCCAAAGTTCAAAGCCCATTTCCAATTATTTTATACATTTTATTTTATATTTATCTGAAATAAATTAAAATAAATATGAATAAAATAGTTAGCAAATGCAAGGCCTGGCAAGAATAATTTTATAGGTCCTCTATAAACTTAGGAAGATGCTTGAAGTCCAAGAAATTGAGCCCTTTCCTTAAAACTTTAAGTTTGCTCAATGCATAATTCTTGAAAATTCCAAAATTTTCCCAACTTGGGCAAGCCATAACTTGCTCAATTTGTATCGCATGTTAATGATCTTGGACTTTTTAGAAATCCCAAGATGTCTACTTTAATCCCTATTTTAATAAATTTTGCATTTGAAGAATTTATCTTTATGTAAATGGTCTTGACAAAAAGTGCCTTTTGTGTACTTTCTGAAAATGACTTGTAATGTATAAGCTTGTATCTTTCAAATGGTGCATTTCTTAGACTTGAGGGATGAAGATAAGTTGTAGGGAATTGGATTCTCTTTAAAATTAGATTTGGTTGGGAAAAAATAGATGTAGTATGAGAAAGTTATTCCTGGTAAAAATTTGGTTGACTTTTCCTATAGTAACCCTAGTTAGCAATTCTTGACTTTTGATGAATTAGGAGCATTTCTTGAGGGATCATGATCAACCCTTGATCAAATGATTGATATCACTTCAAAAATTTTATGTTCACAAAAAATATTGAAGTTTGACTGTATATAGACCATACTTGGTGAAATTCTGGCAACAGATACTCAATGTCACAGTGAATGTTATGACACCGTATCTGACTTTCTATAAGACAGTAAATAAAAACAGTAAAGAACACAGTCAATTGTTTACCCAGTTCAGTGTGAAATAACACCTACTCTGGGGGCTACCAAGCCAGGGAGGAAATCCACTATAAGAGATATTAATTCAGGAATAAACCAACCAGTTTATCTCCTTCACTTAAGACCTACCCAATGCAACTTCAATCTAAGTTCAACTTAAACCTGAGTTCCTACTCACTCCCCCTCAATCACAGCAGTGATACTTAAAACAATTGACTAATGAAATAATGAAGACACTCTTCAGAACATACACTTGATTATGCTTCACAACTTTTTAATCAAGTAACATAAACACTCGTGCTTCACAGCTTTGAGTGATACATAAACCTAACTTGACTTTGCTTCAAAGCTTTAGTCAAGAGACACAAAACAATGTTGCTTCAAAGCTTTGAGTGATACAAAAACCCTTACAATCAAAACCTATTCCAAGTCACTTA